>OZ024927.1:16161849-17394219 GCA_964017235.1 Sabellastarte sp. h YS-2021
GTGAAGAGTATTGGCCTTAGAGCAATAAACAATAGAAAAATCTAGTTATAGTGGACGTGTTCACAAAGTTTGAGGTTCAATCAACCACCGTTTAAACAACTGTTCCATTTTGACGAGTCTGCTCTGCACTGGTTTGTGACCAGGAAAGTTTTCCTGGTCAATCACTCGATTATTTTAAATCTTTTTGGTTATAATTTAACCAACTTTTGGATCATATTTCTATCAAAAGTCTATCGTATTCCCATCTCCTGAATAGGTGATTATTTCAAACTATTAGAAATTCTTGTAAACTATATGCAAATTCTGATCGTAAACGTGGTAATTAATACCCCAGTTCCATTATATGATTATTCATCCTGATTAGCCTACGACCAAATATCGGAGTAGGTTTGGGAGAGTTGGCATGAAAATGGGCGTGAAAACACTACCACTTATGTACAAAATCTAAGACTGGTTTACAGAGGTCGGCAGAAGATCGTAGGTAGTCTGGGATCTCTGTAGGTTTTCAATGGAAGTCTGGGTCCAGGCGTACCTACTACAACCCGAATCGCGGGGAAATATTATTACAACCCTGAAGAAATCAAACATGTTTGATATTCAATATGATCACCTACAGCTTCTATTGACCCTATAAGATTCATGCAAATTCTCTCCCCGACCACAAAAAAAAGCAGACTCAGAATGAATAATCCTATAATGGAACAAGGATGTATTGTTTGAAACCCCAACTTTGTGGTCGTATGCCTATTGCCAATTATCCTTTTGTTTGTAAACCCATCTGTGGGGTTGTATTCCAGTTGAAAACCTATATTTTGGGGGTCGAAATCCTATCGTAAACTTGTCATGTATAACACTTCTCTGAGAGTCTCAAAACATTTTATGCTTCACTGTCATTGGGAAGGTTAAAAAAACCTTGGACACTTTGTCAAGGTATTAACTAATGCACGGGTTGTCATAAGGGTGATCTTTTTCTCACAAAATTCCAGAAAATTTTAGAAATGAAGGAATTATATGCGAATTTTGCATATGTTTTAAAAAAAGATGATGGACTGTGGAGTTGCCGAGTTAAGCCAAAACAAACAGTTCCACAACCCAGTATGTTCAATATTTTAGCATATTTACCGAGGTCAAAAGGTGAAATAGGGATAAAAACTTACATTAACTTATATGTATATTATTCCTATATTTTCATGATACAAAAGACATATCATTTAACACAAACATAAAGCAGTTTCTCTTTGCAATTTTTCTTAAAAAATAAAAGCCTGTGCAAGCCGGCAACTAGTTTTTGACGGGCGACACTTTTTGGCAACTCGTGTAATTACTCAGCAACAGAGAGAGTGGTACTGTGAGATGTAGCTATTATTATGATTCTTCCAGATACTAAAATATCTACAGTATTGATAATTTAGCCTTGTCCTTATGTTGTTTGTTCCATAGGTACTGAAAAGAATATTAGAAACAATTGGAATTTCACAAGAATCATCCCTGATGGAACTGTCTCTCTATGGGATCAGTGACTCTGAAAGTATGCATTTCGAACCAATCCGTAGAATTATTCCTTTGTTCAATGATGTTGATCAAGAAGTATTAAATGAGCAAATGCTCACTCATTTTCAGAAATATGACCAAATTCAATGTGTGGCTATTCTACTTTCACAAATCTCTCAAAGATGTGGAGTTTTGCATACAAGTGTAACAAACACTGATGGTCAATGTAAGGCATCTGATTTAACAATTGTTCCTTTAATCTCTAAAAATGAAATCATGCCAAAAAACCAACACAATCTTTTCTTGTTTACATTAAAAACAGTAGATATATGTGGAGTTCATACAGCTTTTGTCAGCATGGTCATGCAGAAATTAATTGTCAGTAATTATGAAATTTTGCAAATTGAAAAACATTTCATTGGGGTAGAAAGAAAAGGTGAAAAAGCCCTAATATATGACAGTGATAGAAAATATACAGATGAAAAACAGATTACAAAATGTCTAGAGAAAAACTACCAGTGTCCACTGTTGCCAGACCCTGTTAAGTGTCCCCAACAACCAGAAAATAGCATGTCCTGTGGGCTCTACTGTCTGTTTTTTGCAATCTGTTTACAAGAAAAACTTCAGATAACTCCAAAATGTTTAAGTATTACAGACAATCGTCTCTTTGTCAAAGATCTTTACAATACATTTTGTGAGCAGGAAATGCAAATAACCTGCTTTCTAGACAAGTACTATTCAGAATAAGAAATTTAATTTTCCATTTTATTGACTACCCGCAGTCGACCTTTAGTAGATTGTATGTAAAAGCCATATGCTTGTAGCCAGGAAAGGCTGTGTTATAGCCACTGAATCCACAAGATTGGTCTAATTGATATTTAGAGCCATTAAAGGCTGTGTTATAGCCACTAAACTTACAAGAGTGGTCTAATTGATATTTAGAGCCAAGAAGGGCTGTGTTATAGCCACTGAACTTACAAGAGTGGTCTAATTGATATTTAGAGCCAGGAAAGGCTGTGTTGTAGCCACTGAACTTACAAGAGTGGCCTAATTGATATTTAGAGCCAAGAAGGGCTGTGTTATAGCCACTGAACTTACAAGAGTGGTCTAATTGATATTTAGAGCCCTTAAAGGCTGTGTTATAGCCACTGAACTTACAAGAGTGGTCTAATTGATAATTAGAGCCAGGGAAGGCTGTGTTATAGCCACTGAACTTACAAGAGTGGTCTAATTGATATTTAGAGCCATTAAAAGTTGTGTTATATCCACTGAACTTACAAAAGTGGTATAATTGATGGTTAGAGCCATGAAAGGCTGTGTTATAGCCACTGAACTTACAAGAGTGGTCTGATTGATATTTAAAGCCAGGAATGGGCTGTGTTCTAGCCACTGAACCCACAAGAGTGGTCTAATTAATATTTAGGGCCAGGAAAGGTACTTAAAAATATATATTATATTCAAAGCCGAAAATAGGCCATAATAAAACCACGGGCGCAGGGAGAAGTTGTAACATTTATATTTAAGGCTCAGAAGAGGCTATATATTAAAACCCCAGCCGCCAGAAGTGGTAAAATTTATATTCAAAGCCAAGCAATTTGGTAGCCAACATAATTGGCGAAAACATAATGTGAATCTTGGTACATTATTTGGTTTCATTTCCAAGATATGGTTAATAGGGGGAAATATTAAGAAATTTTGAAAAATATGAATGAGACAATTCTTTGAAAATCTATCTATTTGGTTTGCCAGTGTAAATCCTCTTGGCACAAGAAAATTATGTAACATCACAGGTACTCAGTAATGCCTTCATTCTGGGGAGAGTATTGTCATTTTTTCTCATTATAAAGCAATAAATAACAAAAATGAAATATTCACATATTTCTAATGTAGCCGCTATATACATATATCTAGGAATATAAACATAATATACCTTGATTCTTGAATCTTTGAGATTCGTAATCTTATGAAATCTCATAAGTGAAATAAATGCCAAAACAAATGGAGAAAAAGGCAACAGCAAATTGTTGGCCATTACTGCTGTGTTTACAGCAACTGGCATTAAAACAGCAAAATCTTGCCATTGCCATTATTTTCACCATATTTGGTCAAAGTAGAAAGTGGATCCTGGTACATTGTGTTGCTTCAGTTTCTATATATAATTGATAAAAAAGAAAAAAAATTAACGTCCAAAAGATAAATTAACAAAACCTGTTTACTTGTCTGTTAAGTCGGCAAAGTAATACACATGATATCACATCAGTGAATGAGACTTATGATTGAAATCGCCTTGTAAAAGTGCATGTCAATATATGGCCAAATAGTAGACATGCATAGGTTTTCAATATGTTCTACTTATATATAAAAATGTTAACACAATATACCTTGATTCTTGAATCTTCGTGATTCATACTGGCAAAAGCCAAAACAAAATGTTTGACCAGAATTGGTCTCAAAATTCAATTTTATAAAACACCAGAATCGTATAAATCATCAGAATTATATAAAACATCAGAATTGTATAGAATAGCAGAATTTTATGAAACATCAGAAGTGTAGAAAATATTAGAATTGTATAAAACATCAGAATTGTACGAAACATCTGTCTATTCTGTGGAAGCACCATTCTATACCAATGGAAAAAATTATAAGTGATGTGTTTTGAAATTATTTTTACACTTCATTAAAAGTCAAATTTTCTGCAATTTTGTTTTAAATTTCTTGTACACTTGTAAGTTTATTTAAGACCTTTTAGAAGTGAGAAACTTTTTTAAAATGTATATTTGGAGTAATATCAGAATGCAAATAGTCCAAATAATTTTTTTTTCGAGATGAGTGGACAAAATGCCAAGAATTGGTGCCATAAATTCACAAGAATTTTAATGTGTATGTTAACTGTACGTGTTTGGGTGTAATGTTAATTTTCATTCTTTGTCATCCATTGTCAGTTTGTAGGAAAAAATGTAATACACCAGAGTATGTGTTTAATGATAATAGCGTGCTTCTATATCCCGACTGAAGATGGACTTTGGATGCTGGGTAATGTGTATGTTAACTATACGTGTTTTGTTGTAATCTTAATTTTCATTCTTTGTCATCCGTCGTCAGTTTGTGGGAAAAAAATGTAATACACCATAGTATGCATTTAATGTTAATAGCATGTTTCTGTATCCCGAATGAAGAGGGACTCTGGATCCTGTCTGCATGAAGATCTTTTATTTTGCCACTGCCGCCCTTGCGTTTACTCTGACTATTTAGAAAACCTGTTTTGGTTAAAAACAAGCTTTTTCGCAGGGGAAACTAGATCTTTAGACTAGTTCCCCCCCCACCCCCCCCTTATAAGGAGGTGAGTAAGGGCGACACTCCATGATTAAAAGATATATCAACTTTTTTGGCCCAGGAGTAGTGAAGTCTTTCTTTCAAAATGTTTTTCAGACATTCAAAATCCTAATATGCATCATTATACATATGAGAATTTTGGTTTCCAAAAATCAAATTTTAGGAAATATTGAGTGAAATTGTGTTACCGGTGCATGGAGTTGGTTCCATACACTTAATGAGAGCTAATTAAGTCCACCGCAGCTTGACTTCTGAGCTGAGATGCTCTCGTTCAGATAACTTCAAGTCTTGGGGGGGGGGGGGGGGGGAGAAATTACTACTGCTCTACCAGAGCATTTACCTATGGCCCAAGATCTGCCTATGCACGTGATTTTATCCCTTTGGAGTTTTCGGTAACTTTAATTGTTGACTCCCTACATTTGGTGGCACTTGTACAGGTACTCTTGTGTCAATATGCAACTTGTCTTTCGAGGAATTTTGTCTTTTCGCCTCACAAGAGCACTATACTCGTCCATGATAGTTTGGGATTGACCCATGGACAGCCAACAAAGTCCTGTATGCCAGTCCGCAGGGTTTATTGTTGTCACAACTTGCCTTCTCTATGGGTTGTCACAAAGTGATCTGATTCATGAAGTGATCCGATTCATAAAGTGATACGATTCACAAAGTGGTCTGGTTCTTTCAGCAACCTCTACTCCATTCTATTTTGAAGAAAATGAAACAAAAACTCTATGTATGTACTGATTATGGAACGTCTTGTTCGCTACACACAAGTCCTGATATCACAGGTTGCCAAACACACCAAAACTATTGATCCTTGATAACAGACCACTGAATGGCATACTGTATATTTACTAAAATATTGAACATATTGAAGTCTGGCGAGAACATTAATATTGGCTTGAAATGTGGATACTGATAGAAATTTTATCTGTAAAAAAGTCCTATAATATTCCTATAATGTTAAAGAATTTCAAGATGTTATGAAAAAAATCAAATCACTTATTGATAACCCATGTAGTCATAGCAAATCGGCAAGAACAGTCGGGATCTGGAGACAGTGTTAATACTACATGTTGTTAAATGTGTCTGGTTACTGTGTTTGAATGGATTTTTGTAGTAAGCTGTGTGTAATTAAACTTTTGACAATCAGACTATTTACTGAATTTTTAAATGAAATCATACAAAATGTTCATCCTTTGTTCGACATGGTCTTGATGTTATTTGTCTGTTTCTGATTAAACTGTGGAACTAGTGTATAAAATTGTGGAATTGTTACATTGTTAAAAGAAATATACGTAACAGCATTTAAAATGTTTATCAGATTTTTAAGTTATACTTTGAAAGAAAATAAAAAAAAATCAACTAATTTATGTTGTATTGTCAGTGAGTTTACCCTGGAGAATTAATAGGCTGTGACAAAATAAATAGGCTATCACCAATGTGTGTTGGAATCCAATATGTATCAGATGCAGGAAACCTGCTCTGACAGACCCTGGCTGTTGAAAGTGGCCTAATACCCCATTCCATTAAATAATTATTTTTCCTGATTCTACATTTCCTGTAGGGTTGGTGGTAGCCGTAGGTGGCTGTATTGAATGTCAAACATGTTTGATATTTTGTCATGGTCATGCAGCTATTTCCCCACAATTCTAACTGACTTTATCCGGCATCTGTCGGTCAGCCATAGGCGGTTGATGGCCACTTATGGTCAGCTAATTCAAGATGCTGACCAAACTCCATGTTTCTGTCTGATTCTGGTTGGCAGCCATAGACAAGCTACAATCAGATTGTAGTAGGTAAGACTGATCTCAGACTTTCATTGAAAACCCACAAAAATCCCAGACTCCCTACAACCATCCACTGGCTTCAGCCATCCTTCCACCGACCTCTTATGACCAGTTGGGGATTTTGTACCATTTTGTTCCGACCGGGTTTTTTAATAATTGATAATTTTTTCCAGCATATTTTCACCACAACTCACACAAAATCTACAACTATCATAGATCAGTGGCCAGTTGGTGAAATAATCATATAATAGGACAGGGATATAAAGCAATAAGATAGAATACAAATTGATCAAAGAAAACCCAGAAATATGAATGCTTCAGTTTCTCATTAGCTGTTGGTAAGGTTCTGTTCGACAAGAATCAAATTTGAATTTTCTAAACTTTATGTTTATTCAACAGGGTCAAATCTACAAACATCTGATGCTCCAATAAAAATTTTGGCTGCTGAATTTATTGTTTTTTTTTTAATTTTCTACATTAATTAAGCGTCCCTGAAAGGGCGCTTATTTGTTTTTGCCTCAGTTTCCTCGCCGCCGCCGCCGCCGCATTATGGTCTCCCTTGAATATCTCTCTTATTATTAGAAGGTTTCAAACCATATTTGGCAGTTATATACCTTAGGCGTGGGAAAATTTTTCTGCATGCTTAAATTTGAGCTTTATGAAGGTCACATGATCAAAAACAATTTTTTAAAGTACACCCCCCGTCATCGGAGTTCAGGAAAAACTACTTGCTACACAGCCTTATAATTTGACACACCTGTTCATACTATCGAAAACGCAAGCTGATTAGATTTTGGGAGCAATCTCTTGAAAAATGTCTCATTTATGAGTGATTTTCTGACACCTTCCAATCTGAAAGCCTTAAATTTAGGCCAACCCCCCTATTATCTTCTTAAGTATTGCATTTAGAGCTATAAAATGTACTGGGAGGTAATAGGAAACCATATGTGGAGAGTCTAAATAGCCGGTCAGTTTTACCCCACGGCCCCCCCTTATGGGTCAAACTGGGGTCATAAAATAGCTGATTTTGAGTTTTTGCCTTATATCTCCTTTCTTGTTGCTTTTATAGCTTCAGAATGTATTAAGAGGTATTGGGAAAGCATATATGGAGAGTCTAAATAGCCGGTCAGTTTTACCCCCCGACCCTCCCTTATGGGTCAAACTGGGGTCATAAAATAGCTGATTTTGAGATTTTGCCTTATATCTCCTTTATTGTTGCTTTTATAGCTTCAGAATATATTAAGAGGTATTGGGAAAGCATATGTGGAGAGTCTAAATAGCCGGTCAGTTTTACCCCCCGACCCTCCCTTATGGGCCAAACTGGGGTCATAAATAGCTGCTTTGGAGTTTTTGCCTTATATCTCCTTTATTGTTGCTTTTATAGCTTCAGAATGTATTAAGAGGTATTGGGAAAGCATATGTGGAGAATCTAAATAGCCGGTCAGTTTTATCCCCCGACCCCCCTTTATGGGTCAAACTGGGGTCATAAAATAGTTGCTTTGGAGTTTTGCCTTATATCTCCTTTATTGTTGCTTTTAGACCTTCAGAATGTATTAAGAGCTATTGGGAAAGCATATGTGGAGAGTCTAAATAGCAGGTCAGTTTTACCCCCGACCCTCCCTTATGGGCCAAACTGGGGTCATAAATAGCTGCTTTGGAGTTTTTGCCTTATATCTCCTTTATCGTTGCTTTTATAGCTTCAGAATGTATTAAGAGGTATTGGGAAAGCACGCAGTGCAGCTTTGTGCATTCTTAGCTTTACAGCATGCTTATTAAAACCACAAAGCATTTTAAACTTTAAGGGACGCTTCGCTTTTGTTAGCAAAAGCATTCCTCTAGTTGAATATTAATTTTCTCTTAGTCATCCTTTGCGATTATAATAATTTAGTAATGGTCAATTATAACAGAAAGGTCTAAGAAAACAGTTGTAGCACTATCCCATTTGGGAAAGTAAATAATATTTTTATCAACAAGGCCAAAAGGGGTTTGTTCTATTATTTATTTATTTATTTGGGGTTTTAGATCACTTTCAACTCTGTACAGGTCATATCACGACAGGTAGTTGGAAGGGCAGAGGAAACCAGTACATACAGTTGGTCAAGATTCTGTACTGTAAACTACCGACCAACAGCAAGCAACTACCAGCTTTCCCACTTGAGGTAGGGCCGGGAACCGAACCCCGATCTCAGAGGAGGGAGGCAAGAGTTGTTCTACTAGCGGGAGCCACAAAGCCATCAGAGAACCAGGTAGTGCACTGAAGCGGTAACCCATCCCAGTAGTAACATAGCCAATTGCTACTTCAGTGAGGAGGCAGGCACTCATCCCACTACACCACAATTCATAAAAGTCCAAAGACCAAAAAAGATTTAAAAAGAAAAAAGTGATCTCTAGAAGTGTGAGCCTTGCTAGAGTCCGCACTGAAAATCTTGGCTCCAGAGAAGTAAAATTGGCCTTAACAAACGCAAAAATAACTGTTTTCAAGCATTGACTTACTAATACAAATGAGTAACACTGTCTTATGCCCCAGACATAGCCTAGCTGTGTGGAGGATGCAGACGAGAGTGTAATATCCTTGCATTTAACTTATGGCTACAGAGAATTTTCTATAGCTTTGAGAACTTGGTGCACGTTAGTTTTCTTTAAGGAGCATTGTGCGTCTTGCCTTGCTCTAAGCATATGGTAGTGAAGTTTACCTTCTACACACTTGCAAGCCACATGGATTCCTTGCTTTACACACAAGACAAATATAATACACCTAGGTTTCCCTTGCGATTGCGTCATTAATTCTTTTAAAACATCTACCACCCTGCGACACACATGGAAGTCGCAAGTTTGCAAATACACATGGCCACTTGTAAACAAGGTATCAGAACAACATTGATTTATAACTTTGAGGGCACGTTAATTAAATTGGTGAAACTCACTTGAAAATAAGCCTAGCTTAGATGGACGTTTTGTTGGGTATTTCAACAGGAACTTATACACATAAGTGTGGCTTCATTAGTTGGATTCAGGGATCAGTAGATTGCACTTCCTGTTAACATAGATCACAGTTTAATGAAATGGTGCAACTGGTTTGCTATGACTTGTGCCACAGATTAGCATTTCCTAAGTTATTTTGGTCCTTTTTTACTTACATATAGAATGAGCTACAAGACAAGCGGGGTCATAGTGATGGAAATTTCTTTGATTTTCTCAAGTTCCTTCCATCTACTCATAAGACTCAAAAACAGTTTGGTTATAGTTTTGCGTTTGATGTTCCCTTTGTGTCTGATGTCTCCCTGTTTTGTCCCCCTCAATCTGTCTCTACACTCTACTCTTCCCACCGAGCTAAGTGGCATTAATTTTCCTGTCATCTTTCCCCTCACTTCCCATTAGATTACTTCTCTCTACCTCCCACTATCTTTTGTCCTGTCATACCCCATCTTCTCCCGCCGAGTGTCATTGGCGGTCAAGCTTGATATGATTTATTGGTTGTTGGGGAGTCGCGTCCTGTATATACATATATATATAGATTTTAAATGGAATACAGCAGCATGTTAACATCAAATATTGATGGTGACAGACGTGCATGCACTACTAGAGATGAAGTTTCTGAGGAGCCAGAGCTCACCAAGGAGCAGCTGGGGACCAGCCAGGAAATGCCACCACCCAGTCCTCCTTACAGCCCACCAATAGAAGACGAAAGGAGGTACCAAAGATGGCCAACACTGAGTTACCCGATGAAGTGCTGGATGCATTCTTTGAGTTCATGGAGGAGAACCTAGTCCTTTGATCCAATGACAAGACGTATGCATTTTAGTAGAAACAGAAGCAGGAGGAGGCCTGGCGGAGACTGGTTCTTCACCTGAAAGATTAGTTTCCACAGAGTGACCCCGTGGACTTTGGCTGTAAGTGTAAACTTATTTTTAACTCTTCCTTTAAACTTTTTAAAATTCCAATATGTAATTGAAATTGTATTGGTAATGAGTACGTTTATCTTTCATCAAATTGGTAAAATAAAATATTCTATAAAGTGTACCTGAAAATTATCGTAATGTGGAGAAGCAATGTACATGAAATTTCTGGTCTTCACATCACATGACAAGCTATTATTATTGATAATACTTGTTTGTTGATACAATTTGTCGAAAAAATTTTAATTCTTCCCTTAAACTTTTTAAAATTCCAATATGTAATTGAAATTGTATTGGTAATGAGTATGTTTATCTTTCATCAAATTGGTAAAATAAAATGTTCTATAAAGTGTATCTGAAAATTACTGTAATAATGTGGAGAAGGAATGTACATGGAATTTCTGGTCTTCACATCACATGACAAGCTATTATTATTGATAATACTTGTTTGTTGATACAATTTGTGGAAAAAAATTATCATTTTTCCATTTGTTTTTATTTTGTGGATGTTTATTTAGAATCTAGTTCGCTTTAATTATTGAGAATTGTATCTACATCACTTGCAGTGCCACTGTGTTGCTTTGTACAAGCTCCCTAGAGACTGTGAGGAGTTAAATGTTGTAATTAATTTTGATTTAGTGGACAGATTGTATCATTTTGGCAATCTTGAGAGATAAAGTGTCAAAGAGCTGGAAGACTCGAAGGACTGGTTCTGCTGCCCATTTAAATCCACAGAGAAGACTCAGCACATATTCATTGAATCGGGTTTGCCAGGGAACACATCCTGTCCAAAGGGGCCATCAGCGGCAACAGGGTGAGTTTTCTTTGAACACCATACTTCCAGTGATTTGTAGCTATTGCTGTTATATGTGAGTAATAAAAAGCAAGTTATAAGTAATAATTAGTAAGTAATAATGTAAAGTAATATCATTAGTAATTTCTTTAAAGGAAGTTAAATTGAAGTGGAAGTAATGAAGTAAACTGCACTTAGAAGTGTACATAGGATAGTTGATATGTACTTGATGGATTCGTAAAAAAATAAGGGTCTGTGGGATTACTGTTCACAAAACTCTATTTTATGTGTTATAAATGTTTCTCCTTTTTAGGAGCTGCAAGCTGCCCAGTGAACTTTTCTATAAGTCATACCTTGAGCCCCAGAACCCCAAGGGCACATACAACCAGACAGGAGGAGGTGGTTGCTGCTGATGATGATGGTGGCAACGAGGCAGGGATAGGTAGTCCCCAGTCTGCCCTGTCAGGTGTCTCAGTTGTTGCTGCTGCCTTAGATGAAGGGGATAAGGGTGGGGTAAGTATTTCTGTACAATTTCATAAGTTAAACATTTTTTTCTGTGTAAAATTTCTGTCTTTGGATTACTTTTCTGTGAAGCACTAACATTAATTTCTTATAGGGTGTCGAAAGGACCTGTATGACTTCTTGGGTGAGTGTTGATATTATGTCACTGTGAACAGAAACATACAGCTATCAATGTATCTATTATTAAACATCAGTTCAACGTGTATAATACCACAATATGTTGCACTTTCTTGCAGATGTCAAACCTGTCAGGCCTGTCTGCCACCACCCCTGAAGCTGTGAGGCAGAATCCATGGGCTGCCAAAAGAGGTTCAATTGAGAGGATTTCATCCTTCAGATTGGGCAGCACATTATCCAGTAGTCAGAGTCTACCACAAGACTGCACTAAAGAATGGTGAAGCTCATGCAGTCCGTATGTGGCGACATCAACTACCCTATCCCGTCCTTCCACAGGACAATGACTGCCATGTGCATCCACAGCTCCCTTTGGTTTGAGTACACAGCAGCTGTCAACCAAAAGTCCTAGGGATACTGATTACAAATGACATGTGCCAATTTGGGCTTATAAATTACTTGTTTTTACCCTTTGAGGTCTCCAGTTCAAATCTGTACGGGCAATTAATGTTAGTAAGTTGGTAGCTATTTGCTGATGCTTGCTGGTAAACAGTGCAGAATCATGCCCATCTACCTTGCACTATTTTATCAATCATGAACTACTCATATTACCATGGGTGCTGAATGAGAATGATAACACAAAGACAAGTAAATACATCCATATGTAGAATTACATGTCTGCCTTGTCTTACTAAGTTGGTACACATGCAAAGTAAGTGCTTTACAAGTATGTAAATAATAATAACAATAATAATATAGTGCTTTCTATGCAGTAGTATAATGTTCCTCAATATTCTTTGTATTTTGTGCTTCACAGCCAGTGAAGTCTGGTACTGTGACAAAGGCCGAGGCAGCAGCAGCAGTTACAACAGGTCCCACAACCAGCCATTCAGCAACAACAGGCACAATAGCAGCCAGAAGTCTTCCAACAGCCTACCCTTCCACAGCAGTAGCCACAATTCTTAAAACAGCTTACAATTCTACAGGAGCCACAAATATTCCAACAGCCAAACCCTTCCTCAGCAGCAGCCAAAGCAGCTTCAGCAGTGCACTCTTGAGGTGCAGGACACTCCTCAGGTGGCCCACACCACCCAGGTAATGAAGCCTACAGAGACTTCATGTGTGTCTGGTAAAATTCAGGTGTTGCAGAAACCTTTCAGAGATTACCACCCCAAACCTATCTTGGGAGTTGCACTAGTAGTATCAGTAGATCCCAATTCAGATTGGATGATGATTATGAGGTATTGTCAAAGAATGGAGGTCACCAAATTCTCAGACGGGTTGAACCCTTGCCTGTATTCTCCTTCTCTGGCCCTCTACCAGAACTACTTCATACAGTGAAAGTCACTGATGACACTGCAGCAGTCACTACCACTTTGAGTACCACAAGCTAGTCCACTATGACTACATTGACTGGAACTGTAGCCAATAGCACTAGTGCACCTTCCCCAGACACAGACACAAGTTGATCTTCTAGTGTGTAGAGCTGTCATTGATTGTGCATTGTTAAATGCTCAGTATTGAGCATTAAGTTAGTGTGAAATATTCATTAGAAAATTAGTAATTTCACAAGATTTAACGTTTAAAGTACAAAAAGTATAGTATAGAGTATTGACGTCTTTACAGTGTGCAACATTGATTACAGTTTTATAAATATAAAAAGTACCATTAAATATTCCTTGTCGAATTACGAATTTCAGAATATTTAATATTTGAAAATGGCTGTTGCATTTATACACTGTGTGTGGCTGCTTATTTAATTCAACAGTTCTATGTATTGTGGTCTGTTAATACATATGGTTGTTAATCTTCTGTTCACAGTTTTTTAAACCCTTGTTGGTTACATTTTTTTTGTTATTGAATGCAATAAAAGTGATATATTTGAAATATGTTGTCTTTACTGGCCATATGCCACAAATCTCACTAGGACTTGTCAACTTACTTTTATGTGGGTAGCCATATTTTAATAGGTTGTGCACATCTTTGAATATCAAATGCATTATTGGTCTCACCATATCTTCCAAACTTCACCATCTTTATAAGGAAAATATCTTAATGTACTCAATAGACTTAATATAATTATAAGTTCAATGCCATAGCCAGATCATAACCCAGAAGTCAAGGTGTTGCCAGGGAGGCTAGGTCCCATGGTAATAAATGAATAACCACATATTAGATTATGTGGAAAAGTTGGCAGTTACTTACAATGATTACTGCTATAAGCCTTTTCGTATTTTTTTTATTTTTAACCAAATTTTAACCCAATTAATGGGATCCTTAACTTTTGGATGGAAGGAGTGGGCGCAGGTTCAGAACTCTGGTGATACATGATAAAAAGTGGTTGCAGTTAGCAGGTGGTTGCTCTTCGCAGATTAAAGTTATTAAAGATTAAAGTTTAAAAATATTATGGCGGATCTCCAGAGTGGGTTGCTCCTAGTAGGGGGTTGGTCTTCGCAGGTGGTTGCTTGAGCAGGTTGGACTGTACTTTATAACTCTACTAATCTAGAAAAAATAGAACAATAGTTTGTAGTCATTCTGGTGTTTGTGTGGTAGCTTGGAGGACACATTATAGTATCTCTTTGCAAAGCCTCTCCAACTTATCTTTTCTTATTCTCCGGCCATTTTGTAGTGCTGACCTGGATTGTCCACTGGATTATAAGCATGGAATTGTCAATGTTAATCTGTTGTGCCTTAGAATCCACCTTAGTGGAAATTAATTACTACACAAGTATTAAATTAAATTTTGTAAATTCTCAATTTATTACCTAGGCTGTCCACACTTTTCATTAGGGGCTTGATTATCAAAAAATAGGAGACATAAACTTTAAGATCTGTTAAATTTGGAGATTAGAATAGATGGAGGACGGATAAACAAGGTTGTTATTTAATTTACATTTGATTCCAGATTGCTTATCTGTTGAGCCTTAGAATCCACCTTAGTGGAAAGTAATTGTTACACAAGTATTAAATTGGATTTCGTAAAATCTCAGTTTATTACCTAGGCCACCCACACGTTTTATTAAGGGGTTTGATTATTCAAAAATGGGAGACATAAACTTTAGGATCTGTTAAATTTGGAGATTAGAATAAATGGTGGAAGTGTAAACAGGTTTGCTGTTTAATTTACATTTGATTCTTTCCCTAATCAATTAGAATCGATTCCAGTAACTGTGTCAATTATTTTTGTATGGAACATCCCTGTCAGATTACACACTGAACTCAGTTTCTGCTTAATTATTACAAAATTCATTAAGCTTAAAAGTTTTGGTTATATGAGGCTGTGGTGACATCGGAATAATTCAAATATACTTAGTTTCAATGTTAAACCGTCAGTCTGCAAAATTGAACTTGCATAATGCTTATCGCATCGCATAGGAGACCATGGGCCGTGGAGCTTCTGATGTGACCTATTTGACCTTTGACCCCTTGGTGTACAGTAAAAACTGTGCAATCACAACACACACAAAAATGATGTCTAAACTAGCCAAAACCACTCATAGAGCACAAACCTCTGCCACACCCTAGGGTCAGTAAAGTCATTCATCATAGATCCAGATGTCACGCCCAAAATCTAATCACTTGTATTGCTTGTATTGTCTCGTTGGTCAAGGCCAAAACTTAAACAGGTCTTTAATAAATCACTGGCATTACCAGAAAAGGGATGACAGGACATATGCCTAAGCTTTATTGGGCAAGTCTGACAGCAAGCCTATTGAACAAACTGGTCAAAGAAAAGAAAAGCCCTTGTGGTTGATATCTCTGAACTCATGAACACTATCACTACTGAAACAAGCACCTCTAAGGTCAAGGAAGTTCATGTCAGTAAATACACGGTGTGTAATGAACCCTTAGGTCGGATTAAGATCCAGAATCGGATATCTCCAGGCAGAAATAAGTCACTTTGAATATGTGTGTATCATGATTTAGTACTGCATAAAAATACCAAGTACTCAAGTGTCTACAGGATGACACATAGGTTGGCTCTAATTCTGCTGACAGTAAATCTTATAGACCAGTATATGAAAAGGTAACTCAGACTCAACTTCCAGGCAATCCTAAAATTTAGACAAGGTCAGATGAGTTGTCCTGTTTCAAAACTCTTGGAACTACATTTGCTCCAGACCTCCCTCAACCAGATTATACATTCTAACGAATCTCTCAAAGGTAATGACAGTTCTTGTCAAGATTTCATACCTCGTACACCCATCTATGTGCATAAATGACCTCCCAAGGTTTGGAATAGTATTCCAGATATTATTACTGCTCATGAAGTCATTAGGGATAGTGAGATTCCCAATTTTTACAACTACAGTCCCAGTTCAAAGTAATCTTAATGTTGTCAGTTGGAGGAAATATCTAGTTGACTGTTTTGACCAGCAATTACCTGATCTTATAGAATTCAGGTTTCCTCTAGATTTTGATCAATCCAGATAGTTCCAAAGTACTCTGGTTAACCATGCCTCAGCACGAATATATCCGGATGTAAATGTATACAAAAAGAGATTAATTTTCAGGCCATGATGAGTTTATTTAATAATAAACCTTCTGACAGCCATATCTCCCCTTTTATAATCAGGAAGAAAACAGATTCGAATGCTAAAACTTTCATGGATCTAAGTTTTTCCAAAGGTGTATCTGTTAATGATTGTGTCCTTAAAGATAAAAATATTTGGGTACCAGCTTTCAAATACATTACCCATCTGTTGATCAGATTAGACAAACTTTGAATGCTATTAGACCTTTTTCATATTTTAAGCTGGATATTACCTGAGCTTTTAGGCATATCTGTATAGATCTGGATGATATCGATCTTTTAGGCTTACAACAAAGTAAACTGTTTCTGGACTTATCTCTGCCATTTGGACATCGTTTGGGTTTTTTCTCTTTAGTAAGATAATGGACGCAGTTAGGTTCATAATGACAAAATAAGGTCATAATGCACTCTTAAATTACAATGATGACCTCAGGCCTGATTTCTTCTGAATTTGCTCCAGGATCTTGGCCTAGATATCAGTAATAAGAAGCTTTGCCCTCCAGATACCAAGGTCGTTTGCCTGGGCATATTATTTGGAAGGGTTAACAGAACTATGTCCAATCCTGATGAATAAATTTAAATTTGTCAGATATGTCAGAGTTGGTGGATAAAATAGTCTCCACTTCAATCATTGTTAAGCTTTTTATTATGCATAACCAAATGTGTCAAAGCGGTTTGTTATTTTCTTAGAATTTTACAATTGTTAAGAGATAACACTCATAATCACATTGTTACCTCAACTAAATAGTTCTTCACGGACTTCCATTGGTTTCAGGTCTTCATCAAGTCTTATAATGGGATCACTTTTTACCATCATTGTGCTAGTAACTCAGTCAATCTTTTAATTTAAACTTTATTATGGCAACTAATGTGACCATTAATTAGACCTTGAGGTCAAATATGCTTATTGTATTGGGTAACTGGATCTGGAATTTTATCAGTATATATGGTCTTATAATGCCACATTCTAGATCACTGTTAATTTTGGACATAAATTATTTCAGTGCGTGCCCATATATACACACACATAGTTGATCATAATGCTCTTACATGAATCTTTAGCAGTTGTATTTAATGGGGGTGTTCCACTGGATTTCGATAGTTAGGTATTTTTGGAGGGTCAGACCAATGTTTAGAGAGTCGGTTAGAATTGGTGGTAGTTACCCAGCTTGTCATGGTGGATCCAAAAAATATCAAACATATTTCACTGACTCTGCATCCAGACTGTGGCTCTGCCCACCTGGAAACCATCCTGTTACGGATCTCCACAACTTGTCGGTTACACTGCCTGTCTTTTTCTACACTCTTGTCTTGAAAAACTTCCAGTCCTATCCTGCTTCAGTGACAGGACTCCACCTCCAGACTGGGCGGCGACACTAACCGACCGTACTTGAAAACCAACTTGCCCTTTCGTAAACATAACCGACCAGACCTGGACACTTCCCAGTCTTCAGCCGCAGGGTTGGTAATATTTCAGCAGGAAAAACACACTTACAGACAAACCGAAAACAGAAACCAACAAGCTGGTTACACAACAGACAAGCTTAAGACCACTCTTTGGTCGATGAGCAGGTCATGGATCAGTTCACACAGATGAGAAGCATATTGTCATCATTCCTTGGGCAAACGCAGGAGACAACAACATGTACTGCCTTCTGCAACTACTTGACATTGGAAGTGGAGGGATTAGAGGAGAAAGACTTTCCGACATTTAAAAACGAGGCTGTCAAGCTCCTTAGCAACCTTCAAAACAAGGCAGAAGACCATGGTCATTATTACCAGCGGCCACAGCAACAGACACTTTCACAGAGCTCAAGTGCAGATTCAACAGTTTTTTCCACAGACATTTCAACAGCCACAGCAGAAAGCTCCAGCTGCAAGGCAATACAACCATCCCAGAGACACAGATGCATTCAAGCCAGGTCATCTAACATGCTCAGGGTTAATAAGTGCAGATTGGTTGTTCGATTCTTCCCTGTGACAACTTTTGTCACATTAGAAGCAGTCTAATGATGCTTCCATTTGTATATTAAGCAAACTATCAGATTGCTTATAAACTTAGAAAAGTCAATGAAAACCCCTCTATTTTATTATAGTTACATGTACGGTATTTTGGTCTGATTTAAAGTATTTTGTTCTTGCATCTATAATGTTGGAATTTGTGAGTTTGTCAACATGATAAGGCAATCTTGGTGGGTTTTTATGGTTGTATCTACACTACTGCCTTTTGGCGATCAAATGTGTTGGAAGTTTGTTGTCAACTCGAAAAAATGATAATATAGAGACAGAAAGAATCCATGCATAGTTTCAATAGATCATACTTAATATTACATACAAGAGCAAAAACAGGAAGTAAATAAGACAGAATCTACATTTTAAGGCTCATGGCTCTTTTGAACAGAAAAACAGTTGATTACCTCTCATTATCTCCAGTGGCTGGCTCCAAAAGAGTGTTACTATTGTAGAGAGAGCATTTAGTAATCCACAGTCCAAAGAAAGCAAGTTTTTTCTCTAGCAAATAAGAGACCCTTGAGTTATAGATAGGAAAATTCTTCAAATAGAACGACACTCCTTGAGATTTACAAATGGAAATGCCTCAAACAGAACTAATATAAGCCTTAATTCTTCTCACGCAGTATATTTGGAAATATGCACATCCAGGAAGGAAAACAGAATGGTAAAATTGACTATTTGTTGTGAAATCTAAGCATAGTCTATTTCCCAAATAAACGTCAAAGGCTTTTCTGTCATATTCCCAAGTTGAAAGTTGAAACTAAGCTTCTCTTGCCTTATCTTGTCTCATGTAAAATATCCTTATTAAGATATTTTATATATTGCATATACTATTTCCATTCTTTATAAAGCTATATATGCAGCTTCATTTAAAGATAATAAGAGAATGTAATGTGTCCCACTGACCAATGGGCAAAAATGTAACCCATGATTTTTCGCTCCAAAAAACCACAAGGCTTGAAGATTGTCCTTTATAAGTACTGTATCTTCAAAAACCCAACAAGTCATAATCAAACGAGAAAATTTGTACAAATACACAGAAAATACCTCAAGATTTCAAGTGCCTGGTAATTGACAGCAATACACTGAAGTATGTACAGCCAAGTGGCTTGTGTCAGTAATTTTAGTTCAATGGAAACAATTTTGTTCAGCTACCAGCCAACAGATCTCGAGTGTAGGTGTAGCGCAATGCAAGCTACATATTCAATATGTGTTTTTTTTGCATTTCAAGTAAAGTTGGACATAAGTTTATGTGGAAGCATTTAACATCTAGTCTCGGACCCAGGGACAGAGTTTGGCTGCCAAGTTTTCAAATTGTCCCAGATGTCAGGTCTACCGATTTCATGTATGTAAAAATATTTTACCATCTTCTATTTAATCTCAGTAGTTTTTAGTAATTATTTTCACATAACAGTCTGTATTTTTATCCTATAAAGCATTATGTAGAATATTATATTTTATTAATTGTAATGTAACTATTCTTATTATGTAACTATATTTATCATGTTCCAATGGCATATTAGTGTCCATCTTATCCCAACTGTCACCTGTGCGGGTCATACGAGGACTCAGGGACCTGGTGGTTAGCAAGTTTGGCATCTAATCACAGGCAGTCACCACTGTGGGTCGTGTGAGAACTCAGTGACCTAATGGGTTAGCACATTTGCTATCTAATCGCAGGCAATCATCCCTGTAGGTCATCTGAGAACTCGGTGGCCTTGTGGTTAGCTAGTGTGGCATCTTGTCCCAAGCAATCATCTCTGTTAGTTGTGTGAAGACTCAGTGGCCTAGTGGTTAGCAAGTTTGGCATTTAATCAAAGGTAGTCACCCCATGTAGGTCGTGTGAGGACTCCAGTGGCCTTGTGGGTAGCTAGTTTGGCATCTAATCAGAGGTAGTCACCGTGTGGGTCATGTGAGGACTTCAGTGGAATTGTGGGTAGCAAATTCAACATATATTCACAAGCAGTCACTTATGTGACCCACTGACTGAGGGTTGTGGGTTCGACTCCCACAAGTGCTGAAGGGCCTTCCCAATATGACCCTAGCTGCTGAACGGGGTCTAAATCCCTATTTGGCCTTGCTTCTTGCCTCACCATTGAGTTAGCAAAAACCCTAACTTTAACATTTGAACTTCTTAAACAGAAGAAGAAGCAAAACAAGACTACTGTCACGGTGATTATCTCCCACCTTAGGATCAGTAATAATGAAGAACTAAGGGAGATATTAGACCTTTGTAGTAAGATGAGCCCACTTGATATTTACGTAACCATCAAAGGTCAAAGTCAGCGATTGGAAAAGAGTCTCGGGCCATGGAAGCCCTAGTAGCAATGATAAGAGAGATAAAAGGCCTTTGTAATAGGATAATCCCATTTGACATAGAATATGTGATATGGTGGCCATTTGGATTTCAAAACTACGCCAATTTACTATTAGGCTAACTTTCCTAGCCGTATATCTTTTGTGCAAATTTGATGAAGTTGGCTGCAATATTTCAAGATTTAGAAATAAGAAAGATATATATAGCAAGATTTTGAAATAATTGCCTAAGGCAGCCATTTTGTTTTTGCCAAAATGAGGACTTCCCATGGGCTGTTTTTACATACTGTAGCCCTAGGACCAGTAACAATGGTGATATCAGGACGTTTAAGTATGATGACCTCATTTATCCTTGAAGCAGGGATCATAGGTGAATTCAACACTTGGAAAAAATTCCCAAGCCATGACTTCCTTTACGTTGTTTTTACATTCCGAATGGCCATATTTATTTTTTTTGGGGGGGAACAAGGCCAAAATTGCTATCAGGCTAGCTTTCCTAGCTATATATCTTTAATGTAAATTTGGTGAAGTTAGCTGCAATATTTCAAGATTTAGAGCCCCTCTGATTTTCAAACAATTGGCTAAGGTGGCCATTAAGTTCCTCAAAATGAGGCCAAAATATTGCACACACCTGTCGTAATAGAAATAAACATACACTGTAAATTTGGTGAAGATGTCTTTGTAAATTAATGAGATATTAAAGTTTATGTAAAAATGTGAGAAACGGACAGATGCATACACACACATACGAAAGGTGTTTTATTATCTCCTGACCACGGCGTTTGGCCACTGGCGAGAGATAATGATATAAAGAAAAAACATTTTGTGGTATTTTTCAATTTTTATTTTATAACATTTTGTACTTTTTGCATTTTTTTTTCTTTTTATAGTGCCAGCTTCTTTATTACATTTTATTTCAATTATAATCTTTTACTTCTAAAATCATACTTTGACCATAGTGGACAGAAAAACTTCTTTTAAAAAATTTGTAATTTTATCAATACATTTTCTCTGTCAGATCATGACATACCCAATGGAATAATTGTAATGGGTAATGTAACTGTAATAAATTATATGAATTACACGAAATTTAACAACACCTAGATATCACACAAGGACAAAATGATGTACATCCAAACTGTACTGAACAATCCATTCATTTCTAATCATTTTAAAATTTCATTTACCACACAAGACTAAAAAGTTTTACATCCAAAATACCACTCACAATTTTTTCAAGGAGTGTTCATCAAAGAAGGAGCACTATAATTTTTTTATAATATTTTAAAAATATAAAAACTTGTTTCACTTAACCTTACACTTGTTACAGTTACCTTGACTCTGAAAGCTAACATTTTGCAACTTTCAAAGTATTCGAAAAGAAATCTTAACGAAAGCACGTGGTCCAAACTGACGATCAAGTAAATCTTAAGATTTATCTTGCTTAAACTCAGGATTTTATATTCAGGCAGAATTTTTCCAGTTTTGACTGCAGTCTTTAGATCAGGCTGCATAGAGCTAAGATATTTCTTTGGGGTTTGATTGGCAAACTTTTTGTGACCACTATTTAAACTATTGGCTAATTTTAATTAGTGAGTTGTTTGGTGTCTGATAACATTTGAACTTGCAATTGCAATTGTCTGTTTATGCTTGTTTTTTTTTTGAAAAATTCTAATTTGTAAAGGTTTTCTAAACACGTAGTCGACATTTAGAAAGTAAGAAAATGCATACTTCTTACTAAGTACTAAGTAACAGACATGGCTAGATTTTGATCAATGATGCTACTTTACTGTATTATTTTATGATACATTAACAAGGTGATCATATTCATCCAGTGCTTACTTCCCCTTTGTTGAAACAATTCATGATTCAAAATTACTTGAAAGCCTAATTAGACTGAGTATTTGGTTTGAAAAATCTATTTAACATTAATAAGTAATATGTAACAGACACTTGTAAGTATATTAAAAAATTACCTATCTCTTTCAAGCAGTCATGACTTCATGATTTCATCCTATGAACCTTGGGTGTTATAATACAACTGAGAAAGGCAATTGCACTCAAGGCCTATAGGAAGTTCTTAACCATATATATAGTAGTTGCAAATAGTGTTTGGCTGGAATAATTTGCAACAGTCATTGTACCAAAAGACAAGTCAGATTTTAATCTTAAGTTTGTGCAGCCCAGTCTTAAGATTTAATGCACAATGGTAATATCCCTGCTTTAACATAGGACCCATAAGTTTGTCAAGGCAAAAATTAAGATTTCCCCGATCATAAGTTTGGGCCTAATGGGGACAATCCCCATTAACTAACCTCATCATCCGAAGACACTTGAAGGCACCTCACACTTAGTTCACACCACAATTCCATGGAGATTTTATAAATTCTAAAGAATCCCTCTGACTGTTTAAAATATCTTTGCAATTTGTCTCTGTAGGATGGGATGTTTTCACCCATTGATTGTATCCACATCTCAGATCCCTCAGGAATAAAAAAAAATTTTTTTTTTCAGTTATTAAAAACACACGGTCCTCCTATTAACCATCATATTTTCATGTCAAAAGTTTTTTTTTTTGCCTTGAATTGTCATGAATATATGATTCATACATCAAGCGATATCATGGAATTATATAATTTCATCTGTGAAAGAAACAAAAGCTGTTCTCTATGACAAAGTCTAATAAGTACAATTTCGAATAGCATGGATGAGTGATTAAAAAAAAATGCCTGGGGGAAAGTGGCACATTGTTACGTTGTCAAATTGTAATTTCTAAGTTAATTTTTGAGATTAATTTTTAACCATAAGTTAAAATTAAGTTTCTAAACATCTCCAGACCGCAATTTTCACTTTCATGTTCCTAATATTGTTACTCATTGTAAAATTATACAGAAAACAAAGCTTGGAATGTGTTACCTTAGGTACCTCAGGGATGTTTGAACTAAAACTGGATGGAATGTTATTTGGAGGGAGGGCTTGCTGGGATGCTGTTGAAACAGAGACTGAAGGGTTCAAGATAGTATTGTTGATTGGTATTTTAGTGAAGTTTTTGGTGTCTCTGTAATACTTTCTTATGAAATCAACCTCAGTCATTTGGCCAAAGAAAAAAGTGTGACACAGATCGTGTACGACCTGACATGGATCGTCAATCCTCAGACAGTGTGGAGTAATCTCCAGGCCGTATTTGAAAAATAATTCAAAACACAAGGCGTGCAGACCACACGAGACATTATCAACCTGTTGGGGGCAGTTGGCAAATTTATAGATCTTATCATTAAATTCAAAACACAAGGCGCACAGACCACACAAGACTTTATCGACTTGTTTTGGACAGTTGGCAAATTTAGAGATCTTATAAATAAAATCACTGTCATAGATAATTCTTGTCCTCCCGTCCTCTTCCACTCTGATCCAATGCTGCCCAGTGTTGACTATTAAGAAATTCTTGAACTGATCTGAGATGTGATTGGGATACAATCGTTTTAATATTGCATTTACAAAGTCCTGATGAATACCCACAGATAAAACAGTTTCCATTGTAAAGACAAACAAGCCAACCTGTTCACCAGCTACATCACACAAATAGTTTAAAAGCTCTACTAATTGGTTCATCAATATTTTATCCACACAATTATTATTAAGGAATATATGCCGAACATGGGACATTACCCCATCTTTGAAACTAAAAAACATTATTAAGGTTTGATTGAGTAAATTCATCTTGACAATACTGTACAAATTTTTCTTATAAGTTAATTTTCTGCATTTTGACTCAATGAATTCTTGAGAGATTTCGAGGACCGAATTCACTGTGTTAGACTCGTTGGGCATGGTAAAATCACATGTAAGTTGGTGTTCTTGTACTTCCCCATCATCTGTGAATAAGTTCATCTGAATGCATACTCCAACAGAGGTCTTCTGAAGCTGGAAAGTAAAGGTGTGGAAATGTTTAAGATTTAGATTCTTAGATAGTAGTATTAAATATATAGCCTGTCATTTTTCAACGCTTCAGTGTTCCTGTGGCTATGACTAGGCCTTAACGTAATGAACTTTAAAAATTGAGCAATGAGCCTTTGTACCGTGCATTTTTGGGTCCAACAAGCATGGAGATTAAGCATTATAAGAGTTTATCATAATAATCCAATCCAATCACATTGTACTTTTATAGCGCTTAGTCTCTGTCATATTGACAGATTCTAAAGTGCACCATTCACCATCATCAAACAAAACTCACAAACCTAATCCATAGCAGGGGTCAATATCATGGAGAGAGCCATGAATAAGTAATTTTGTGAGCATCGTTGGCAGAACTATGGCCATAAACTCCTCTTGGACTTGTGAACAAATGATAAAAATGGGAGTTTCTAGCACTACACCTTCGGACTAGCTCCTGTCGGTATTGTGGGCAGATTGTTAAGGCAAGGATGGAAATATTTTCGGCAGCCAGCTTTTATAAACCAGTATATTATTGGCAGCAGAATTTATAAACCAATACTGTCATTAAAAGAAAGATAGTTGCAGAATGTGTAGCCAGTGCAGGGCCTTTTCTTATGGGGTGATTTCAGGATCGCTTTACAGACAATTGTAGCAAGACTGTTCTGAATACACTGTAACTTTCGTAGATCAGCAGCAGAAAGACGCCTGAAGCAAGAGTTACAGTGGTCAAGCCAAATTCCAACAAGAGCATTGGTAACCATAAGAGCAATATCATGTGTTAAATACTGTCAAATTGGTCTGAGATCCCTCATTTGAATAAAGCAAATTTTACAGATCCCCTGAACGTGTTTGGAGAAGGACCTTTCACGTTGCATCCTGGAACCAAATATGACAAAGTTGGTCTTATCAGCTTTCAACTTCGATTTGTTGGCACACAGCCAAATTTTGACATCATCAATGTACCTTTTCAACATATCAAAATCCTGTACAGCATTTAGGTGTGTTGAATAAATGAACGGCTGTGTATCATCAGCATAAAAGTGAAACATTGTATCAAGATGCTTCAAGATGACCTTACTGAGATGGGTGGTGTGTAGCGAGGTGCAAATTGGACCTAGAATGGGGAACTCCCGAATCTGAGATATGTAGCATCAGAAAGAACTGGGTCGATTTTGATACACTTGGAGCACTGGGAATCAATAAGGTACAACTTAAACCAGTCCAAACACTTACCACCTACACCGAACCATGATCTTAGGCAGTCTGGCAGTGTGACATGATCTATTGTGTCAAAGGCTGCAGATTGATCAAGCAGCATGGCCGCAGTAGCTTCATCCCTGATGAGAGACAGGTGTACTTGATATTTTATTGCCAGCAGCGCAGTCTCAGTTGTATGACCTTGGCTATAGGCAGATTGATTTTCATTTTCCAATCCATTTGAAGAAACATTGCTTCCTCACTTTGAGGTCATTACCAGTTCAACAAGTTTTGAGATGAAACTCAAACAAGATACTGGGCGGTAATTCTTGAGATAATTTTGAGATAGTGAAGGGTTTCCTATTAAACGGGTAACAATTGCACTTTTAAAACCATCTGGAACAAAACCTTCTAACAGAGAGCAGTTGATAAGCTTAGTGAATGAGGGAATAAGTATATCAACGCATCAAGGAAGGCCACGAATCTAGCAGGTTTGATTTTGTTGGTGAATTTTTCTTATCTTTTGGATATCTTCAGCAGAGATGGTCTTTAAATCCAGGAGTTTTGAATGGGATGGGCGATAGAAGGTGGCAAACCTAGAGAAGGACTCTTCTAGATATCTGTAAACTGATCTGATCTGCAAGACATTTCTAAGATCTATGCCAGGGAAATAATACTACCTTCTTAGGAAGACTATCCAAAGCAGAACAAGGCGCGTCATGACCATTTTCCTCAACCACACCTCTATAATATCTAGCCTTGTATTTGTTAACAAGTCAATTGCACCTGGTAATTTGCTTGAGAAGTCTGGCACTACTTAAGGGAGATTTGTTCGTTCTCCAGGTATGCTGAAACTGAAGTTGAATGGCATCAGATAACCACTTTACAGTCTCCTCGATAAAAAGTGTTAGTCACCTCTGGGGCATTTTTGTCCAGAAGAGTACAGAGATCATTTGTATATTGATCATGATGTACGTTGGGAGTTTCACCTGCACTTGCAACAAAAGAGCAATTACTGGGATCATTCTATAGAATGTTCATGTTAGTTCTATGGTATCTCCTAAATGCTACACACGTAGCTAATAAAGGAGTTGTAACAGTAGTTTCAACATATCTTCAGACCAGGGCATGATCAGAGATAAAACTGCTGTCAACCATGTTAGAGACAGAAATGCCATCAGAGGGAGTGAGAATAAGGTCCAGAGTGTGTCTGTGACGATTGATAGCAGAACCAACATTATGAGTGATGTTTTGGAATTTAATTATATCATTAGATAATGTGTCAACATGAATATTAAGTCACTACATATCAAAACGTAAGTGAGGAAAGGGACTCAACAAGAGTGTAGAATTCATCAGAAAATGTCTTAAAACCGGAACCAAGTGACCGACACATACGGGCAACTAATGAAGAGTAAACAATAGAACCAATATTTACTAAAGCATTCCAAAGACTTGTGTATTGGACTTTCAACAATTCTGTATAACAAGTGGTTTTCAATAAAGAAGCCCACACCACCTCTTGGACCAGGAGCACGAGATCTGTGGAACCATTTATATGAGCTTGAGGAATAGAGTGAAGCAAGCCATCAGAGTCACTAGTGGTGGTGGACCAGTTCACGCTCGGGTACCAATTCAGGCCCACCCCTAAATTTATCCAAAATAATCACAGGTAAACAATAAATAACAAATCTATATGATCAATTTGATGATTATCTATGATGTGGTAAATATCTTCTCTGTGAAAAATTTTTCTCTTCATGAAAATTGATCTTGGGCGTGAATTGGTACCCTGGAGTGAACTGGTCCACCACCACTACGTCTGATGTGAGTTTCGACCAGTGCCAATATGTGATTGAACACCATTTCAGAAATCATGGGACTCTTGTTTCTGGAAGATCAAGTGTTTGCAACACCCAAGGAAATGGGATTTTGGTTCAGGGATAGTCACCACATAGCAACAACAGAACCTTGAGGGATCTAAATTTCACAGACGAGGTTAACTGCCTTGCATTTAATAAAAAGGCTAGCCAGTCTGAAAAAAGAGGCAGTGAGGAGCTAGCCAGCTGCACAGTGATATGGAGGTCACGACTTATCACTTTATTGAAAAGGACCAGACAGTCTAAGGCAAACACATGGGGTGTCTGACCAGCCAGATTAAAACATTTTCTGTTTTAATGGTAATAATTGATATCTGTATTTTTTTGAAGAAATGTGCTTTTGTAACCCTAAAAGGTTTAAAAGTTTCATACTGTGTATGAATGGCACTGTAAAGGGGGACTGATGGTTGGTTGACTACCCTCGCATACCCAGTCCCAAATGCACCATGTTACAAAAGGGTAAAAAAAAAAAAAAAAAAATACATATATATCTATATATTATTACCCCAAAGCTACTGTCATCTAAGTATGTGTCAATCAATTTCAGTCACTCGTTAGTCGTCTTCGTTCTGTGGGTGACAAGCAGGCTACCCAACTAAGCCACTAATGAAAAAACAAAAGAATGTAGTCCTTCATTTTAATGTAGGCTTTAAGTAGGTCGGGGGGGGGGGGGGGGGGGGGGGTTGGTTTCAAACAATTTATCTGAGTAATATACCCACAAAAATTCATTCTATTGAAAGCAAAAAGCTGAATAGTGATATTTTCCAAAAAGAGTTATTATACATTATTATTGTCTTTACGAAAATGTGATGAAGTATTACTTGAATCAACTTGGTTCTAACACACAGTATTAATAATTCTAATAGAACTATCATGGACAAATAGATATTTCACTGAGAGAGCTGTGTACAGTGGTTGTAAGTACTTTCAGAGACACCAATTTAATACACTACTTTTGTTAAGCAAAGGAAATCAAGTCCCAAAACAAATACCTCCCTTGTGTTAGGTTTCCAGGTGTTAAGATAAATAAGAAAACATTGTAACTCTTAGAGTTGATGTCTTCATTTGGCACTTATTAAAACGTCATTACTTAAAAAAAGGCATACTTCTGATATTGATTGGTTTTCATGTGTATATGTCTTTTTTTAAATACAATTATAAGAAGAGATAAAAATGGTATTTATTTTATTAGAAATGATTGTGCTAATATGCATAACCTGTCTATGCACTAGAGGTTAGTTTAATAATTTGCCACTTCTAGGGTAACAGTAAAAAAAAAGATACTTAAAGATTTGACATAAATGAAAAAAAACATACATTTCTAGATATGTTACATAAATGAGAATCGACAGGCAACGACAGACTGCATTTACATGTCAGTTTGTTGAAGTACTTTTTATCTGCTAGATTTAATTCACTTGGCTTGTACTTGTTACCGAGTGAATTTCAAAAATAGAAAGTTCTATCAGTACTTACATAACGTGTATTTAGTAGGTGCTCATGGTGTGTGCTCATTCATGTGTCGTCCTGCACCATTAAGACTTTCATAGACTATAGGGTCCCCCGAAATGGTTACCACTTCAGGAATTTGCTGAAATTGAAAAGTTTAGACTAGGGAATGTTTCAACTCCATAACAGGTGTATTCTAAGTCGGGTGGTGTCACAGACATAATATGCCAGTTTTCAAAGCTTTGATTCTGACCAGGGCGTAATCTAACGGACTTTGAAAACACAGCAGTGATGTCTTGTACAACACATACTTTTGGGTCCACCTAGCATGGAGATTAAGTGTTACAAAAGTTTAAGGTTACGTTAGATTTAATGCCATATTTAAATGAACGGATTAAACAAGTCTAAGAGTATTGAGTTTTTCTTCAAGCTAATATACTCTGTGGAATATATGTTATTGAACACAAAAAGTTGAACATATTCAATGGGGATTATTAAATTAGCAGTGTTTCTTGCGATTATTTCAATATGAATGTGATCAAACCTGCCACTCATTCACTTTGTTCAAACCTGTCTTTAGAAAAATTGCTATGAAAAGCCTTACTTTAATTGAATTGACCCTGACATGTAACGAAATTTTAATAGTTATTCTTATTGAACAGTAATAGTGATTTAATCCATTCACAAAATAGTACAACCTAAAAGCTGTGTAAAAAGAATGGAAAGGATTTTCAAGTATACCAATTTGATATAATAATTTTGTTGGCAAATTAAATTAAAGCCCATATCAATGTTTATCTTGAGTCATATTCCCAGTATAAAGATAGATAATGAAATATCATAGCTCCGGTTAGATTAATATTCTACCACCTCTACATTATTAGTTACCCATGAAAGAAACTTAAAGCTTTGACATAGCTTGAGGCTAAAGGAAAACTTCACACTCATTTCTAAAGATATGTTATGTAAACGAGAATCAATATCTTACATTTACAGTTTGTTGAAGTACTATTTTTCTGCTACATTATTGTACTCGCCTTATATTTGTTACTGAATGAAATTCAAAACTAAAAAATTCTATTAATACTTACTAATTTTCTTTTTGGTTCACATTTTGAGAGCATTTCTAAGTAAATGACTCAGACAAGCCTTTATATAGCAATATGTGGGAGGACACTAGACGACGACAAGTACGAAACGTGTGGTTACTTCCCGAAAAATACTACCTGTAAGTAGCCTTATCAGTATGATACTGCAGAGGGCACTTTGTGACGCCTGTTTTGGAAAGCCTCAGGTAGGAGAAGGATCCTCACGTTATTCTTGGAAAAAAGAACATGTGCCAAAACATTGTTGTTTGTTTATTTTTACTCATTTCATCAAATGTTGCACTCCTTTATGTCATTACATAAAATATTGGACTTCATTTAGTATCATTACATCAAATATTGCATTTCATATGCAAGCATTCTATCAATTTACTGGACTTTATATTACCTGCATTGTGTCCAATGTTGCACCTCCTTTTTCCCATGTCTTGTATCTGTCTCTGTTGACTCCAATTCCATTCCTGGATATCATGCTGGATTGATGTTTTTGATTGTTGGGCCTCAGACTCTGCCGTTTGGCAAAGATTGGGTACTATAAAACTTCAAATATTGTTAGATCAGATTGCAGTAATTGTTATACTTTATTGTGATACATTGAATTAAATACTGTGTTACATTTTTCATGCATGTATGAAATGAACAAATGATGTTCTTTATTTTCAAGCATTTTATTCAATATAAATGTTATACTTCATTTTTATGCACTTTATCAAATGTTATACTTTATTTTTATGTACTTTACAACTTTACAATATGTTGTATTTAATTTTATGCATTCTAATAAATCCTGTAGTTCATTTTCACGAAATGTATCTTGTATTTCATTTTATGCTTAATATTAAATTGTATAATTTCCATACATATGTTATATTCTTTTAATTCAATATACCAAATCTTTTAATTAATATTTACTAACAAAATTAGATATCTGGTTTGCTTCATTTCCGAACTACTTATATTCATTTCAAAATTATGTCTGGTTTGTCCTTGCTTAGAATCCCTATTTGCGCAATTTGTTGCCTCTTATCATCTTATCCCTCCATGGGCAAACTGGCAAAATGAAAATTAAAGTGTAAACTAATAATTAAATCTACGAACAGTGTTTCAGGGAATGGGTTGAATGGCAACACACAAAGTCAGTCGAAGCCAGGTCCCGAGTTCAAGCCAATGAGGATTGCTTTGGTAAAGTCACAGTAACCAAGGTATGTATGGTTACCAAGTTATAGGAAAGTTACTTTTGGTATGTTTAACAGTAACACAGAAGTGAAAGGTGAGTAATACACAGAAGTTGGGCCAGAGCCTTTTATTTTACAGACAAACAACATATGACAGTAAATACTAAAAGTTAAAAGGTTAATCTACACATGTAGGACATAAAAGGCCCAAACCCAACTAGTTGGATAGTAGTTGTTGGAAAGTAGAAGCTACTGTTGCAGCCGCTTTAGGTGTGTGTTTTAAGTAGCAATTAATGGCGGATGAGGACCACCCCCCATGGGCCTTAAGGTTCTGAAGTGGGACTTTGTGATCTGCAGCCCAGGAGACCCCGGATCTTCTGAATGAATGAAACCCATAGTGGGCGGGGTTCAAACCCAGGGATGAGAGAAGGCGAGACAGACAGGAACTGGCCATGGGGGAAGTGAGGACAGAAAACCCTGAGGGTTTGGGAAGGAGGAAAAGTGGGGTGACTTGGGAGCATGACAGGAGGTGAGGAGCTGTTTGATGGCTGTGACAGGGCACAGAGGGGAATTTTTGATGAGGGAAATTTGGATGACGTGATGCTTGGAAGAGGACTGCATGGCTTTAGCCCACTTAAGAATAACATGGGCACCAGGAGGGCCAAAAATGACGTCATCCCTGAGGAAATGACGTGTGGGGTCAAATGATTTTGCAGTGACAGGTGCAATGTTTGAAAGCCTGAGAAAAGCGAAAAACGCTAAGAGGAAGGTGGCTTTGTAGACTTGGCCATATGCAATGGAATCACAAGCTTGGACTAGTCTTAGGAGGGTGGGGATGGTGATAATAGCTTTGAACTTTGGTACGTATGATGAATTGATGGACACTGATTTGATGAACAAATGAACTTTTCTGTGAGCAATTTGAGCAGTTTCAATGTCAAACAGCTTGAAATAATGACTAAAGACTGATAGGTAACTAGACAACGTGTGAGCTCTACTGCCATTTTGCACTAGAAATTCGAAAAAAGCCAGGATAGTGTCCACGTTATGCAATGATAACTGATGCCACATAACAAAGCTAAATACAACTTAAACTTGGACAAGTAATTTTTGGCAGTTCTTGGCCTGAGAGCTGTCTCTATTCGTGCATATGCTTGTGATGTTAGTGGCTGAACAGCTGCACCTGAAATTAAGAAAATCTGATTGAGCTAAATCATCATGTTAGGGAAAACATTATGCCATTTACTTCCCACACTGATGTCCAGATAAGATGCGTCACGCCACTTGAGGCCCAGCAGGTCAAAGTCCTTAGGATCTATCCTCAGGTTCCTGAACGCCCTGCTAATGTCGATTTTTGAAAGTAGAACATCAGAGTTGAGAGCTTGGATTTCCTCCACTATGTCTTGCACTGCAGGATATTTCAACTGAAAGCTCACGTTGTCATATGTGGCGTCAGAGATGCAGTGTGACGCCCCATAGGGATAGCTTAAGTTTACTATCACCCGCCTTGTATCATCTGGTTTGGGACGTGATAACAAAGGTGAGAAATGCACAGGGAATGGGAAGTGGTGGAAGGCACCCACTATTGCTTTATGTGACAGTTCTTTTTGAAAATAGGTGTCAACATCAGAAGGAAAGTTGACGGCTGATGGATGATTCTCTACTTGTGTGCTGAATTGAAGCTCATCTCTGTTAACACAAAGGGGGAACCCGAACTCCAGGTAATCTAATAATAGCTGGTCTTTATAATTGCCACATATGGCCCGCCAATTGGCTATGTTCAACTCTGTTGGCACTTGAATCCTTGCACTTATATAATTAGGCTGACCACTGTGTTTGACAATTGAATGGGCGTCACAGGCCAATTGTTTAAAATCTGTGCAGTCAAGGTGTGTGATGGGTTTGAATAGTGGGGTGACCAGGGGTGATCTTGTGATAAAGCCAAACCAACTAGACGTGTCATCATCACTAATTACCTTCCCCAGAACTTTGCTATGAACATAACACCACTGATTGTTTCCTCGACAATTACACAATTCTTCAATTAATTGGGACTCGCCGTGACCCACATTGAACCCTTGGGATGGTAAACTCATTCCTTGGGACGAATCATACGAACGCAAAGGCATGTCAGTAGTTGCATAATCTACAGATGGTGTGATCTGGGACAAAAGAGCTACTTCATTAGGATCTACACAACTGTTAACATAACTAGCAATACTATATACACTATGAACATCTTGATTTTTCCTGTGATCTGAGAACTTACATATTTTACATGAATTTATAAATCTGTTACTGTTGATGGTCCTAGTTATCCAACTAAACGTTCAATTATTTTTGTTACTTTCTTTGCTGGTGTTGTTTTTCTTCCTGATTCAGTCTTGTACCTTGTGAAAACATAGCTTACCTACTCTCTGATGGCAATATGAACATGCGTGCTTTACAATGATGCCATCTATGACGTGGTCAGCTGTGTGATTACAGCTGCCTGAGTTGAAATCTCTGCAAATTTTTTCATTTGTCCCCTTGTTGGCTTTGCTCTGTGCTGTAACTGGTTTTGTAGTGATAATCCTGGCAGTATTTCTGATGCGATTTTTTTCCACCATGTCTGGTGAGCACCATGAGCACTTCCCACGCTCAATTTCCTGTAAGAGCACCATGTGCGCATGTTTGGCCGTGGTCCAGTTGGTCTCGAGGGCATCTTGAAACAGGTGACGGCCATACTCAATCATGTTCTCATGGATGCTGTTACTAGTTTCATCTTGCAGGCAGCCCAAGAACCCCACCATGAATTGGAGGGGGGACAGATCTTTATACTCAGGCGGTTTTCTTCCAGTGCTGGGGAAACAGTAATGGTGTGGCCAACCTATAATATGTCGGACTGCATTGTCACCGGATCTGTGGAGACCAGATTTAAATTTTGAATTACCTTCACTAGCGCCTCTCGACCTCCCTTGCAGTTTTTCCAGTTGACGCTGCACTCAACGCTGCACTCTGTCATTTGATCTCAGGTACTCCAGAGAAACCTGGTCCCTTGATGCAGCAGATTTGTCAGCTGTTTGGCTGTCATTAACTAGTCCATCTATTGAGGAATCTTCCAGAAACTCATCTGATGAGTTCAGTGACGCAGCATTCGACGCCTTGTGCAGCTTACTCCTTTTATGTTTGCTGGATGAGTATGAGGTGGTGCACTTGTGTGACCTCTTGGGGGAACTATGCAAAACCCTAGAAGTTGATTTGAGGGTGGATTGCTTGTAGAATTTTTTTCCAGCTCACTGTTCTTTTCTTCCAGTTTTTCCATCTTTTTCAAGATTAGGTCCAGTTTCGAGTCCATTATGTCTTTACCATTCTGTGTGGACTCTGCTTCTACTCTGCCTGATAGTGAAGCACTTTGGGCACGAACTGGGGAGTTGTTGCCTGGTTGACTGGTACTTGGTTGACTTTGAAAGTCAATGTGAACACTACTCTGATCAGAATCGTGTACTGGCGCACTAACATTGAGATTTCTTCGACATCTTACTCCCACTGGCCTGGCATGTCGGATCCGACACTTTGTACAGTCTGCCATGGTTGGTGCTTATACTGTTTTTCACATGACCACCAAAAACACCACGACACTATTGTAGAATGGTATCCAGGTAGTTATCACGTGTACTAAAACTCAGTAAAATTACTTATAACCACTTTAGAAATGTTTGTGAACTAAAACCTGTAAATTGTCTTGTAAAAAGTCCATAAAGCGATCTTAACCCATCAAATTCAAACTTCAGAATGCTACAGTTTTGCTAAACAAGGGGTAGCTAATTAAATTTGGCGAGAAAAACACTCACTGCCATGCCACACTGATGAATGTTCACATATTGTTGACATAAGACACACCTGGCTTGTTGACATTAGTGATTAACAAGGGCCCAGGCTTCAACTGAAATGTTGTGACAAGCAGCAACAAACAGAAAGTTAGGGTTTTACATCCCGTTCAACAGCCAGGATCATATTGGGACAAACCCTCAGGAATGCTACTTGTTGGATACCAACTCACGACCCACAAAGGTGACTGCCTGTAATGATATGCTAAACTTACTTACACAATAAGCCATTGAGTAATCAGTTGAATCACAACACACTTTTAGGAAGGTTAAAAGTAGTAACAACAACAACATCAATTGGATACAAATTTGCTATTTTCATCAGTTTAGTGGTAGTTTAAATATATGTATCACTGGGGCATCTAAATCCAGGATGCCTACTTCATTAATAGCTCTCTTCTTTTAATCTCTGAGTAGCATTCAATCCTCCCTGAGTGTTGTGTCTCTCTTCAAAAAATTAGAAGCATGGGCAAAATTCTAACAATTTAAGAATTTTAAAAACTGTCAACAGTAGAAATTTGCCCAGATTGCATAAAATATGGTTCAATAATGATAATAATAATAATAGTAGGATTTATATAGCGCAAAATTGATACAAATCCTCTAATGCGCTAGAGTCCAAGAAGGGAGAGTCCAGGGACAGGCATGGGTCGACATCTAAAAAGCGCCCGCCAGGGTATAACTAAGGTGGTGGGTATGCCAGCCTAAACAAGTAGGTCTTTAGCTGGCTTCTGAAACCATCTATTGTTTGTTGAGATCTGACAGTCTGTGGCAGCTTGTTCCATTCAGCTGGTGCAGCTACTGCAAAGCCACGCCTGCCTATGCGCCTCTTTGGGTGGGTTGAGGAGATAGATAGCCTGTTGCCGCAAGTGAGACTGCTCGATCTTATTAAAGCTAAAACATAAGGGGGCTGTGAAAGATTTATAGCCTTGAATACCAAAAGATTATACTTAAAGATGATGCGATGTTGAATTGGGAGCCAGTGGAGTTTTTTCAAAAAGGGTGTAACATGACTCATTTTGTCAAGTCTGAAGATGATGCGGCAAAGAGCATTCTGGACTCTCTGCAGCTTGGCTATGTTGGACTTGCTTACCCCATAGAGTAAAGAGTTACAGTAGTCTAGACGACTACTGACCATAGCATTTGCCAGAAGTATTGCTGTCTCGACTCCAAGGAATTTGCGAATTCGTCGCAAATCACGAAGATGATAATAACATGCTCTGCAAACCTTGGCAACATGACTGTCAAAGGAGTTGTCTGAGTCAAAAATAACACCCAGATTTTTTACTTCCACCGATGGAGAGATATTGTTTTGGAGGAGTGGAACAGGGAAATTTGGTGCAAGCGACTCTCTGATGGCTTTTTGACCTATAATGATAAATTCGTTTTTTTCTGGGTTTAGTTTTAGTTTGACACCATCCATCCACTCCTGTACAGACTTGAGACACTCGGTCAGCTCTTCCATGCTAGAGTCAAATCTCCTGGAGTCAACTGCTAGGTAGATCTGGGTGTCATCGGCATACAGGTGATGAGTAACATTGAATTTTGAAATAACTTGACTGAGGGGACTAGTATAGAGGGTGAAAAGGAGAGGACCCAGCACAGAGCCCTGGGGGACTCCGAAAGGGAGTATTACCGCCTCAGAGAAACTATCACCTGTTTTAATTTTTTGTTTACGGTTTGAGAGATACGATTTGATCCATGACAAAACAGTACCATCTAGACCAAACCAGTCATGCAAGCAGTCATATAAAAGGGAATGATCAATCGTATCAAACGTCGCCGAGAGGTCTAACAATGTTAGGGCCACTGCCTTTCCTGAGTCCACTGAGAGAGCTATATCATTTTGAATCTTCAACAATGTGGTTTCAGTGGAGTGGGAACTCTTATAAGCAGACTGGTTGACGTTTAAGAGCCCCTCGTGCGAAATAAATTAATTTAGCTGCTTTGCCACCACCTTCTCAATAAGTTTAGATATAAAGCTGAGATTTGACACCGGCATGTAGTTTTTGAGGATATTTCTATCAAGGCTCGGCTTCTTTTGAAGAGGGGTGCCATCTTAAAACATTTTGGAAAACTACCTTCTGTGATTGAATAATTTACAATTTTAGTGATGGGGGTGATGAGAATATCAGCACATTCCTTGACCAGTGATGTCGGAATCGGGTCAAGGTCACATGATTTGGATGGTGAGGACTTTAGAATTTTGAGTAGGTCTTCCTCGGACACAGGTGTGAAAGAGGATAGAGTATTTTTAGTGGGGTTGGGTCTAGTAACTAAAGATGGTATTGATGACTGGAGTGTGGATCTTATTTTGAGGATTTTGTCATAGAAGAACTTACAGAAAGTGTTTGCAAGGTCGGTTTTACTTGTGTAGTCAGGTAGAACAGCAACAGAGGACCTGTGTAAGATCTTTTTAAAACAGTTCCACAGAGCCTTGGGATTTCCTTGGTTTTCAGCCACAATGTTGGAATAATGATTGCATTTGGACTTTTCAAGCAGGAAATTATAGTGGTTGATTGCAGCCCGGTATCGGCTACGATTACTGGCTGAGTTTTCACGACGCCATGCCCGCTCATATTTCCTCTTGAGTCGTTTTGCCTTGAGGATGTCACAGTTCATGAAACCAGTCTCGGCATGTCTCGGTATATTTTTCTTCATAATTGGGGCGTGCTTGTCAAGAAGGCTTCTCAAAGTATTAAAGTATTGATGGCTGAGAAGACTGGCAGTTTTGTACGGGCATCTAATGAGGTCGGATTTCAGGATATCCATTCTAAAATCTGAAATGTTTATCTTGTGGATTTTTCGGATGGGAACACGCTGAAAATTACAGGATTCTCTGACAGGGAAGATAAGGCTGAATACGATTTCCTGATGGTCTGATAGTCCCCCAATAACTTTGGGACTAATGGCCCAGGAGAAGGAATCTCTCACACATATAGCATCCAAAATATGACCCTGAATATGTGTGGGTGCATTGACAAGTTGTGTAAAACTGAATTGCTCAAGGATATCATAAAATTTCAATGTCCAGGTGTCATGTTTATCCAGGTGAAAATTAAGATCACCCAGGAGAATATTTTCATAGCCTGATAGAGCAGCACCCTCGAGGAACATGCTAAATTCGTCCAGGAACTGTGACTTTGAGAGATTTGGGGGTCTATAGACTACATGAAAAATGACATCTTTAGCACCCTCAGTGCTAATCTGAATGGAGATACTTTCAAAAGCCTGATAATTATTTTTTGATACTTGCTCAAAACTCAGGTCCTCCTTGATGAAAAAGCCAACTCCGCCCCCTTTCTTGATATTTCGAGGTACATGAGTGAACTTATAACCAGGAGGGGTGATACTAGAAATAAAACTTTCGGTATCCTCTGGCCTAAGCCATGTCTCAGTGACAGCTATAAGATCAGCATTGTTGTCTTTGACGAACTCCAGAAAGGAAGCCGATTTATTTCTGATAGATCTGACGTTGAGAAGACAACCATTAAGAGATCTAGAACCAGGGCCTGGATTGAGACTGATATCACCCGAGAGAGCTAGGAGCAATGATGTCCATGGACTTACATTCCGGAAACTATGTGTCACCCTTTGACAGTGACCTTGGAAAGCCAGATAGGCAAAATTGATGCTATCTACACATGGGTGAATCCCCGACTCAATGATCACAGGATGGCCTGAGTGCATGATTGTTTCAGATGAGTCACAGACTCTGATGCCGCTCAGTATAAGGTAAACAGCCCAATGCAAGAAGTGCATTTCAAAGAATACTGTTAGTAAAAATGAAATGATGACAGATCTACTTTGTGGGTTAGTTGAATGGAAAGTGCATTGCCAGACCAACAGAGGCCAAGAATTAAAAATTTAGAAAAGGTGGTACTTACCTTCCCTATGTACAAACCTGTCTTTCACAATGGAGCCAAAAGAGAAAGTTGTAATAGATTGTGAAAGTAGGAAAAAGATTAGTGCATATTTATGAAGTGAATTTGGTAAAAATTGTGGTATGGTAATAAGGGCTATTAAATAAGGGTATGTAATACATGCAGTTTATTTGGTTATTGAGTAAAAAACAGTAGAAAGGAGGTAGGTATAGATGGTTTATCTGGGCTTTACATTTAATATTGTATGATTGGTTATTGTGCATCAAGGCTTTGTATATAGTACAGTTAATTTGGTTGTTGTGGACAACAATAGTAAAGAACCGCGGGAATTATCGGGTAGGCGATAATACCCGTTAGAAGGTAAACAAACAGTTTAACAATGTCCAGGGACAATATACACTATTTCACCAAGATGTGTTCACTACAGCTATAATGTGACAAAAAATACTTATTTGTACAGGCGTCTTCTATGATTAAAATGAAAAATTTAAAACCGCATCGTAAAAACAACGTCTACCCTGGCGAATGCTAAAATATGTTCTGATCATCGACATGGCAAAGATAGATTAACTTATAAAGGTACATCTATGAAGCAGCCGTGCATAGACTAATCGCCATTTTGAACTGTACATGTCTTCTACAATGTTGATCCCTCAGTAATACTGATGTAGGAATCAACTGAGAAGGAAAGTCAGCAAAATAATTTTGTACACCTACTTTATTATGTAAAGATTCTGACATCAATATAACTATAAGACAAATACAATCTGAATAAGGTGCCCATGTGAGAAATTTATCTTCTGAAAGGTAAGGTAGGGGTTTTCCTAGTGGGGCGTAAATTATGCGTGCTGTGTGGCAGAAAGTGGGTGTACAACTCTACAGATTTACAATCCTATATTTTCAGCGTTTTTAAGTTTGAGCTCCAGAGAGGTTCGGACTTCTAGAGATCACTTTTTTTTTTGGAGTATCTGTCTTTTAAAGAAGTTAAGCGGAGATGGGCTACATTAGTACTGGGATGGGTGACCGATTCAGTGCACTACTCATGTCTCTGATGGCTTTGTAGCTCATGCTAGTAGACAGAAACCCCCTTCAGCCTTGTTTGTTTCTGGTATTGGCATCCACTGATATTCTCTTTAAGTACCAAAGAATATTCAGTCCAAGAAGATATTGTGCTATTTTCATCAGTTTAGTGGTAGTTGAAACGAGAATTTGAGGTGAGGATACTCATAGCACTAATTAAAACACACTGTCTGAGGATAATGTTAAACAGCTTAATTCTTATTTTCAGTAAAGTTGCACACCCCACTTTGCTACTTAGTGCAATGGCTATAATGATTAATCCAGTGTGAAATGAAGTCCCGGTGTCATATTTTTGCTTAAACATATTATTCTATCAGTCCTGAAGAGGTCAGTGTAGTAGAATAACATTATACTCCGACAGTAAGATAACACAGATAACTACTAATAAACCCATCAACAGACGGTAAATGTTTCAGCCAAGGAAAACCCGAACAAAATGTTATGTACCAATTATGCAGCATAAGGTCATGTCCATCCGTTCACACATAAACAACTCCAGTAAAAGGGAAACACAAACACTTCTGTACTATTCAAACTGAGATACAATAGTCAGTAACTGTACTTTCACTGCACTGAAGTCATCTGGGGAAGAGGATAATTGCCTCTTACATAAAGATCTTAGAGAAGAGGCTATCCATTTCCTTAGTATAATATAACTCAAAGCACAGATGAGTCAACACCCTCCATGAGCAGCAAACTACATGTCATTGTCCACTCCAAATGGAGAAGACCAAGATGTGCTAGTGAATTCCATACACACAACCACACCAACCCAGTGTAGTAAAGTGTAGCAGTCATCAGGCAGGTGAATCAGGCAATATAGGCATGAAATGAAGAGAAGACAGTTTGCGCTGCTTGTTGGTCTACTGAATCCAAGAGTTAATCTCACTCTCAGGCTGACTGTAGATGTAGCAAGCAATACAGTAATTAAGTGTTGACATAAGTCACAAGTCTTGGTCTCATGTCCATAAAATTAGATTTTTTTACATAATTCTTCTTATGGTAAACATCAAGTTAAACGTCTTCAGCAAATGATTAGATGAAATATGTTTCAACAGCTAAGACCATATCCAGCTTGGTTGATGGCAGGTTGTGCAGTCAAGTGATTAACAGTACAGCTGCACATGACAACAACGCCACAGACTGGGTTGATGTACAAAAGAAACATCACACCCACAAAGCATGTCAAGGTCATATCAAGGACAGGGCTTCTTCTTCTGCCAGTGGCTAAAGGGTTGCATGGGCCTCTGTACAAGCCAACAGTCACCATAGGTCATATCACTTTGGCCCCACTCATAGAAAAATCACACAGGAAGTCGGGGTTTTGCTGGTCTCCGAGCCCCTCCTGACAATACTAAGGTCAATAATATGCACTTTCAAAAGTAACTTCCAGTTATGTTGCTTATAGATTTCAGATATTGTAAGATACACAATCGGTTGTCTCCTAATGCCTGGCAAATGCAGAGTAACAACATCAAAACTCTACCCACAATAAAGTAAATGGAAGTAAGTACTGTAGAGTCTCAGAAGCTGATTCAGTTAAGATTATGGCAGAATCTTTACACTGTGCAGAACACATTGTAAACCATCGTCAGAATGTATTTCATAATACACCTCATCAAGATAAATAAAGGGATGTTGGCAATGATCACAATGCCCAGGCCTACTCTGAGTATCAATTATGTGCTGTTCAGAATGGTGTTAATCTCATACAGATTGGCTCTTTCCGCCGGACTGTGATAGGACATCAACCCTGGGCTTTAACGATCAGAATCACACTTCTGCTGTGATTTTTTTTCTCGGCATGTTGATAAATAGAGCTGCCACAGGAAAACGTCTAGTGTAGAATAGACCTGACTAACAATAAGATAAAAATTGAGTTCCTACATTATATGAAGAAGGTGGATCATCTTGCTCATTAACTACCATCCACATCACAGTTTTTAATAGCTCTAACCAGTCGCAGCATTTTGTGTTTTAATGTTAGAATGTGCAAAGCTTTAAAAGAATCAGAACTTTGCAAGGTTTTGTTTCATTTCACCAACAATATGAGCTCCTGGCCTGATAAAAATCACATCACCCACTGATCGTCATGCCTTTGTGTGGATGTGTATCACTTTAGTTATAGGCACCTCATTGCCTCAGTTTATTAACAGTTATTCTTGTTTCTGACCAAGCATTTCATTGGCTGACCTTTGACCTGGGGTCAGCTCTCTTCCCGCTAAAAACCAGTTTGGCCTCACTTTTCAGTGAAAGTCAAACAAGGCAGTCGCCATTTTACAGAATTTAAAAAATTATTTTTAAGTCCCCAGTCCCACCCTAGGACCTATTAATATAATATATTAGTATATTTTCAGACGTTCATGTCAAAAGAATGGATGCATGGATGTGGCTTCTATTGTCTCAAAGTCTTGGGTTTGAAACCTAAGTGGTATCAAGCATCTGTAACAGTAGGATGCACAGTGAAATGTGTAATGTCTGAAAATATTAGAAGTGGTGTGTGTGATCAATGTGTAATGAAAAGATCAAATGTGATCAGTGACGATGTATACCAAAAGTGATCAAACCTTCAGGAGGCAACTGAACTAAGATTGTGCACCATTCATCTCTCAATCTTCACTTCCCCTAGCGGCAGTCCACAGTACTGAGGGAATGATGGAGGCTTACTGGGGCCTTGCCTCCCGCTCTTCCGGGTGTTTCTGCCACATGGACACAATAGTCATCTTGGTAATCTATAAAGTATTGGTTATTTCACTATGGTGCAAGAATTGGTGCCTTTCTTCAGCTTAACAGTGGGTAATGCGACTTTTAGTTAATCCCCAGATGAGCTTGTGTCAGCTGCCTACAAGAAGAAGTGTTCCCATATATGACAGTGTCATTAAAGTCATTGCAATTTCCTTCACTGTGCTGTTTCAGTGATCACATGCTTTTATTCCGAGCCACACGATGCCTGGACTCACAAGTTAACATTTACAGCCAAGCCGACGGAGGAGGACACACCTTCCCGACATCGAGCTATACCAGACAAGGACAGAACTTTTATTTGTAAATGGTTTATAATACTGGCCAAAGGACTTTAGAACTATGTTGTTTGAAAGTGGCCATTGTGCCCGTGTTTAGCCAGTTCTTATTCCATTAAATGCCTCTGTGTACAGATAGGGGCTGATATTTATGAATTGCTAATATTCAGGGCCCACATTTGGGGTCAAAATACTATTGATTTACACTGTTTTATTACATTTTAACATTTTATGCTTTACATATGTGTATTTAACTAAGATGATACTTGCAATTCAAAGAATAGCATATAATAACTTTCATACATGTCTATTTGCAGATTATAATGGTTTCTTATGTCTGGTATTTTTAGCTAGCCAAGGTTCTTGGTCTAGCAGTCAACTGTTGTTACTTATGTGCTTTATTGTCTTTGTTTTATTGTCTTATCACTTCACACACACTTCTGTCTAAGTTAAGATACTTTTATAATTTTAATCTCAATACCTACCTATACATCTCTCACCTCAGCCTCATGCGGGGCTCTCAACTCAAACCTCTACTCCTCCCATTTGCTGTATTTTGAAATCAAAATTTAAATTCTCAACTAAATTCTGTACATAAAGTTGTTTACCTGTGATACAAAAATCTCATACACCAGTCTAAAATGTATACCTCAACTTAAACTCACAGGTTTATCTGAAAATCTCAAGTTTGAGGTCACCCTAAATTATCGTGATTGCAAAATTCTAGCCTCAACATATCCATTTTAGGTTGACCTTAACTCTCTCTAAGCCTGGGGCTAAGGCCACCCTAATTTATTCACATTTACTTGGGTTCCAACACATAGTCATTTCAACCCTCCGTAGGGTCACCTCAAACTCTTGCATAGCTATGCTAACGTAATATCATCAACAACATATCTTAAGCTTTGCTAGCCATTGACGTATGTATAACAATATATAAATATTTGGTCAATGGCCAATTATGAAATATTAACATATTTTAGTAGATATGGTACAAATGTAAATAAATTATAGAGTAGTACTTGTTAATGTATAATAAAAATATTATTCCCCACACTGCGGTTTTTATTCACGACTTGACCTAACTGGAGGCAATGACCCAAAATTGGCAATAAAAAATACCGCAATATGTTAACAAGAACAAGGATCTGTAAAGAACGTCTTTTTTAAACTGACGAAACCTTGATGAGATGTTCAAAGTATTTTGTGATAAAAGGCTCTGTGTGTTGGGGGGTTAGTTTTAGTCCACTTTCTGAACCAAAATCTGCAATTTTATCATTTGTTTACATGGAGCGAGTCAAAAGACAAAAGTATTTGAATGCTTTATTTTATAACGATTCAACTAATAGATTTAAATGCTATAAGAAAAGACATCTTAATAATTTTTTAAATGATTTTTTTTCTTTTCAAAATGTAGTGCTTGGAACAAATTCGGCTTCTTACAAGATTACTGTTGGTTTGCAGCATAGATGAGGAAAGCGGAGAATCCACTCACAAAACCACCATTTGTAGATGCAATCACTTCAACCTCTTCATCTACATTTCTTACAAAAAACTTCTCTCCAATTTTACAGGACATAACAACCTGAGCAGAACCTTGTTCAAGTCCCTGAAAGAAAAGAATATCATGATAAGGTTTGAACAATTTATTAATATTTGAATGATATTTTAGTGTTAAGAAAATGTAAAGATTTATTGGTTACAAAAGTATAATGACGAAATTAAAAGCTTTCAAAATGTTACAGTATAACTTAGTTTTGTTATTTGGTATGATTACTTATAATAATATATATTATACATTGTTGTAATCTGTGATACAAAATGCTGTATACAATTTACATGTTAAACATATGCTTATTATACCAGACTTCTATTTCCATTTATTAGCATTTCTGGATTCAGAAAGATCATTTTTATTTAAAATGTTCTCATCTCATCTCTGTCTTTGTTTAATGTTTGTGCAGTGTTAAGAGAAACAAAGCAGAAACTCCGTAAAATAATTTTCTAATGAAGTATGTAAAGTATTTGTAGGTTTAATAAATACTAGGAGTACAATTGTATGTTAAATAAATAAATTAACAAAAATTCATCACCTGTTGGCAAATTGGTAATGCTTACTGTCCATAGTAAGATACTAGTAGTATGAAAGGTGTCACATTCATATAAGGCCAATTACAGTTTGTGGTAAAAGAACAAGTCCATAAGGGCTGCAAAGTCAAAGTTGGGGTTTTACGTCCCGTTCAACAGCCAGGGTCATATGGGGACAGGTCCTCAGAATTGCCACTTGTGGGACTCGAACCCACAGAGGTGACAGCCTATGATTAGATGCCAAACTTGCTAACCACTAGGCCACTGAGGACCTCATAAGGGCTGCACATGAAGAAGGGTATTTAACTAACCTGATCTTAAACCACTGTCTTGTGGTGTTTTGCAACACTATACTTCAAGTATAATCTTTCATTATTCACTTAAAACTTAGTTTACTCAAGATTAATTGGTAATATATATTATTGTATGTACACTTAACTTTCTTAAAAGAAAATACCCATATCTCCAGAAAGGTAAGGTGTATTCTGAATGATGTGTCAACCATCTTGATGTATTATGTATGTGATATGAGATATATAGCAAATGTATAAATCTAAATATTGGTATTCAAAGATACTAATAATTTGCTTAATATTCACATAAGAGTAATTATTATTATGTTATTAAATGAAGAGCATGGAAAATAAATGTTCAAAATCCAGTCTATGTATACTTAGATTTACTTGGAGTATGAGGGAAATGCATCATAAATAGAGTCTTGATTATTTTGGAAAATCATGTATTGAAATTAAAGATGAATCAAAAGGGACAACTGATGAGTCAACCTTGCTTTGACTCCTCAACAAACACATTTACCCATTATGGACAACATAGACTAAGAAAAGAAACTTTACCGATTCTTCAGTCAATGCCCCAAGGAGATTTTGATCTTCCTTTACAATCTGAAAATTGCCCGACTTTTCTGCTGTTACGACCGATACGGAGATGTAATAGAATCCTGCCACTGAACATGTGAATATTGCTGAAAGTTAAAGTATAAATGCATTGTATCAGGTCCAATATTAGTACCATAAAAGGTCTGTACACATCAATCTGATCTGATACAATCCAATATGACACATTTAAATACAGGATGGCTTCACGCTGAGGAATATGATTGTATTATCAAACTTTCCTAAGAGACACAGCCGTTTTAAAAATAAATTCTACAGCAGAGTTGTGTTACTCTTGTTAATCTCTGTACAAGCAGAAAGAGCAATACTGTCAACTGAATAATCTTAGTAGCCAATCAAAGTAAAGGTGTTTCACAGAAGCTCATTGCTCTGTACCTGAGCACACTGTTGCTTATGACGTTACTTTCGCCTCTCCAGCTATTAAGATGTCATAATTCCAAAAGTGAATGGAACTTGAGAGCAGATGTTGCAATTATTGTTTTGTGGTGAAATTCTAAAATAAAGTTAGAGAGCTCAACATCTAACGTTTCACACTACAGAGTTGCATCCTCTATCTCCCAGTGAGGGGGTTTGGTGGTGTAGTGGTTAGAGTTCTCGCCTCCAACCTCTGAGGCCACTGGTTCGAATCTCGGGCTGGGCTCTTCATGTTGAAAAGTTGGTAGTTACTTGCCGATGATCGGTGGTTTACAGTGCAGTATGCACTGGTTACCTCCACCTGTAAACTACCCATCGCAATATGACCCTGGCTGTTGAACGCGACGTAAAACAACAAATAAATCTAAATCTATCCCCCAGTGTGGAAACACCCCCTCCTTGGGGGCAAAGCACGATGAATTAATATATTTGCAACTGGGTCCAAATTAAGAACATTATGGTGGATGTATAGGTCTTTCCAATCCCGATAATTATTAAAAGTTAAACATACATCTGTTCACACCAATGTAACACCAATAAAGCAGTACCCAAAGTATTGCCAAAGGTTAACAAAAATTGAGTTTGCGTTCTGGCTTTCTAAAGAGAGTTGCTATCTTTATCAAGCATAACATGAGTATATCCCTAGAGATATATGAAAGTGTGGCCCAGACCTGATGGAGGGTTTTAATCTTATGTATAAAGCCTAACAGACTTGCATGCAATACAGCAAAGGAAAGGATAGGGGGTATGTCATGGATTTATTTTATCGAAAGTGTTAATTAATGTATAAATATATTCACATTTATTAAAATACAGTAGTGACGTCACTCTATTGTTAAAACAGTACATTCGTACAACAGAATGTACTGTTTTTTCCTACTGTTTTGTAAAGGGAGCCAAAGTACAAAGCTTGACCATTTACAGTTTTAGCCTTCAAATATTGCTACTTTTAAAATTCTTGTATCAGTATTTGATATTCTTTAAAAATGCATTCAAAATAGGCTGTTTTGTGTGTCATATTCATAATTTTAATGTAATACAAGTTGCGATTTAAGAACTATGTAAAAATGTGTTAACATTTACCTACATTAATTTTTGTTGTGTAAAATATTATAGGGAAAATATTAAATATACCAATATTTAAAGGTTTTATGTTTCGCAAGACTATGTGTAATATGTATACTCAGTCAAAGCCCAGATCTATTTGTTATTCTAATTTTTACAGATTAAGTATTTAAGTTTGTATTTAGGCTGCACTGTTCATAATTTGACATATTTACAACAACTAATGGTAATACTTCAAGTACAATCAAATGGGATTAAGCTATAACATGAATATTTTAAAATTTTCTATATTTCGACTGATACACTAACAAAAGTGCAAAAACTCATACTAGTAAAAATCATACTATTATACAGTATTTTAAGTCAGAGAAAGCACTTGGAACAGTAGATTCGTAGTACAAATGTACTCGGGCCTTCGGCCCTCGTACATTCGTATCTACGAATCTACTGTTCCTTGTGCTTTCTCCATGACTGAAATAACGAAACTAGACAGATGATCATTGGCTACTTACATGTGGTAGTGTTGTAGTCGTGATCTGGGTTGATGAGACCTCGATCAAATGGAACGATTTCATTTTTACCAACAATTGCATTCTTTGACATTGTTGCAGAAAAGCCCTTGAAGTTCTGATTGTCTGACAGGTAAAGCATCATATTAGTAATTATAGTAGTAAAGTAGTCATTGGGAAAAAATGAGAAATGTTAAATAAAAATTAGGATTTATGCCTTACAAGAAAGAAAAAATCCCCCGACTGCAATGGAATTACAAACCATAACAGAAATTCAGGCTTTGAGGTACAATATTCATCCTGTTAAAAACACATTGTTCTGTACAACTGTTTGCTGTAAGATCTCTGTGGTTAAATGATCTTCAAAAATAGCATTAGAGATGCCCGTAACTCCACAGCCAAAAAAAGGTAAAGGAAAAAGTACAACTGATGGGGAATCTTTTAGAAAAGACAGTGTAAGTTAGGTGCAGAGAAAGACAAAAAGACCAAAAGAAAAAAAAACGTAATAGCTACATGACAGCATATATTGGTAAACTAAAAGTTATATAGCAGTATGAATATTGTAATTCTTATTCTAATTGGACTTAATCGCTTAATCTCCCCAATTTGAAGGGGATTCTAAGGTGCAACAAAACAAAAACAGTCAACCAATATGAATATATATGTTTAATATATTTAATAATTGAAGTATAATTGTTAATAGAAGCAATTATGTAAAAGTACATATCATAATCAGTTTCTTATGAGAAGACATACCGGGAAGGTCAGAGGTGAAGATTAATATTTACCATACTGGGAGTTCAAAGGTCAAATTGGAAGGTCACATCAAGAGGTCACTTTTTGTTTGCCGTTATTATCTACATGTTAGTATATATATACATAGGGTTAAAACAGTAAAAGGTTTGAACATTTAGTTAAAAATTTGAAAAAGCATCAGTTCTTACAACAAGGGCATAGCATACAACAAATTAAAGGTGACTAGCACCAATACATATACAACTCGTGTTAAAAATTGCTAAAGCTCATATCCTAGAGGGGGCTACCAGCAAGTGCTGGTCTTGCCTTGATCTACAATATCATTAATTTTTTCCTGTCATATTCGAGAGGGGGAACCAGGGCCTGCCTAGCCCAACCATTACTCTAAATCCGGATCAGTTCATAGCACCGTTGCCTTGAGGATTTGTACCAGGGAGGGCAGGTGGACCAAATAAAATAACCTTGTGTGTCCTTTGATTTCATGAATCAATATGAAAACCCCTATCGACACAGAAGTTTAATGAGGCATGACCTACTTTGTTATTGGACAGCACCAATAACAAGAATAATTCTGTTTAAACCTAAAGTATTTCTGGTAGATCAAAAACTGAGACAGCAGGCCCCCATGCAGGCCGTACTGATCACAGTTGCAGCAATCAATATTGTCTGGTGATACGAGAACCATGCGACAGTAAAAACATTTTGGCAGAGCAAAGGTCTCACCATGATAAAGTTGTATCCCGGACAAAATATTAAAAATAAAGATCAGTACAAGGTCAAAGGACAAATCAAGTTCACAGTGTGACATTACATAGTAATCAATTGATATCATTTGAAAGGTCAAAAGGTCAACTTACTGCAAATTACTGCTAATAAGATTTAAAATATAATATCGTGTATAGGTCAAGGTCACTACATCAAGGTCAAGGTAAAATCAAGGTTACTCCATGGTGTTAAGCTCTTATAGAACCTCTACCAATGTTACCTTCAGGTATGAATTTCCTATACCTCAAGGTTTGTGAGATAGAACCCTCAAGATATCTACCACCAACAGTCAAGTCAGACATCATGGATGAAAAATACCTGCACAGTCTTTAAAGGCTTATGATCAAAATAAAAAAAAATGCTTTTGAATCATCAAGTCTGGTATGCTTGTCAGCTACTATTGTGGTAACTTACAATTTGTATACTGGACAAAATTTAAGACAGGAGTTGTCTTCACGGGTTATTTTGAAGCCAATAAACTCATAATTTACCAAAGATATACTAATATCTGATATATTTCACCAATATTTTCTGTCTTTTTGCTGTTTTGATATTGCGGTTAAAACTGAATACTTGTTTGAATCACTGCCACATTTATAATCTATCGTACAATATATTTTATCAAAAGATATGGCAAAATCAGGTAATATATTTAACCAAAACTTGTAAGCTTGACTTGAAAACAAGATCATATTAACTTACTTAATCTGATGTTGATGTTGTTTGCAAAATTTTGGATATTGTTCATTCTCTTCCTGTATTTCTTCATGTTTCTCTTCACTGAAAGCATAACACCGGGGAAAATATTCTGACATTCAATAAATTAAGCAAAATGAAAAAAAATAATAATATTATTCAAAAGACAAAAAGAGTGAACACTGGTAAGATATTTACAAAAACAGACTTTATAATTTACTGGTACAAAATGCAGATAACTTTTAATATTTGTACACCACAGTGAGAGTGAAAATGAGACATTTAACCACAAGTTATGCATAGTTGTCTTACCTGTATTGATTTCTCTTTCTAATTTATTCATCCTTCCAAGAAAGAAACCCGGGGTCTGAATAATGATAAATTTACTCGTTAAACCAAACATGAATAGTACATCAGTAAAAAGCAACTGATATTCAACATCAATATTAATTTTGAGAAAGAATGATATAAAGGCACTGTGAATATATAACAAGGTTGCAACAAATATTTAAATGCAAGTTAAGGTCAGGGTTTTACATTCCGTTCAACAGCCAGGGTCATACTGGGACGGGTCCTCAAAACTGACATTTGTGTAAGTGAAGCCCACACAGAGGTGCCAACCTGTGATTAGATGCCAAACCTGCTAACCAACTATACTTAACATCACTCATCACAAAAGGCAGAATAACACAGAATTGTGAGGAGAGACAACAGGAGAGCTCAAGATATGAGAGGACATCCTGTAATTACCCTTACCCTTAACTTGATACCATAAACAGTTAAACATTTAAACAAATTGAATAGCTTCAAACTTCTGTGTGTGTGGCCAGGGAATGCAGAGAATACAACAATATGTTAAGTTTACTGACTTTCAATATAACTGGAGAACATTAGTAATTCTATATTTAAGAAGCCACTTGACAGGACAAAACAGTAAAACAGCCAATTTGATGTTTTCATTGCAATAATCATATGGACAAATAACATGTAAACAGTATTTTTGTTGCACTATTGGATGATACACAACATCATGAAAAGAGAATTGAAATGTATTTACAGGCACCAATGATAGAAATTAAATGTCATAATTCTTACCAAACATCCTTCAAACTGAAAATTATTCAACTGCAAAATACCACTTTGTCCCACAAACAGAAACCTTGCAGATTGGAGGGGTGAAGTGTAATTATAGCATGCCTTTCCCGCAATTGGTTGTACCTACAAAAGAAACATCTTACATATATGAATAAAGAGATCAGGATAAAATGATCAATTCACTTTACATTTATCACAGAACAGTAATGGAGTTCAGATCTTTGCCAAGACAGTCCCAACATAATTAATAAGGCTTGTTTTTAAAAAAAGAATTGATTACAAGTAGCAATGAATAAAGGTAATATAAATGAATTTAGAACCAAACAAGAAATATTAAATAATGTTTGACATTCTTAGATAAATATATAAAATCTAGCAACTTTTATGACAACAGAAAACGTATAGTTGTTATTTGGAAGTTCTCTGCATGAGGTAGTCTTAAGCCCGTGAGCTTTTAACCATTACAATTTTTAACATTTTGTTACTTTGTATAGTGTTAGGTTACATCAGTGCTGCAATGTCCATGTAATCTATAACTCACCAAGACAAATCAAATCTTGTACCTACCCTGGCTGTCACAGGTGTGCCTGTAGAAGTGACAAGGGTGATATCAACGGCAGCCACATTGACAACACTTACACACATTTTCACAGTAAAGTGAGTTCCAGGAGATGCAGCTGAAAGGAACAATCCTCTGTATAATTACAACAGAGCCATAACAAGCTTGATAACATGAAACGTTCAGTTGTTTTATAAATATTTTTAATATTTTAAGTCTCATATTGAGCTGCTTCATATATTGTTAAGTCTATCTTTGAGCTACTTTTTGACAAAGTAAATACTTATTCTGTTAGGACTTACTAATTAATAAGAATCCTGTATACTTTCTAATATCACACTTCAAATGTTTACTGCATTAACTGAAGAACAGTAAACATTACGTCCACCTGACATAATTTTTACTAGTATGTAAATATGTGATTCATTTATTTAAATTATAACTATAGTTCAAGCAAAAGCTGGTTGCCATATTACATGCTTCCCCAGGTATTTCAAGCACTGGCGTTTTGGTTAATCAACTTTTTCACATATTTTAAAATAAAACAATCTTACATACAAAAACACATATTTTATTTTATGATAATGATTTCCATGTAATCAAAACGTGGACATATTTGATAGTGTATACAATCTTATTCAGTGTTTACTTTCACGACATCATGGTTTCTGAGGAGTAGCCTAGATGTTTCAAGGGTTGGAAGCAATGTTTACATAGTCGGTTGGGATTGGTTGTAGTTTCCAGGCTTGTCATGGTAGATCAGCAAACTATCAAATATGTTTGGATATTTCGCTGACCATCCCTGACTCTATCTAGACCTTGGCTCCACCCACCAAGTAACCATCCTGTTGTGGGTCTCACCAGGCTTGTCAGACACACTTCCCCTCTTGTCCATTACTGTAACCATCTTGTCAGGAAGTACTTGCTGGCCTGTTGTGGTTCAGTACCAGGACACCGCTTCCTGACAGACCATAGACATAAACTGACCATACTTGAAAGGAAACTGGCTTATCGTAAACATAACCATCCTCACTTGGTCACTTCCGATAAAGGCTGGAAGCCTCCAAGTCTTCAACCATAGGGCCGGTGACATCTCAGCAGGACAAGCCAGGAACATATCACAAAAGCCTTAAACAGAAACTGACAAGGTGGTTACAGCAAGACAAGCCAGGAAGTGTGTAGGACATGAGGGCCTCATTTTACAGACACATAGCTTGTCGTTATGAAACTGGCATCAGACGGATTACATCTGGGAGCGTTTAAGATAAGGCTTTTCTTTTTTTACACATTAACTATGATTTAGTTGGCTGACTTGTAGATAAGCTTTTGTTATTTTTGACAAATGCTGCTTTTAAAAAGAAAATGGGTCCTAAAAAGTGTAGAACAGTGAGGAATATAGAGGCTCCCACAGATACACCTACAGGGTCTGTGTTGCGGGATACAGCTGCTGACATACAGAGGAGGAGGAAGGAGCGGGAACAGAGCGGGGAGGACGAGACACAGAAACAACAGAAGGAGGCGAGGGAGGATGGCCAGGATATAGAAACATACAAACTCAGCAGAGGAGGGAGTGGCCAAAAAGCATGCAAGGGCAGAGAGGAGTAACACAGAAATGGACACAGAGGGTGGAGGAGAGGTGGGCACATCTCTGTCGCACTCCAGGCACAAGAAGGACCACCAGAACAGCCTTCTGCAGCTACCTGGCATCTGAGGTTGAGGTCTTAGAAGATAGAGACTGTCAAACATTCAGAAACGAGGCTGTAAAAACTTTTAAGTAGTATTCAGAAGAGGGCAGAGGAAAGGACCTGTCAGCTCCAGCAACCCCAGCAACCTACAATTTCTAGTAGCTCCAGTGCAACTTCCACATATGTGTCACAGCAACCAGCACTAGCTGGTCGGAATACATCTTAACTATTCCAGAGAGTCAGATGCTCAGCGCCGAGGGCCACCCATAGCACAGCAACAACCCAGAAGGAAACTGACTTCCTTCATAGTTATTGGCGACCAACAAGCCAGACCTTCAAAACCACTTACTTTCACACTGAACCTGACAAAGCAACATATCAGGATGGTTTTCCTTCTTTGAGAATCTGCAGTCAGCCATGAGCTACCGGCAGTTCAACACACCACAACTGTTTTCATCAAGTGACCTGCATCAATACACTAGCTGCCTCTGCTTAAACCAACCAGCAAGAACATCAGCAGCAGCCAGTCTAGCCCCAGCCTCCCCAGGAGTCAGCCGATCACAACCAGCAGCAGCACTGCACTTGCCTACAATCGGTTCTTTTCAGTACCACTGCTGTAAAATTTGTAGCTCCTTCTCAGGATCACCCAAATCTTCCAAAAACAATTATTCAGCTGAATGTTTGATAAAATCCTAAAACAAGAAGCATTAAACGTTGGCCAAAACAATTAAACCTCAAAAAGTAAAAACATCTATTTTTGGGAAGGAGTTTGATCTTCGAATCTGATTCTTTCAGTTTTGACCTTCAAGAACATTTTGAAGTTCTGAAAAGATTTTGGTAGTTAAGGTTTTGACCTTAGAAATAATTTGCAAATTTGACAAAAAAAAAGAAAATAAAAAAAGACATTTATCTTTCTAGGTTTACAAATTTCCAGTGTTGACATTTTTACCAAAATTTTGTTTAGGGGCTTGTTATTTGGTTGGAAATAGTTTTGAAACTTGCTGGAAATATATTGGATTTTTTGTTGGTAAACTTGTTGGAAGCAACACCAGCTCAAGTAAAAGTTCTTGGAATAATTGGGAAGTCCTGAAAAATACCTATAGATGCCAGCTTCTTCTATCCCCCTAGTAGCCCCCATCTCAGATCCTGTCCTCCTGCCGAGTAAATGCACCAAGATGATTCAAGTTATCTTTTAGTAGGCATTGCTGATGTTTGGTCTCCTTCAAAGAATTCCTGTAGTTGTCATCTGCCACATACAACACCTGTTCATTTTATAGGCATACCAACCAGTGATACTGCAAGCACATGTAGGTTTCTCCTGTTGCCAGGTGTCTCAGTGTTATTGCCACTTTAATCCAACTTCTAAGAGCTTCTTAAAATTGGTGACTGACTTCTTGACGTGGTGGTGTTTGCTTTTTTGGATGGGGTGAAAAAGGCAGGTGGCATCCTGACAGAATTCTGGTACCCTGGGATATCATTGTATATTAAGTCGGCTAGGAAGGATCTGTAGCCTCCCTTCTTTCTCTTTGGAGGATCCAGGGCATGACCCAGAGGTGTTGGTGGCTTTTCTGTCTGAAATCATTTGGAAGATGAAAGTATTAAACTCAATGAGAAACAAAAGTACCCTAAGTTGCTATAGAAAGTCTCTCTGATGTGAAGCTGGCAGTTTTGTAGTGATAAATTATGATTTACAGCAGCCAGCAGGGGGTTTATATAGTGTGTGTTTGATCCCAACTCTCACTTCCGGCTCCAGAAATTAATCAGGCCAGTCGGGGTGAAAATGCTTCAATCCTGTCGGTTTGTCAGTACAGCTTGTCTGGGATTAATACAGATTGTCTGTTCGGGGTTTACAGCCTGTCCAGATAGTTTTCCGTCCAGTCATGTGGAAAGACATCCCAAACCTAAGTCAGGTTGTGAGGTAGAGCCAGACAAACCCGGATGTACTATGTCCTGTTGGGGAGATGAAACTTTTAATTTTTCTGGATTTTCTTCCCTGACTGACAACTTTTGCAACTGACCCTAGAGTTGTAGAGTCAGTTGTAGGGTCGGCTCCAGTGGAACACCCCCATAAAAACAACACCGCTATTATACATCAATCTATGATTATGTTGTCTTAACATGTAGCAGTATATACCAGGGGCAAACTATTTTGTGGTGGTTATGTGTTAAAGGTGTCCCTTTATTCAGCTCCTGGAGGCTTATAATGTGGAATTCACTCTTTTTATTTTATGGCAGATTGTCCCAAAGTCTAGGATCTCCAAATGATATATTTATATTCATAAATTTTACTCGTTATAAGTAAAGGTATAAACTTGTGGGCAAAGATTTAAAATATCAGTTTCAGTTGGTTTTACTTCAATTGGAGAGTCACTTACCTACAATATCGACCGGCACATCCTGAACATCCGCTTGTTCATATTCTTTACATGGATCTCCAGCAGGATTCACAGTCACCAGAAAATTACTGACAACGTCACAAGTGGGAGTTTGTGCAAAGAAATTCCTCTGAGGACATTGACCAATGGTTTGGTCCAGACCTATTAAAACAGAAACACAATAGCACCTGAAAAAAAAACATTCTGCTTGGTATGATTATGTAGTATACAATGAAATTGTATCTGATTTAAAAAGACTGATAGAGGTGGTATGTATCTACCAAGAATGACACAGCATATTATTGGTCTTAGGTCGTTTGTTTAGCAACAGAGTGCATAGCTCTTTACATGACCAGTCCCACCCACTGCTCCATTCTAATAACATTTTCACCATTGTTATCAAATGGCTGGCATTTTAATAATAAAAATGCCCGCTTCAGCTTGTGGATCAGATAAAAATAGTCGGACGTTGCATGGAAACTGCCTGTGCCACATGACGTAAAATCTAGTGATATCCTGTGGCTTAGTTTGTCTCACTTAATTTTAATTGTTGTATATAAATTAACTTTAAGCCTTTGGCAAAGTTTATTATATTCTAGTCCAATATCCACACTAACTTAGTAATGAACATTGTGGCCCAACTGGTGCACTCAAATGCTGTTATCTCTGCAATATACCACATGTAATGTAACTTAGTAACTTTCTGGTGAGAAAAAATCATTGCAATAACAAAGTGTTTAGTTGGCTAACAGAGGTCAGTAATGCCAATGGTAGTGATTTAGTAATGTGCACTTGTTATGGTTTTGTGCAATCTGGTATTAGTATGTTATTATGAAAGTTAGGCTTTTAGTAACTTGATTGATTAGACTTTAGTAACTTTATAACTTACATTTTAACCTTAATTAACTTTTAGTAACATTTAGACCACATGTAGTTTTAGTTTTTGTGTTTTAGTGTTATTAGTAATTTGTGTTTGTATAGTGTGTAGAATGTGTAGTGTACTAATAAATTTATTTCTTCCATCCTGGCTTCTGTTTGGCTTGGGCATACAGATATTACGTTTGATACGAGATTTCAAAAGGATATACATCAAGCCAATCTCTCTCAGACAATGCAGTGTAGATATCCCATTGTGTAAAAATTAATATCATACCTTAAATACATAAATTTTAGAAGAAACATATTGAAATATATGTAACAAGATAATTTAATATCCATTTCATAAACTTATGAACAATGGGTATATATTAATATAAAAGTTGTAAACCTATGTCATTCAATTTCAGAGAATTACTTGTCATTTCAGAAAATTATTTGTAATTTCTTTTCAAGAAAATGGTCCAGTGTGAGGATTAGTCATAGACCTCAAAATGACATTTTTTCTGAGGGAAAATAAAGAAATTTATTTGAACTGTTCATTATTCACATTTTTAGAACTTTTAAATTTACCTGAAAAATAATTATTATGAGTTACAATTACAACAATCCATCCTACATCTAACTGTGTAATGTTACCTTTGAAGTTTACCAGTTGAAGAAATTTTCACCCTACAAGTTGCTATAACACACACTTCCAATAATATTTTATAAATAATACATAATCAAATAAAATTCACGAATCCAGTCAAACCTCTGAATGGACATAATGTTAAGCTTCCCACCTTAATCCTACATGTCTATATGATGCATTGTATTTCCTTAAAATATTCTCTTATGTCAAGCCTAGTGAATAGTATTTAACAGCCACTTTTTCAGAACACAATTTGACCCTAAAATATTTTTTTGCAAAGAGAAGGTCTATCACGTTTACATTTACAAAGTGATGTCATGTATGTTTATGTAAAATTTCTCCTTTTGTTTCAAAAAGCTAGAGGTAAAAATAATGTTTTACCCCATTCTTTTTTGGTTCCCTCAAAGAAAATAATCTTTCTTTGAAACTCTCTTCCACATGTAACCAGAACCTGAACCTGTTTACACTACCTGGGAGTTTTTGTCGGTGAATTTCTGTAGTCTTTCCCACTTTAACAGGTAATCCTTTAAATAAGCTCCAAATGATTCCAACCTTTCCTTAGGGTTTTTGTGAGGGCTTGATTTTGGTTAAAATACACATTTATCATCCACTACGACTCTGAAAGAGCTAAGATGGGTCGGATATACACAGCTGGATAATTTTTAGTATGCAGTGATCCCCTCTGACCATTTATAAAAAATTAGTGTCAACCAGTGGGAGTTTTTCACTAATATTTGAAAACTATGTAATCTGCAAATATATACATCACAAGAAAGGTCTTTTGCACAGTGCATTGCTTTAAGTACATAAAAATCTGGCCAATGAAATAGTGGTAAGATTGCTAGTAAAAGACTGAGGTTTTCATATTCACTGGTACATATAAGGCTTTTTCATATTCTTTCTATCAAGATGGACTCAATTTAAATGTTATTCATATGAAATGATGGATAATAAAAGCAAAGCATCCCTCATTTGAGACATTTTCCCACTATATTAATTATTGACAATTATTACAAAGACATATGACACTGATTTGTGTCATTCCTGTTAGATTTTTTCCCCGCCTGCATCAGACAAATTGAAAGAACTGCCTCCAACATTAATCATAAAAAATATCCAAATGTTGCATACACTTTCAAATTACACCTTCACAAATTCACACTGCTGTAAGTGGTATATCTAACAACTAAGTTTTAAAGTAGATAATACACCTCCAGCCTTAGTTTTAAAAGATTTGATCTCTATGAGTTAGCCTCAGTAACTGAGTCATCATTAAGGTTGGCATTAACCCACTCCACCCTAACCCCTATGGGTTTACTTGTTCAGATGTGACTCTTGGCAACAAGCCAAAAAATGATGTAAATGTACCCAAATTGTCACTAAAAATACTGATATCTGCTGTTAGTATTAAAACTGTAATAACAAACTTTTGAAGAAATTTTATAAATTTTATAACATTACATATTTCACTCAAATTTCACCCAATCTGCAACACAGTACAAATTCAGTAAGCATTAATTTTACTTACAACTGAAAGCTAGTAAAGCGAAGAGTAAGATGTGCATAGATCCAACCATCTTGAGATGTCTCTGAGATCTTCTCTGATACTGTTATCTGCCCAGGGAAGTGATGCAAATCAGGGGGCATTCCGTTAATTTGGTATCCTATATATAAATAGAAAAAGGTCATAAGTGAAAAGCTTGCATTTCTGTTTTCCTGTTTGCTATTTTTCTCCTTATTGACTGTACTTAGGTCATTTCTTAAAATGATAAAACATGCAAACAAAAAATAAGATATGGGATAATATTTAAGAAAATATGTACAAATTCCCTTTATTGTTTGCCACACATAACCAAAAATATTATTGAATTTCAGCTCATTCTTTTTCTATTAGATCTAGACAACTATATTAGGAAGATGGAAACTACACATTATTTCCTTTTTCCTTTTGAGTTTGGAAGAAATAAAAATAGGATTCACGGGGAACTAAATCAATAAGACACCTAAGGATTTGATTGGATGATTGAGGTGTCAATCAAATTAGGGAAGCCACGGATGAAGTGGGATGTTATTGGCGGGAAGAGGGGGGGCTTCTTCCTGGTGGTCAGTATTGGCACTTCAAAGACCTGTGACGTCATACTTTTTGATGATGTCACAATACAGTGTACTTTGAATTATGCTTTGACATTTGTACTCGTGTTTTCAACATGATTATGTCGCAGAAAAACAATTATATTCTAGTGAATATTAAATAAAATCTAACTCTAAGTAATGATAGTTCATGTTTTAATATGTGCATATTTATCTTATACAGCTATTACAGTAAATTTTCCTTTGTTTTGGCATTTGGAGCTGCTTCACCGCCACTTCTTGGTTTTGTGGACACTGTTTTACATTTTACCTCTGGGCCTCGGCTCTTTATCTTGACCTCTGTGCCCTTTGTGAGGTCACTAGGACCTTCCCCTTGTTTGGGTACTGGAAAATTATAAATACCAAGCCACAATACCAATTCTTTGTTGTGACATCACTAGCATATGTGACGTCACAAGCCTTTGAAGTGGCAGGGGAGGGGAGGGAGTGTGGCTTGTTGGTGAACTTTTTGGCACCCAGATGCCCCACCCACAGAGGCAAAGAAAGTCACCAATCAAAGGGAGTCTTTAATTGGTAAAAGTTTCAAGGTTTTCAGTCATGCATTTTAAGCTTAAAGTACAGAAAGTGGGTACTTTACACTTATGTTTGTATTTTAAAAAATAAATCGGTAAAAGCAAAACTGAAATGTTTTTCATTATTATATTTAAAAAAACAAACAAATGAAAAAAATATACAAAGGCTTTTAAGAAAACAGAAAATGGACCTTTACACTTATTTCATTGGTACTAAAACTTAAACTGAAAACCACAGAAAACCAGTTTCCTGAAGATAACCATGAAGATCAATAATGAGAAACACTTGTTATTTCCTTTTTCCTTTTGAAAGTTTGCAAAACACAAAAAGGAAAACGGTCATTTTCCGTTTTTTGTTTTCCATTTTATAAATGGGAAAACAAATTAACGGAATGCCCCCTGATTGAATCAGAGACACTAACAAGAGAGGGTTATATAGTTTTTACAGCAAATCACATTTCAATGAGGACAATCTGTTTTACATTAAGAAATTCTCAACTTTGTGTAGGATGAGATGATTTTATTCTTTTAAGTAGTTATAATTTAAAATCAGACACTATTACTTGTAATGCAACTCCTTTGTATCAAAACAATTATCTATTGAAATTAAAGAATCCAATTTCTTATAATTTTGTTTCCTTTTTAATGGCATTGCTTTGTGAACAAACTATTGCATCAAAATATTTATGAGTTGTGTAGGAAGAGGTGACCATTAAATATAACATACTTATTTAAATTTCCAAGAACAATGCAATTTTCAATGCAAAATGTATTTTATGATGCTTTTCATTCCATTACATCCATACAAACACATGCATACGTGGGAGAATTACTTTGTAATGTAAAAACACAGCAATTAATTTCTGCATTCAGCAGAATGAACACACGTACAACATTAACATTTAAACAGAAAATGGTTTTTAGTTTTTCTTTTGGTCTTTTATTCAGTAATACACTATTAATTTATCAACAAGTTGCTTGCCCACACATGTAATTACAAACCATACATACAAAAGCCCAATTGTACTGTATTCAATGCTTTAAGCTTTCTCTGCAATAGTTTTACTATATTTTTCGCAATTAATATGAAAATTATCAGGCATTGGCAAATCCTAGCTTTTGTTAATGTAGAAGCTCAGAACTGCCATTTCTTATAAGGTCAACTGATATCATATATAACGTATTGAGTCCTAAGTTCAAATTAATAATGTATCTATATCTGTTGTTATCAGTTTATCCCCAGATAATATTCTTCTGACAGACTGGCTGTTGCTCACATTTTCGGCAGAATTTGCCAAGGTAGAGTCCACAGTGGATTTTTATTCAGGATGGCCTTGAGCAATAATAGAGAATTCATGGAAACCAAGTAAACCTTATTTATCCTAGTATATATGTCTACTAATCGGATTTGAGTGAGCCCACAATTTGCAACTCACTATTTTATAGTTCTAGACAGAAATATAATATTTTCATCATAAATCCAAAATACAAAAATGTCATTAACAACTATAATTTTGCCATCAGATTATGGAATATAATCTGAAGACAGTCATCCATCATTGTATCTGTTTGCCTATGATTAAGTAGTATCACTGATTACATCCTTGGTCATGTGACGTATCAGTGATTATGTTATGGAGAATGCCCAAAAAAGTGTGGATTTTTTTATTTGAAAGCTCGAGGCCGACAGGCCGAGAGCATTGAAATCAAAGAATCCACACCTTTTGAGGGCATTCTCTAACTTAAAATATATATCATTTTGTAAACATGCAATGAGGTTAATCTGATCATTCCTTTCAATATTATTGTTTAATATAAATTACCACAGCACTTAAACCAATTAAGGATGTGGAGTGAAGTTTACATAATAGTATAATCTTTGCAAATATAGAAATAAACTTTTAGTTGACTAGTGTCAGTGTAACATGATGAAAGGCAGAATTATTGCTCAGGATACAAAGTATAAATCAGTTAGAATGTTAGTTGACCATGAACTTTTGTATTTAAAATTTTGTCTACACGAAATGAAGGATTGATTGATTCTTCAAAAGTGAAATGGTAAAAAGATGTTAGCAATCGTATAAATATCTTTTACAGATTAAACTGTTGTTCAACCATTAATCAAATAAGTTTTGCATGTTTTCCCATTTTCTATTGAATATATTAATATATATAATGCATGTATTCTCATAATTGTGTTTGAAGACGTTCTGTTATAGAAAAATTATCATGTTTGTAAACACTGCTACATGCCTAAGCTATTATTCACGCCCACAGTGAACAGGTTTCAAAATGTATTTGAAAGCTGATGCATTCTTTATATAAGTGTAAGCAATTATTCATGCCTACAGTAAAATGTTGCAAAAAATATTTAAACGTACACGTCTCCCCACTTCTCACATTGCCTCCACATCTTCACAAGCTTTCTTAGTGCTGAGACAAGAACAGAAGTGTCGCCTGTATGACAATGATGGGTTTTCGAGTTGTGTTGTTTTATTATTTTTCTCTGGTAAGTAGATAACTTCATTGTTCACAATCATATTTCAAGATTATAATGTGACAATATTATCTAATTTACTCTAGGCAATATTATATAAATATACAACTTGCTTAATAAACATTTTATTTACTAACACAATTGAGAAAAATATGAAATTAAATAAGCTAATCCACTGGATGCCAACTCGAGCAACCAATTATTGGCAACTTTTACATTTCTTCATTTTAAACAATTTTGCTAATAAGTTTGTAAATATTCTTTCCAACTTATTGCATGCTATGAGAACATAGAAATTATAGGTGATTGTGCAGATGACATTTGTTGATTCACATGTAAATTTTACGAAAGGAAAGGAAAAGATGAAGCACTTCTAACAAGTTTAAATGTTTGTTTAAATCTCTATTATATATTTATTAATATGCATGAAGATTGACTTAACATGACTAATATAAGTTACTAACTTAAAACATGCAACGTACTTAAGAGTCTTGTCCTGTCAAAATGTTGGCCAAGATTCAGCATAACATTCTGCCATCTACATTTTTATCTATACAGCACTCTTAGCCAAAGGTATTCAACAAACATTGTGTTACCACTTCATTTATAATCATTGGTAATAGACAATGAAATATCAGGCTGGTAGCCTGGTTCGTTATCGGTCAGTCAACAAATTACAGCTGTATTATGTGTACACCAACACACATAAGGATGCACACAAAAAGCCTGTATAAAAGCATTGAAGTGATTCTAAAAAGTAGTAAAATTGGTTTGTGTAACATGTGGCCATTGTAAAATGGTCGAATTTCCGCTCAAAGTTTTGTTTTTAAACTTTTTTTCTTCACCTTTCCAAAATAACAAATATTACAATTATAATGATATTATCACAACACAGTTACAAAAAAAGAACCATCAGAAAAGGGAAAACTGTAGCAGTATTGTTCAAACTTTTCAAACATAAAGTTACTAACTACCTAATGATTTTTTATAACACCACATTTGACATATTAACTATAACTATTCATAGCAGTTGCAGTGCCAGCACAAAAGTCCTATGGTCTGTTTCACAGTGTTACTTTTTGATTTTCTACTGAATACTGATGCATGATATGTTTACATAATTATCATACAACTTAAATGGAAATTGTACAATGACTGCCCAAAACTACAGTTAGTGGATTCCATTTATTTTCAAAAATATTTATGCTTCCTTTTTTGTGAACCAAAAATTTACATTCTAAGTCGAAGTGATAATGGATGTAGTCCAATAGTGACTCTTTATTCAAACTACCCTCTCTGCATCTAGTTATATAAATGTATCATTTTATTGTCATGAATACATGATTAGTAAGAAATACCGTATCACCTTCTATTGCGCCCCAAACAAAATTGCTACATGTAAAAACGTTTTGCCAGGCTACATAGGGCGAGAACTTGTTCTTTATAAATGTCAATAGGTTCTGGATATATATGCATTTCCAAAACAAATGTTCAATCGTTTCCGATTCTAGTTTACAAAAATAGCACAAATCATTGTTGATTATTTTACATTTAAATAATCACCTATTTGTTACTAATGTCCTAGTCAAAATTTTGTTTTGAAAAGCGCACAAATTACTTTCAACAGTAGCTTTAAAGTTCACTGAAAAAAGCTCCTGCCATAGGTTACTTTGAATTTCCATTGATAAAACTTTATTCCAACTACCTATACATTTATTTGTGTATTCCTTTGAACTGATAAAAGATCAATACACACCCTGACAAACTGACCTCATATTAAGAATGTTAAACATACACTTTGGCAATAAACTACCACTGTCCAACTTCATATTTTCAATCAAAATTATTCTTTTCCTGTTTTTAAACTGAGTTGTACATATGATGCAATGTTGAAAGAGAAAATCCCAAACTTCAAAAGATGTTAAGGGGTGTTAAGTAACAATTGAAAAGCAGTATGATCAGTGGCATCCATCCTAGGAGTAAAATTACTATAAACTCCTGAGGCTTCACATTGACAATTTCAAGATTACCAAAGGCAAAGTTGCATGGAGGTCCTCGGTGGCCTAATAGTTAGCAAGCCAGGCATCCACTCACGGGCTTTCACCTCTGAGCTAAAGTCCCACAAGTGACAATGGTGAGGACCTGTCCCAGTATGACCCTGGCTGTTGATTTTATTTATTTATTTGGGGTTTTACGTCGTTTTCAACACTGTACAGGTCATATCACGATGGTCAGTTGGAAGGGCAGAGGAAACCAGTACATACAGTTCATCAGGGTTCTGTACTGTAAACTGCCAACCAACGGCAAGCAACTACCAGCTTTCCCACTAGAGACCATACTGGGAACTGAACCCCGGCCTCAGAGGTGGGAGGCGAGAGTGTTACCACTCTGCCACTTCCTGGCTGTCGAACGGGACATGAGACCCCAACTTTAACTTTGCCTTAGGTAATGAATAATGAGAGTGACTCATACCCAATAAAATGGTAACCCCTTTTCGAAAAGACGTTACTTTAGTGTCTATAAGGGTAACTTTCTCTATATTGAGGAATAATGGACCTCTTTCTGAACCTGTAAAGAACATAATTTAGATGCTTTACCAAAGGTAGCTTAACCACCAAATATTGCCCAACATTCTTTATATATTTACCATGTCCTACGATCATATAAACTCATGGAAAGTCCAAGATAAAATCACCAAAACCTGGAAAATGACTCTTATCAAACATAACCACGTTATTTGATTCTAAAGAAGTCAACAAAAATGTGAAAAAAATGCAATCAGAAAAATCATATCGTAATATTACTTTAAAATTGGTCCATCTTTGTAATGAAGTTTTTCAATGAAGTGAGGACACTTTTAACCTAAATTTTCAAGCGGGCATTGATCTGTACATTTATTTTAAAAATAAATTTTTCTTATGATTGATAAGGGGGATTGGTGGTGAGGTGGGTAACAATTGTTTCCCACCTCTGAGGTCAGTTGTTTTAATCCTGGACCTGGTCCTGCATGGGAAAGTTAGTAGTTGCTTACAAATGCGCCGCAGTTTCTGTTGCATTTTCTTTACAAACTAGTAGATACCGGTTTTGTGTGCCCTCTGTGTAGGCTATTGTGTAGCACATTAAATGTGTTGAAAAGTGATGCTAAACATTACACAATGATGTTTTTTTAGAAATAACGTCCTGAATAGGGATCTTATATATCTTTGTTGTCTAAGATATCCATACAAAATTACCGTCTAATGGCAAAAGATCCCAGTAAACATTAGAAGCATTTTTTTGGAAAAGTCTGAATGTTACAAAACTTTTTTGCATATATTCAAACATTCAACGAACAATTGTTGACAATGTATTGAAAATGTTTGCTCTGAAAATCTTTTACTAGTATTCCATAATAACTAGTTTTCTTACCCATCAGTTTAAAACATTTGAAAAGTTTTTTAACAAATTTTTGACAACACTGCCATAAACCGTTTTGCACCCATATTCCCATAATGCTTTCTAAACAATTACCTTCAAACTTTTCCATGCAAATATGGTGGTGAGCAGTAATAGCGGACAGTTCCTTGATTATCAGGCGCTGATTTTACTTAAGGACTTAAACTAAGTCCCTTTATTGGCTAAATCTTGGACTTAAATCTAAGACTTTGGTCTTAGCTAGGTCTGGGACGTAAAATGGATTTCACAAAGGTGACTTAGATAAGTCCAAGCTTATCAAATAACCACAGTGGTTTTCTGTGTCATGTGACCTTTTGTATCTATTCAAAATGTAATATTGGTGCCACATATTCTTCATTTGATGTATTTTATCTAAGGATAAGTGCTGTTTTGAAATGGAAAACCTTGTTACCACATATAAACTTCCCAAAGACTACTTTAGTGAGGTGTTCTGTATAATTATAATTTATTTACAGCCATTTCAAATTTTAAAGTGGAGAAAAATTTATGGCAGCCATATTTAAATCCTCTTTACAAATTTAAGCCCACTACCTCCCAGACTTAAAGTTAAGTCCACTGACTTAGCAATTTCATGGACTTAGCTGCTTTGTGAAATCCGCTAAGTCTAGGACCACAGACTTAACATTCTTTTGACAAAATGTAAGACCAAAGTCTTAGATTTAAGTCTAAATCTGGACTTAAGTCCCTTTGTGAAATCGGTCCCAAGTTTGACAACCAAAGAGACCCAAAGGTCAAATGTCAAAAAGCATTGCGGATATAAAATGTTTTACTCTCTAATATATTTACTACTGCATATGTATAATCCATTACAATCATTAAAATCCATTACAACCTGCACGTTACAGGTATAGGGTGACCTTAAACTAAAGACAGTTTGAGGTGACCTTAAGTAAAGTAGGTTAAAACAACCTAAAAGATTTGAAGAAAATCTATAAGAGTGCATAATGTAAGTGACCCTATGCCAATAGAAAACTAATTGAAGTAACTATTTGAATTGAAACCATGCTCAAAGGTGACCAGGAAGAGGCACCATGTGAAACTAAATTTCAAATACGCAAGAAAGAAAAAAAACTGAGTAGAGAGAGGGCTTTATACACTTACCCCATATAAATATAACCAAACTGCTCTGCAATTTTTATAAATAGTGGTATATCAATGATCTTATTAAGTTTAATATTAAAAGGGGCGTGTAACTGAATAGCTCTCTGATATAACTTTAATCTAGCATTAGGAAAACATGCAACATCCAGACCAAATTTTTAAAAATTAGATTTTATGGTAGACACACTCTCAACCGAGTTACTTGCCGTATCACTGCCTCGTGGGACCGTGGCTTGGTCAAGATTTTTGTGAGAACTTGTGTGAGCCAGACTTACATGTGAGCTGTCCTGTTCCAGTGCAACCTCGGTATGCTACACCCATCCATTTTTCCCCTAACACCCGTAACTGACATAAAATTTGGTCAGAAGCTGTAATTTCTTTAGATGGCATAGGGGGTGCAGCTACCTCATCAGCACTAGAAAAGGACTCACTTGCTCTGTCATGTTGACATTTCTTTCCCACTGGCCGGGGATGTTCATTTGTACATTCTGAGCAATAAAATACTTTAGGCATTTTCGTACAATGAACTGAGCAATCAACTAAAATATGTAAAGTAAACTAAAATATAAAATATAAACTAAAAGATAAAATATATATATCTCAGTTTAAAACATGTATTCTCCTCGAAATTCAAACAAGTGTGGGGCCAGTATTACACAAAAGCTGACTTTTAAACTTGGAACCACTAACTGAAAGCTATGACCTCTGAGTAGTCATAACCCTATTTTAGACAACTTAGTCCAAAATTATCCCCCATGCACTGCCAAAAAGTAAGAATTGAATGGAAGCACAATTTTATGCCACTATCTTACAATTTAAGACATAAAAATTAACTTTTTATAGGAGAGCAACCTAAAAACATGTTTAACTGGACCTCTAACCACAATTAAGGTTAATATTAGAAAACATTTTGGAACCTTCTATTATAAATTGGTTTCATGCCAATTATTTTGGAATTATCATTAACTCTTTGCCATCTAATGTTTGCAAACATTAGAAATGTTACTGGGATTGTCTACTTTATACAATACAACATTATGCCTTTTTGATTGGGATGGTTTAGTTTTAATAACAGTATATTTCTTTGAAAGGGTTATTATTATTTTTTGTGAGAAATTTTGGTTTATTATTAAAACGTGAAAAAATACTATTAAGAAGTTAAATAATGCCATAGACCAAAAGCTTAAAGTTGCAAGTCATGACAAAGCAAGACTTGTAATACACTGACAGTAATCTAATAATAATGTGCAATAGTGCAACAATCATTTTCTGATAACAAAGAGATCCCCAGTGGCCTAGTGGGTTGGCAGTTTTGGCAAAAATAATTATTATATAATAATTTTAATTTAATTTTATTTAAATAAAGTTAAATAATGCCATAGACCAAAAGCTTAAAGTTGCAAGTCATGACAAAGCAAGACTATTGTAATACACTGACAGTAATCTAATAATAATGTGCAATAGTGCAACAATCATTTTCTGATAACAAAGAGATCCCCAGTGGCCTAGTGGGTTGGCAGTTTTGGCAAAAATAATTATTATATAATAATTTAAAATCACAGGCTGTCACCTCTGTGTTTCTTTGACATCATACTTGTGACAGTGTTGAGGACCTGTCCCAATATGACATTAGCTTTACAATGGGATGTAAAACCCCAACTTTTACTTTGGTCAGTAATGCATGCCAATGTTGACCCAAGGTGGGCGAAATGTCAACACATATGCCCCTTCCACATTACAGGTGGTATGTCCTGCTGCCACAGGTGATCCTCGGCAGTGGAACCACCTTCCAGGTCACCCCAATTTGTCCGAGTTGTTCAAACTACAAGTGGTGTAATTTGTGGTTATATGAGTTTGGCTAAACACCCCTGTCCTTCCACTACCATTCCAGATTCATATGCAAACTTGTATCACAGTGGTGAAATCTCTACTTGCCTTATGTCAAAGTGTTACACCGAAAGCCAACCGAATCATAACTTTATGCACACTGTGGACCACACCTTTGGTCAACATAGTAAGAAAAATCTTAGGCCCATGCACGAAATTGTCTGCACATGCCCATGTCAATGAATTCAGAGGCAGAAATTTTAAACAGTTTAAAACTTCCATTGGACTCGCAAGGTAAAATTGACGATTTGCCACTCACTAGCAAGGTCGAATATGGACATCAGACAGATATCCAAGGACAGGAATGTATCACCAAATGCCGGTTATTGCGGGGGATGCCACCTGTAATGTGAAAAGGTATTAGAACTGGCTTATATTTTAGATGAGGTGGGGTTTACCTGGGGCTCAATACTCTGCAAAGTTGATTTGGCTCTGGATCCAGATTGAATGTCCACAATCTTCTTCTTCTCTTTCACAAATGGTTCATAATTATTGGGCACATCTGCCACTGTGGCCTAGTGGGTAGCACACTTGTCTAGGATCTCAGAGGACATGGGTTCAAGTTCAGGTACAGGCAGATACGTACATAGTGGCTCGGATGACAGCTTAAAATGGCGGTCCCCTGTCATTGGGTCCTATCCTCAGTAGGAGGCTAAAAAACCTCAAGGACGTTGATAAATGGTCATCCTTGAGCCTCTATCTTCCAGTTAGGGGAATGTCAGTTACTTATGATTTGGGGCTGTACCTGTGCAGTCGGATGGGTTTAATAGCACTTTGAGTCCTGTAGTAAATGGAGATATAGCACTGAGTACAAATACACATTACACTGATTATGATTACATGATGATGGTGATACTGAGAATGTCTTTACTAACTTCAAGCATCATCTAACAACTCAACCAAGATTGTTTTGAGCTTTAATATTACCTGCAGGCTGGGTTTTGTAGTTTGTTAAGCATGGCTTATTGTTATGAACATCAGTGTATTACTGAGTTATATATTTATTTATTGACTCAATCAACAAAAGAACCAATTCATAGTTTTTTTGTAAACAATTTGTTACAGACTAGTCATAACAGACTAGGCATAACCTAGCTGTAGAAGACTTGCAGTTCAGTGGCATATACAACAGTGATCTCAATTTAATTTGTGACTTTTAATTAAATCAAATTATGAAGAAGAATTGAGAATGACACGTGTGGTCTTTACCCAATGCATTCATATTTTAAATTTCTATTCTAAGGAAATCAATGTGACACGTTTCTGCATGACCAGCTCACAAAAACAACAACACCAAAAAAACATTGCAATTATTTCAGATATTAAAGCTTCTCTTTGAGTTGTTAAAATCATTTTTATTATTTTTAAGTGCAAATTTTATTGTATTTTTGAAACTAAAAATGCTCACATGTTGTCGATTATTAAAATATTAAAATTTTAAGACTATTTCTTATTTAAATAAATTAATCAAATTAAAGAAACTGTCATTTGAAACACATCTTCATTATGGTAAATTTATAAACAATAATATTATTGACAGTAAAATTTTGTATTAATAAATATATGTAATTATAGTTCAAATTAGAAGTAGTGGCTCTTTCATTGCTGGGAAAATCAATTATAAACAGTGGTTATAATTAATTTACACCTATTGAGTATTTAAAATGAAATAAGTGACTTTACTAGACTGATTTTTTTTATTTTGACAGCTACAGCCAAGAATAACTACTTCACAATGAGTGAATTTTGTTTATCTGCTGACCTTGTTAAGCACACTGATTTCCATTGGGTGAAGGCTAATGGTGACCCTGTCAAGTATCAGGTGAAATCTGTATTCTGGAAATGAATTATCTCCAACTTTATCAATAAACGTTTCTTTCTAATGTCCTGTATGCATCAGACAGATTGTGGGCCTCCTGGAAACTGGACCCTACTCCAGTAAAATAATCAATTAAAATCATATTTAACAAAGCTATGGTCATTTTAATTGAATGTCTATGGTGTATACTAACAATACTTACCAATTTTCCTTTTTTATAGTGGATGCTATCTAATTATCTATACTGATATCTTAGTAGTTCCATAGGTATGAATTATATTGTATTGTTTCACGTGTTATTGTATTTTCTGCACTTGGACCTTAAATTCACGGAGAAGCTACTCATTGTTCATCTTTAATACCACTTGTATTATTTTGTTAAGAAAGATTTAATCAAGATAAAGATTATGCACGTGTATGCCTTTAGAAATCTATCTCTCTGGCAAGGAATATTGACGTAGGGATAAGTTTTTGTAGCTCTACCAAAAACACATTTTGAAACTGCACTTTGAACTGCTAAAACAATGGCTTCAGTTAAGATTATTCTATTTAAATGACAATGTCATTTAGAGACTTTTGAAACAGTAGTAAATAGTTAGCAATGTTCAACACAAAATATATAAAGGTTTAAGAAAATTTTTCAATTTCTGTACTGATAAATATATCACAAAACCAGGTTATGATACACTATTGCAGTCTTTCCTTTGTTTAGGTAAAACCTGATGTGAAAACTACATGTATGACTGCGTCAAGTGAAACCTTCAAGTCACTGACAGTTGTCATTCAAATGCACAAATCAAGAACATTTTATTCATGGCGTCTTAGATACACAGCCTGTACTGGTAAGTTATTGTATCTTAATATGTGAATGCCTTCCTTGTTGTATTCTTCTTTAAATAACTGTTAAAACAGATAAACTGACAAAATATTTTTCTCAACAACTATATATTTAGTCATAATCCTTATTATGATAAAACTGATGACATTGTAGTATTTAAATCCAGAGTACAAATGCAGTATGCTACTATAGAACCTTAAGTTATTTATAAATAGTTTTGAAGTAATATTTATTAAGATATAAAACCCAGACAGGCGACCCTTCCATTGTCTCAACTATCCATTATTTTGCATAATGGAGAGTTAACACTACAATATTTTCTAACAGTGGATTGTGGTTCAGTTCAATAGCCAGTCTCCCAAGAAGAAAAGAGTACTTAATATTTGCCAGTCATCCTCAGCACAATGCATTCAATATTGAAATGTTTTCACAACTTCTTTCATATTAATTAGTTCAGTGGGTACATTGACAAAGTCTTTTCAATTCTCAATGACATTCAGAGTTTACAGAAAAATACCTCTTGGAAAAATGCTACCTTGCAAAAATATCTCCTGACAAATACAAAACAAGCAATTTAATTTACAAAGTTGGATATTTTTTAATTCTTTGCATTTCTTTACAATCTGACTTTACAATAATCTTCTGTGAACTTAATCGAAGGAGAAGCTAACTTTCAAATAAACTCACTGTGAAAATCTGACCCAGCATACTATATTAAATGGAGTGTTTTTAGTAACTCAAAATTAGCTCAAGTAAAATGAGAAAAAAACATAGTTCAGAAATACAGTACTGAAATGAATTACTGCTGGGTTTAAATTTGATTAAAATTTTTAAACTGTTTGTGGTTGAAATGAATTTTGTTCTTAATGTTGTGGATTAATTTTCATGGGAGGTATTACTGAAATACAAAATGTGGAGTAGGCATTCTTTCTATAAGGCTTTTTTCCAGGAGGCATTTTTCCTTGATTCCAAATTAAGACACAAAGAAGCACACAAAATAAAAATCTTGAGAAACCCAAAAAACTTCAGCACAAATTAAAATAAGTAAGTAATTCTCCAGTTTATAGTACTTCAATGCGTGAAACACAAAAATAATAGCTTACTATTTAATAAAGTAACATGAAACACTCACCGCAACAAATCATCCACAGCATTGTTAAATAAGCAGTCTAATTTTTTCTGGAAAGTGTTTTCTGTAAGTCACTGATCCATATTTTATCAATTATCATTATCCATGGTTAAAATTTGTTGCAATAAGATTATATGAAAACTTTTCAAGCTTTATAAAAAATTATATTTTTCCATAAAGGAAAACCAGTGGTACATATGGTGAAACAATCTTGATTGTGTATTGAAATAAAAAACACACATAACTAATTTATGAAAGCCCCATATGGTATGCACACTAAAGGAAACATTGCAAATATTTCTAGGTTTATCATTTGGTACAAGGTGTTAAATTATTGAATTAATGAATTGGTTTTAATTTACAGGGTTTTATAATAGATAATTGCCTCGTGGCACTTCTATTATGTAAACTTAATGACCCTTCGGCCCTTTCAGGGACTCAGGCCATTAAGTTTACATAATGGAGCACCACTTGGCCATTATCTATATAGTATTTCCAACTGACATTGTAAGAAATGATGGCATGTTAATCAGCTAATTGAATCTGGATGTTATTGTAATTTCAAACTGCAGGTTTTTCATTGCAACAATAACCATTAACAAAACGACAATGCCATAGGTCCAATTATTTTCTTGCTATTATAGTAGGTGATTGGCAGACTCTATGAAATTCATGTCGTGTTATTTTAACCACCTTTACCTTGGGTTTGCCTCGGTTGTTTACATGTCTTTGTTTATTTGACTGGTCAATCAAAAGAAAGAGTTTATTGGTCACCAGCTCATCCAGTCATCCAGCAGGATAACTTCGAATTTTGAACAGTATACACAAGCGTTGCTGACCTATTCAACTAACACTGGCTGCCACCTAAACTTTCACTTCTGCTTTGGAAAGATCAACTTAGTTTGAATGGATGGATGAATACCTGCTCAAGGAGCATGTAAAATTACAGCTTTGATTTGCCCCAGACCGTTTTTGCATAGTTCCAGAGAAGGGAGTTTTCCTTGATAGGATTGTGGGCCATGGTGGCGCAGTGGTAACACACTTGGTTCCACTCTGAGATTGGCAGTGAGGCCCCAGTCCTTGTGTGGGAAAGTTGGAAGTTGCTTACCAATGGTCGGCAGTTTACAGTACAGAACCTTGACATATTGTATGTACTGGTTGCCTCTGACCATAAAGCTACCTGTTGTGAGTACAGTGTTGAAAGTGACGTAAAACCCAGAATAAATGAATCGTTGATAGGATTGACATAAACCTTTGGGATGTGCCACCCTGACCCTGATGGCCTCTTCTGATTTTGACCTTTTTGTTTCATTGTTAAGTTTAGCAGACCAGAATAAAATCCTGAAAGAAATTCAAACCTACTATAGTAACCTCTTGAAATCCCGTAATATTGATGAAACTCCAATATCATCTATTATTAAAGATAAAAATATTAGAAAACTAGATAACACTTCAAAACAGCTCGAAGGAAAATTGACTGCTGAAGAAATCTCATTTGCCATAAAAATATGAAAAACGATAAATCTCCAGGTATTGATGGCTTCCCGGTGGAATTTTTAAAGATTTTCTGGGGGAGAATAAAATTTGTGGTCCTGCGTGCTTTGAATGAAGGATATGAAAAGGGAAAAATGTCTGAAACCGTCAAATATGCAGTAATAACATGCATACCCAAAGGCACAAAAGCAAGAAATATATTTAAAAACTGGAGGCCTATTTCACTCTTATCAGTAATTTACAAAATATATTCAGCCAGCATTGCCAATAGACTTAAACCACATTTGGAGTATTTAATATCAAAAACCCAAACGGGCTTCTTTACACGAAGATACATTGGGGAAAATGCAGGTCATACTTTTCATTTTCAAGAAAGCTTCATAAGATGGATTCGTACTTTTAATACAAATGTTAAAGCATATGTAATCCAGTCAGGTTTCCTCTCAGCGTCTATTAATATAGAACAGGGATGCCGACAAGGAGAACCAATAGCGCCGTATCTTTTCATTCTCTGTGCTCAAATCTTATGCTATATGATTATTCCAAATAAAAAAAATAAGAGGCATAAATTTTAATAATACTGAAATAAAGATATCGCAATATGTCGACACCACTTTGATGTTGGACAGTGAGGCTCTCTCTCCACGCAGCACTTAATACTTTGGAAATTTATGGAACTATATCAGGACTACAAGTAAATACTGACAAAACACAAATAGTCTGGATTGGAAAGAAAAAACATGCCAAAGAAAAAATTGATACTGGGAAGAATCTGGTTTGGGGCAATGCTGATTTTAATCTTTTGGGATTAATTTCTCAGTAGACTTGAACTGCATGGAGGATATGAATTATAAACATTCAATATAATCAGTTAAGGAGCTCCTTAATAAATGGAAAAAAGATTTTTGACTCCTCTTGGGAAGATCACTGTCATTAAAACATTAGCCTTACCAAAATTTAATCACCTCTTCACTACTCTCCCAACACCTACCCCAGATAAAATTAAAACCATTAAAAATCTATTTTTACAGCTTTATATGATATGACAAACCAGATAAGATAAACAGGAATCGAATGACTAAATCTTTCCAAAAGGGTGGCCTTAACATGATAGACACTGAAAAGTTTATCTATGCATTAAAATCTACATGGATTAAAAGACTTCAGAATAATGATGGTGCACAGTGGGCGCAAATAATAGATTACAGTGCTCTTCCTCAAGATAAATTAGTATTACTAGGTCCTTCATGGCATAAAACGCTAAACAACAAAGTAACAAACCCATTCTGGAAAGACATTTTATTATCTTGGAGTAAAAGTAATGAAAATATCTCATTAAAAACTTTTCAAGATTTTATTACAGACTCGTTCTGGTACAATTTCAAAATTGGCACCAAATCTTTTTTCTTCCCAAATTGGTACAAGGCTGGAATTTTCTGCGCAGCAGACGTCGTGGATAGTAAAGGAATTCTTCCAAAAATCACTCTGGAGAAAAAATATAAGATAAGGATTAATTTTCTAGAATACCATAGGGTAAAACTGAAAGTTGAAGAACTAACCAAAAAGATATATACTGCCTACGGCCAATCATTCCAAAACAGCTAGAATGTTTGCATACAAAAAATGCACAAGAACCTTTACTGCTCCCAGCTTAAAGGTAGTAATTTTTGGGAAAATTATGGCCAAATTATATTAAAATGGGACAAAGCTTTGAAAAACAATATTAGTCTAGAGGATTGGAAAAGTGCCTATCAAATTTGCTTTAACTCAATAGATGATAATAATATAAAGTGGTTCCAATATAAGGTTATAAACATGATACTGGGCACAAAGACAATGTCAATTTATAACAAAAATACATGATAACCTAACATGTGGATATTGCAACTCGTCTGAGGAAACAATAAAGCATCTATTTTGTGAATGTGCTCCAATTATTTCTTTTTGGAATGACTTAAGAAATTATGTTCAGCAAAAGCTAAACATGGGATTGAACTTAAATTCTATTAATATAATTTTAGGTCAAGTTAAAACTGATTCAAATTACACCTTTTACAATATCTTATACCTAATTACAAAAAAAATATATATTTTTCTATGCTCAAAGACTTGCAAAAATTCTGATTTATTAGTTTACTAAAAATGTGGATTTTGTATATAATGACCAAAAACTTAACAGGCAATAGACTAATAATTTTCAGCCCTGCTAGACAAAATAATCCTAGTATTCATATATAATTAACATAATGTTATGTATAACCACATTGTTATGTAAACATATCCATACTCCATATGTGTACATTCGCCCGATGGAGGGGTTGGCTGCCCTCGCCTCCCCATGTGTACTTGTATGATGTTAAAAAAGGGCAAATAAAAATTATTGAACGGGAAAAAAAGTTTAGCTGCCTACTTTAGGAATAAACATGGATTGATCCTCCTCAGAACTTTGTTTTGATCTTGACCAGGTCTGACAGTCCACCTGACAGGCGTTTTCATTTTAGACTGATATGTACCTTTGTCCTAATTAGAGCAGGTTGTTTCAGGCTGAACTGGATGTCCCTACAAACATTTCCCTTTTGACCATAAACTGACACTTTCAAACTGATTTAGATAATTTTCACAACTTGATACATTTTTGGCCCTATGAGTGTCCTTATACACTGGCGTTAAATATCAGGTTTTGGGTAGTATGCAGCCCTGTTGGCATTTTGTAATAAATGTTTCACTTTTGGGTATAATGGATGGTAATTGTACAAGTTATATACTGTGTGATATGTTTATGGTGTAAACGTTTACCTTGTTAATGATTTTAAAGCCTTATTTACCTCCATTTTATCAGTATACAGAAGTTATCCTATACATATGATAATATACTCCAAATACTTGCTTTACTTGCGCCTGGTTTTACTGGGATCATTCTAGACAGGGGTTAAATATGTTGCCTTTAAATCTTAATATATGGGATTGAACTCCACATAAAACTATCTGATATTTTTTTCCTGGGAAATGGGGGTATGGTTACTTTGGAACCATACGCTTCAGTTCTGGTACCAGTCTGAAATGCTGCATTGTGGGATGTTATGGTCTAGTGATTTTTACTATAAAAGCTTCTTTGCATTCAAATTTTGGCGCCACACTCTTTGGATTTGAACAGTACACAACAAAAATTTACACTGAGCTTGATATTTTCGATTTTATGTCTTTGTTTTATGTATATGTTTTTAGTTTATTTTACTTTCGATTTTATATTGATTTTATTGCTCAGTGACAATGCCTAAAGTATTCTACTGTTCTAAATGTACTTCACAGCATCCACGTCCGGTGGGCAAAAGGTGCCAAGTGACAGGTGAGTCCCTGGTTTCAGATGTGGAGGTCGTTGCACCCCCCTCCCCTTCAGTGTCCGGTATAAGTTCCGTATCCGGACAGATATTGTTACAGCTGCAGCAGTTGGGTGATAAGATGGACAAGATGGACAGGTGGGTGCAGCGGACCGAAGCAGCTCTGGACCAGGGGAACTCACAGGCAAGTGGTGCTGTTTTTTCTGCTAAAAATTCACCAGAAAAGAATTTAGTACAACCTCTCGTATCGGGTAACAGTACAGAGAGTGTGGTCCCCTCGTTGGGTTATCTCAGGGAAAATGAATCTGTACAATCAGAAGTAGATAAGCGTTTGGCTGAGCTTGAAAGATTGAATGAAACAACTACTCGAGGTAGATTAAAATCACAGAGAGGAGGTCCTAGCGATTTTTCGGTTAAAAGAATGGTAGATTGGCCTCAAAATTTTATTTTAACTGGTAGTAGAAAGACTAGACCCACTTACGATGACCTTACTATTACCCAGTGGGTGTCCGGGTTCGTCCGGTGCATTCAGGAGGAGAAGTCAGATGCAGCAAGAGAATGTATGTTGGATTATTTGGGTAACTTAATGGAGGATGCATCTGACTTCTCCTGGGAGGCAGCCAAGGCATCCCATGCTATTGCTCTGACTAATATGGAGGCGGACAGGTTACAGTGGACCGACACTGACAAACTTGATAGGATTCGCAGGGCCCATGCCCAGAGACATGTAACCATGGGTCAAACTGTAAATTCTAAAGCTTTCAATCTCAAAAAACAGAAGACCAGTACTTCAAAGAACGGAATAATTTGTAGATATTTCCAAGAAGGGACATGCAAATTTACTACTCATCATAGGACTGCTGGGCAGTATTTCAGATATGTTTGCGAATCATGTGATGGACCACATGTTACACGGGTGTGTACCCAAAAAGTAAATTCAAAAAACTAGGTAGCCACTGCATGAATGCAGTGGCAAAGCATAAGAACAAAAAATTTTCTGAACGTTTGATCTATAAAACTGGTTTTGTAAATAGAGAATTGTTTGACAATGTGTATATAGCTAGATTACTGTCTGTATGTAAAAAAGTAAAGTCGTCACTTTCCTTTGCAGCAGTGGTAAAAAGTAAAAAAGTTGTTAATCATGTGCATGTTTCCCCTCCTGTGACAAGGTCAGATAATGGAGGTCAGCAGCCAAAGATGCTAGGTCGCAGAAATGCTGTGCAGTATGGTAAAAGTAGTCAGCATGTTAAAGTAGTAAAACGTAGTGGTGGTTCTGGGTGTCAGCAAGGTGTGTCACACCTGGGTGGAGACGTTTGTGCACTTATGAAAAGCAAAGGTAAACAGAGTTTAATATGTAAGGATGATCAGGTTGAAAGGTTTGTTCACATGAACAGGTTTCAACCGTTAGTTGAAGATGATATTGATAGTATTGAAAACAAATGTCAAAGTAGTGTCAGTACATGTGCAGGTACGGATTGTCAAGTAGGAGTCTCACCAGTAGTTTCACTCGTGAAAGATGGAAGTAAAAGTGTCAAAGGTAAGCCAGCAGTACCTTCTAACTGCAGTAACCTTGCTGTCAACAGTAAGTACTTGCAGAGTGCAAAACTTAATGAAAACACTGTATCAAAGGGGTTGCCGGGTTTAAACGCGGTTAACAACGTCAGACATGATGCAATGATTGCTAATACTTGCAAAAATCCCTCAGACAATGCAAAATTCACCATTGACCGACCACTGTGTGGTTTCTGTAGTGTCAAAACGGTTGACATGGAGGGCAATGACCAACTAATGGATAACGGTTACAAAAGTACGGTTGTCAATGTCAAACAAGTACCAGATGCTATTGCGGATAAGTACGCGTTAGAATTACAAACCTCAATGAAAAAAGAAAAACTTAAAGTGGCAAGGCAAGCTCCTGATAATACTTTATGCATAGCCCAGAATGTACCTTTGTTTGGCTTCATACCCATTTATGGGATAAAAAGCCATGTGGTTGACAAATGTCACAACATAGAATGCAATGATATATTGCAATTGCATAAAATGCTAAGGGAAGATGGTAGGCATAACTATGAGGGCTTGCAGATACCAGTCCCATCTAACTTGGATTACAGAGTATGGGCAGGGTACCTACGTGAGTACTGGGACTGGCAGTTGCCTTTGCTTATAAAATTCGGATTCCCGTTGGAGATAGTGTTGTTACTTCTCATGATATAAATCATAAAAGTGCTACAGAATATCCGGATCATGTCTCGGTTTACTTGGAGGAAGAGCTACAGCACCAGGCGATTTTAGGCCCTTTCAACCATCCTCCCATTGCTAAATTGCATACCAGTCCATTCATGACTCGTGATAAACCCAATTCAGAAAATAGAAGGGTCATTATTGATCTAAGCTGGCCTCAGGGCAATTCGGTTAATGCAGTCGTCCCTTCTGACAAGTACTTAGGTACAGAATTTGTCCTTACATACCCTTCAGTAGACAACATTACTCAAGAAGTTCTTCGCTTGGGTAGGGGTTGCAAAATTTTCAAAGTAGACATTAGCAGAGCCTTCAGGCATGTTCCCATTGACCCTGGGGATGTAGATCTATTGGGTTTACATTGGAAGGAGTACTTTATCGATCGATCGCTGCCTTTTGGCTTTAAGCACGGTTCTTCCATCTTTCAGAGAATTTCCGATGCGGTACGCTTCATTATGAGACAGGAGGGCCACGGTATCTGGAATTATATTGATGATTTTTTGTGTGTGTCCCTGCCTTCCCAAATAAATGCTACCTTCGATAGATTGCAGGAATTGTTGCAGGAATTGGGTTTGACAGTTAGTGCTAAGAAGCTGGTACCCCCTAGCACTCAGGTTACCTGCCTGGGTATTGTGGTGGATACCGTGGCTCTTTCCGTGTCTATTCCGACTGAGAAATTAACAGTAATTAAAAGCATTTGCTCAGAATGGTCTGGCAAACAAATCTGCACAAAGAGAGAGTTGCAATCATTGTTGGGTTTGTTGTTATATGTTGCTAAGTGCATCAAGTATGCTAGATATTTTTTGAATAGAATGCTTATGCTACTAAGAGAAAATACTCATTGCAGTCGTATACGTATTACTGAAGATTTAAAAAAAGACCTTAGGTGGTTTAATGCTTTCTTGCCGGTCTTTAATGGGGTCTCATTTTTCAAGCAACCTCCCAGCAAGTCGGTTCATCTGGATGCTTGTCCTTCAGGCTTAGGTGCAATTTTTGACCAGCAGGTTTATTCCCTTCCTCTACCCAGCAGTTGGAGGGACCTGAATATAGCTTATACTGAGCTTGTTAATATCTTGGTGGCTTTAAAGGTTTGGCATATTCAATGGGCAGGGTCTTCAGTATTAATCAGATGTGATAATCAAGCTGTGGTCTCAGTTCTTACAACAGGGAAGACCAGAGACCCTGTCATGGCCAAATACACAAGGAATATATTTTTGTGGCTTAGTGCATTTAATATAGACATGAGAGTTGTTCATATTGCAGGTCGCTTGAATGCAGTAGCAGACCTTTTGTCCAGATGGCACTTAACCAGTAATAATTTCAAAAAATTGCAGGAATTAGTCCACCCAGTATCATGGGTTGATGTATCTGTTGATTTATTGCAAGTGGATGAGTCCATATAATTTGTATTGTAGGCTCCAATCCAGTAGAACAGCATCTGGCTTCCCTGGCAGCATCTAGGCTCACCACTGCATTTGCGGACTCGACCAGAAGAGCCTACACTAATATGTTCAGGACCTTCCTGGCCTTCGTGGTCTTCATGTCCTGGGACATACAACAGGTGACTGCAATCCAGTTGCTTTGCTTTCTTGAATGTTTGCAGTTTAATGGTGTTAGGTGCTCTCAAATGTCGAACTACTTGTCAGCCATTAAAACAAAATTACTCATATTTGGCCTAGATGTTGCTGGGTTGCTGACGTACGGTTGAAATATTATCAAAAAGCTATTCAAAGGCAGGGCCCCATCAGAGTTAATTTGAAAAAAGTCATTGATGTTCCATTGTTAAAGCTAATCGTTAATCAGTGTGATTACACTTTCATGGGGCAAATTTTCAAAGCATTATAATTGCTTAGTTTTTATTCATTTCTGAGATTGTCTAATCTTGTCCCACATGCTGTGGCTCAGTTTTCACCCCTTAAACACTTATGTAGAGGGGATGTCATATTTCGCACTGGGAAAGCGGTTCTTGTGGTTAAATGGTCCAAAACCATGCAAGGCAATGACCAAGTGAAGCTCATCACTGTACCCAGAATCGAGAACTCGAGCTTGTGTCCAGTCTTGGCATTAAAAAATTTGTTATTGCTTACACCCAAAGGTGAAAATCTTCCTTTGTTTCAAATAAAAGTGGCTCGAGAGTGGGTCCCCTTAACTGACAGTCAAGTCAGAAGGCATTTCGACATTATATTATCTCGACTCCAGTTGAAAAACACTGGCTATACTCCACACGCTTTCCGGCGTTCAGGTGCCACTTTTGCATTCAATAACAATGTAGCTTTACAAAATATTCAAAGACATGGTACCTGGACCTCGGACTGCGTGTGGAGGTATATCACTGACTCAGCTAATGCTGGTGAGCAGGTGGCAGATATGTTCAGGGTTAAGCTCGCTTCTTCCTAACACTACCTTTCCGTTGGGATTTGGGTGGAAAAGTTATTTTAAAAGTCTTAAATTAAATTAATATCCAGTAAAATATAAAATGCCTTCAGTAAATATATTAAATTCATAAGGTCACCTTACCATAATGTCCCCTTTCATATATTCTCTTCCAAATTTACTTTCTAGTTTAATTTGGTTACCTTAACTTTATTAGTTCACAGTAATGTTCTAAATTGGGACTAGTGGTAAGGTGACCTTATAAATCTGGACTTTAAGTGTAACATTTTAAGTATTGACTTAAACTGTCATGGTTTGTAAATATAATAGTAATGTAGAAATCTTGTTGAAGAAATAAATATTTATCCCGCAATGCTGCGTTATCTTGTTGACCTAAGGTCATGAGTCAAGGTCACACTCTTACTGGTCACCGAGGAACTGTGGGGGTATGGTTACTTTGGAACCATACGCTTCAGTTCTGGTACCAGTCTTAAATGCTGCATTGTGGGATGTTATGGTCTAGTGATTTTTACTATAAAAGCTTCTTTGCATTCAAATTTTGGCGCCACACTCTTTGGATTTGAACAGTACACAACGAAAATTTACCCTCCCACCCCCTTCCTGTTTTAATTTGTATACTGCTCAGTGTTATTGGTGTTTTTCAGGTGTAGCAGTCTTGAATTAGCAGAACTTCATGGTTGGAGCAAGGCCATGCTGCTGCTACCTGGAGCAAAGCTTGCTGTTTGAATTGGTTGTCATCTGTGTGCTTAAGCTTAAGATGCTTAAATGTAAGACAGTGCTGGGCTCATGTCTATACCAAGTAATGGTCAGTAGTCAGCTTCAACGTTACTGGCCCCAAGTTTAGGGATGAGAGAGACTGGGGCTGTATTGCTCAGCCCTTTAGGGTAGCTTGGGGTCTTTGAGAAGAAGCTGCATGTATAGGTAGCAGAAGCAGCTGGGGTAGTCCCCTTTGTTGGGAACTGTATGTTTATTTGGGGTTTAACGTCGGGAACTGTATGTTAATTGTAAATATTATATGGGCAGTATTAGTAGTGATGTAAAGGGGAAATATTGATGTTTTATTAAGGTCTTGCTCAATCATGTGGATGATGTGAAGTAGCATTATATGTATGAAGTGGCTGTACTGAGCAGTAAATACTGTTGAGTGGCTCAAAGTAACATTTTAGTAATTTTAGTTTATTGGTGCTTTTGCACAGCTGTACACCTGTCATTGGTTTTAGTTATGTGTAGTTATCAGAGTATGTACGTATGCAAGGAGAGTAGCATATAGGTGCATTACTTGATGCTTTGGGATGGTTTAAACCTTGGGTGGTGTTACTCAGTATGTATATTAAAAAGTATGCCAATATGAAGAGCTATAATCATGGAATACTGTATTTATGGTTGTAACCTGTAACATGCATGGAAGTACAATGGTCTGCCTGGTATGAGAATATCAGGGCATTGGGCGTTTACACATGGAAAAAATTATGTCCAGTCACAGGGCAGATAAGTAGTCTTAATCGCTCATATGGTGCTGTAACATATGGTGCTGTAACTGCATTTGGTATGCTATCACTTACATTGGTCGTAAATAACTTCAGTGGGTATGATCCACATACTTGTATAGAGGTTCAGTGGTCAGTTTATGTAACCTTTTAGGTAAAGTGCCTTGTTGGCCACGCAGGGTGGAAAAGTTATTTTAAAAGTCTTAAATTAAATTAATATCCAGTAAAATATAAAATGCCTTCAGTAAATATATTAAATTCATAAGGTCACCTTACCATAATGTCCCCTTTCATATATTCTCTTCCAAATTTACTTTCTAGTTTAATTTGGTTACCTTAACTTTATTAGTCCACAGTAATGTTCTAAATTGGGACTAGTGGTAAGGTGACCTTATAAATCTGGACTTTAAGTGTAACATTTTAAGTATTGACTTAAACTGTCATGGTTTGTAAATATAATAGTAATGTAGAAATCTTGTTGAAGAAATAAATATTTATCCCGCAATGCTGCGTTATCTTGTTGACCTAAGGTCATGAGTCAAGGTCACACTCTTACTGGTCACCGAGGAACTGTTGATGTTATTTTGGAGAATAGTGAAAGACTTTGGCATGGTATTATAAAAGCCTTGATGACGCTACCTACAAAAGGACTACATTTCTGTATATGCTGTTGTACGTATGAAATTTTATTATTCAGTATCTTTGTTATGGTGTTAAGTCCCATGTAAAACTTCTGTTACAGTTGCTGGTACTAATACTAATAGTAATCCAACAACCAAAGCACCGGTAAGTGAACAATAAATATCTTTATTTTGGAACTAGTTTTGTGTTGAAATATTGTCTTGCTGAAGTTTACGTTTAGCTGAAGTATAATATTAGCTGACTGAAAACTTTATCTGATTAAAATTAACAAGTTTTATTTGTTATATATAGACAGACATTTATGGCTGTCCCCATAATAACCTGTTACAAAGTAAAATGGATGAAATAACCTGTTCAGGCTGTTAAAAAATTAATAATAATAGTATTTTAATGTTTGCCGTGTTAGAATCACTCATTACAGTCAGTCAGGTTTTGCCTTTGTATGATCCCAATATCTCTATTCAGTGTAAAATTTGGCTTGGGTTATCTATAAGAGCTTAAGGTTTTTATTCTAAGGCAAAATTATTATGGTTTATTATGGAGCATTATAATTTTGGTTGTATAACAGGGATAAATTATTTTCCAATTCACAAAAACCAGCCGACATATATTAATCTTTAAACACTTTATTTTCCATTGGTTTGATTTGGATGATAACAAATATTATGTCCAGGATACAGCTGTAACTTTGTGTAACATGGTCAAATTTGTATCCTGTATTATAATATATATCCTTTTTTGTTCTTTATATATTTTATTTCACTAAATATGAACCACTAACTGACATAATAAATTAAATTACCACATGTTTGGTTTGAGAAAAACTCATTGATTTGAGTCAATTATATTTGTATGTATCTCTAGTAAGAAATAACTATTTCATACTGATTTCTAACACACAGTATTACTACAGATAAATTTTGACTGACATGCTGAAACTTTAATAGCATACCACACCTGCAACCCTGTTCAACCATTTCTGGCAAAAACAAACCGATCTCAATTACAGTGATTTATTTATTTATTTAGCATTTTACTTGATTTCAACACTTTGAAAAGTTTGAGCTGCCGACCTCAGAGGTGGCAGTACATAGAGTTGGTCAAAGTTTTGTACTGTTAAACTACCAATTTCCCCTCATAAGATCCTGGGTTTGAACTACTGACCTTAGGGGTTGGAGGTGAGTGTGTTACCACTGCACCAGCATGGCCAGCTGGTTTTATTTAAAGATAAGTACGGGTTTATTTACATAAAATAATCATATAATCACAAAAGAGAGGTTCCAACCTGATTCATTTTGGGAGAAAAAATGTTTCCTTTCATCTAAATTGATTGCCTGGTTCCTTGTTTTGGTTAAACCTGAGTCACACTATAGGCGGTATAACCTTGGACAAGATGCCCTGTCCTTTAACTACTGTATGAGGTTTGGTATGTAACCTTGTGACATAGTGGCGAAATGTCCATTACCATGTGTATTCTCTGAATTTGAAACCATGAAGCTGCACAGACAAATGCGAGCATGCAAAGATGAATTTCTTGCTACTGTAACTGAAGGGTGTAGTCCATGATGAAAATAAGGTTGTGACTGTAGTCTTTTGGTGTACCACAGTGACATAAGGTGAGTGGAGGTAAATGGATGTTTCACCACTGTGTCACAACTTTGCATATGAACCACACACAGCAGTTGCCAGATGTTTATTTTGCTCGGGAACTGGACAATTCCTCCCTTTGCAAAATCGGTCTTCGGCAGATCAGCCCCCTAAAACTCGGCCCTGGGCAAGTTGGCCCCTAGATAAAAAAGGCCAAAAGGTGTTTTGGTCACCTAGCACGAGTGCAAAGCCATCAGAAACATGAGTAGTGCAGTAGAATTTACGAATGTCTGGTTACACAAAGACATTCCAAGTAAAAGACATCCCACAGCAAGAGAGGTAAATTCAGAATTCACAAGGTCTTGAAAAGGTCATCAAACTCCGGAGAGAAAAGGACATATGTATGGGAAAAAGCTGAAAGGACATGTGTCCTTTTAACTACTGCAGTGTTGTCATGTCATGAAAGTGTGGAGACAGAAGAAGATATGTATATGAAGAAATCAAAAGGACATGCGTCCTTGTAGCTACTGGAGAGCAAAAAGGGTAAATTCAGAGTACAGAGGTAACTTTCATCAAAGTCCGGAGACAAAAAAAAAAAGTGATCTGTAGAAGCGTGAGCTCTATCGAGGCTCGCGCTTAAAAATAATAAAATGTAATGCAAAAAACAGTACTTTAATAGTGCATATTATCCATTGTATGGCAGACTCTGAAAGAAACAGATATTTAGCATGCAAAGTATATCAGGTGATCCTGTATTAGCTTGTTAATAACAAATAATGACCGATAATTCTTTGTGATGATGTTATATTTGTTTCTTGATGGTGACAACTTGTAAAGTGATATTTTCATAGTGCAATTAACATATATCAAAGACATTTGGATGTTTCATCAAGTTCTTTTAACTTATGATCTTTAGACTTGTTTATGTTTTTATAATTATAAGTGTAATTAGATATTAACGCCTATCACCGAGAATCATACTGCCTGCAGTGTGATGGAAACACCAAATCTCAGAGGATGTCAGGTGTCTGTGTTGGTGGTTCTGCTACTGTGGGATGTACCACCTGCAGTGCAACTGGGGCATTGTATTGTAAAGGGACCGCCATTTAAGTGATCATCTGAGTCACTTTTTATAATAGTAGGATTTATATAGCGCAAAATTGATATAAATCCTCTAATGCGCTTATGTCCAAGAAGGGAGAGTCCAGGGACAGGCATGGGTCGACATCTAAAAAGTGCCCACCAGGGTATAACTAAGGTGGGGGTATGCCAGCCTAAACAAGTGTGTCTTTAGCTGGCTTCTGAAACAATTTAGTGTTTGCTCAGATCTTGACAGTCTGTGGCAGCTTGTTCCATTCAGCTGGTGCAGCTACTGCAAAGCCTCGCCTGCCTATGTGCTTCTTAGGGTGGGTTGAGGAGACAGATAGCCTGTTGCCACGAGTGAGACTGCATGATCTTATTAAAGCTGAGAGCTATGGGGGCTGTGAAAGATTGATAGCCTTGAATACTAGATTATACTTAAAAAGAATATGATGTTGAATGGAAGCCAGTGGAGTTTTTTCAAAAAGGGTGTAACATGACTCATTCAAGTCTGAAGATGATGCTTCAAAGAGCATTCTGGACTCTCTGTACTTTAGCTATACTGAACCTGCCTTGGGGGACTCCGAAAGGGAGAATTACCACCTCAGAGAAACTATCACCTATTTTAATTTTTTGTTTCCGGTTTGAAAGGTACAATTTGATCCACAACAGGACAGTGCCATCTAGACCAAACCAGTCATGCAAGCAGTCTTATAAAAGGGACTGATCAATAGTGTCAAACGCCGCTGACAGGTCTAATAACGTCAGGGCCACTGCCTTTCCTGAGTCCACTGAGAAAGCTATATCATTTTGAATCTTCAACAATGCGGTTTCAGTGGAAACTCTTATAAGCAGACTGGTTGACATTTAAGGGACTCTCGTGTGAAATGAATTCATTTAGCTGGTTTGCCACAACTTTCTCGATAAGCTTTGATATAAAACTAAGGTATGACACAGGCCTATAGTTTTTGAGGCAATTTCTATCAAGGCTGGGCTTCTTATGGAGGGAGTGACATGTGCCATCTTAAAGCAGTTGGGAAAAGTACCTTCTTTGATTGAATAATTTACAATTTTAATGATGGGACTGATGAGAATATCAGCACACTCCTTGACCAGTGATGTTGGGTTTGGGTCCAGGCCAAAAGATTTGGATGGTGAGGACTTCAGGATTTTGAGTAGGCTTTCCTCGAACACAGGTGTGAAAGAGGACAGTGTATTTTTAGTGGAGTTAGGTCTAGTGACTGAAGATGGTGTTGATGACTGCAGTGTGGATCTTATTTTAATGATTCTATCAGAGAAAAACTTACAAAAGGTGTTCAAAAGGTCAGTTTTATTTGTACAGTCTGGTAGAACAGCAACAGAAGACCTGTGTAAAATCGTTTTTGAAACAGTTCCACAAAGCCTTTGGATTTCCTTGATTTTCAGCCACAATGTTGGAATAATGGTTACATTTTGACTTCTCAAGCAGGAAGTTATAGTGATTGATTGCAGCCCGGTATAGACTACAATTACTGGCTGAGTTTTCATGGCGCCATGCCCTTTCATATTTCCTCTTGAGTTGTTTTGCCTTGAGGATGTCACAGTTCATGAAACCAGTCTCAGCATGTCTCGGAATATTTTTCTTCTTCATTGGAGCGTGTTTGTCAAGGAGGCTTCTCAAGGTATTAAAGTATTGATGACTCAGAAGACTGGCCATTTTATAGGGGCATCTAATGAGGTCAGATTTCAGGATATCTGCTCTGAAGTCTAGAATATTTATCCTGTGAATTTTATGGATTGAAATAGGTTGAAACTTACAGGACTCTCTGATGGGGAAAATAAGGCAAAACATGATTGCCTGTTGGTCTGATAGCCCTTCAATAACTTTGGGACTAACAGCACAGAAGAAAGAATCCCTCACACATAGAGCATCCAAAATGTGACCCTGATTATGTGTGGGTATATTAACAAGTTGTGTAAAACTAAATTGCTCATGAAGGTCATAAAATTTCAATGTTCAGGTGTCGTGTTGATCCAGATGAAAATTAAGATCACCAAGGAGAATGTTTTCACAGCCTGACAAAGCAGCACCTTCGAGGAACACACCGAATTTGTCTAGGAATTGCAACTTTGAAAGATTTGGGGGTCTGTAGAGCACATGAAACATAACATCTTTAGCACCCTCAGTTCTAATCTGGATCGAGGTACTTTCAAAAGCCTGACAATTGTTTTTTGAAACTTGCTCACAACCCAGGTCCTCCTTGATGAAAAAGCCAACTCCACCCCCTTTCTTGACATTTCGAGGAACATGAGTGAACTTATAACCAGGAGGTGTGATACTAGAGATAAAACATTCAGTATCCTCTGACCTAAGCCATGTCTCAGTAACAGCTATAAGATCAGCATTGTTATCTTTGACGAACTCTAGAAAGGAAGCCGATTTATTTCTGATAGATTAATTAATTAATTATCTATTAAGCGATCTAGAAGCAGGGCCTGGATTGAGACTGATATCACCCAAAAGAGCTAGGAGCAATGATGTCCAGGGACTGACATTCTGGAAGCTATGTGTCACCCTCTGACAGTGACTCTGGAAAGCCAGATAGGCGTAGTTGATGCTACCAGCACATGGGTAAATTCCCGACTCAATGATCACAGGATCACCTGAGTGCATGGTGGGTTCAGATAAGTCACAGACACTGATGCCAGTCAGTATGAGGTAAACAGCTAAATGCAAGAGGTTCATTTTGGAGAATATTTTAGGAAATATATGTCCAAAAATATATCACTAAAACAAAAATATGAAATGATGACAAATCGACTTTATGATTAGTTGAACGAGAAGTACATTGCCAGATCAACAGAGGCCAAAAATTAAAATTTTAGAAAAGGTGCACTTACCTTCCCTATGTACAAACCTGTCTTTTACAATGAAACCAAAAGAAAAAAGTTGTAATAGATTATGAAGGTAGCAAAAGATTGGTGCATCTGCTCACTCATGGCCCTGAACTTGATGGTAACCCATTCAAGGACTAAACCCAGTTGGGTGCTGCTGCTTTACTTTATAAGAATGGAACTGGTAAAGCTGTACCAGATAGTCTGATTTATTTTGTCTCAAATATTAGACATGTTAATGATACAAACATACTGTAGCAATTTAGCATTTTTATTCATCCTGATCACACTTTGACAATTCCATTTGGTTGTAAAGTTGATTGTGGAAATTGATCATATACTGTGAAATATAACATTGTCTTTGTTTCAGGCCAAACCACCTACAAAAGATTAGATGGCATGATAGTGTCATTGGAAGATATGTGAGTTTTATCTATTTTCTAGATGTTGTACTATTAAGAGAATACATGCTTACAATAACAGATCTTGCCAATTGTTTTGTGGTACAGACAAAGGTCACACAATGCTATTCTGGTCTTTAGAACTACAAAAGAGTAAGAGATTTCACTTGTCTTGGCTAATTTTGTGAATTGTTGTTTTGTGTTATGGAATTATCTGTTAGGTTAAATAAAACAGGGTTTGTACTCGGTACTTCTTGTGCTGTAGTAATAGTTTTTCAAAATGGTTGAAAAACCCATGGTAGGCTCTCACATGCTATACCAAAATGTACATGTTAGTGGGGGAGGGGGTAGAATGACCATACGGGGTAGCTCATTTTTAAACATCCATTTACGGTGTGATAAAGTGGTGAATCAAAATTCCAATATTAATTATTACATACATCTGAAGGACTTTAGACAAGTTAAAATATAGCTCTCTCAGGAAACTGCCATCATGGCAGCAAATGCTTTATTTAGTAGTCGACATGCTATCTTTCATGCTGAAGTTGCTGTGCCTTCAAGATTGTCTTACCAGGGTTGTTACCAACATTGGTAACTTTGCCAATGTGACACCTATCCTAAAAACTATTTCCTGTTTAATATCACTCCATTTTCAAAATGGCTATTTTAGTATATAAATAAACTCATACTGGCTGTCCTAAATATCTCTGCTCATAATTAACTATGGATACCTCCTTAACCATTTAACTAACATTGTTTAATTGTTTCATAATGTATTTTTCTTTCTAATTTTAACACTACAGCGACAACAGATTTCAGGCTGACATGATTCCATACATGTTGATGATATTGTCAGCAGGTAAGTACACATAAGATAATCATACACATTGACACTCAATGTGAAAACAGGTCATTCTATAGTTTACTTATAGACTACAGCTTACTATTTATTCATCTAACTGACAACATAAGAAAATGCAACACTAATTGTATTTTTAAGGAAAAGCTGAATACTTACCTGTTTGCAAGAGCCTATTCACCACCTGGCTATGTTAATAATCATATTTTTAATTTAATATGCTTACAAATAGTAACACTATACAGTCTGATGGATAATAGATATTAAGTGCTATTAAAGCTCTATTTTACATTTGATCATAATCTATCTTTAAACACACAAAGTATCATTCAATTGTCTGACTTTTATGAATGTGGAAACAGATAACTAGATGTGTTCATCACATTGCTGTGCATACTAAATTGCCTCTGTGGTCAAAGCCACATGAGACAATTCTTTTCTGTCTGCAACCTTTATCATATTCTCATAATTTTAAACATCAAACATTTTGTAATATCCTTCCCTTATATGAGTTCTGTTAACACATGAGCTTCCAGGGATTCGCCTTTTGGTCAGCTGGTTAAAGATTTAGACTTGTTTTTATTTTTGTGTGTAATTAAGAGCCTTTGGAACCGACTGCCAGCAAAACCAATCAATAATATCTCTGTACAGTACAATTTTCCATTTTGCATATCTAACTTTCAAATGCACATCAGAACTTTTAACATCAAAAAGAAAGTGACAAAAATACTAGAAATACCACTTTCAAATATATTGTAATGCATAGTTCAATGCTAAAAACTTTACTGTATTACATTTCAGATGTTGACCCACAGTTAAAAAATATTGGATGCAAATGTGAAAACCCTACTAAATGTTCCTGTTGTCTGTAATTCAAAGTACCAGTCATAGGACTTGAAATAGAAGGTAATAGCTGTATATGTCAGCCAATTCAAATTTCACTAACATTGCAATTTAATATAAAGCTTGCTGCATATAATAAATACTAGTTTCCTCTTTGCAGATATTTTCAGATAAGTGATTGAGCCATTGTGACACAGAGAACATAGCCTTAGTATTAACTACACATTTTGTAAATGATAAGCAACTGTTAACTAAAAGAGCATATTATGATGCAGGCATTCTGTTTCTTTTAAAAAAACAACAACAGATCATTCATTACATATTTATAATCAATTCTGTATTGTACAAAAACAAGATAGCAAAGATATTTTTAATAAGTGATTGAGTCAGTGTGATGCAAAGAACATATCCTTAGTATTAATTACATATTTTGTAAATGATAAACAACTGTTAACTTAAAGAGCATATTATGATGCAGACATTCTTTTTCTATTTTTTTAAAAAGCAACAAATCATTCATTACATATTTATGAGCTATTCTCTTCTGTAGCCTGTGTGACTGTGGAATTGATCACAGATCCACTTGGTTTAAAAATAACCATGACTCTGAATGATGCCACGGTATTCAACGAAGTCATCTCAGGTAACATTTTTGAATAGTCATATTATTTGAAACACATAGAACACCATTGATGTTACTTCCATTAATATAATCTTTTTTAATAGTTTACTTAATATTGGTCAAAACTGAATGATGATAAACAGATTTCTGTAGTAAGTGATATGTTAGCAAAATTATAGTAACAAATTATGGCAACAAAATTATTGCATCCTATTGAAAGACATGACCTTCAAGGACTTACTTTTAAATGGTTTTCTTGCTATGCTATCGCTCTGCACTTTATGATATGATAATTGATTTTTAAATATTGCTCCATTAATAAACAGAAACAAAATTGTCTGCCTGATTAGTCACCTAATCACTTTACTCATGTATAGCTTCATTGTCATCACATTATCTCCACTACATGTGTTCTTATTCAGCGGAGAAGCCACCTGCTGTGTGCGTTTTTGAGGGGCTGCCAAGCTCTGTCTAGAGGTTTATAATCTGCAGATTTCTCTCTTCCATGTGTGTTTGAAATTGATGGCAAGGCTGTTTGGAGTCACCTTGCATGAGTGGCCTCTGGGTTGTATTCCAAAGTGATGCAGCACAGCCGATAAAGACATCTAATGATGCTACTTGAAGCACTAGTTAGTTGGGAACAACCAAAATAAATTCTTTAAAATAGTACTCACATGAAAAATACAAATTATAGAATTAAGTTCAGTGTGTGTTAATTTTGTTTATGAATAAATTTTTGCTTCAGAGCAAAAGCCTTTTAATTTCACCAAGCACCATGGTTTCCACCGTATTGTGATCTACACCGTGAATAATTTTTAAATATCCAGGTGGTAGCCTAGATCACTCTAAAAGTTCAATGGAATCTAAAAAATAAGGTCAAGGCATATCTTCTAAATTTATTTTAAAGAAATTCCTTCCAACTTTTTATGTATTCATCCTGTTACCAAAGAAATAAATCATTGCAAAAACTTAACCTCCTTTTCAAAGGTAATTAAGGAGTAACCTAAACTGGAGTAACAACATTTAGTAGTTTCATTACAAACCCAAGGCTCCAGGAACATGAAACTTGAGGATAGACACTCAATTTACTACGATAACCAACTAACTAGCTCCTAGCTGCTCAATTGCTATAATTTTCTGCTGGAATAGAAAAGGCAGGCACTACAGTTATTGCTGAAAATAATGGTAACCCCAAGGCTCTGTGGAACACTTTCAAAAAATCTTGCATAAATCCTCAACCATCATCTTACCTGATCACATTAGTCCCCACTGATTTGACCAACACCTTTGAACATTTTTTCAGTGATAAAATGATTAAATCAGAGTTGCACTACAGTCATCAATGCCTGTTTCCCTCACAAGACTAAGAAGTAACAACAGCTCCCTATCCTCCTTCAAACCTGTATCTAAAGGTGACAACCTCAAAATCCTAAATTCATCCTCCACCAAATCATGCGATCTGGACCCGATACCAACTTTAATAGTTAAAGAGTGCAGGGAGGTTCTAATCACTCCAATTTCCAATATTATTAATTACTCACTCAACGAGTAGAGCTTCTCAAACTAACCTACATAGAAATCTCCTCAAAAATTACAGACCGTTTTCCAACCTTAGTTTCATATCCAAACTGGTCAAAAAGGTAATGGCTAAACAGTTAAATAGTTAAATTGATAGTGAGGGGTTCTCCAATGTTAACCAATCCGCTTACATGAGATTGCATTAGACAGAGACAGCACTCTTGAAAATCCAAAATGATATTGCTGCTTTAATGGATTCTGGTAAGGCTGTTGTGCTCATATTGCTGGAACTCTCATTGGTCTTGACACTTTCGACCGTAACATTCGTTTCAATTGCCTCAGGGATTGATTTGGGGTTCATGGCACTGTGTTGAGGTAGATCAAATCCTATCTTTCAAACCGCAAACAAAAGGTTAAACTAGGTTATAGCTTTACAGATGGCTTTTCATCCATCTCTGTCCTGGGTCCCCTCCTTTTTACCCTTTACACTACCCCCCTCAATATCATTTCCAGCTTCAATGTCACCGACCATCTATATGCAGATGACGTCCAAATATATCTAGCACTTGACCATAGGAAGTTTGATTCCAGTTCTGCTGAGCTCACTGAGTGTCTTCCCTGTGTTCTAAAGTTGATGGATGGTGTGAAACTGAAACTCGACCCATAGAAAACAGAATTCATTGTCATTGGTGATAGATAAGCCAGAGAGCCCTCATCTAAAAATTTCCAACCCAACTTCTTGGAAAATCTATCTCCCCTACCAATAGAGTCAAGAACCAAGTTGTTACCTTTGATTCTGGAAACACCTTTACCAGCCACTTAACCAAGGTATGTCAGGTCTGTTATTATCACCTCAAGGATCTAAAGTGCATCTGCAAATTCCTCAGTGTGAAGACTGCAGCCGTGTTTGCTAACTCAATGATCAGCAGTTTATTTGACTACTGCAATTCCCTACTTTATGGTGTAAGTATATATAATGTGGCTAAACTCCAAAAGATTCAAAATGCCCTTTGCAGAATTGTTTTTAGACTTGATAGAACTAGTTATTCAACTTCCTTTCTTGAAACAATTACACTGGCTCCCTATTATACACCTCATCTTGTTTAAATATAATCTACTTTCAAGGCCATCAAATTCTCCCACCCCACATACTTATCATCTTTGATTAAAACCAGTAGCCTAACTCGTGGAAATAGGTTATCTCTTTCTTCAGTTTGTCCTAGAGAGGCCATTGGTAGGCGAGGTTTTGCAATGGCTTCCCCCACTGAATGGAAGAGACTCCCACAATCAGTCAGATCACAGCACACAATAACGGGCTTCCAAAGCAACCTAAAACCCTACTTGTTTAGACTAGCCTATCTTCCACCATAGTACATCTCCCCAGTGGGCACTAATTTGGATCTTGATCTGATACGTCCCTGGACTTTCCCTTTTTGATCTCGAGTGCATTAGAGGATGTTGTATCAATTTTGCACCACATAAATGTTTCTATTATATTATATTCTTACCCTTACATTTTCCTTGATGTGGCATTAAATGCACAAAAAATTAAAAACATTTAAAAATGTCTCCCTGGTGTCGTCATTAATTCTGCAACAAAGCTAATAGTTACATGAGTAAGTTACTTGAGTAAGTCTTAACTCTAAAACCATTACATCTATAGAGTGTGTCTGTTGAATACAACATTCACCAATGGTGTTACCTACCTATGAATGCCTCAGTGGGCCAGAGTACAAACATTTTAAAAATATATTCACTCCATTTTACAAACTTTCATTATCCAGATGTTTAATTTCAAGGGCTCAATTTTACTCTCATAAATTTTGACTTTTCTGTTACTTCAGAATGCCAATTTTATTTTACAGACTTTTTGTAATTCAACCATGAACTTTTTCTCCCAAAATGGGTCACTTTGCTGGTTTGTGTCCTACTCTGTCGGTGTAAGAAAAATACTAAATACTCTTACACCTGCTGTTGAACAGGTCTAATCTGGAATTTAATACCCAATAAGAGCACTCAGAGAGGAGATACCTCTGGCAATGCATGTAAGAATAGGGAAAAATCAGAAAAAATGAAAAATCAGAAAAAATGAGAAAATCAGGGTTTTTTCTGTATCCAGATGGTGAATTAGGTCACTCTCAAATTGGACAGGATCTAAATTACATGAATACCCATCTTCTGATTTTCTCAGAAAGATCCAACAGGTGGTATTTGCATATTTCCGCTAGCAAACAGAAAAACGGTCATGAAAATAACACCTCCTTGGTAGAAGTAATAAATGCCAGTTTTAAAGAGGTGCATGTCTATAACTGAGTACGGGGTTGTGGCTTTAGAAATTAATGTTATGGGTAATGTCACTTCTCCTCAAACATCAGTCAATTTGTCACGATCAGATTTGACAAGTCTGTCGAGTTTGGTAAGAGAGGGCATCATCAAACTAAATCTACTAAGCTGGCAAATATTATTGGAATGAAAAATGCACTTGCTATCCCATTTACTGAATTGTCACTTTCTGAGTCAGGTTAAATCAAGAACACAGGTTTGACTGGCACAAGTCTGTGTCTTTTGGCACAGCTTTATACACTGAAATGTATAGATGACTATTACCAGGTAAGACATACAGTTATCTTAAGCCATGCAGTTATCTTACTCTGGAAATAAGTTGGGTGTAATCTAATGCTCAGAATATGTTAAGGACACTTTTAGTGACTTGCTCCATTTATTACTATTTGTCAACCAGTACAATAATCAACATTATCTGGATATATACAGTGAAACTTGTTTATACAGACCACCCTACAAAAATAGAAAAATGGTCTTTAACAGAGTCAATCTTTATATATAGGTAAATACTGAGGAGGAAATGCAATCTTGGAATAAAAATGTTGTCTTTATATAGAAGTAGGCCTGTTTTTAGAGGTGTTCTTTCACAAAGGTCTGATTTTATATGCTACTACTTTTATAATCCACTATATATTATTATGAGATAATTCTTAATATTTTGAAATATTTGCAACGGTATATTAAGTTGTATGTTGCTTGATGTATTAACATTGGTGCATGGTTTCTGCTACTGTATCCTTATGAATTGTTTAAATTGTGCATGGCTTAGCAATATACCTATATATCTTAGAATAATTTAAAACATTCCAAACAACCAAGCAAACCAATAAATACATTTTCAGATGTCAAACATAGTACCGCAACACATATTAGTAACATCTGCAAATAGCCATTTAGTGTCAAACAGAAATTCTGTCATCAGCAATGACCGTATTGATGATGATAAAAGAGCATGCCCATGCCTTCATTTAAAAATATCAACATTGTACCCTGTTGATGTCTTTTAAACAATGGTCAATAACATTTACCCCTGAACTGTATTTCATTATTGCGGCTTTGCAATCTAAAATGCATCGCCTGGTACACGAATGCAGCTCAATTAAGGTAAAAGTATTACCTAGTGTAGAAAAGTTTAAGCTGGGTCGGTTTCACAAAAGGAATTAACCCAGAAATACACTTGAAGTTAAGAGTTTTGTCTTAAAATGAGACTAAGTATGTGGTGGTAGACTCAGAGGGTTTGTCAAAGCTTTGGCTAAGACTTAAATAAGACTTAAAAGGTTTTTAGACTTCAAAATACTACACTCACACTGTTTTTGCAATGTATTTTGGTCAGTATATTGCAGATATTAAACATAAAGATAATACCAAAAATGATGGTTTAAATGCTTTGTAATTAAGATAACAGAAGGTTTTTAGACTTCAAAATACTATACACACACTGTTTTGTACAGATGTGTGTGTACCAGAGATTTGTTGTGTTCATGTGATGACATGTGCACATGTAATTCCGGGGTCAAATGTTCAGTGAGGCAGATTCCTGTGGGAAAGCTAAACAAAAGCATTTTTTGTGGCTTTTCCAAGTGATAATGTTAATATTTATGTACTTTGTTGAGTACTGTGTGTGATGATGAACATATACGGAGAAAATAGTTTTTTTTTATTGCAGTGGCCCTTTAACACTAAAACAAGGCAATATTCATGCAAATATTCTTGGAAAGTATTACACCTATTTCATTCTATGTACTTTTTACTCTGATGTTCCAACAGTACAATCTCAAAAAGTATAACTGTGTGACTGTAAAACTTTGTTAGTGTTCTACCAAAACAGAGATCCACAGTTAAAAACCCAAATTTTTGTGCATAAAATCTGCATAGATGTATCCCTCATTACCTACCTAATTATTCGTTCCTTGTGGAACATAAGGCCAGGCACTGACTTCTCCACTTCTCCCTCATTACAGTTAAGGTTAAATGGGTGGCACAAGTCTTTGATTTTTTGAGAGACTATCTGCCGTACTCCTTAATCCTTGTGGTAGAATGAACTTCTGTGAATTTCCAATTTAAATGTTCAGGTTATTGAAGGATACAAATACAAACACTTCAAACTCTATTGGAAGAGGGTCGAAATACTAGTATATGTAAACAGCTAAATTGTGTATCAGGCACCATTCCTGAACAAGCAGAGGATATTTCTAAGTTTTTTTTTCTGTTCTAACCGTAGTGGTAGGCCACATTTACTGGAAAGAATTATGCAGGCATGTTGCTCTTTTACTCATCCTTTGATTTTTCAAGCATTGTACTTTTTGGGTTTTTTTCTCTTTTCTCAGACTATCTAATATCCTTCCTCATTTTCTTGCCATATTTGACACATCTAGGCAAATTTGTGTGGCTGATATTGTATTTTTAGATAATGGAGCTGTAGTCATAGTGAAATTGTCAAATATGAGGCAGGATATATTTGTCCAGTTAAAGCATTAAATTTAATGTTGAGTCATATGCCCCATGTTAGAAATGATCCTGTTTTTTAGATTCCAACTCAAGGTCAAACTGTCCCACTCAGTGATTCACAAGCCAGGAAACATCTGAAGTTAGTTTGTCGGGATTTACACCTTTCTCGACATATTACTTTCCATGATTCCAGGAGGTGAGGTGCCACTTGGGCACTCAGGCATAGTGTTCCTGTAGAGCTTTGTTCCAAAGAGCAGAGCACCTGGTCTTCACACTGTGTTTGGCGATGCATACAGCTTCCGCCTTCCTAATCTTCTGTGGTTTTTGATATTTTCAAGACCTTACTACACTACTAGTTGCTTTTTTGGTTGTTTGGGTGGACAATGATTTATCTTGTAACATCAATATCCCTGGCTCTATGGCCTTGTATTCATCTCTACATTTTCTAAGTGACCTTCAGAGGTTGCATGTTTCCTATCACTTAGCATATTCAACTTTTACACCATTAGGGTTATCATTTTATTAATTTGTAATGGTGGTTTTATATTGATTCTTAGTCTCCTTTTAAGTGACCTTCAGAGGTCATCTACTCATTAATATATTGATATCACTGCCTTGTAAAGGATTACCACCAACTGAGATACAGTGTCCACATGGTTTCACCTTATAGGGAACACCATTATGTCCTCATGTATTTGTAAAATGTTTTTGGATCGTCTTTTATACAGTAACAGTTTTAAATGAATTTATATATATCTGACTAGTCTCAGTAATTATTGGTAATACTGCAAGGCTGTTAGTAGTAATGGTTATAATTGCTATGTATAAATGTAAAAATTAACCCTTGTTGGCATATTATTGGTCTTTGGGAATGGGATAATATCTCATATGTCCACACCACTGTCGGCCTTGGTGTTTAGGCACAAAGGGGGTCAGTCCCTCTGTTCCCTTAGGTCTAGGGTACCAGTCTAGTTGTTTACTTTCAGTGGGGTATTCCTTAGCCATGGCTACCAGTTGTGTTATTTTGATTTGATTGGCGGAGTGTGGTCTTGTTGAGTAAATGTAAGGGTTTCCCAATTAATAAACCATATGGCCTTGTGGTTACCTAGGTCACTAGTCACAACAAAGTCACCAACTGGTCCTAGTCAGGCCCCTCCCATGTTGTGTGCATTTCACTCTTTAGTCCTTCTTGGATTGTCGACCCAGCAGGAGCTAAAAATCTTAAAAATTAGTGTTGACTCAGTTTTGCTTGGTGTTGGCAATCCAGGCGGTAGTGTGGATATAATTGATTATTTTATCCAAAAAAATGTTATTTTACAGAGTTTTATGTGCAAGATTTTATTTTTGAATTTTTAACTGAGCATTATTGACAACTGAGTTAATCTATCATCACTACCAGCGTGGACTTCAGTGCAGTGTCAATATATGGAACTTTGTCAACATATGGAACTTTTGTAGTGCACGTGTGAAGAGTCAAGATATAAAACTCTGTATACTTAGTACTTGTGGAAGTACTGGGTGTTTGGCTGGAGAATGCTTTGACAACCTTATGCTTGATTTTTATACCCATGAGGGACGGTCTAACCTAGTTTATTTTATTTTGTCATCCAAATCAGCTATTTATTTGCAAATTTATTTATCTAATTCATTGATTTGATGTAGTTACACTGCTAAGTCAAGCTTAAAGTTGTCTGTGGACAGTATCTCCAGCCGTGTTGTGCCTTTTTATAATTTCAGAAGGAAACATTGACTAAAAATTTTATCAGAAAATATATCAATCATGCCAAATAAAAAGTTTTGCAAGAAATATGATGAAAAACATTTGCCACCTACTGGGAAGAATTCATCACCTGAGCGTCAGATGGATGCATCACCTGTCAGTGCAACTTCCACAGAGGCGTCACTAGCGTCATCTGCAGGGGTGTCGACTGGAGAGCAGTCTGTGGCATTCCAACAAGAGATTCTGAAGCAACTGCCACTAGTGAATGCAAGGCTGGAAACAGTGGAACAAGACATGGAAACAGTCAAGGGAGCAGCATGCAAACAAACTGATAAGATAAGTAATTCCATGTCTAAGTTGTCTGTCAGTGATTTGTCAATGTCTGATTCTGAATCCTCCTCAGATGATTCATTGATTCCCGACTTAAATGTCTTGGAAGTCTAAGTTGATAAAAGGTTAAGACAGTTGCAGGATGATAGCATCTCTAAGTCAGGTAAATATAACAAATTTAAGTCAAAAAGAGGTAGAAATGTAGATTGCATGGTAAAACATACAGTTCTAGGTGGTCAAAGTCGCCAAAGGGTCACTTATGACCAATAGAGTCTGACCCAATGGGTCCAAGGTTTTGCTAAAAATATTATTGCAGAGAAGTCTCAAGATAACAGAAACTATGTGCTTTATTGTTTGGCTGACATTATGAGTGATGCCACTGACTTTAGTTGGCAAAATGCAAAGGCTGCACATGCAGTTTTATTATGTGATATGGAAAGGGGGGCTGTCAGTTGGCAAGAAACCTCAAAAATTGACCAAATTAGGAGAGTGCATGCGCAAAAACATTCTCAAAATCCTAAACTTTGGACCAAAAATTTTTGTTTGGATAAGGGTAAAACTTTGAATCATGCTGACAAAGATTGCAACTGGGCTAAAAAGCCAAAAAACGAGTAATGGGCTGTCCTGGGGCCAAATTGGCCCAGGGCAGCAACTACCACTCTCATGGCCCCTCTGTAAAAAGTAGTGAAAGTTATCCCTCTGATGTTGGAACTGGTAAGACTGTGTTTAAAAAAATCATTCCAGATATGTCTACTCTTCACACTGAAAGTCCACCGTAGTTGCTTCTTTGCTAGCTATGTCAAAACAAAAGGCGTTCAAGGTCTTCAGTAGTGAGTTTAAGTCCACTCTTAATGGTTATACTTATGCCTGTGGTAGACTTACCAACCCACTGAAACCTATTGCCAATAAGGTGGTCACTGGCAAATGGTCATATCCGTGGTCTTATGCTCAAGTGGTTAAAAAGAACCATAAGATAGATGGTCGAACCAGCATTACTGAGGTCAAGGGTTATGAATCCGTCCTTGAGGCTAACTTGTGTAACAGTAGTGGTAACAGAACCATAGGTGTGGTTAACCATAAAGATGCTGGTTCTTCAACATTTGAAAGCTTAGGTGATCAGGTAACGGACAATCTGGTCAATTCTCTCACACAAGTGTCTTCCTCTTGCAATAAGGGTATAGCAATGGTCACTGGTAGAGACAATCATGATTCAGAAAGTATTGTAGCTTATTTTTTTTGTTTGTTTGTTTGTTTATTTGGGGTTTAACGTCGCTTTCAACACTGTACAGGTCATATGTGTACTGTAAACTGCCGACCAACGGTAAGCAACTACCAGCTTTACCACTCTGCCACCGTGGCCCCTATTGTAGCTTATCAAAAAAGTGCTGTCAATAATAGCAACAAAATGGTTGATCAAAACTTTAGCGTTCAAATCTCTGAAAGGTCACAGGGGGGTAGTGCTGCTACACCCCAAAGTCAAGTGGTACACAATGACGCAAATACTAGTCACAACTTGAACTCTACCTTGGCAGCCCCTTATATGGCTGCCACTAATTCCAGTTCTGTCGTTTGTCAACCATCTACACAAAAGTTGTCAATACACATGATATGTGGAGCTTAGATAATAGAAGCCAGTGTAAAATTTTTGACATAAATGGTATGGATGAAAAATATCTGGCTTCCATCCTCATCAAAGCCCCAAACAATAAACCTTGGTTGAGTTCGGATAACAGAATGGTTCAAGCTTGGAGGGATCAAACAGATTTTACTGTTCTATAGAAGCCCATAAATTGGTTGCAAGTCATAATAAACCAAATTATCTAGGAGCCAGGATTAGGGTTAACACTCAAATGAATCTTGAAGAGTAGTATGACCAGTTGGAAGGCTATTGGGATCAGCAGCTGCTTGACTTCCTTACCTTTGGTTTCCCTTTAGACTTCAATAGAATTTCCCTTTGAGTTGGGAGGGAGACAATCATAAATCAGCTGTTGATCTTCCAGAGGATATTGAGGCTTATTTGCAAGAGGAAATGGATTTTAAAGCTATAGTAGGACCTTTTGAAAAATATCCCTGTGATAATGGTCATATCTCACCATTTATGATTAGAGATAAGCCTGGATCTAAACATAGAAGAGTTATCATTGACCTTAGTTGGCCACTTGGATCTTCTGTCAATGCAGGCATAGATAAGGCCTCTTATATGGGGACAGATTTTGTTTTAGTTCTCCCTACTGTAGACAACATCACTGATCAGTTGAAAGCTTTGGGGAGGGGTGCTCACCTCTTTAAAATTGATATTAGTAGGGCGTACAGAAACATCAAGGTGGATCCATTGGATTATGATCTTCTTGGGCTTCTGTTAAGACAATAATTCCACTGAAATTCCTCCCATTATTTTTAGCATTCTTTTGAGATTCTTTCACTATAAGCAAATAAGGGGAGGGACATTCCATTGGCACATTCCATTGAGGGGGGTCACAAATTCTCAAAATTACATAACATTCCAAGAATCCCAGTCCACACATTCCAGAAATTATATAGCATTCCTGTAATGCCAGCATTTAGTATAAAATATCTGAACTGGTAGCAAACTGGGAGTTGTGTGTTGGGAGGCACACAGAGAAGATAGGGATAAGTTATACAGGGATAGTCTTATTGGATAAATGCCAACTTGCTGTAAGTGTTGTTTTATTTTTGGGTGAATAAATATTGTTGTCTGTGGATATAACTTGTTTCTTTTCTGTGGACATATCGCTCCTCTGAAATAAAAGATCCCGGAAGTTATGGGGTTACAGTGACCACAAAGGTCAAGACTGACCACTGGAAAAAACCTCGTAACACTTCAGTGGCGTGATGTTTACATCGACACTTGCGATCCATTTGGGAGTCGTCATGGTTCCCAAATTTTTCAACGTGTCAACAACGCAGTGCGTCATATTCAGAATCCAGAATTCCACAGGGATCTTAGGTGGTTTGACAGATTTTTGCCCCTTTACAATAGGGTGTCCCTGTATGATCACAAAAAATGTGATCACCAAGTTCACCTGGATGCCTGTTTGCAAGGCCTGGGTGGGGTTTGGCAGAACTTTGTATATCATCTATCAGTCATCTATGGGTACAAAAACTTGAATATTTCACACTTAGAGATGGTAAATATACTTGTTGCTGTTAAAGCTTTTTGTTATCAATGGGCTTCAAAATGTATTTTGATTCATTGTGATAACCAGGCGGTAGTGTCTGTGCTTCAATCTGGTAAAGCAAGAGATCCTTTTCTGGGCACTTGTGTCCGAAATATTTGGCTCTGAGCAGCCACTCATGACACTGAATTGAGCTATGTCCATGTTTTGGGCAAATATAATAGAACTGCTGACCTCCTTTCTAGGTGGTCAAATAGTGTCAATGATGTAAATGTAAATTACAAATGTCAGTCCCTGGTGCTAGCTGGGTTCCTGTCACCTTAGATATGACTGATATTGACCATCATATATAATTCTAATGGCAATTACTATGCTTTGTTGTAGGAAGCCACATGGTGAAGTCACTGGCCACTAGAGCGTTTGTCAGATTGCAGGCTGCTTTCAGACCTTCTACTGTCAAAGCTTATACGTCAATGTTTAAAACTTTCATGTGTTTCTGTGTGTTTGTCAATCTGGATGTCAGTAATCTGAATGTAGATGGCATTCCGGCTTATCTGGAGTGTCTGAATTTCAACAAAGTCTCTGTAAATATGATCATGAATCACTTGGCTGCGATAAAGGCTAAATTGGTAGTTCTGGGTTTGAACCCCTCACCTCTAGACCATAGGAAAGTCAAGTACTACATTAGGGCCTTAAAATTAAACAGGCCAATCAGTGTTACCAGTCATAATATCATCATGGTCCACATGTTACTGAAAATTGTTTATCAGTGTGATTATTTATATATGGGCAAAGTATTCAAAGCTGTGTTTTTAGTAGCATTTTACGAATTTTTCAGGTTATCTAACCTCTCCCCTCATTCTTTGACAACATTTGATTTCACCAGACATTTAGCTGGGGGAATGTATTTTTTGAGAAATACATGGTAAAAATTTTACTGAAAAGGTCAAAGACCCTTCAGACCAGGGATCAGGTTAAGGTCATATCACTTCCTTGGTTGCCTACAAGCCCATTGTGCCCTTATAGGGCTTTAAAGATCTTATTTCATGCTTCTCTTACTGGCCTAGGCGCTTGTTTCAATAACTTAGTGTATACCTCACCTATTCCTCCAGGTTTTAACAATTACACCATTGTTCACTTGGAAATGGAAAATGTCTTGGTTGCACTTAAATTGTGGACCCATTTATGGCCTGACAAATGGGTCAGGCTATACTGCGATAATCAAGCTGTAGTACAAGTGCTTTCAACTGGAAACACCCGAGATACAGTACTGGGGGCTTGTGCCAGGAGTATTTGGCTACTTACAGCCATGTATAACATTTCCATTGATTTCACTCATATTGTAGGCACACCGAATGTAGTTGCAGACCTCTTGTCCAGGTGGAAATATGATCAAGTCAGCTGGGATAGATTATATAAACTTATCCCCAATCCTTTGAGGATGAATGCTCATATTGATTCAACACTACTCAATTATGATATTTGATATGTTTCAGATCCTGAGGCTACTGCAGTCCCGCTCCTTCAGGAGGCTTATCAGAGATTGTGGTCTGTTTTTCGACCTGCCACTCTCGCTACATATACTAGAATGTTCAAAGATTTTCTGGCCTTCATGGTGGTGGTTGGGCTGTCGTGGCCTCAGGTCTCAACCTTGGTATTCCTGGCATTCATGGAGTACTTGCACAAATCTGGTATGTCTGCTTCTAATATAGCTAACGATCTAACAGCTATTAGGTCTATTATGATCATTTATGCATTGGACACTGCCCCCCTCAGAGACCAGAGGGTTCATTTGTTTATCAAAGCTTTAAAAATAAACAGACCCTTCCAGCCTAACCTCCCGGCTTTCATGGACCAGGAGGCTCTTCTAAGAATCATCACTGTGGCTGAGACCTTACCTTTGTCATTTGTCTATGTTCCTTTGTATCTCTTGGCCTTCTTTTCTTTTTTACGAATTTCAAACATTCTTCCACATTCAGCTACTCAGTTTGATTCAGCTAGGCACTTATGCAAAGGGGATCTAATTTTTTCTCCAAATAGTGTGGTCATAGTCATCAAATGGTCAAAAACCCTTCAGGATAGGAATAAAGTAGCTACAGTTACCATTCCGGCTCTGGGTGCTTCTCCCTTATGTCCTTGGAACGCTTTGAAAAAATTATTGCACATTCACGTCTTAAGTGATGACCATCCGCTCTTTATATTTTATAAAAAAGGTCGTCTTGTCACCCTGACTGATTCTATGGCAAGGAAGCACTTAAAGCACATTTCGTGTCTCTTAGGTCTGTCTAAGCATTATACTTTCCATGACATCCGAAGAGGTGGGGCCACCTGGGCATTTAGGCATGGTGTCCCCTTGCAAGACATCCAAGCTCAGGGAACTTGGTCCAGTCAATGTGTTTGAAGGTATATACAATTGCCCCCTTCAGCCACCTCAGCTGTGGCATCTACATTTTCCACTCACCTACATATGTAATACTCCGACCCATTCATATGGGGTGTTTGGGTGTCCTTTTTACCATGTGGTACTTTTTACACTTGGGTTTATATCCCCCTGCTTGTGGCTTTTGCCTCAATTAGTATTTAAAGTACATACCTTAATTATAGTATTTTTTTGTGTACTGAATCACATTTTCTGTTATCTATTTGATGTGAAGGACTTGGTCCTAGTGGTTATACACCCTTACCCTGGGGTCAGGGCCCTGCCCCTCCCTTTCCCCCTGTGTCGGTGGGAACTTTAACTGTCAGTTGTATAATACCTAAATGAGGTTCTTTTATTTTGTTCTAGGCATATTGTGCTCATATATATTCTAAACTCAGTTAGTAGTCATGTATATTATGTTAAAGTGTAAAGTATATATATACATATGTGTGTATATTAATAATAAATGTTTAATCCCATATTGTTTTATTATTGCTTGGGGGTCGGGGAATGTTTATTGCAATGGTCAAAGACCCTTCAGTCCAGGGATCAGCTTAAGGTCATATCACTTCCTTGGTTGGGTACAAGCCCATTGTGCCCCTATAGGGCTTTAAAGATCTTATTTCAACAACCCCTGGTACAACCCCTGTAACAATGATCCTCTTTTTCAATTTCAATATTCCTCAGGATAGAAAGTTTTAACTGACTCAAAAATTAGGAAAACACTATCTCTTATCAATCAAAAATTGGGTTTACCACCCCAATTTTTCACCTTCCATGCTTTCCGGCGTTCAGGTGCCTCCCTAGCTTTTAATGCTAATGTTCCCATTCAGGAGATTAAGGTCCAGGGCACCTGGACGTCGGATTTTGTGTGGAGGTACATTCATGATGATCCCACTCGCTCGTCTGCAGTTGCCACTACCTTTCAAAAAATGCTTAAAAATGTATAAAATGATATAATGCTAGGTTTGGGTTTGGGGTTGTCAATATTATATTATAATTTTTGATATTTTATAGAATTGCTTAGTCACTGGAGTTCCCTGAGCCTTTCAGTGTGACTTCAAATTATTCGGTATTAATCTGTAGATATGGTGTGACCTTGTGGTCAAATTGTAATCAGTAATTTGACCTTTATTTGACCTTTACTCAAGGTCACTTGTTTATGTCTTACTTTCATCCGGGTCACTCTTTCTTATTGGGGTCAAGACTATGACCTCCACCCTTTTCTACTTTTGGCTTCTTTATTATTAAGGTCAAACTGACTGGCTCCTTTAACTGTGTGTATTGATTTAATACTATGTAATCCTGTATTATGAGTTTATGTGTCAATTAGTATACATTTAAACTTCATTTATGACAACTTGCATTTAATCTGTGGGAAACGTAAATATTTTTAGATTTAATTGTATTTACACATATAAATGTATGATGTGTGTGTAATGAATAAAACTGAGTACCTTCTGTTGTGTCATCATTGTGTTGGGGAACTTTGGGGGGACTGATACCTTTTATGACCATTTTTCAATTGGTGTCACCTTTAATTTACAACACCTGTGTCCCAAATTGATGCTACTGTTTCTTTCCGTAAATACCATAGAATTGAAAAATAAAAACAGATCTTGTCACTTCTGAACTTCTTACCAATCCTCATAAAGAAGCCAATGCTTTGTATATATCACTCAACCTTGTCCAGCCTGGCAAATGAGATCAAATATTTGTATAAGTGCATTTGGTGCAGAAATAAATCGTCCTTCAAAAGATTACAATACATGCAGAAATTTCAATAGAATCTGCATGGGAGCCAAATCAGAATTCCTTAGAATAAAAATGCAAGAAAATCATCACAACCCACAAAAAAGAAGCAAACAATTTTTTTGTGAGTACTGTTCATCTTGAGGTGTGATACTGATATATTTTACCTTGTAAAGGCCTACTTGGGGTGCACTTGTAGGAGTAAAGTGAAGTACTATGGTTTCAAACTCCAATATGAACCTGTTGAAGTAGGAAGTAAAGTTTGAAGTACTATAGCTTTAAACTTATGTTAAAACGCTGTTACTTTTCACAATATTCGGGGTTCAAAGTAAATATAAATACAAAACAAACTTTACAAAAGTTACAGCTGAGGAGGCAGACGCAAAAAAAAGAAAAAAAAATTAAATTCTATCATTATACTTCTATAATAATACACTGTTTGTGGTTGAAATGAATTTTGTTCTTAATGTTGTGGATTAATTTTCATATGAGGTATTACGGAAATACAAAATGTGGAGTAGGCATTCTTTCTATGAGGCTTTTTTCCAGGAGACAATCTTTCCAAGAGGCATTTTTCCTTGATTCCAAATTAAGAGACAAAGAAGCATACAAAGTAAAACTCTTCAGAAACCCCAAAACTTCAACAAAAATAAAACAAGTAACTAATTTTTCAGTTTCTAAAACTTTCAATGCCTGAAACACAAAAAATAATATCTTACTTTCTTAAAATAAGCACAAATGATTAAAGTAACATGAAACACTCACTACAGGAAATTATCCACAGCATTGTTAAAAAACAGTCTGATTTTTTTCTGGAAAATCCTTTCTGTAAGTCACAGATCCATATTTTATTGATTATCATTATCCTTGGTTAAATTTTGTTAAAATTTGCAGTCAGATTATATTAAAACTTTTCAAGCTTTATCCAAAATTATTTTTTCTCATAAAGGAAAACCAGTGGTATACATGGTGAAACAATGTTGATTGGGTATTGAAATAAAAAACAACCATAGAACTAATTTAATGAAAGTCCCATATGGTATGCACACCAAAGGAAACATTGCAAAGATTGTCTAGGTTGATCATTTGGTACAATTTGTGAAATGATTGAATTAATACATTGGTTTTGATTTACAGGGTTTTATGATAAATAATTGCCTCGTGGCACTTCCATTATGTAAACTTGATGACACTTCTGCCCTTTCAGGGCCTCAGGCCATTAAGTTTACATAATGGAGAGCCACTTGGCCATTATCTATATATTAATATCCATTTGCATAAACTTATGAACATTGGGTATATATAAATTTAAAATTATAAACCTGTGTCATTGAATGTCAGAGAATTTCTTATAATTTCAGAGGATTACTTGGGGGCACGGTGGCAGAGTGGTAACACTCTCGCCTCCCACCTCTGAGGCCCGGGGTTTGATCCCCGTCACAGCCTCAAGTGGGAAAGCTGGTAGTTGCTTGCCATTGGTCGGCAGTTTACAGTACAGAACCCTAGAGAACTCTATGTACTGGTTTTCTCTGCCCTTCCAACTACCCGTCGTGATATGACCTGACAGTGTTGAAAGCGACGTAAAACCCAAATTAACAAAATAAACAAACAGATAATTACTTATAATTTCAGAGAATTACTTATAATTTCAGGAAATTACTTATAATTTCAGAGAAAGTACTTGTAATTTCTTTTCAAGAAAATGGTCCAGTATGAGGATTATATAAGTCAGATATTTAGAACTTGGTCAAAAACCTCAAAATTATATTTTTCTGAGGGAAAAATAAAGAAATTTATTTAAACTATTCATTCACATCTTAATGTTAATTATTGTGAGTTTCATTTACAACAGTTCATCTTATATCTGACTGTGTGATGTTACCTTTGAAGTTGGCTATTTCAAGAAAATTTTACCCTACAAGTTGCTATAATACACATTTCCAATAATATTTTATAAATAAAATATAATCAAACAAAATTCACGAATCCAGTCAAACATCTGAATGAACACACATTGTTAAGCTTCCCACCTTAATATGTCTATATTATGCATTGTATTTCCTTAAAATATTCTCTTATGTCAAGTACATAGTATTTAACAGCCATTTTTGGAAGACAATTTGACTCTAAAATATTTTATACAGAAGAGAAGGTAAATCACATTTGCATTTACAAAGTGATGTCATGTATATTTCTGTGAAATTTCTCCTTTTGTTCCAGAAAGCTAGCGGTAGAAAAACAATGTTTTACCCCATTGTCTCTTGGTTCCTTCAAAGGATTAAAAGCAATCTATCTTAGAAACTCTCTTTCACAGAATGAAACCTGAACCTGCTTACACAACCCGGTGAGTTTTTTATGTTGGTGAATTTCTGCAGCTTTTACAACAGATAATCAGATAAAATCTGTTCGAAATTCTCTTGGGGTGTTTGGGCACCACGAATGTCAGTCCTGCCCCAAGATAGTACTTATTGTGTAATTATATAAAAATTGGTCCAGGTACCAGCTTAATTTGCACACAGTACTGGCGTTTCTGTAGGTCCCCTTAGTTGCTGGATAACCCAGCAAAAGCCAATCAGATTGGCTACCTTTGGTTTACAGTTAATTTCATATACTTCCAAAGTCACTTTGTGATTTGACTTTGATGGAAGGACATGAACTTGGAAAATTAAATTTCCCACCCTCCCTCCCATTACATTTCTTATCCATTTTTATCCTGTAAAGGACCTTCATATGTTCACTACCTGTATAAAGTTTGAGTGTAAACCTCTAGGTCTTATCGCCTCCAGCTTTAGGGTGACCTTAAATAAAGTACTAAATCACTTAAACCTTAGTGTCCAATCACAGCCTCACATTTAGAGGTCTTTCTTAATTTAAACTTTGACCTTTATAGGTCCATTCTGGCTTGTGGCCTTTCTCAAGGTAAACCCTACTGCTGGCGCTTTTTCAGACCTTTAGGGTGTATCTGCTTTAATGTAACTCTTTTATTAGTAAATCCTCATGATCTATATGGACAGTGACTTTAACATTTACTGATCATGAGCTTAACAAGTAATCTTAGTCATCTTAATTGTTAATCCTATATGCATATTTTATCGAATCTTTATATACCACATGACTTGTATATAATTTTTAGTATACAAATTATATTTACCTTGTTACATGTATTAAACAAAGTGCCTTCAACCTTGTGTTTCACTGTCTTGGGGTGGGGACTGAGATCTTCATTTGTTCCATCCAACCTAACCTCTTTTTCGTGAAGGTTTGATTTTGGTTAAAACTCACATTTATGTACAGGATAATGGCCAAGTAAGTGTCCGATATTATAAAATAATGGACTGTTTACAAGGTCCCAAAGGGACCGAGTCAGCAGTCCATTATTTTTCAATGGAAATAATTTAAATTTTAATAATTTAAATTGCAACTCTTCCTTAATTTGTAATTTTCAAGACGTTATTTAACATCATTACTTTTCATTTCTATATTCCTAGTGTGTATTTATGATCATTTTAGTTTAAATAAATGTGAAAGGGTTTTTTGGAAGTGTGCTAAAAGGGCTTCTATGTATGATCATAATCACAAAGTGGCCAATAGCAAAAGATATTATTATTATGTATTTATGCTCAGCACAATATCTCCATGAACTACAGGGCTCAAAGCGCTATTTAACCAATCCGACTGTACAGGTACAGTCCCAACTCACAAGTAGCTGACATTCCCCTTACTGGAAGATAGAGGCTCAAGGATGACCTTTTATCAATGGGATTGAACGCAAGTCCTCTGAGTTCCTAGATAAGTGTGTTACTCCCTAGGTCGCAGTGGCGGATAATAGTGAAAGATAATGGACACTTTTAACAAAAGAAAAACTCTCAAGTGTAATTTAACATACACTATAAGCCTGGAATGGCTATTATGGGTCAGAAATACAAAACCGGAATCTTTTTAAGTGTGAGCTCTAGAGAGGCTCGATGTTCTAGCGATCACTTTTTATTTTTGTTTTAACTCCAGACTTTCATGAATTGTGGTACAGTGTGATGAGTATCTGTCTGTTCACTGAAGTTAATGTGGGTGTTCCACCACACGATTGGGGGCCACAGTGGCAGAGTGGTAACACTCTCGCCTCCCACCTCTGAGACTGGGATTCGATCCCCATCATGCCCTGAAGTGGGAAAGCTGGAAATTGCTTGTCATTGGTCGGCAGTTTACAGTACAGAACCCTAACAAACTGTATGTTCTGGTTTCCTCTGCCCTTCCAACTACCCATCGTGATATGACCTGTACAGTGTTGAAAGCGACATAAAACCCCAAATAAATAAATAAATAGATCCACCACATGACTCAGCTTCCCAATTAAGGGTTTTTTGTAGTCGGTTTCAAAAAAAATTAGTCTCAGACATTCTGTATGGGTCAGTAGTTGTTGGTTGGGGTCGTGAGACCAATTCTTATTTCCCGCTGTCCAGTCCCAGGCTTTCTCAGGCCTCCTCAGACCCAAATTTACACAGTCCTATGTTGTCCCAGGCTTCCTGCGACTCTTACTCCCAGGCGTCCATAGCTTAGTCCCCGGAAGCCTGTTTGGCAGTCTCCGACTCATAACAGATTTTTTAAGTTTCATGCGTGTGAAAAGGAATTGGTTTCATTAATCCCGGGAAGCCTCAGACTGTCTCAGGTGTCCTGGGACTCAAAAATCAGGGTCTGGGACTAAGCACCGACTAAGAGAAGCCAACCCAAACTGATCCAAGCTGGCCTCCTCAGGCCACCTGTGACCACACAAATTTAGTCTACGATGGTCTGAGGATGCCCCAGGAGGACTGGGACTAGGAAAGATTAAGAACTGACTATTTTCCTCGTGTTGGAAATTAAAAGGAGGCAAGGGGGTTCTGGGACTATATAAGCGACTGCACACAGGTTCTCGTTGTTACTGACTGGTTTGCCTACAGAGAGACGTGTGTCACTGTTTTGTAGGGGTTTTCAGTTTTTTTAATATAATATACTTGAGCTTAGGGCAAATTTTATATTCACTGGAGTTATCAGGAAAGAGAAAGGAGGAAAGAGAGGAAAGAAGAAGATGGATGAGGGGCAAGCGGAGAGGGAGAAGGAATGTGGAGAGTTGGAGGAAAGGACAGAGGAAAGGACTGAGGAGAGGACAGAGGAGGGTACAGAAGAAACAGAGGAATGTTTAGAAGTTATTGAGGAAGCTTGTGAAGAAGATGAGAGGTGTGAGGAAGATTCAAAGTGCCACTCAGCAGCCAAGAGAGCCAGAGTCTGTGCTACATTCACTGACTGCCAAGAAACTGCAATTGTGAAGTTTGCGAAGGAGCATCCAGAGCTGTACGACAAGGACCATGGACGTTTCCACGACAGACAGAACAAGGAGGCTCTCTGGGCAGAACTGAGGCCCCAGCCCTTGGATGTCAGAAGATGGTTCGAATCCCAGAGAACTCATTATGGCAAGCTCTCCTAGCAACAGGCTGGCCAAGCCCCAAGGGAGATGACCAAGAGACAGTCCTGTCTCTACCAGCAGATGGGTTTCCGTAAGACCCACATCAGATGCAAGGGGCCCAGCAGAAGCTCTGGCTTCGAGGCCAGTCCAAACACCATCAAGCAGGATGAATCTCATGGATCTACTACTGATACAGAACACCTTGAGTCAAGTGTTCTGAGGGAGAGTAGGAGTCAACCAATATTCACATCTACACCAGTTTCAACAGACTCCAAGATACTCAAGCACTTTGACCAGATGAGGACATTGATCTCAGATTTCCTGTAGCAGAAGTCACACAGGCAGCCCTTCTTTGACTACGTAGCGTAATCGTAGACGTAAACCACTACCCAGAAGATCAGCCACTATTACCACGGAGTCCCCGAGGGTCGGGATTCTGCCAACAACCACTCAACATGCTTCTAGTTCCACCCAGGCAGCAGCTAGCAGCCTGTCTACTACACACCCAGCCCCATTGGCTTTGGAAACCCTCCATCAGTGGTCACAGTACAGGACGAGGGCAGTAGACAGAACTTAAGTGGAATACTAAGCCAGCTACCAGATCTGACATCAACACAGATCATTGAGCAGTCTCAGCAGCAGCAGCCACAGCTCTACACTATCACCACCACAGCACCGCCTCAGCAGTAGCAGCCTCCTCAGTAACCATCCAGTCCAGGTGGGTCTTTGACCTGCCAGGCACTTTTCAGGGTCACCCAAATAGTCCAAAAACAATTATTCAGCTGCAAGTTGTTCAAATTCCCCTCCCAAAACATAACAGTTCAGCCCAACACCTACACCACCCCAAACATGAAATAAACAACCCATGGTGATACACATAATAACAAAAGGTCACATAGAAAAATAGATAAATTAACTACAAATATGGCCAATAATCTGTCCATTTATAGCTTAAAATCCATTGGATTCCTTTATATGTGTATTGGAAGAAGTCCAACACTGACACCATCCCTACAATTAAAAGATAGCCACTAAGCAACAAACAGACAAACCCAATACCAAACACGGCTGCCCCTATTGCAAAAAAAAACCTTGGCATTTGGATTGGTGAGACCCTGACATTAGCACACCAAGTCCAGCAAGTATGTAGATCAGCCTTCCAAAATTCGGCCTTTTTTCACACAGGAGGCAGATCAAGTACTCGTCCAAGCCCTGGTGGTCCCTAAGCTTGACTGTGGAAATGCTCTTTACTATGGATTATCAGCAGCTGTCATTCATAAACTCCTGCATGTTCCAAATGCAGCAGCATGACTAATCAGAAAATTTGATCATATCAAACCCATACTAAAATCACTTCACTGGCTCCCAGTATAGCAATGGATAGAATACAAAGTTCTCCTACTATGTTTCAAAGCCATCCATGGCCTTGCACCAGACTACCTTTCATCCCTGTTGACTCAACATGTTCCAATTAGTTGCCTTTGAGCAGGTTACCAGAAGCTGCTGAGAGTTCCAAGAACCAATTAGTAAAATCTATGGTGACCGTGCTTTCAGTTCTGCTGCACCAAGCCTATGGAACAGCTTACCTGCTGAACTTAGAAGTTGTAATTCCATCTTGGACTTCAAAAAGAAATTAAAAACCTATCTATTCTGTTAAGCATCATCATCATCATCATCATCATCTCCAGGCTCTTGACCACCATGTTGACCTTGATACTGGCTTCTCAGTATGTTGTGCAGAACCACTTAGGTCAAGACCACTTCCCTGACTGTTTCTAGGGGTAGTTCAATAGTGGTCTGTCGTTGGCAATCCTTTCCTCTCTGGTTAACATCCTTCTGCCATAGGGTTTCATCAGCCAGGTCTTCAGGGCAAATGCATCATCTGCCAGAATGAAGTAGGGGACATCTCCACCACCCTGGGTTATAGGTGTTGGGTCGGGGAAGCCTATCCTGCCATCCACAATCTTCCTGTTTAGCTGACAGGCATCAAATATCTGGGCATCTGAGCAAGATCCAACTGTACCAGCATTAACCCATCTGAACTTGTACTGTCCATTTACCAAGGCCAAAGTGTTCTTGGGTTTTAGTGCCACATGCTTTCCATCAAGGGCTCCCAGGGCATGTGGAACCTTCCATCTGATCCTGAATTCCCTTTTCAGTTCTTTCCACTCATCTGGACATCTGAGGTACTTTCTGGTGAACTCATCCTGGATGGCCCTGCAGACCTCTGGTAGAAACTTTGAAATGGTGGATCTGCCAACCCTGAACTGACAGGATAATGATGTGTATGACTCTCCAGTGGCCAGATATCTGATGGTGAGGGCTAACTTCTCCCCATTGGTGATTGGTGCTCTGTAGTTGGTGGCCTTCCTGGCTAGACATGGTTCTAGTCTGGTCTTTATCATTTCAAAGAATTCTGGGGTCATCCTCATGTAATTGGTGAATCCTGGAATGTGTCTGTGGCATACAGTTCAGCCATAATGTTGTGGTAGGCCCTCCCTCTCCTCTCTCTTTAGTAGCCATGGCCTGACCCACATGTTGTGCCTTCTTCTAGGTCTCTGGCTGGTGGTGCTGCTGGTGGTGGTGGTTGCTGTGGTCGACGTAGAAATAGCAAATACATCATTATATGTAACTGAATAAAAACTAAAAAAGTTGTTGCTGAAGCTGTCTTCCATTAAAAGGTGGCATCCTGCTGTGTTTCTAGAAAAGTAATGATGATTACATCGTTGAATTTATATATACCCAGAAAATCCAGTTATTTTGCAAAACAAGAATCGGCCATTATGGTCTGGGGAAGACTGAGGAGGCATGAGGACGCCGGGACTTAATCGGGGGTTGGTCAGGGCTTATTCCCAGGAGTCCTGAGGCGTCCTGGGACCCAGTCAGTATGTCTACAATAAGATCATGCTTCAAACCGATCAGAAAACTGGCTTAGTCGGTTCTTAGTCGCAGACCAGTCAGGGACTGTGTGGGGCCTGCTGGGGCCTCCTCAGGCTTCTTGAGGCCGATCTAAACTTAATCCCAGGCTTTAATATCGATTCAGTATTCCCGCCCATTTTTTTCCATTTTTTTTCGATTGTCCACAATTAAGGGTCGCTGACAGGATCGGGGCTTAGTCCTTTGGTGGAACAGGGGCATAAAAGGCCATTGGTTATGTTAGTACTGGGATGGGTGACCTCTTTGGTGCACTACTTATGTCTCTGATGACTTTACGGCTTATGTTTGGAGACAGAAACCCCTTTCGGCCTTGATATTTATGCAGTGGTGCCTCCTTACCATGGATAATAAGTGCCAACAAGTGGGTGTTTTTTCACTTATATTTGAGCACTATGTAAACTACAATATATACATTACACAAAAGGTCTTTTTCCAGTCCATTGCTCCAAGTACACAAAAATCCACACAGCAATGGTGGAAAGATTGCTAGCTAAATACATGTATTAAGGTTTTCATATTCACTGCCACCCCTTTATATATGGCTTTTTTCACACTCTTTCTATAAATATGAACTTAATTTAAATATTATTCACACAAACGACACAATGGATAATTAAGTAAAACATCCCTCATTTGAGAAGTTTCCTGTTATATTCACACGACATTTTTGACACTGGTTTGTGTCATTCCTGTCAGACTTTTTTTACTGCCTATGCAGGAGCAACTTGAAAGAATTACCTCAACCATTAATCATAAAATATCTGAATAATGAAATTCAGTTTAAAATTATACCTTTACAAATTGGCACTGATGTATGTGATATTTCTTACATAACTACTCCATATTGTAAAATTAGCGGCATATGTTTAGAAAAAAAAGTAGATAATTACACCTCAAGTCTTTTAAAAGATGTGATCCCTATGAATTAGCCTTAGTGACTGAGTCATCAATAAGTTTCATATATTTAACCATTCAAGGCTTACCTCAAAGATTTTCTTGTTCAAATGTGGCTCCTTGTAACATGTTGTGAAATGATATAAATGTAAAAATAGATACTTCACCCTCAGTTAAGCCCACATAAATTTGAAAATAGGTGTCACAAAACTTATATATCATGCACCCCAGGTGCCATGGTCTATGAGCTTTTTTGTTATAGTTAGCGGGTTGTAATGCTCGGTTCAAACTAAGGATGGGAGATACTTAGCTAGACAGATCATGGCATAAACAATCATGAAGCTTCATATCTTGGTGGTTGTTCTAATATTATCATATCACAATGGTAGCCTAGGATTCCATGGATATCCATAACACCAGGAACCTAACCTTTTGGATTTGGATTCCTTTAGTGCGGAATGCCCATGATGGACAACAGGAGCGAACCCAAGTTCTGTTCACATAGGATTAATCTGCCAGTACTAGAAACCACTTGGAACATTTGCAGCTCCGTTTTTAGCATCCTCTGAAGGTCGTTTCTCTAATTCCTCTGTCATCATATTAAATTGTATTCCATTATTACATGGCCTCTATGACTTCTTTTTGTATATGGTAGATTAGTCTTTGTGCAAATCACATCCCACTAACTCATGTTAATTTTATTCTTATCTATTACTATTTTACACTTTGCATCTAATCAGTGGGAGTCACATTATTTCCATTTTACCACTTATTTCTTAATTTATCTCCAAATTAATACTCTGTTGATGGTTACACCATATCAAGGTCAGGTGAACTCGAACAACGACTCAGTCTATTAACGTTCAAAACTGGGGGACGTGTTCAGGGTCTCCCCCTTTCATTCAGGTTTCTCTTGAGTTTTACCTACTTTTTCAATCTGAGGATTTGACCTTTTGACTTCTTACCTCAGATTGCTTTCACTTTATGTTTGAGCTCCCCTGGCCCAGAGGCCAAAGATTTATAAAGTAGTCAATCACTTCCATAGTGGGAAATTATGCTGACATTTGAATCATTGAGTGTAATCAAATCTTTATGGTTAATTATCATAATTATGGCTTTAAACATTCACATTTATTAACTTTTAGTGTCCAGTTTGAAATATCATTATAGTTTAACTTTCTTGTTACTAGAATCACTGTTTTAAGTATTAAACAAGTTAAAGTAATCAGTAGTGACATATGTAGTTGAAGTTTGAATTCCCACTCATTTTTACCATAACTATTTACCGTTATACACATGCGTTTTAAATATTCTTGTACTAATTGTGCTTGCTGTAATGTTAAAGAATAAAATTTTAAATCCCAATTTTCTATCCTTGGGTTTGGAGGAATGATGCAAAATGTATTTTAGGACTTTTTTTCATTCTATTACATTCATACAAACACATGCATATTTTAATACTCTCAAAAAAGACTACTTCTTTTCTGCATTCAGCTATGATTTTTCATTTCTTGTTTGGTCTTTTATTTAGTAAAATAACACTAACTTATTGAAAGTAGTTTGCCCACACAAGTAATTACACACCCTACATACCAAAATGCAATTTTACTGTATTCAATGCTTTTGTCTTCAATTCTTACTGTGTTTTTTAATTAATAAGAAAACTCATCATGCATTGGCAAACCCTAGCTTCTGTTATTGCAGAAATTCAGAGCTACCATTTCTCAACTGGTACCTACAGCTAACTACCTCACATGTACATCTAATTTAATCCTAAGTTCACAAGAAATTCTTAAATTAGGCAAAGGATGTCACATATATAAAATAGATATCTCCAGTGCATTTAGGCATGTGAAAATGGGCTTTCAGGATTAAGGCTTCAAAATTACTTCATTGACACCTGTCTGCCGATGTGCTTCTGACACGGCTCAGCCATATTTCAGTGCCTTGGGGACGCCATACGTTTTATAAAGACCAAACAAGGGTTTTCTGTGATGTCAAACATTGATGACTTCATTAGACATGAAATAGTCAGCGAGGCTGCTAAAGCATTTGATACATTACACAACCAACTCTTAGAACTAGGTTTCAAGATGACCAAAAAGAAACTGGTAGCCCCAATAACTAAAGCAGTATGCTTGGGCGTTGAAATCAGCATAGAAGCATTCCAAGTGTCAATACCTGAAGAAAAACTAGAACAAATCAAAGAATTATGTGCAGATTGGACTACTAGAAAGTCATGCTCCAAGCCACACATTCAATCTTTACTAGGCAGGCTTATGTACATATCCAAACGTGGACATTCCTTAAGACCTTTCTTGAACCAAATGTTAGAAATCCTCAGGCCTGCTGATAAGCAAAATTTCACTACACTTACCCTTGACTTCCATAGTGATTTGGCATGGTTCCAGAAGTCTTCCCTCTCTTTAATGGCAACACTTTCTTCAAGAACAATAAGACAAATGGTGAAATTGAGCTGGATACCTCTTTAAGGGCCTTGGGACTAAATTTTATGACCAAGGTTATGCAATTGTCCTTTCCCTGGGTTAGAAGACCCAATTTATAGTACACCTAGACAGGTTCAACATCATAGTAGCGATCAGGGTCTAGGCAAAACAGTGGTCAGGTATAGTCATATTAGTCCATTGTGAACATCAGGCTGTTGTTACTGTTTTAAAATCTAGCAAAACAAGAGACATGACGTTAGTGGTAATTGCCAAAAACATTGCCACGGTAACAGCTAACTATGACATCGATCTCAGAACAGTACATATCTTTTGCAAAACTAATGTAGTTGCTGGGCTCTTTATCAAGATGGGCTCTGGGTTCCTACTTTCAGCAAACGTTTTACACATTATGTCCAAATCGCTGCTGGATTACTCCAGATGTAAATATCCTAAACATAAATTGGTCTGTTTCATTTCAGGTCACATCCCCACCATTGTAAACTCTCAGCCAGAGCTAATTTTTGCATTCACCAAGCCTTCAGGGATTTAACAAAGAAGGCTTATGACAGTATGTTCAAGGTATTCTAAGGTATTTTTCAGTTTTGCAAAAAAACAACTTGAAAAGACTCAATTCTTCTCTAGCCTTCCTAGAGTTTTTAGTTTTCAATGGTGCATGCAACTCATCAGTTTCAAATTATAGCTCTGCTATTAAAGCCGAGTTCGCTATATTCGCCCTTGATATAACAGTCAAATATTACACAAAGTAACTTACTCTACATGCTTCTTTTAAGGTCACCTTAAAGCCAGTCACAGACATTCGTTTGCTGAATGCAACAGTCATAGAGTGTGACCACATGTATATGGGACAGATCTTTAAGGCTGGTTTCTTACTCTCTTTCTTCTCATTTTTAAGAATTTCCAATCTGGTTCCCCATACCCTCACCTCTTTTAACCCATTTGAGCAACTTTGTAAGGCTTACATCATTTTTGCGCAACCCGGTGCTCATGTATTAGTGAAAGGGAGCAGAACCCAGCAGAGCCGAAATACAGTTAAAATCCTAAAAAATTCCAGCCCTTCCCTCTCCGGCTTGACACTAACACCAAAAGACAAGAACAATCCATGTTTCATATCAAATATCACCAAATATGGGTCCCTTTAACAGACACCAGATTAAGAAAAAATCCCAAACCAATTCTTCCCAAACTTATACACCCCAAATATAATATTTCATTCCTTCAGACACTCTGGAGCTACTTTGGCCTTTAATTTCAATGTTCTAATGCAGGATAACTAAAGCCAGGGAACCTAGAGGAAACCTAGGGAAACTTCAGAGTGTGTCTGGCCCAAAACCATCAGGCCTCTGACAACGTAACCCTGGTTTTCAAGTCCCTACTCCAACTACCCTACTCTGGGGTTTGGGGTCTCACTACATCCAATATACGCATGTATAAAATTTATTTAAGACTGTTACTAGATTAACTTCAACATAATGTGTACATAATGGCCCCATCTCAAATGCTTAGTACCTCCCTACATTACCAACATTCTAAATCCCATACTAACAAACGTTAAGGTGTAATAATTTAAGTTCACCTTAATCTTCTTACATACTCACAATTATAAACTTTGTCTAATAAATTAAGTAGTTATCATATTGTTTGCAAGGTTTTTCATTGCAAAGGTGGTCTTTTATTGCTGTAATACTGTGATTTTACCCCACTGTAATATAACCATTCTGATAAGTAAAGTAATAGTAAAGTAACCTTCAAGGTATAACTAAGGCCACCTTAAAGTCTATAAAAGTGTACTTAAGTTCAGGTGGCCTTAATTTGAATATGATATGTGATGTAGAGTAACACAAAAGTAAATGTTAGTTTATGGCTAAGGCCACCTTAGAGTCTATAGAATGTATTTTAGTTTTGGTGGCCTAACCTTCTTAGGTGTATGTAAATAAAACTGTAGTTCTGTAACAGAAGAAATTAATTTTAAAACAATGAATCATTTATTAGCTCGTAATTGGAAATTACATATCTAACAAGGACACTGTATATGTTATGACTAATCTGTTAAAATACCCATTTGATGAAATGGACAAATCTTTTGACCATTGTGTGAAATGGACAACTGATGTACAAAAATGAACTTTCTTAAGTTTAAAATTTATTAATGTTTTAAAAAATTTAATCTGAATATATATAAACTGGAATAACTAGAATACGAATTGAACTTTAGCTCAAATTCCAATAGTGGTATGCAGGTAATTATTATTTTTGTTTATATTATTAAGACAACGTCTAAGTAAGACTGAGATACTGCATAAATTTTATGGATTTTAATATTTATGACAAAGACGACAAACAGCTTCATTAAGTGTAATTTTAAATATTATTATTTTCCAATGATAAAGTACCATTGAATTACTGAGACATTTCAAATTTTACACTTGGGTTGTTAGGATGAGATAGGTGTCAGTTTTCCTCCCAGGTTAGGGGTTTAGTGGTTTAAGTACCAGTCTGAGGCAAGGTTGCCAGACTAATTAACAGGTTTATGCAACTGGTGACTTTATAATTGCACCATTTCTGGGGTTTCTGGGCTCCTTGCTTAGTCTCCTCAGCAACCCAGAAGAAAAATTTGTCAGGCCTTAACTTAAGTCCCAGAATCAGAGGTCAAACCCAGTAAAGATGTAAAAAAATACCCAGAATATTTAGTGATTTGTCCTCTGAGGAGAGTGACAGTTCTAGTTTAGATGTGTTAAAATCCCAAAGAAAAAAACGAGAGTAGTTGATAGATGCATCAGAGAGCTAGATCAGTGTTCACACCTCCCAGGTAAAAGTTCAAATGGTTGTAAATTGCAGAGAGGTGGTAACGTAGAGATGGTAGTCAAACACAAAGTTCACTGGCTCCATGGGTGATTTTAGGGAGTGTCAATCACCAACAAATTTCATATGATCAACTTTCCCTGACCCTATCGGTCCAAGGATTTTGTAAAAATATATTGGAAGAGAAATCTTTATCCCATCAGGATGCCATGGTGGCATATTTAGAGGATTTGATGGAAGATGCCACAGATTTCACATGGCATGGTTCAGTTACATGGGAAGATATCGACAGAAGTGATCGGGTACGGAGGGTGCATGCCCAGAAACACCTTTCTAATAACAAGCAGTTAGAGGAGCAACATTTTAAAAAGTTTGGACACGAATGCTTGCATGTTTGACAAAGATCATGAAACAAATGGCCGGTTACACTAACCTACATCTGCTTTTTGCTTCACCCAAAGTAATTTCTGCCAAGAATAAGTTGTGGGAATCAAGTGACTTATCCATTATTGGTGAATATGCCAAGAGGAAGACTACAAGTCTGAGGTCTGAATGTGAAGCACATGTGCAAGACATACTCACTGCTCTCACACAGCTTGACCAGAAGGACAAGATGCCATTACTTACTATTGATTACTTAAGTTTAAGTTGCATACCCCGCTCTCACCCAGAGGAACTTACAAACATATCCCTTGTTGACCGTCTCAACAGACTGGAGAAATCACTTGTTCATCTGCAGCAGGTGGTTGATGGAAATATGGCTGATAACATGGAATTGAGAGATAAATTGGATAAAATATCAAACTCATCCTATGCTAGTGCATTAATGAAGCCAATATCTGTCTCAGAAAAAACTCCCTATACTCCCTGCAATCCCCATACTGTTACAGACTTAAACCAATGCGGTTCTCCAAACAAAGATCCATTGTACTCATCACCTAACAACTTAGGCAATAATGTTTCGGCCCCAAGCTCCCAATTTAAGAATCCAAACACTGTATTGCAGTCCCTGAATCAAAAGGTCACTAGTTTAGAGCCAACGGACAATTCTGATGGCTTCCAACTCCCTAGCTATGCAGCAAAGCAGCAGAGAAGAATGGCAGCCAGAAGCAACAGAGTGGTTACTGGCTGTGGAAAGTCAAATAGCGTGAAGGGAGCTCCAAGTCGGACAAAAGACCTCTTTATCTTTAGGGTTGATCCATCAACAACTACAGACAGTTTACATACTCATATTTGGGATCATCATTTCAACATTATTTCATTACAGCAAGTATCTAAACCCATGTCCAAATACAAATCCTTCAGACTGACAGTGCCAATATCTGAGTTTAACAAATTGCTCGATGGTGCAATGTGGCCAGAAGGGATTAGTGTTAGGAGATTTGTGCCACCAAGAAGTGGTAGTTCTGAAAAAACAGACACAGTGTGACAGTATCGTTTCTCTCCACCTGTATATGTTCAGTAAATTTTCCTTAGCTTCATATAACACTCAGGGTAGTGGGACAGGTCGTATAAAAATATGTTCAAAAATTGATAAACACATGTGACTTTGTGCTGATTCAAGAGCACTGGTTGGGAAATAATCAGTTTCCTTATTATGAAAGGTACATACCAGGAATCAATACACACTGTATCTCTGCAATGGATGTCAGCATGGTTAGTTGTGGCAGACCTTTTGGTGGCTGTGCCATAATATGGAGGCAAAGTTTAGATGCAAGTGTCACTCCCATTGTCACTGTTTGCAAAAGGGTGTGTGCAGTCAAAATACAAATTGGTGGACATAAAATATTGTTATTCAATGTGTATATGCCTTACTATAATAATACTGACTCGCTATCTGAATATAATGAAGTTCTTGGTGTTATAAGCTCTATCAGTTTAACAGAGGAGTATGATGATCTCCTGATAGGAGGTGACTTCAATACAAATGTAAATAGACATGACCCACTATCCAACTTGTTTTCAAGTTTCGTAAATGTTAATGGTCTGTACTGTGGCTTAAATGCACCTGTTAACCTAGCTGATCATACATTTGAAAGTAAAAGTCTGGAAAGTGTTACTTCTATTATTGATCATTTTATTATGTCTCAAGGGTTATTCTCTAGTTTGAATGAGTACACCTCTGTTCATGATGGAGACAATATGTCTGACCACTGTCCAATTGTTGCTTCTTTCAGCATTGATGTTAAACATTGGCAAGTCTCAGAAACATGTACAGCTCAAAGTAAAGCCAAACTTGATTGGGATAAAGCCACAAGTGAATGTATTACCCAGTACCAGTGTTTTATACATGAGACTTTGTCTCAGTTGCAGTTTCCAAATGATTTTTTGGCTTGCAATGATTTCTTCTGTAAAAACCCTTCTCATGTTTATTACATAAATCAGTTACATACTGAGATAATAAATGCTACTTTAGATGCTGGTAATAAGGTAATCCCCAAGTGTAAAAAACCTGGGAAAAAAAGTGTGATTGGTTGGAATGAGTTTGTGTCTCACAACAGGCAAGATGCTATCTTCTGGCATAAACTGTGGAAAGACAGTGGTAAGCCTAGTACAGGTTTCCTTAAAGACATGAGAAATAATAGTAGATATGCTTATCATTATGCACTGAAATATGTTAGAAACAATAAAGAGGTAATTCAATCTGAAAAACTTGCTCAGTACCTCATATCAAACTCTCATAAATTTTTTTGGAATAGCATTAAAAGAACAAAGCAACATCACCTTAACCTTCCTAATAATATAGATGGTGTCACAGGTAGTGCAGAAATAAGTGATGTATTTGCAGATAAGTATTATAAATTGTATAATTCAGTGTCTTATGATAATAATGAAATGTTTAGTGTACTGCATGACATTAATGATAGACTATCTAGCAGTTGCTGCACTGATACATGCTATAGTACACACAATATTGATGTGTGTGAAGTAGAAGCTGCAGTAAAATCACTAAAGTCTGGTAAATCCGATGGGATCTATGATCAAAAATCAAATCATATCATTAATGGACCCAAAATTCTATTCGTATGGCTGTCATTATTGTTCAATGTAATGTTAAAACATGGAATAGTCCCATCAAGTTTCCTAGTCTCTACAGTTATACCTATTCCTAAATGTAAAAACAAATCACTTAATAGTAGTGATAACTATCGTGGTATTGCATTAAGCAGTCTTATTGGTAAATTATTTGACATAGTTGTATTCAAAGCAAACAGTAACATTCTTATAACATCTGATTACCAATTTTAATTCAAAAAGGGCCATAGCACTCAGATGTGTAGTTTTGCTATAAATGAGGTTGTTCAATATTACAGAAATAAACAATCAAACAGCTATGTTATGCTTCTCGATGCCTCAAAGGCATTTGACAGAGTTGAATATCTAAAACTATTTAAATTACTTCTCAAAAAGGGTTTATGCAGTGTTGTTGCTAGAGTTCTTGCATCTCTGTATATGAAACAATCAGTTAAAGTCAAATGGGGTTCATCTATTTCTAGACAAATAAGTGTATCAAATGGTGTAAACAAGGTGGAATTATATCTCCTATTTTATTTGTGTCATACATCGATGAGTTACTTGTACGTTTAAAGAATTCAGGATATGGCTGCTATATTGGTGATGCTTTTATGGGCTGTTTCAGCTATGCTGATGATGTTGCATTACTTGCCCCAAGTATGACAGCCTTAAGACATATGTTACAAGTGGCAGAAGTATTTGCAGAAGAGTATTCATTAATATTTAATGTTGACAAGTACCAATTCTTGCCTTATGTATCTGACACTAAGAGTCAGGTTACTGGTATATTACATAAAAGTCTATTTATAAAAGCAGGATTAAAAGCCCACCATCTGGGCAATTTGATTGGTCAAGGAACAGAACCATTTAATGTCATAGATGTGATATCAAAATTCAACATATCATTTAATGGTATAATGAGCAATTTCAAATGGTGTACATCAGAAATTAAATATAAGTTATTTAAAAGTTTTTGCATGCCTGCCACTGTATGGATCTGTCTTGTGGGATTACTCAGGTAAACATGTTACAAGTTTCTTTACCCAGTGGCTTAAATGTATCCGAGTATTGTGGGGATTACCCTGCAGAACCCATAGCTCTCTGTTTCCAATCATTTGTAACGATTCTCCAGTGGAGGTACAACTTCATAAGAGAGTTTAAAAGTTTGTAAGAAACCTGCAAAATAGTGAGAATAAATGTATTCAACTGTGTTCTGATTTAATGATGAATGGCAGTGGCTCATCAGTATCCAAGTCACTAAACTATATTGCGTCATTATATAACATAACAAAATATCATATAGGTTTTGATTATACCAATATTGTGAATAGGATGTATAACTCTATTGTTTTTAATGAATGGGACAAAATGAATGCAGGTAATGTACACGACTTGTGTTATATTAGAGATAATAAATCCACTTTGTTCTCAGTACAGGAGATTAATGTTCTTTTAGAGTATATCTGTACTCAGTAACATGACATGAACACAAATGAAGATATGATTTTATCTTCTTTGTCATCAACTTGTAAATAATTTGTAGTGTGTGTAAGTTTTTTCTTTTGGTTTGACAGTTGAGTGAACATATGTTATTTCATGTTTGCCACATTTGTAATTTTTTGTACTTGTGCACCTTGAGTGCGAGAATTAAATAAATAAATAAATAAAAAAAAAACATTTAAGCCATCTTGAAAAAATATTGTCAGAATAAAAGTCAACAAACAGAAAACGACCAAATAGCTGCCCATCACCAGGATGGGGCAGCAGTGGTGGAACCAGTAAAAATCTGTGTAATTTTGCTAGCAAAATGTAATGTCAAAACAATCATGTAATGATGCATGGTGTAAAATGAATACAATGTTGGATAATTCCAGCAGAACTCGTACCACCACAGGCAGCGGTGAGGTCACACGGTTTAAGACTAGACTTTTCTATGACTCAAAAGTGTATCCAGCCATGGTCGAGGGTGACTTGGCTAGAAAACATTTCTTTAAAAACAGACAAAGCAACCAGAGTCAACAAGTTAAGGGCAGAACATTTTGGGCTGGTGCTGGTTCTGTTGGCAACAAAATTAATGTCAACAATGCAGTGCATGTGAGTAAACCGAAGTTCACAGTGTTGGGTAATAAAAATGTCACTACTTCCCCGGAAAAATTAAACACAGCAGACATATCACATGGGGTTGATGTTGAGGATCAACCAGTTAATAGTGGTGAATTCCAGATTCGGAATACTGTGAATTTGGGTTCTGGACATGAAATCTGAGTTAGCCCTCAGGTTTAACCCCCTTTATGATATAAATGGTTTGGGGTATCAATGATAAATTTGCGAGTATAATCATGCATGCTAACTAGAGAGGCGGAAAAATTGATTTTAAACAAATAGATGCCCCAATATATCATAAATAGTGTAAACAAGTGGATTTTACTTTTGGGTTTGTCCCTTTACAGCGTCAGGTTATGCATGCGTGAACCCGATTGCAATCCCTTGCAAAAGCAAGATCTTCTATTTTCTTTGTTTTTGCACAATTTTGCCTATGTGAAACACTGTGCTTTTGGGCGTACTGTCTATTCTGTCAGCATAAAACCAAGTGAGGGAACTACGCTCCATCTCGCATAACATGACAGCATGAGATGCTTTGCCATTTGCCCATGTAAAGTATCTAGCATCTTCCATTATTTTGATCCCAGAATTTCTCCCCCAAAGCAATTGGACCAATAAGATGTTTGTGTAAACTTGGTCACTGGGATTCCCCTAAATTCCCAGAAGGAGCTCCACAAGGATCACAGGACCAACAAAGTTCAGGTAGATTCACATTGTCTGTGGATGGGGGATGACTGACATTCGGGGTGTCCAGACACCACAAGTGATACTGTGTTATTAATTGATGTTGTTTTGGGACTTTCCTTGTTATCAATAAATAGAGGTTTCTCTGCAGTTATTACATTTGTGTGCAAACAGTTGTGTAGGTTTTCTGTGGAAACTGTACTTATCAACAAAACCTTTGTTCTTGCTAATTTTTATCAATGGCTAGCTCACCATATGAATGTACAGGAATTCATCATTGAAGAGAATTCTCACTTTAGAAGAAAAATAATAATTTGATTCTGATATTCTTTGTTGTTAAAGGTCAAGTGATAGTTGAGTATTGATATTACTTTTTGTTTCTGATTGAGGGCACACTAGCCCACTTATTCTATTGAAACAAAAGAATCTATTAATATTTTCTAATTGCAAACTGGCACTCTTTTCACAAAATTTAAACAAATTTATCATTTAAGAAAAAATATTTATTACAATGGAGGTGATTTTTAAAATGAAAGAATTTCCAAAACACATTTTTTTACAAAATATTACTGCGTTCTTCAGTGAACATACTTTTTTCCTATGTAGATTTTTTCATGGTTCACCAGAAAATATTTATATGAGCAAGGATTTAAAGCACTAAAATTGTCTGAAGTATTAGAGAAGCGTCAGACACGTAATCTTTTGTTTAGTAATTGTAAAGCCCCAGACCATTCATCATTTGTCTCAAATACAGGAAAAAAAGTGAAAGACTGAAAACTAGTGAATGTATACATATGCATTTCTAGAGTCAATGCATTAGGGTAGCTTGTTATAATACTTGAATATAGTCATCTTTGTACACATTTCAAAACGCACTTTAGAAATAAAACCTGATATGCTACTTTATTTAAGTGAGCGGGAACCTCTAGGGAACCGACTTTCTGTGGCACCCCTCCCCGCTTTTTTCTTGACTCCCTAAAATATTCTGTGCTATTACAACTGCCAATTATTATTTGTACTCTGTAGAAAATGCTACAAGTCACAAATGTGTGCAAATAATTAAGGTTGAAACTTAATTGCAAACCCATTGAACAATATAGTTAAAAAATAAGCCAGGTATCTGACATTCACATAAAAGGTAATAACTGAACAATTAGATTGAGCAAATTGGAATTCTGGAATTCTGTAAGTAATGAACCAAAATAGAGACACAATATTTTTTCATTGTATGCTGCATTCAGGTGCCCAAGAATAATTGAATAGCCTTTTGTTTCAGCTTCTGTCATAAATAATCCATCATGTTCATTTTTAAGAACAAAAGAAAAAAAATTTGGACATACGCAAATGTCCGTTGCTTAATTTGACCTATTTTCACAGTTAATTTGGGCTTAATTTGGGATAAATCTTAAGGGAAACAGTTGATTGTTGGCGTATGTTGTTTTTAGTGTAGATCCATGATCAACTTGTGTGTTCTGCTATCTTCTATTTCCTCATCTATCTGACATGAATGTGTTAAAATAAGCTCCAACTTTAATCATCTATAATCAATTAATATAGGGCTTTTCCAATAGATATTTCATAGTTCAGAACTACGTAAGAAAGATATTTCCTTCTGGATAATCATCACCTAGCTTAATATTATCTGAAAAATATATGTAAAATAGATGTGTGAATCAAGACTTACAGTTGAGTATTAAACAAATTTAGTTACCATTTATTGTAGCTTTCGAAAAAACAAAACTAATGCCCCTGTTCCACCACACGTCTAAGGCTCCACATTCAAGTTTTTTCGGAATCAGTTTCCCAAAAATTTAGAGTCCTAGACAGTTGACTTGAATCTGTTTGTGTAGTTTGCAGTCGTTATAAATATCAAACATCTTTGATATTTTTCACTACTGTCATTGATCCACTTTATACCCACAAATTTCTCAGTTTCATACTTTCTAAGGCCTCCTCAGACCCAAATTTACACAAACCTATGTTGTCTGAGGTGTCCTGCGACTTTTAATGTTAGGACCCCTTAGCTTAGTGCCAGGAGACCTGGACTTAGTCCCATAAGTATCCTCCATGTTAAAAGGAAAAATTGATAACATTTTCCGCATGTGAATCATTATCGGTTTCCTTAGTCCCAGGAAGCCTCATACCATCTGAGATCTCCTGCGACTAAGAAATAATCCCAGATTAAGGTCTAATTTATAGAAGCCGATCCAAACCAACTTCCTGAGGCCCCTGCTGACAACACAATTTTAGTTACAGGAAGTCCCAGTCTGCCTGGGGAAGCCTGGGACAAAGAACCACATATGGGTCGTTTCTTGTCCGCATGACCACCTGCACAGAAACTGCACAGTTAGTTGAAAAAAGGGGGAGGGGGGACTGGGACTATAAAACAGACCATTGAGAGACTGACTTACTGAGAGGTGTGTGTGTTCTGCTAGGGGTTTTCAGTTTTTATATATTCTTCGGTTTAGGGCAAATTTCACAGTTAAGATACACACAATTTTCCAAATTTTTTGGCATTTTTATTGCTATTATGAGAAAGGGAGGGAAAAAAGAAGAGCAAGGAAAGGACAGGAAGAGAGGGAGGCTGAGATGTATGTACAGAGTGAGAAGGAAGGAGAGGTGAAGGAGAGAAGTGCTGTGGTCGACGTCGAAATAGGATATACATCAATATATGTAACTGAATAAAAACTGAAAATGCTCTAAAAAATTCTACCATTGAAACGTGGCATATTGCTGTTGGTTTAGAAAAGTAACTAGATAATCAGATGTCCCTATATATATACCTCCTGAATCCAGGGATTGACTACAACAAAGATCGACCATTGCTGTGTGAGGAAATCACTTGTAGACCCATAGGGCTGAGGTAGTCACAGACCAGTCTGTAGCCCACTCGGAATATCCCCAACAGAATGGGGGTTGAAACCGATCACAAAAGAGGTTTAATCACTTCTTAGTCAGGGAACGAATGTGACTTATCTGAGGACATGTGAGACTTCTGGAGGACAATCTAAGCTTAATCACACACCTGGATCTAGATTCCATTTCGCGCCCATTTTTCAGGGGGTTTTTCACCGACACTCAACAATTAAGGGTCACAGGACGAATAGGGGATTAATCCTTTGGTGGAACAGGGGTATAAAGTGTTGGAATGCATATATTATCATAACTATGTTTTAAAAGTTACTTTATATGCTTGAAGACATTCTATTATTTGAAAATGTCCATGTTTCTGAAAACTGCTACATTCTGTCACATATCTAACAGTTATTCACGCCCACAGTAAATTACTGCAAAATATATTTAAAAGCTGTTACACTCTTTTACATATGTGTAAGCAATTATTCACGCCTACATTAAAATGTTGCAAAGGATATTTAAATGGCTATGTCTGCCCACTGCCCACATTGCCTCCACATCTTCACAAGCTCTCTTGGCATTGAGACAAGAACAGAAGTGTCTCCTGTATGACCATGATGGTTACTCGACTTGTGTTGTTTGCTGTTTTATTATTTTTCTCTGGTAAGTAGATTTCCTCATTGTTCACAATAATATTTCAAAATTGTAATGTGACAATAATATCAAAATGACACTAGGATATTATTATAAATATAAAACTTGTTTAATAACATTTTAAATATTATTCAGAAAAAATATGACATTAAATAAGCTAATGCACTGGATGCCAATTCTACCAACCAATTCTTGTCACACCTTTATATTTCTTCATTTCAAACAATTTCCTAATGAGTTTGTAAATGTTCTTTCCAACTTACTGCATGCTGTGAAAACATGGAAAAACAATAATAATAGGTTATTGTGGATTTAATGTTTTTTAATTCAATTGTAAATTTTAAAATCGAAAAGATAAAGAAGGAGCACTTCTAACATGTTTAAGCTTTTATTTAAATATATATTATATCTTTATCAATATGCATAAAGATTGGCTTTACATGACTAATATAAGTTACTAACTTAACACAGACAACGTCCTTAAAAGTCTTGCCCTGTCAAAAGGTTGCCAAGATTCAGCATAACATTCAGCCATCTACATTTTTATCTATACAACACTCTAAGCCATTTCACTGATGATCATTGGTAATAGACAATGAAATGCCATGCTGGTAGCCTGGTTCTTTGTCAGTCAGGCAATAAATTACAGGTGCATTATGTGTACATCAACACACATAAGGAAGCGCATGTGAGCCTGTATGAAAGCATTGAAATGATTCTAAAAATTATTAAAATTGAAGTAGAGTTTTGTGTAACATGTGACAATTGGTAGAATTTTGACTCAAAGTTTTAAAACTTAGTTGTACATATGATGCAAACTTGAAAAAGAAAAGCCCAAGCTCCATAACATGTTAAGGTGTGTTAAGTAGCAATGGGAAAGCAGTATGAACAGTGGCATCCATCCTACTAGGAAAATTCCCATAAAATCCTATGGTTTCACATTGACAATTCCAACATTACTGAAAGCAAGGTTGTAATACTCTTCAGTTATGGAGTTCACAGTGGGGTAGTGGTTGGCAGGATTGGCATCTAATTCTGTTGCTTCTCTGTGTTCAAGTCCCACAAGTGATAATGGTGAGGACCTTTCCCATTATTACCCTGGTTGTTGAAGGAGACGTGAAACCCTAACTATAACTTTGCCTTAAGTATGTGTAAAGTGACTAATGGCACTAATTCATGACCAAGTAAATGACAACCCTTCAGAAAGACCTTACTCTAGTGACTATTAGGGTAAGTTTCTGTATTTTCAGAAATAATGGTGAATCATTTTAATAATAACCATGTTTTACCAGCTCTTTCTGAGCCTGTAAAGAACGTAATTTAGATTTTTTTTTAATTAAGGTAACTGGACAACAAAATATTACCCAATATTCTCTATATGTTTACCATGTCCTGCAATCATATAAACTCACTGAAAATCCAAGATAAGATCACCATAATCTAAAAAAATGGGTCTTATCAAACATAACAATCTTATTTGACTCTAAAGATGTCAACCAAAAAGTGATAAAGGCAATGACAAAAATCATTTCAAAGTAATATTATCTTAAAACTGGTCCATCTTTGTAATGAACATTTTCAATGAAGTGAAGAGGCTTTAACCCACATTTTCAAGTGGGCACTTATTTGTACAGACTTTAAAAATAAATTATTCTTTTGATTGCTAAAACCTCTCTAACATCCCATCGTACGTGCACATACGTCCTGGTTAAAGAGAAAAAATCAGGTGATTTGCAAGGGACACTTAAGTCACACTTGCGATTTTATAACAGAATATAAAGGTCGCACACGACCCCACAATAAAAATCGGCAATACACATTTTCTCTGCGTGCACACAGTAGTCCTATAAATGCATCTATGTCCCAAGGGTAACTTACGAGAGACTAGCGTACGTGCATTTCCCTTGCTAGTGTTGCAAGATCTTCCCATTCACTTGCAGAGTTGCATGTGCCGTATAATACACACGTGTACCTTGCTTCAATATTAACCCCAATGTGGTGTCTGTAGCTAGTCACAGTCTGTTCTTTTATGTTCAGGTACTGACACTCTTGTTGAGAAAATGCACCCTGTTAGCGCTTGCAAATGTCTTCTATCCCACAACCAGGCAAGATTAATATTTTTCGACAATATTTGAGGCACACGTACATGTGTACATATTACAGCCAATCTGTGAAACCAGTCATTGACTGAAAATTTCAGTCATTTTGTGTAATGGCTGAAATAACCAGTCATTGCATGTAATGACTAAAATTTTCAGTCATTTCACGTAATGACTGAAATTTATGGTCCATTTTCACACAGATTGACTGAAAATATTCAAATCAATCTGTTAAATTAATTTAGAATTGTTTTTCATCAAAACGTTTGTACATTGTGCATTGTGAACAGTTGTGTGCTAGAGAACTGTTATGGATATTAAATATTAAACTATTTTAATGAAATTAAGAACTTTGGAATTCTCACATACTTTCTGTATTTATATAATCAGGATTTTCAAACCTAAAACTATACTTTTGCAATATACTCTACTGTCATTTAATAATATTAATAAAATATTGAATGGTGAGATGTATTTAATTCCTTTTTAAATTTTATATGCCTTCTACATACATATTTCTGGTTTTCAAAACTAAACTCATATTTTGTTATAAAATGTAAAATAACTGTTTGAGGGCAATGAAATAAAAACGAAATTTATGTTTTGTTTGATGACTAATCCTGATTTATCCATCATAATTTATGATACACAATATACAGTGGCAGGTTCATTAGGAACCAGGAAACCTTGTAGCCTTTGAAGTGGATCTGGTCCACTCTTGTTTTAATTGCAATGCAGCTGTTTCCATCTTATTATGTTCTTTCGGCCATGTTAATGTTGTTTTTCACACCACACAAATAGCCTGCTGATCAAAGATGGAGTGACCTTAAATGTTCTAAAATAACAGGGGCAACTTTATCCATTCTTGTAATAGCTAATAAAGCCTGGGGATCATCTCTGAACCTAAGTCACACCTGAATAGTGAGTACCACGGTAGCTTTAACTAACTCTTAAGATGAATGATATACCCCTGCAGAACCAAATGAAATGCTCAGGGTCAGAATGAGTAATATTCACAAGAAAGGAGTACAATTAGGAGCACAATTTTATACCACTCTCTTAGATTTTATGACATAAAAATAATATTTTCATAGGATACCAGCCTAAAAAACAGGTTGAACTGGACCTCTAACCATGTTAATATATGAAAGTGTTTTGTTAACTTTCTGTTATAAATGTGCTTCACACGCATCATTCTGAAATTAGTATCAAACCTTTCCCAAACTGTTTCAAAATCGTATATGTTTCCCCCCTTCTCCAGAAGCCTAGCCTAGATAGTAATCTCCTGAAAAACTGTAGACCAGTGTCAAACCTTAGTTTTATATCTAAACTGATTGAAAAAATATGTGGCTAATCAGTTAAAAAGTTACATCAACAAAGAGGGGCTCTACAATCTCAAATAAATGCATTCTACAGAAACAGCACTCCTAAAAGGTCAAAATGATACAGCTGCTTCAATGGACTCAGGTGAAGTTGTTGCTCTCACACTGTTGGGCATCTCAGTAGCAGTTGATATTATTGATCACACCGTTCTTTTTAACTGCCTCAGGGATTGGTTTGACGCAGATGGCACTGTGATCAAATCTTATCTCACAAACCGCAGACATAAGGTTAAATTGGGTTTGGCTTTTCGGATGAATTCCCACTCCCTTATGGGGTCCCTCAATCTCCCTCCTAATGAAGTTAAGAATTTAGATGTTATTTTTGATTCTGGAAACACTTTTGCCAGTCATATAACCAAGGTTTGTCATGCCTGCTACTACCATCTCAAGGGGTTTAGAGGCATTTGTAAATTCCTCAGTGTAGGGACCTGCCAGCATATCTCAATGATCAGTAGTCAGATTGAATACTATTATTCCTTACTTTATGGTGTGAATAAATATAGTGTGGCTAAACTCCAAAAGATTTAAAATGCCCTTTGTAGAATTGTTTTCAGACTTGATAAAACAAGCCATGTAAATTCCAATCTGCAAAAACTACACTGGCTCCCGATTTCATACCGTATCCTGTGCAAATATAATCTTATTACATTCAAGGCTATCAGGTTCTCCCAACTCACATGCGTATAATTCTTTACCCAAGCCAGCAGCCTCACTTGTGGAAATCAGCTTTTTTTCTTCAGAAAAGGCCATTGGTAGGCGAGGTTTTAAAATGGCTTCTCCCACTGAATGGAACTGATTCACACAATCGGTCCGATCACAGAACACAATAATAGGGTTTCGTAGCCAGTTAAAGACCTGCTTGTTTAGACTTACATTCCACCAGGGTATATTTCCCCTTGAGGGTGCTAAATTTGGATCTTGACCCGACAAGGTCAAGTATATGTGATGTTACAATATTATGCCTTTTGATTAGGCTGTTTAATTTGAATAAAAGTATAATTCTTTGAAAGGGTTATTATTTTTTGGTAGAACATTTTGGTTCCTAAGAGTAAACAGGTCTTCAGTAGCCTACTGGATTAACAGATTTAGCATAAAGTCACAAGCTGTGACATCACCTCTGTATTGGTTTGACTCCTACTTGTGACCGTGTTGAGGCCAAGATTGGGCTAAGAATATGAATATGACCTCTGGGTCTGATTCCTGGGGCTGAACATACTAGGGTATGCTTTCAGAGGCTGGTTTTGATGGGAGGCACAGTAGCAAGTATAATTTTCCTTTGATTTATTAAGAAGTCTACATGCATATATATTTGATTTGGAAGTATATAAACATTTATAACAGGTTTGGAAAAGGCAACAGGAAAATGTCAAAGAAGGTTTTTGTTCCAGTCATCTCCACATTGTGATGACCAATCACTTTTTACTGTTACTGTCACCCCACCAATTGAATCACTGTGCGAGGGATTTCAGATGGATTCTGCCAAAGTAACTATTGCTTTCAAAGGTAGGTCGTGGCTATTGTGAGAAGAGTCTTGTTTCTGCAGACCCTGATGATGAAGGGCAAAGGTATTTTTGTACAGTCTGTGTGTCTGCTTGTTTCTGTTTGTCCCTCTGTGTGCATAACACCAAATTTGTGCATATGCCCCTTTCACACCACAGGCGATATGTTCTGTGGTTACAGGTAATCCTCGGTGACAGAACCACCTTCCAGGTCACCCCATGTCATCCAAGTTGTTCACACTACAGGTGGTTAGTTTTTGTTTGTGTCTTTCACAATCATTCCAGATTCGTATGCGACCATGTGTCACAGTGGTGAAACGTCCATGTGCCTCCACTTGACTTATATCATATTACACTGTATTACACCGAAAGATGACAAAATCACAATGTTATGTACACTGTGGACCACACCTTCAGTCAACATAGTAAGAAAATTCTTATGCCCATGCACATAATGGTACTGAATTCAGAGGCAGAAATTTTAAACAGTTTAAAACTTCTGTAGGACTCGCAAGGTAAGGGATGGTTCCCCACTGACTCGCAAGGTCGCATACAGACGTCAGACTGCTATCCAAGGACAGGGATGTTTCACCAAATGCAGGTACTGTAGGGGATACTGCCTGTAGTGTGACAGGATATTAGATCTGGCTCATATTTTAGACAAGGTGGGGTTAACCTGGGGCTCAATACTCAATAATGCAAAGTTGATTTGGCTCTGGATCCAGATTGAATGTCCACAAACTGCTTCTCTTTCACAAATGGTTCATAATTATTGGGCACATAAAAGATAGGTGTGTGGCAGAGTCATTTAGTGCAAACCAATTGAAGGTCGAGTAATGAATGATGATGGTCACACTGAGAGCGTCTTTACTAATTTCAAGCATCATCTCAACCAAGGATGCATTAGTTTTAACATTACCTGTAGGACGGGGTTTGTAGTTTGTCAGGCATGGCTTCTTATGAACATGTGACCATAAATTAGTGACTAGTCATAACAGATTATGCATAACCTAGCCGTACAAGATTTACAGTGCAGTGGCCTATACAAGAGTGAATGATCTCATTTTAATTTGTGGCTTTTAATTAAATCAAATTATGAAGAATAACTGAGAATGACAAGTGTAGTATTTACCCTATGCATTTATATTTTAAATTTCTATTCTTAGGAAACCAATGTAACACTTTTCTGCATGACTAGGTCACAGAAAACAACAACTAAAAACACTGCAATTATTCCAGATATTAAAGCTTCTCCTAGAGTTTTTAAAATCATTTTATTATTTTTAAGTGAAAATTATATTTTTTTTTATTGTATTTTTGAAACTAAAAATGTTCACATGTTGTCGATTATGAGGTAAAAATATTAAGATTTTAAGATTATTTCTTATTTAAATAAATTAATCAAATTAAAGAAACACATTTTCATTATGGAAATTTTATAAACTATAAAATTATGTGACAGTAAAATTTTGTATTAATAAAAATATGTAATTATAGTTCAGATTAAAAGTAGTGGCTCTTTCATTGCCGGGAAAATCAGTTATAAACAGTATTTATGATTAAATTACACGTATTAAATAGAAGTTATAAACAGTATTTATTTAAAATGAAATAAGTGACTATACTAGACTTATTTGTTTATTTTGACAGCTACAGTCAACAATGACCACTTCACAATGAGTGAATTTTGTTTTTCTGCTGATAATGTTAAGCAGACTGACTTCCATTGGGTGAAGGCAAATGGTGACCCTGTCAAATATCAGGTGAAATATGTATTCTGGAAATGAATTATCTTCAACTTTATGAAAAAATGTTTCTTTCTAAACAAAGTGTTAGCCTCCTAGAAACTGCACCATACTCCTGAAAACAATAATTAAAATAATATTTAGCAAAACTATGGTCATTTTAATTGAATGTCTATGGGAATACTTACCACTTTTCATTTTTTTACAGTGGCTATTATCTAATTATCTATACTTCTATCTTAGTAGTTCCATAGGTATGAATTATATTGTATTGTTTCACGTTTTATTGTATTTTGTGCACTTGGGCATTAGATGTGTTTCCATGGACAAACAACTCATTGTTCATCTTTAATATCATTTATTATTTTGTTCAAAAACTCAACGATTTAATCATGATAAAGATTATGCACGTGTATGCCTTTTAGAAATGCATCTCTTTGACAAAGATTATTGATAAGTGTTTGTGGGTCTACTAAAAGCACATTTTGAAACCGCACTTGAACAACGTGTTCAATTAAGATTATCCTATTTTTATCTCCCGCCAGGGGCCGAAGGCTGAGGTCGGGAGATTATAAAACGCCTTCCGTCCATTCGTCACGTTTTTGCATAAACCTTATTTTGAAAAACAAAATGGCCGCCATAGCCAATTATTTAAAAATCATTAAGATGCTCTAAAACTTGTTATATTGCAGCTAGCTTCATCAAATATGCGCAAAATATATATGGCTAGGAAAGTTAGCCTGATAGTAATTTAGCCTAGTTTCAAAAACAAAATGGCCGTCATATCACATGTTAGATGGGATTATCCTATTAAAAGGCCTTATATCTCCCTTATCATTGCTACTAGGGGTTCCAAATGTGAAAACAACTTATACCAAGTCAAGGCCTGAGACTATTTTGAAATTGCTGACTTTTACCTTTGACCCCTTCTTCAATGTCAAGTGGGATTATTTTACTTCAAAGGCCTTAAATCTCCATTTTTACTGATTCTAAGGTGGGAAATAACCGCTGCGGCAGTGGCCTTGTTATAACAACGTCATTTGGAGACTATTGAAACAGTGGTAAATAAGTTAGCATTGTTCAACACAAAATATATTAAGGTTTCAGAAAGTGTTTGGTATCTATTTTGTCATGTAATTTAACAGTACTTATTTTTTCTATTTCTATGCTGATAAATATATCATTGAACCAGGTTATGATACACTATTTCAGTCTTTCCTTTGTTTAGGTAAAGCCTGATGTGAAAAATACATGTATGATTGCGTCAAGTGACACTTACAGGTCACTGACAGCTGTTATTCAAGTGAAAAAATCAAGAACATTTAATACCTGGCGTCTAAGATACACAGCCTGTATTGGTAAGTTGTTCTACCTTAATTTGTGACTTTTTCAATATTGAGTATGTGGTGATCTTTCACAATTGAAATATGGTAGGTTTTATTATGCAGGAAATTATATATCATACTGTGGGACTGTGTCTAGATTGACATTTGGACTCAGACTCAGGACTAAAACCAGAGTAAAAATTCTTGGTGGGCAAGTTTATGTGTACTGGGCTTACTAATTTCATAAAAAGGGTTCAAGATTTGCTCATTTTTAACAGACATTGTCATAATTATATCCAGAGCTTTATTCATAATAAAGTGTTCTAAGCCATACTTCATTAAGATTTATTTAAAACTGACACTGCAGTGTTGTCATGTTAATCCACTTCTTTAATCTGGAGGTTATTGTAATACCGAACTACGGATCTTTCATTGCAACAATGACCATTAATAAAACAACAATGCCACATTTGCAATGATCCCCTTGCTTTTATAGTATGTGATTGCCAGACCTTATGAAATGTCTGCCATGCCAGTTTAACCTCCTCTTGGGTTTACCTTAGTTTTTTACATGTTATTATTTATTTGACTGGTCAATAAAAGGGTTTATTGCTTGACCAGCTCTGGATCCAGCAGAGTTGCTTCGAATTTCAAACAGTATGCATGAATGTTTTTGAACTCTCTAGCCTACCACTGGATGAGTATCTGCTTAATGAGCATGTGAAACTATAGCTTTCATTAGCTCTTCTGCACAGTTCCACGGAAGAGAATTTTCCTTGATAGTAGTGACACAGACATTTGTGATAATAGAGATAGGTTGTACCGTGCTGACCCTGGTTGCCTCTTTTGATTTTGACCTTTTGTTTCGTTGTTAGATTTAACTGTTTACTTCAGGAATTGACATGAGTTGATGCTCCTCAGAACTTTCACTGATCTTGACCAAGCATTAAAGTCCACCAGAAGGGACTATTCCTTTTTGACTGATATTGGACCTTAGTCCTAAACAGGACGGGATATTCCAGGCTGAACTGGCTGTCTGCTTGATTTAGATAATTTTCACAGATTCATACATTTTTAACCTATGAAAGTTGTTTTGCACTAACACAAAATATCAGGTTTTGTTTAGTATACAGCCCTGCTTGGATTTTTTAATATATGTTTTACCTTTGGGTATTGCTAACATGCAAGTAATATATTCCAAACACTTGTTTTACTTATTGTATCATCATGTACCTTTAACATTCTGAACATAGATAAAACAACATTGAACTCTGCACATACCTAACTGATATGTCTCTTGGGAAACTGATGTTATTTTTGAGAATAGTGAAAGGCTTCGGCATGGTATTTTCAATGCCTTGATGAAGCTAGCTACAATAGGACTATATGTTTGTGTATGCTGTTGCATTTGTTATTAAATAATATCTTTGTTATTTTGTTAAGTCTCATGTATATTTTGCTTGTAAAACTTCTGTTACAGTTACTGGTACTAATACTGATAATACTCCAACAACCAAAGCACCGGTGGTAAGTGAACAATAAATATTTTTAATTTTGAACTTGTCTTGTGTTGAAAAAATGTCTTAATATTAACAGACTGAAAATTTTATCTGTTTACAATTGACAAGTTTTATTTGTGATGTATAGACAGCCAATTATGGTTGTCCCAATAATAACTTGTTGAAATTTAAAATGGATGAAATAACCTGTTTTGGCTATTTTTAATGTTTTAAAATTTGCCGTGTTGGAATAGCTCATTAGAATTACCCATGGTTTGCCTTTGTGTGATCCATATATCTCTATTCATTGTAAAATTTTGCTTGCATTATCTATAAGATAATTTAAGTTTTTCATTTTCATGAATTTTACATTCATGGTTTGCTGAGCATCATAAGTTTGGTTATATAACAGGGATAAGATATTTTCCCATTCACCCAAACCAGCTGCAGATCTTAATTTATTATTTATCTTTATACACTTTATTTCCCATCGGTCCAATTTGGATGACAACAAATATTATGTCTAGGATACAGCTGTAACTTTGTGTAATATGGTAATAATGGTATCCTGCATTATAACATATATTCTTTTTATTCTAAATATATTTTATGTGACCTAGTTTGAACAACTATCTTACATAATAAACGAAGTGTGTGTATAACAAAATGTATGTTTTAAGGAAAACCCATTGATTTGAGCTATATCTGTATCAATTTAAATTGTATCTGTATCAATTTGAACTATATCTGTATCAATTTGAACTATATCTGTATCAATCTCTAAAAAGACATGCAAAAACATTTATACAAAAGCATCCCTGCAACGCTGTTCAACCATTTTTGGACATGAACAAACCTATATTTTTATCAATGCTCATTTTATCGTCAATGCAATTGGTTTTACTTAGTTTAGTTATTTAGCATTTTACTTGCTTTCAACACTGTACACGTCATATCAAGACAGGTAGTTTTATGCAAAGATGAAAGCAGTATATACAGTTGGTCAAGGTTCTGTACTGTAAATTGCTGACCATTGGTAAGCAACTACCAACTTTCCCCACATAAGGTCCGGAGTTTGAATTGCCGACCTCAGAGATGGGAGTTGAGTTTGCTACCACCGCACCACCATGGCCCTTGGTTTTGTGAAAGACAAGTAGAGCTTCATTGCATATGGTTTTTGCCTACCTCTTTACATGCAGCGGAATTCAGGTGTCTTAAATGTGATATTGTCTTGTACTACCACAATTTAGACTATTGCTTCAACCTATCTTGTACACAGTCTAAAATGCCACAAACATCTGATACAAGAGAGGTTCCAATCTCGTTCATTTTGGGAGAAAAATGTCCTTTTGTCTAAATTGATTGCCTAGTATCTTGTTTTGTTTAAACCCCAGTCACATTACAGACGGTAAAACACACGGTTATAGGTATTGGACTAGCTTGCCCCTGTCCTTCAAATACTGTCTCAGGTTTGTATGCAACCTTGTAACAGAATGGCGAAACTTTCATTACTAAGCACATTCTACAAAAGTTTTAAAATGTCTAAACTTTCTTCCTCTGAATTTGGAACCATGTACATGTGGAGAGGAATGCAAGCATGTGAAGATGAATTTCTTGCTATGGTAACTGAAGGTGTAGTCTGTGGTGTATATAAGGTTATGAATCAGTAGTAACATGGCAGCATAAAGCCAATGGAGGTAAATGGACGTTATACCACTGTCATAACTAACGTCAACCTCACACAATAGCTGAAGGACAGGGGCATTTCGTCTGATGCCTATAACCGTGAATCATCCTGCCTGTAGTGTGACGGAAACACCAAACCTAGCGGCAATCAAGTAAAGCCTCTAACTGTGGGACACAGTGTGACCGGGGGCATTTTATTGTAAAGGGACAGCCATTTAGGTGATCATCTGAGTCACTTTGTATCTGCTCACCCACGGCCCGGAATTCAGATGGTAACCCACTCAAGTACTAAACCAAGTTGGGTGCTGCTGCTTTACTTTGTTGATGAGAATGTCAAGCTGTACCAGATAGGCTGATTTATTTTGTCTAAACTATTAGACATGTTAATGATACAAGCATACTATAGCAATTTAGCATTTGTCACTAATTTATTCATCCTGATCACACTTTGACAATTCCATTTGGTTGTAAGGTTGATTGTGGAAATTGATCATATGCTGTGAAATATAACATTGTCTTTGTTTCAGGCCAAACCACCTGCAAAAAAATTAGATGGCGTGACAGTGTCATTGCAGGATATGTGAGTTTTATCTATTTTCTAGATGTTGTACTTTTAAGAGAATACATGCTTACAATAACAGATATAGCCAATCGTCTTATGGTACAGACAAAGGTCACAATGCTATTCTGGTCTTTAGAACTACAAAAGAGTGAGAGATTTAACTTGTCTTGGCTAATTTTGTGAATTGTTGTTTTGTGTTTTGGAATTATCTATTAGGTTAAATAAAACAGGGTTTGTACTCGGTACTATTTGTGCATGCAGTAGTTTATTTTTTCAAAATGTTTGAAAAACCCATGATAGGCTCTCACATGCTATACTACAGTCCCCACCCATTTTTCAGGTCCAGCAACACACACTGACGATTCATTAGTTTATTAATACATATGTACAGTATAATAATGGTACAGTATAATAATGTAAATGTAAAATATAAATGTAAATCTAAAGACTTTTTACAGATGACAGCTGATTACACAGGTTGTTTACAGTTAGCAGTACACAAATACACACAATAATGTTAAATTACACCTTGGTTATACAATTATAAGCTAAATTTAATAAGGTAATAACTATTTGAGGTCTGTTATTTGACTTTCAAAGCTAGTTGACCCCCAGCAGGAGGTATACTCCATAAATATGATGTGACCTTGCTGCTAAGCATTGACGGGGTCGTGTGACACCTGCTGAGGAGCAGGGGGCAAAGAAAAGGTGTTACCTACATATATGTAATTTAAACTGTAGAATGTATGAATATATGTATGAATTTAACCGTGAATATGCCATGAAACTGCCCTCAAAAACCCAATGTAGAAACATAGAAACATTTCTACCCACATACCTAGGAATTGATAATATTTGTGAAAGATTGAGCTATTTCTTGACTCCTTTTTTGATCTTGTTGGATATAGGTCCAGACACAATTGGAGGCCCATGATCCATGGGTCTTTATGTTTTGTACAGGTACATGAGCATTATAGGCACAGAAAGCTCCTGACCTTTTAAAAGTATGGAATGAGAAGTGATGAAAGGGAAGATGGCCTTGAGATGACCACACTTGAAACAGGGGGTCCTGATTCTTTGGTCTGTAATGTAATATGGCTTTCTTTAAAGCACGAACTGGACACAGGGGAGAGGGATACAAAGACGGGAGGGCTATAACATGAAGTTTATCCCTGGACTGCATTGTTTTCGACTATTTCAAAGTTATTAACATACCAGGATGTTTGAATTGTACATCACCCCTAGTAAGGTGTCTGGATGTGTCGAATTCTCTGACTGAATGAGGGGCTATATTTGATATTCGTAAAAAGCCAAAGAAAGCTACGAGGAAAATGGCTTTGAAAGTGTAAGGGGAAGTAACAGCATCACAAGCAGCAATCAAATCTTTCAAAGTATCAATGGACATTATATTCCTAGTCGTGATTGCTAGAGGCGATTGATCTTGGTTGCTTTAATAAACAAACGCACCTGAGATTGATCCATCAAATCATATTGCAAAGAATACATAATAAAATTTGCCTTAAGGGCTGAAATATTATTTGCCAGCATGTTACAGGAGACACCATTCTCTGATAAATACTCAAGATATGCTAACACTTCATATAATGTGATTTTACTCGGATCTATGCCACTGCATATGCAAAACCCTATAAAGTTCCTGAATAACAGTTGGTAGCAACGACGAGTCTTTGGTCTGTAAGCCATGTGTAATCTACTGGAAGCTTTTGCCTTCGGCAGGACCAGTTCTTCTCGACCTACAACAAAGTGCAATAATGTTATTATCATTTATATATGGTTATTAAGCTGAAGCACATTATGTGGGATAGACATCCATGTTGGGTTTTGAATTGCTTTGTGTAACTTCTGTGCTTGCTCTACAGAATTCTGCCACCTAGAAAGCAAATCAGCCACGACGTTCTGCGTACCAGCTATGTGTGAATAAGATAGGTCAATATCTGCACGGGCTGCTTCCAGCCAAATATTCCTCGCGCACGCACCAAGGAACACATCCCTCGCTTTTCCCAACCTCAAAACCTGGACTACAGCCAGGTTATCACATCTTATGTGAATACGCTTTTTATGCCAATAAACTGCAAAGACTCGAATAGCTGCGAGTATGTTCAACATCTCCAGCTGAGTGATGGCCAGATTGCCATAATGCTTTTCTATGGGAATGTGATAGATGTAATTCGCCCAATGCCCTCCAAAGCCAGTCAGACAAGCATCCAATTTTATGATGTCATGAGAAAGCTTATGGTCAAAAAAGGACACTCCATTGTATCTCTGGACAAACGTTATGAACCACATGAGGTTGCGTTTGAAATCATGAGTTAAGGTGATGGACTTCTTGTCATAGTTCATTCTGAGTAGATCCAGCATGCGATTTAGAAATATATGCGCAGGACGAACGCACTTGTGTATGTATAAGAGATTTCCCAGAAGGGATTGAAGTTGCTGTTTTGAACAGTACTTCTTGTGTCGCCAGTCATGCAGCATTTGCTGTATGACCTTCAATTTCTCGTCAGGCATGGAAATGGTTTTGTTAATGCTATCAATTTCCACCCCTAAACAGACTGCCTTGGTAGTTGGAGGTACAAGCTTTTTTACACTCATTTCTAGACCTAGACGTTGGAGGACATTCTTTAAGTGCTCAAAGGCTGCAGACGCAACACTGCGTATGCCCACTCCCACAAAATTGTCTACATAATTTATTATGTCATATCCATCCCGTCGCGTAATGAAGCGAACCGCATCGCTGACACGCTGGAATATCTGCATTCTGTGTCTGCTCCTGAATGGTAAACATGTATCAAAATATGTGACGTGACACCATTTGAGTCCCAGTAAGTCAAAATCGAACGGATCTATCTTTATGTGCCTGAATGCATGACTGATGTCTATTTTAAACAAATGCGCTCCAGCACCAGCCTCATTCAATGCGTCTGTTATATTGTCAACAGTAGGGAACGTCAACGCAAAATTCGTGGCCATGTATGAGTTCTTGTCAACACCCAGATTGACAGATGCGTCTTTCGGCCAAGAGAGGTCTATAATAACCCTTCTATGTGCTGCGTTTGCTTTTTCCCTGGTCATGAAAGGTAAAAAGTGGCAATTTTGAATTGGACTCTGTTTGAACGGGCCCATGATTGCTTGGTATTTAAGTTCTTCCTCTAAGTACGCGTCAACATCAGCAAGGAACTGTGTAGCAGAATTTTTATTTTTATTTTCCCACCTCAATTTTGAATTTCTATTGAAGTCCAAAGGGAAACCAAATTTTAAAAACTCACACAGTTGTACATCCCAATAATCTTGGAGCTCACATTCCCATTCATCCACATGAAGTTGCAATTTTATCGGAATCCTGCACCCCAGGAAATTATACGTGCCACTGCCTTTTACCAGGTTGTGCAAATCGACCGGGTTATCCACTTTTTGGTGTGACGCATTCGCAGACATGGGCAAGATGAAATCCCCCAATGGGACAAAGCCGAAGTTGTACTTTCTTTGTTCTTTCCATTTTTTAAAATATCCACAGTTTTCAACAGTACTGTTCAACGCATGGTGACGAGTTTGTTTAAAAAACAAAGAATGTGCAAACTTATCTTCATGAAGGCCATTTATGTCATACAACAAAATATCATCACTGTTAACTTGATTATTAGCACCATTCTGTGCCACTGGATTGCTATCAGCACTCATATGTTCATTGTTCTCGTTCACAACTACGCTACTTGTACTTGATACTGATCCATCAACATTTTCACTTGTATCACCCTGCATATCACCTTGACTCTGTTGACCATTATATATTTTGACAGATCTTTTGAAGATCTTAGTATGGCTACTTTTGTTGTTTTTACCTTGGCCAATACTATTGTTTAACTTTAATGCTGATTGTTTCATATTATGCAACACCTTGTATTTATTACCTTTTGCCAGTAACGCATTAATTGACTTTGCACACACATTGGAATTGGTGAATACTCTTTGCTTCACTGGAGATTCAATAATACGTTCTTTGTCACACACCACTTTACTGACATCACCTTTTACCTGACTATTACTAAAAACAGCTTTCACACTGTTAGGTTTAAGATCAGACACATTGCTACTGCTTTTGTTGCTACTAATGCTGCTCACCACACTCATGGGTGGGCAGCATTTTGGTCATTTTTTGTTTGCTGTTTCTTGGCCATTTGACAGTCTTTTTCTGAGTGATTAAGAATTCTCCCTTGCCTTAAACAAAAGGCACAAATGTGCTTGTGCAACTTTCCCCCTGTTTCATGATCCCTACTATATGGACAAGTACCCATTTGAAAATCCTTGCAAAACCATGGACGTTTCTCCCCCACTTTAATTCCCCAATTTTGTTTATTCTGGTGCTTTTGGGTGTGAGCCCTGCGAATGCGGTCAATCCTGGTCGTATCCAGCCAAGTGAGCTTTCCCCTTTCCATTTCACACAGCATACTGCATGACTTGCTTTTGCACTGACCCAGAAAAAATCCGACGCGTCTTCCATTAAATGACCGAGATATTGTAATGTGTTCTCTAATCTCCCAATTTTTTTCATCCAAAATATTTTTTGTGAACCCTTGATAAATTGTGACATGTTTATTTGATCATATGTTAGGCATTGCCTGGTTTGCCCCCCTAATACGTGTTCATGTGGCCAAGAAACTTTTTGTTGTACCGTAACCTCCATCCGGTTTTTTGCCCAATTTTGCCACACTCTGGTCAATTTGCCTCTGAATCTGCCTAGAACTTCTTATATATGACAATTTTGGTAGCTTCATTTCATCATCTGAATTTGTATTCTCACTTAATGAACTGTCAGTATTTTCAGATATTATTCTACATTTCGATTGTCTGACAACATTACTTATCTTAAGCCATTGAACACTGGGTTGAATCATATCCCTTTTTAGATAGTAAACCATGGTATAAAATCTTCACTTTCACACATAAAATTGTACCTGAAACTTATCTCCAATGTTTTCAATATAAAATTCTCAATAGATTATTGAATTGCAACTATAATTTATATAAATGGAAAATAACGGATAGTAATCTCTGCTTTTGTTGCAATTCCATAGATACAATTGAGCATCACTTATTTTTATGTCCAAAAACCTCAAAATTTTGGGAAGAAATTCTTGCCTGGGTAAGGTCAACTCTAAATGTACACTTTGAACAAGGTTATGCAATATGTGAAATTATTTTTGGATACCATCTCTTTGAAACTGTTTACACTGTATCAAATCATATTCACAATATTGTAATTTTAATTGGAAAATGGTACATAAATAAAACCAAGACTGAACAAAAAGACCTTTCCTTTGTCCATTTTCTCTACCTTTTGAAATCCAAATTTGAAATCTATATTGCTATGTACAGTAAAAAAAACAGTATTGAAGGAACGGTCAGTGAGCTCAGTTTAAACTTAAAAAGACTAATAAAACTAATATAGGCCGATGATTTCTTTAGTGAGCTAAATCCAACTTGAAAAGACTGAAAGAAATACATTGATAATAGATTTCATGGAACAAGTGTTTTTTTTTTCTCGCAGACGGAGTGGTTTTGTTTTGTGGAGTCTTCCTGTGTAATGTGTGTTTCAAGTTTTGTCTGTGTTCCCCATGTAGTGTACAAAGATGTATTACTTTATGTTCTTCAAGTATTTTGGTAGGTCTTATTGTCTCGTGTGTTGTGTTTTTTTGTGAATAATGTATCCTTGTATTCTTTTCTTGTGAAATAAACATATTAAAAACAAAAAAAAGTCTCTTGCTTCTTCCTAAGTCGTGGCTGGAGTCGTAGCTTGTCGTCCCCCCTGCGACCTGTTGCTCAACAGCATTCAACCTCGACGACATCTTCTTCAGTTCTGTCAAGATCTGTCCCTGCACATCCGAACTCGCCCTCTCCTCCAGAGCTGCTTCTTTTTCGTTCTCACTGTCGCTTTCTGTGCTAGAATACTGCACACATTTGACATGAGAGTCCTTTTCCCTGGCGACTGCATTCTTTGACCTTCTTGCACCTTTCTTACTATACAACATATGCTCTGGACAAGAGTCCCATTCATCAACACCACTAGCCACGGCAGCACTGCTGGCAGCTTCCTCTTCTTTTTGCACATTTTTCCAGTTTTTTCCAGTTGGGGATAATGTTTTTGTCCACACGCCCAACAATTATTTTTATTTTGTCCCATATTTTCAATTCAACACACAAATATTCTGAAACACATACGCACGACCCCTGAGGATGTGCCTACGACAACCTGAGTCTAAATTTGGCTAATTCTGCGAGGACTATATAAGTAAATAGGGTTGACTGTCCCTTTGAAGTAGCCAAGTAAAGCCTGAGGTTGTCTCGATGACTAAGCACGATCCAGATGCAGTTCAGCAGCAATAGTACATGACAGATTAAAATGACAATACATAAACTAAATTAGCATTCAGTTTGACAACACACACTAAGAATAATAAAATAACAAGTTAAAAGCCATTGTAAAATTCATTTCGTTATGTGTACACCACTTTCCAATATCACAATCTTTTCAAACACAAGCCCATTCACAGGCAATTGAATTTCAAGATGTCCACAGTCCTAGTTCTTATGTGTAACTGATGGTATAATTACAAATTTCCCTCTCTTCTTCGTGCTGACCAATGAGAATGAGTTTTACAAGAAACCCCTCTGTTCCTAAGGTTTGAACCCCCTTTTGGTAAGCCCTAAACTTAAAATTCTACAAGATTAGGGCTAGTCCCGAAAAAGGGGTGCCTGTTACACCATTCCTGAAAATGTACATGTCAGCGGGGGAGGGGGTAGATTGAGCATATGGGGTAGCTCATTTTTAAATATCCATTTACGGTGTGATAAGGTGGTGAATCCAAATTCCAATATGAATTATTATGTACATCTGAAGGACTTTAGACAAGTTAAAATATAGCTCTCTCAGGCAACTGCCATGATGGCAGCAAATGCTTTGCTTAGTAGTCGACATGCTATCTTTCATGCTTAAGTTGCTGTGTATTCAAAATAGTCTTACCAGGCTTGTTACCAACATTGGTAAGTTTGTCAGTGTGACATCTATCCTGAAAACTCTGTTTCCTATTTAATATCACTTCATTTCTAAAATGGCTACTTTAGTGTATGAATAAACTCATACTGGCTGTCCTAAATATGTCAGCTCATAATTAACTATGGATACTTCCTTATTCTTTTAACTAACATTGTTTAATTGTTTCATAATGTATTTTTCTTTCTAATTTTAACACTACAGCGACAACAGATTTCAGGCTGACATGATTCCATACATGTTGATGATATTGTCAGCAGGTAAGTACACATAAGATAACCATACACATTGACACTCAATGTGAAAACAGGTCATTTAAAAGTTTACTTATAGACTACAGCTTACTATTTATTCATCTAACTGACAACATAAGAAAATGCAACACTAATTGTCTTTTTAATGAAAAAGCTGAAAACTTTTTGCAAGAGCCTATTCACCTTACCCCGCCACCTGGCTATGTTAATGATCATATTTTTAATTCAATATGCTTACAAACAGTAACACTATACAGTCTTCCGGGTAATAGATATTAAGTGCTATTAAAGCTCTATTTTAGATTTGATCATAATCTATCACACAAAGTATCATTCAATTGTCTGACTTTTATGAATGTGGAAACAGATAACTATATGTGTTCATTACATTGCTGTGCATACTAAATTGCCTCTGTGGTCAAAACCACATGAGACCATTCTTTTCTGTCTGCAACCTTTATCATATTCTCATAATTTCAAACAGAGCCTTTGGAACCGACTCCCAGCAAAACCAATCAATAATATCTCTGTACAGTACAATTTGCCATTTTGCATATCTATCTTTCATATGCACATCAGAACTTTTAACATCAAAAAGAAAGTGACAAAAATACTAGAAATACCACTTTCAAATATATTGTAATGCATAGTTCAATGCTAAAAACTTTACTGTATTACATTTCAGATGTTAACCCAGAGTTAAAAAATATCGGATGCAAATGTGAAAACCCTACTAAATGTACCTGTTGTCTGTCATTCAAAGTACCAGTCATAGGACTTGAAATAGAAGGTAATAGCTGTATATGTCAGGCAATTCAAATTTCACTAACATTACAATAAAATATAAAGCTTACTGCATATACTAAATACTAGACAACTAGTTTCCTCTTTGCAGATATATTCAGATAAGTGATTGAGCCATTGTGACACAAAGAACATAGCCTTAGTATTAATTACATATTTTGTAAATGATAAACAACTGTTAACTAAAAGAGCATATTATGATGCAGGCATTCTTTTTCTATTTAAAAAAAACAACACATCATTCATTACATATTTATAATCAATTCTGTATTGTACAAAAACAAGATAGCAAAGATATTTTCAATAAGTGATTGAGTCATTGTGATACAAAGAACATAGCCTTAGTATTAATTATATATTTTGTAAATGTTAAACAACTGTTAACTTAAAGAGCATATTATGATGCAGACATTCTTTTTCTATTTTTTTAAAAAAGCAACAAATCATTCATTACATATTTATGATCTATTCTGTTCTGTAGCCTGTGTGACTGTGGAATTGATCACAGATCCACTTGGTTTAAAAATAACCATGACTCTGAATGGTGCCACGGTATTCAATGAAGTCATCTCAGGTAACATTTTTGAATAGTTATATTGTTTGAAATACATAGAACACCATTGATGTTACTTCCATTATTATAATCTTTTTTAATAGTTTACTTAATATTGGTCAAAACTGAATGATGATAAACATCAATAGATTTCTGTAGTAAGTGATATGTTAGCAAAATTATAGTAACAAATTATGGCAACAAAATTATTGCATCCCTATTGAATGACATAACCTTCAAGGACTTACTTTTAAATGGTTTTCTTGCTATCCTATCGCTCTGCACTTTATGATATGATAATTGATTTTTAAATATTGCTCCATTAATAAACAGAAAAAAATTTGTCTGCCTGATTAGTCACCTAATCACTGTACTCATGTGTAGCTTCACTGTCATAACATTATCTCCACTACATGTGTTCTTATTCAGCGGAGAAGCCACCTGCTGTGTGTGTTAGTCTTCGAGGGGCTGCCAAGCTCTGTCTGGAGGTTTATAATCTGCAGATTTCTCCCTTCCATGTGTGTTTGAAATTGATCGCCAGGCTGTTTGGAGTCACCTTGCATGAGTGGCCTCTGGGTTGTATTCCATAGTGATGCAGCACAGCCGATAAAGACAACTAATGATGCTACATGAAGCACTAGTTAGTCGGGAACAACCAAAATAATTTCTTTAAAATAGTACTCACATGAAAAATACAAATTATAGAATTAAGTTCAGTGTGTGTTAATTTTGTTTATGAATAAATTTTTGCTTCAGAGCAAAAGCCTTCTCATTTTACCCAGCACCATGCCAGTATTGTGATCTACACCATGAATAATTTTTAAATATCCAGGTGGTAGCCTAGATCACTCTAAAAGTTCAATGGAATCTAAAAAATAAGGTCAAGGCATATCTTCTAAATTTATTTTAAAGAAATTCCTTCCAGCTTTTTATGTATTCATCCTGATACCAAAGAAATAAATCATTGCAAAAACTTAACCTCCTTTTCAAAGGTAATTAAGGAGTAACCTGAACTGGAGTAACAACATTTCCTAGTTTTATTACAAACCCAAGGCTCCAGGAACATGAAACTTGATGATGGACACTCAATTTACTATGGTAACCAATCTAACTAGCTCCTAGCTGCTGTCAATTGCTATAATTTTCTGTTGGAACAGTCAAGAGGCAGACACTATTCTACAGTTATTGCTGAAAATAATGGTAACCCCAAGGCTCTGTGGAACACTTTCAAAAAATCTTGCATAAATCCTAGAAAAGAAGACTAAGAAGCAACAACAGCTCCCTATCCTCCTTCCAACCTGTAGCTGAAGGTGACAACCTCAAAATCCTAAATTCCTCCCCCACCAAATCATGTGATCTGGACCTGATACCAACTTCAATAGTTAAAGAGTGCAGGGACGTTCCAATATTATTAATTACTCACTCAAAGAGGGGATCTCCTCAAAAATTACAGACCGTTTTCCAACCTTAGTTTCATATCCAAACTGGTCAAAAAGAAGTGGTTAAACAGCTAAATAGTTAAATTGATAGTGAGGGGTTCTCCAATGTTAACCAATCCACTTACATGAGATTGCATTCGACAGAAACAGCACTCTTGAAAATCCAAAATGATATTGCTGCTTTATTGGACTCTGGTAAGGCTGTTGCACTCACATTGCTAGAACTCTCAGTGGCCTTGACACTATTGACCGCAACATTCTTTTCAATTGCCTCAGGGATTGACTTGGGGTTCATGGCAATGTGTTGAGGTGGATCAAATCCTATCTTTCAAACCACAAACAAAAGGTTAAACTAGGTTATAGCTTTACAGATGTCTTTTCATCCCCTTCTGTCCTGGGTCCCCTTTTTACCCTTTACACTACCCCCTCAGTAATATCATTTCCAGTTTCAATGTCACCCACCATCTATATGCAGATGACGTCCAAATATATCTAGCACCTCACAATAGGAACTTTTATTCCAGTTGTGCTGAGCTCACTGAGTGTCTTAACTGTGTTCTAAAGTGGGTGGATGGTGTGACCAGAGAAAACAGAATTCATTATCATTGGTGATAGACAAGCCAGAGAGCCCTCATCTAAAAATTTCCAACCCAATTTCTTGGAAAGTCTATCTCCCCTACCAATAGAGTCCAGAACCTAGGTGTTACCTTTGATTCTGGAAACACCTTTACCAGCCACATAACCAAGGTATGTCGTGTCTGTTATTATCACCTCAAGGATCTAAGATGCATATTCAAATTTCTCAGTGTGGAGACTGCAGCCTTGCTTACTAACTCAATGATCAGCAGTCAATTTGACTGCAATTCCGTACTTTATGGTGTAAGTATATATAATGTGGCTAAACTCCAAAGGATTCAAAATGCCCTTTGCAGAATTGTTTTTAGACTTGATAGAACTAGTCATATCACTTGCTTTCTTCGAAAAATTACACTGGCTCCCTATTATACACCTCATCTTGTTTAAATATAATCTAATTACTTTCAAGGCCATCAAATTCTCCCACCCCAGATACTTATCATCCTTGATTAAAACCAGTAGCCTAACTCGTGGAAATAGGTTATCTCTTTCCTCAGTTTGTCCTAGAGAGGCCATTGGTAGGCAAGGTTTTTCAATGGCTTCCCCCACTAAATGGAACAGACTCCCACAATCAGTCGGATCACAGCACACAATAACAGGCTTCTGAAGCGACCTAAAACCCTACTTGTTTAGACTAACCTGTCCTTCACCATAGTACAGTGGGCCCCAGTGGGCACTAATTTGGATCTCGACCTGATACGTCCCTGGACTTTCCCTTTTTGATCTCAAGTGCATTAGAGGATGTTGTATCAATTTTGCGCCATATAAATGTTTCTATTCTATTATATTATATTGTTACCCTTACGTTTTCCTTGATGTGGCATTAAATGAGCAAGAAATTAAAACATGGTGTTGTCATTAATTCTGCAACAAAGCTAATAGTTACTTTAAGTAAGTTAGTTGAATAAGTCTTAACTCTAAAACCGTTACATCTATAGAGTGTGTCTGTTGAATACAACATTCACCTATGGTGTTACCTACCTATGAATGCCTCAGTGGGCAAGAGTTCAACCAAATTAAAAATATAGTAACTCCATTTTACAAACTTTCATTATCCAAATATTTAGTTTCAAGGACTCAATTTTACTCTCACACGTTTTGACTTTTCTGTTGCTTCATAATGCCAATTTTATTTTACATACTTTTTGTTATTCAACCATGAACTTTTTCTCCTAAAATGGTCACTTTATTGGATTGTGTCCTACTCTGTCGGTGTATGAGAAATACTAAATACTCTTATACCTGCTGTTGAACAGGTCTAATCTGGAATTTAATACCCAATAAGAGCACTCAGAGAAAAGATACCTCTAGCAATGTATGTAGTAATAGGCAAATTAGAAAATCAGGTTATTTTTCTGTGTCCAGATGGTGAATTAGAACACTCTCAAATTAGATGGGATCTAAATTACATGAATACCCATCTTTTGATTTTCTCGGAAAGATCCAACAGGTGGTATTTGCGTATTCCCACTAGCAAACTGAAAAACGGTCATGAAAATAACACCTCCTTGGTAGAAGTAATAAATGCCAATTTTAAAGAGGTGCATGTCTATAACTGAGTAAGGGGTTGTGGCTTTAGAAATTAATGTTTTGGATAATGTCGCTTCTCCTCAAACATCAGTCAATTTGTCACCATCGGATTTGACAAGTCCGTCGTGTTTGGTAAGAGATGCCATCATCTGACTAAATCTACTGAGCTGGCAAATATTATAGGATTGAAAAATGCATTTACTATCCCATTCACTGAATTGTGACTTTCTGAGTCAGGTTAAATCAAGAACACAGGATTGACTGGCATAAGTCTGCGTTTTTAGCACAGTTTTATAGACTGAAAAATATAGATGACTATTACCAGGTAATCCATACTGTTATCTTAAGCCATGCAGTTATCTTACTCTGGAAATTAGTTGTGTGTAATCTAATGCTCAGAATATGTTAATGACACCATTAGTGACTTGCTCCATCTATTACTATTTGTCAACCAGTACCATAATCAACACTATCTGGATGTATAATTTGTTTATCAGCTTTGTGTTTAATCTTATATACAGTGAAACTTGTTTATACAGACCACCCTACAAAAATAGAAAAATGGTCTTTGACAGAGTCAATCTTTATATAGAGGTAAACACTCAGGGGAAACAGAATCTTGGAATCAAAATGTGGTCTTTATATAGAAGTAGGCCTGTATTTAGAGGTGTTCTTTCACAAAGGTCTGATTTTATATGCTACTACTTTTATAATCAACTATATATTATTATGAAATAATTCTTAATATTTTGAAATATTTGCTATGGTATATTAAGTTGCATGTTGCTTGATGCATTAACATTGGTGCATGGTTTCTGTTACTGTATCCTTGTGAATTGCTTAAATTGTGCATGCCATATCAATTTATCTATATATCTTAAAACAATTTAAAACATCCCAACCAACCAAACAAACCAATAAATACATTTTCAGATGTCAAACTTAGTACCAAAATACATATTAGTGACATCTGCGAATAGCCATTTAGTGTCAAACAGAAATTCTATCATCAGCACTGACCGTATTGCTGATGATAAAGGAACCGTGCATGTGCCTTCATTTGAAAATGTCTACATTGTACTCTATTGATGTATTTTACACAATGGTCAAATAACGTTTACCCCTGAACTGCATTTTATTATTGTGGCTTTGCAATCTAAAATTCATCGCCTGGTGCACGAATGCAACTCAATTTAGGTTTAACAAAAGGAATTAACCCAGATGTACACATGAAGTTGAGACTTTTGGCTTAAAATGAGACTATGTGTGTGGTGGTAGACTCGGAGGGTTTGTCAAAGCTTTTGCTAAGACTTAAATAAGACTTAAAAGGTTTTTAGACTTCAAAATACTACACACACACTGTTTTTGCAATGTATTTTGGTCAGTATATTGTAGATGTTAAACATAAAGATAATACCAAAAATGATGGTTTAAATGCTTTGTAATTAAGATAACAAAAGGTTTTTAGACTTCAAAATACTACACATACACATGTTTTTGTACAGATGTGTGTGTACCAGAGATTTGTTGTGTTCATGTGATGACATGTGTACATGTAATTCCGGGGTCAGATGTTTAGTGAGGCAGATTTCTGTAGGAAAGCTAAACAAAAGCATGTTTTGTGGCTTTCCAAGTTATAATGTGAATATTTATGTACTTTGTTCGGTACTGTGTGTTGATGAACATATACTGAGAAAATAGTTTTTTGATTGCAGTGGCCCTTTAACACTAAAACAAGGCAATATTCATACAAATATTCCTGGAAAGTATTACACCTCTTTCATTCTATATACTTTTTACTCTGATGTTCCCAAAGTAAAATTTCAAAAAGTATTACAAATAAAAGGCTTCACAGTGTGACTGTATCACTTTATTAGTGTTCTACAAAAACAGAGATCCACAGTTAAAAACCCAACACGAATGCTGTGGCAGCATATTTTCAAGAGGGAAACCCCCCCCACCATATAAATAAACAGTGTGTAAATATGTTGGGAATTCCTCCAAATATTTGTGCATAAAATCTGCATAGATGCATCCCTCATCACCTACCGACCTATCCTCTTCGTTCCTTGTGGAACATAAGGCGAGGCACAGACTTCTCCACTTCTCCCTCATTGCAGTTGAGGCTAAAATGGGTGGCACAAGTCTTTGATTCTTTCAGAGACTATCTACCTTACTCCTGAATGCTTGTGGTAGAATGAACTTCTGTGAATTTTCAATTTAAATGTTCAGGTTATTGAAGGATACAAATACAAACACTTGAAGCAAATCTAACTTTATCCCAAGAGGGTCGATATATATGTAAACATCTAAAGCATGTATCAGGCACCATTCGTGAACAAGCATAGGATATTCCGTTAGGTTTTTTTCTGTTCTAACCGTAGTGGTAGACCACATTTTACTGGAAAGAATTATGCAGGCATGTTGCTCTTTTACTCATCCTTTGATTTTTCAAGCACTGTACTTTTTTGTTTTTGTTTTCCTTTCCAATACTGTCTAATATCCTCCCTCATTCTCTTGCCAAATTTGACACCTCTAGGCACCATTGTGTGGCTGATAATGTATTTTTAGGTAATGGAGCTGTAGTCATAGTGAAATGGTCAAATATGAGGCAGGATATGTTTGTCCAGTTAAAGCATTAAATTTAATGTTGAGTCATATACCCCATGTTAGAGATGATCCTGTTTTTCAGATTCCAATTCAAGGTCAAACTGTCCCACTCACTGATTCACAAGCCAGGAAGCATCTAAAGTCAGTTTGTCAGGATTTAAACCTTTCTCGACATATTACTTTCCATGATTCCAAGATGTGAGGTGCCACTTGGGCATTCAGGCATAGTGTTCCTGTAGAGCTTTGTTCCAAAGAGCAGGGCACCTGGTTCTCACACTGCGTGTGGCGATACATACAACTTTCCCCTTCCTCATCTTCTGTGGTTTCTGATACTTCCAAGACCTTCCTACACTACTAGTTGCTTCCTTGGTTGTTTGGGTGTACAATAATTTCTCTTATAACATCAATATCCCTGGCTCTATGACCTTGTATTCATCTCTACATTTTCTAAGTGACCTTCAGAGGTCATCCATTTACTAATACCATTCAAGTCTTATATATGCCTGTTGGCTTTTAGTGACCTTTAGAGGTCGCATATTTCCTATCACTTAGCATATTCAATTTTTACACCTTTAGGGTTATCATTTTATTAATTTTTAACGGTGGTTTTTTTATTCTTAGTCTCCTATTAAGTGACCTTCAGAGGTCGTCTACTGATTATTATATTGATATCCATCAAAGCCTTGTAAAGGATTATCCATCAAAGCCTTGTAAAGGATTACCACCAATTGTGATATAGTGTCCACATGTGGCACCTTAAAGGGAACAACAATTATGTCCTCATGTACTTGTAAAAATGTTTTTGGATTTATACAGTAACAGTTTTAAATGAAAGTCTATATTACTGACTAGTCTCAGTAAGTTAAGTTAACAATTTTTTGGTGCTTGAACACCTTGGTGTTGTACAGCACCATTAAAATTAATAATTACATTAACTAAAAATATATACAATGTTGATAAATACAAGTAAAATCGATAACTACACAAAAGCAATAAATAGAAATACAATACACATTACTGGTCAAAAGACCAAAATGACTGACTAGATAAGGAAGGCAAAAATAACATAGAAAATGGAAAATACAAAATATATCATAATACAATAGAATACAAATATGACTAGACTACACAAAATAGATATACATATATCACAGACAAAACCAGAAAACTAGAAAACACACAATAACTTAACATAAATTAAGACAATACAAAATAAAATAAGTTTCTAAAATTTACAAAATAAACCAAATAGTCACATACAATCTTAATATTTCCATAAAGCAGGTCTTTTAAATTATTTATATTTCTATAATATTTTTTCTAGTGTCACGTAGATCGATACAGCCCAGTAAACATTTTGGGGTTTTTCAAACGTTTGAAAGGAAACGTTTGGCAATGGTTAAAAAATGATGGATACGAAAACCATTTGTAATATAATGTTTTTAAAACGTTTTTTTTGAAAACCGTTTATTAAACATTTAACGATAAATGTTAGTAAAATGTTTTAAATGAACATAATAATGTCTGAATAATAATGGGGTCAGAGGTCAAATTCACTATCTTTGTATGGTTGCTCACTATTGAAAATATTATTTTTATGTTTAAAATTGCAAGATAGTGGCTTACAAACTGTGCCCCCCTTCAATTCTTACTTTTAGGGATTACATGTGGGGCAATTTTTGACAAAGTCCTCTAAAACCCCCTATTATTGCTCACAGCCATCTTTGTTTGGACATGTTTGAGGGTGAAGGTTTAAAATTATAGGTTTAAAAAACGTTTTTCATAGAATGTTTTTCAAACATTTCATGATGAATGTTTGAAAAATGTTTCCAGCAAAACCTTAATTTCTTCAACTCTTTTATAAATGTTTTAAAAACATTTCCAGTCAAACCAAGCTTCTTGAGTTATCTTCTAAACGTTTAATAAACATTTTCAGCAAAAACGTTTGTATAGAGAATGTTTATAAAACGTTTTTTAAACATAAGAGCATAAATGTTTACTTAGAAACGTTTAGAAAACCAAAGATAGGGTCTAATTAGGTTTTTAAAACGTTTTGTAAATGTTTAAACCTTTAAAAACGTTTCTAATGTTTACTGGGAGTCTAGTAATATATGTTTGACTGCACCAGGACAATGACATGGAATGCACCACCTCACCTTTCAATTCTAATTCTAATTCGACTTTTATAGAGCTTAACCTCCACTGAGTAGTGGACTCTAAGGCACGAAAAGACAATAGCAATATGCAAATTCAAATTCCAGGGACAGAAATAGGTCAATAGATAACTATGGGTAAAACAAGTGTGTCCTACACGGGCTCGAGTAATAACTATTTCCCCCCTGCGAGATCAACCAACATAAAAATCTCCAACAGTAGGGTTTATTTTGAATAGTTTGTTATCAGGACATGCATTCCATTGACTAGTCTCAGTAATTATTGATAATACTGCTAAGCTGTTAGTAGTCACGGTTATAATTGCTATGTACAATAATAAAAAATTAACCATTGTTGGCATATTATAGGTCTTTGGGAATGGGATAATATATCTTATGTCCACACCACTGATACCTTTTCTAACCATTTTTCAATTGGTGTCACCTTAAATTTTACAACGCCTGGCTCCGAAATTAATGCTACTGTTTCTTTCCGTAAATATCATAGAATTGAAAAATAAAAACGGGTCTTGTCACTTCTGAACTTCTTACCAATCCCCGTAAAGAAGCCAATGCTACTCAACCTTGTTAAGCCTGATTGACAAACATGATCCACCTTACACCAAACATGACAAGGCACAGTACATCCCAGGATGGGTAAATTAATGCGTAATAGTGGCAAACGAGATTAAGTATTTGTACGAGTGCATTTGGTGCAGAAATAAATGCTCCTTTAAAAGATTACAATACATGCAGAAATTTCAATAGAATCTGCATGGGAGCCAAGTCAGAATTCCTCAGAATAAAAATTGAAGAAAATCATCACAACCCACATAAAAGACGAAAAAGAAGCAAGCAATGTTTTTGTGAGTACTTTTCATCTTGAGGTGTGATACAGATATATTTTACCTTGTAAAGGCCTACTAGGAGTGCACTTGCAGGAGTAAATTGAAGTACTATGGTTTCAAACTCCAATATAAACCTGTTGAAGTAGGAAGTAAAGTTTGAAGTACTGTAGCTTCAAACTTACATTAAAACGGTGTTACTTTTCACAATATTCGGGGTGCCAAGTTAATATAAATACAAAACAAACTTGACAAAAGTTACAGCTGAGGAGGCAGACGCAAAAAAAGAACACAAAAAAAATAAATTTTAAATCTCCTGAAGCAAAGCTTTGAAAAAACTCTACAGAGAAATGAAACAATGAGGTTGTAACGTCTCAAAAGATAAACTACTTTGCAGACAGAATCACCTCCTCCTACTGTATCAGTATCGATACAGGGGCGGATCCAGCTTTTAAGTAAGGTGGGGGTTCAAATTGAGTAAGGTGGGGGTTCACATCAGACATATTATAACAACGGGGGTCGGAGGGCATGCCACCCAGGAAAAAAATTAATTTTTGGTAAAAATAGAGTGCATTTCCTGTAAATTTAACACCACTCTCAAGAAATAATTTTGTAATTTGGGTTGAACCCCTTTACATTATTTATTATTTTTCAAGGGGGGGGGGGTTCGAACCCCCTTAACCCCCCCCCCCCCCCCCCCCCCCCCCTCGGATCCGCTCTCCCTGGATTTGAGATATAAAGTGGACAAAGTGAAAGCGACAAGGAGTGGAATAATGTGATTATTACAGTAAGGATTTCAGTTTCACAGTATTTAACCTTCTTGACTTTTCCTCACTAGTATGTATTTTAGTGTGCTCCACAGCAGATGGTTATAACTTATGTAAGGTCCAAAGCTTACCGCAAAATAATGTAGCCTGAAAGGTTGCAAATTGAACCTCTGTGTTCAAACTATAAAGTTTGTCCATGTTAAAAGAAGAACCTAGGACACCTTCATTCTGTCGGCATAGTACTGGCTGCCCTCTCACCTACATGAAACGGGAAACTGACAAACTGACATGTATATCTACAGTTCAATGAGGTATTCAACGCTATGAAGTACACTGTACAAAGAACTATAGCTCAAAGCTATTATGACAAAGATTGTCTGATGAAAGTATCCATTTTCTCACTGGTGCAAATGGTGCCACATTGTTTTTTTCATCTTCTTTAGAGTCAGACTTGAGATAATCGTGAAGTTCCATAGGGGGTCAATGCGAAGAGAACGACAGAGATAATGCTATAAAAGTGCTTGCCATAACCTGTTTCAAAAACAGCTGTCACTTGTAACACTGCTGGTGGAGGACGCATAACTGCTGTTCATTATTGTTCCCTGTCCATGCTCAGATGTGAATTAGTGGTTCAGTTGAAGCGCTTGATATGTGAGCTATGTACTAAGCCCCTTAATAACCGAGGCAGGATACACAAGGGAGTGGTCCTTGTACAGCTGCATAGGCCCCTGCAGCTCTCTTGGAAGACTTTACCTGATGTAAAACTTTATTAACTTGGTCTTGAAAGTTGGCCACAAACTAGGTGTCAAACAGCTTGATATCTGACATGAGCAACTTGTCCTAACTGGCATGGGGACCTTGCGCTGCAACAACAAGGCTAGTAGAACATGTGTCAAGTTATCAAGTCCTTATAGTAACTTGCACCGAGTCACTCCATGATCTCATTTATTGAAAAGTTTCTGGTACTTAGACTCCTTTCTTCCAAATTCTTGTATTTCAAGAGCCGGGGGCCATGGTGGTGCAATTGTAACACACACACCTCCCATTTCTGAGGTCGGTGGGAAAGGTGGTAGTTACTTACTGATGGTCGGCAGTTTGCAGTACAGAACCTTGACCAACTGTACGTACTGGTTTCCTCTGCCCACAAAACTATGACACGATGTGATATGACCTGTACAGTGTTGAAAGTGACATAAAATCCCAAATAAATAAGTTGATAAGGGTACCAGGATTGGCATTTGAGAGGGGTCATATCTGTAATAGTACTACCAGATGTGGGACCCATACTCAGTGTTTCTGAGGCAGTGTGCCTTTCCTTGCCCTGTAAACATGTTGTTGCACCAATCACATCGTCTTCATGATACATTACTGTCTGTCTGTATAGACTGGAGTATCTGTATCATATGGGGGGCTGGGCTTTGAAAATCTTACAAACTGATCACTTGACCTTGGTACCTCTTTTGAAGCTGTTGGTTCTTGCTGCTTCCACAAGGAACTAAACATAAAAAAACATGTATAAAAATTGCGTTATGGTAAAGCTCCACACTGAAGTTCAAGATAGCCAAAATTTGTATGTGGCTATAACCTATTGCTAGCAAGCAATTCTACTCTTCCATGTGTCAGTGAATTTTTTATACAGAAATGTAACTACATGTATTATTAAATCGGTGAATGTATATTATGTATATATGGAACATTCTTAGATGGAAATATATTAGTGTAACTTGTTACACTTTAATCTAGCCTTAATTTCCTAATATTAATCTACCACTTTATTTTAATTAGTGGGGACCTCTGGGGAATGTTTAATAATCTTCTTTGCCCCCTACCCCCCCCCCCCCCCCCCCCCCCCCGTGACATGCAGTTAAAACTTATGAATTACTGAATAATGATCAATGGTCTGTAGTGGTTTTCCTTATTTTCTATACTGTTATAACTGTTAATTGCAATGTGTCTCCATACAAAATATAATACAAGTCAGTAGTGTATTTAAATTTTAAAAGGTTGAAGCTTATTTGTACACTCATGAAACAGTCAGAAAATAAGTCCAGCGCCTGACACTTATAAAAGATTAATATCTGAACAAGTTAAATTGAATTCATGAAAAAACATGAACTTCTATGAAATGTAATAAACCAAAATGCAGACATAGTATTTTGCATGTCATGTTGTAAAACAGTGCCTCAAAGTAATTGTAAACCTTTTGTTTCAGCTTCTGTCGTAAATAGTCTTTAATGTTCATTTCTAAGAACAAATAAAATTAAGACAAGAATACTTTGTATATACACAGATGTACATTGTTTAATTTGAGGATTTAATTTAGCCTTTTCTTGGACTTTGTATTTCTGGTATTTCAAGTTATTGAGAGCTTTGTACAAGGTAGTATTAACAAAAAAGAATTTTTTTCCAAATAAAAACAATTGTTTGAGAAAAAAAAATTGTAACATGACACAATGTATGTTTTCACAGTTAATATAACTTAAAGTTTCCAAACTGTCAAATTCCTGAATTGTAGGATACTTCTCAGGGGGCCAAAGTGGTGTTGTAAACTGGCCTTACACCTCAGGTCTTGGGTTCGATTTTGGACAGATCTAAAGTAGTGCTTTTTTATTTCCTCAGCTTTTGTCATAAACATGTTAAAATCGACTTAAAATTCTAATAATTTATTCAATTAATGGGAGGTATTGCAAATAGCTGTTTTATAGTTTGTTGGAGTGCCTTTTAAAATGGACCAGTTTTGTGCTTTTAATGCTAGACTTTTACTATTTTAGACTGATCATTTTCATTTCACAATGTTATTTTTTAAAACGAAGTGTTTTATATACAAATTGGTAAGTAATAATTTGTATTGATAACTGTATTTTGAAGTTTGAATTACATACACATAGCTATTATGAAGAGTATTTCCTTTGGGGGTAAGCAATAGCTATTTTAATAGTATGTGAAGAAAAACGTGTATAATAGTTTTGTGAGTCAAGAACAAGTTTAGCCACTATGGGTGGTGACTTTTAAAACTAAAGTATTAAAATATATGTATTCTTGTAATTGTGTTTCAATGAGAAATTGTCGACATTTTCCAAGTTTTATCAATTTTGTAGAAATTGCTTGCAGAAGTTCTATAAACCACAAATGATCATGTTTGAAAAAACTGTTACATTCCTTCACATGCATAAATATTCTTGCCCACAGTAAAATGTTGCAAAATATATCTAAAAGCTGCTACATTCTTTCATATGTAAAAGCAATAATTCATGTCCCCAGTACCATGTTGCAAAAGACATTTATGTCTCCCCACTCCTCATATTGTCTCTACATCCTCACACACTGTCTTGGTATTGAGACTGGAGAAGTTTCACTTGTATGACAATGATGGTTTCTCAAGTTGTGCTGTTTGCCGTTTTATTATTTTTCTGTGGTGAGTAGATTTACTCAATGTTCACAATAATATTCCAAGAAAGCAATGTGAAAATATTATCTTAATCACACTAGGCAATATTATACAAAATATAAAAATTCCTTGTAACATATTTTGAATATAATTTAGAAAAATATAAAATTAAATAAACCAATGCCTTGGATGCCAACTCCGGTAAACAATTATTGACACATCTTGACATTTCCTTAACAAACTTATAAGTTTGTAAATATAAGTTATAAGTTTATAATAACTTTGTAAATGTTCTTTCTAAGTTATTGCTGTAATAACAAATGACAAGCTATTGTGAGAATTATATTTGTTAATTCACATGTCAGTGTTAAGATGGGAAAGCCAAAGAAAGCAAAAGAAGATGGCGCTTTTAGCATGTTTAAATTTTAGCATGTTTAAATTTTAAGTCATAGACCTGCCTATGTCTTTGGAATAATGATCATTGGATTGGTTTTTGGTGTTGTGCCTTAGAATCTGCCCTGCTAGAGATTAGGCACTATAATATCTACAATAGAATAAGATAGTATATGACTTAGTTGTGAATATTCTTCATGGTTTTAACATGTGCTAAAATCATATAAACTCAAGGCAGGGCTAAGATAAGATTACCATAAACTGTAAAATGGCTTTTATCAGGAATAGTTATCTTATTTGGCACTAAAGAAGTCAACCAAAAAGTAAAAAAACAAGGCTGAAAGGGGTTTCGGTCTACCCATTTCCATGTATCTGTACTTCCTGTTCAAGTAAATTCTTAATGTGTAACGTTCAATGTTAAGATACATTAAACTGCTAGCGAAATGACAATGGCAGACGCCCCTAAGTGCATAATCCAATAATACAACCATGAATACAATAAAACTACAGTTTGGAGAATTTTATTTACATGTTAGTAATATATGTAATGTAAGTCTATATACGTACGACTAAAGGCATTTAAAATCTTTTATGGGTAAAATGTTTTAAACTGACCACAATACCTCAAAGAGGTTATACAATAATATCAATATAGGTAATTTCAACACAACAGGAGCCTATAAATTATGTGCTTGTTTGGTCATTGTATGAATTTCTAATTTATAATATGGCCTTCATAGCGCTTAATCTCTATCAAAAGACAGAGTTTAGGACACAACAACCAAGAAACAAGTCCAAAGAATTGAATGGAGTGGGGCTGCTTGGGTCTTTTCACTGGAGTAGTTAATGGATTCAATGGATTCATTGGGTCTTCACATAACTAAAGTGGTACTGATTATATATTTATATTCCATGTAAACTGGGGATCGGTGGTAGTACATCAAACCCATTGATTTCTATTTACTTTACTGTTTGATAAATTTATTTGGAAACCAGTTCATTTGATGCAATTGTTGGCCGAGGCATCATTTATTGTACCTTTAAAGCCAAACTATTATAATAATTATTTTCTACCTTTGTTCAAATGTTGCAACATTAATGAGAAAAGCATTATCTCTCAAGTGTCTGGTGACAAATAATCAAATGAGTAAACATCAAAGATGGAAGTCAGTTTATATGATTGATATGTGATGGAGAGAAAGAGTGAGTTTGGCTTTGTATGTTGAGTAGTGGTGGGAATCGGACTTGAAATTCTGAATCGATTAATCGGAAAAGTCCAGAGATGATTAATCGAGTCGAATCGATTTTTGAGTCCTCCAGGGAATTTTACAAAATTCCTTTCTGGACTACTGTCAGTGACGGATTTACAAATAATAATCTTGGTTTCCAGTAGAAATAACTCTCGGTAATTTTCTTTGAAATATATCAATCTTTCCTGATATTTTAATGCTATATATGTTGTACTGTGGTTCTATGTTATCTTTAATTCATTTACGATAATAGTTATTATAATTTATAGTTATTTTCTGGAATAAAATGGATATAAGTTCTGTCACTTTATTGTTAAGAAATTTCACAACTTGCAGTTAAGTTTCATAGATGATAATTAACATGTAAACTTCTAAATTGTGACAACTGTGTTGAAATAACATAAAATATCCTCAGTGTGATAGAATACAGCTAATTACACTGAACACAATGGTGGAAAATTATAAAAATTGGACAAGAAATAAGGAAGTTATGGCTATTTAAGCATATATTAAACATAAAAACGAAGTACCGCAATCACATAAATTTCCGATTATCGCCCATTTAAAACCACTTTAGTTACCGCTGACATTTCTGAGACTGTACCTTGTAGCCAGTTAGTCCACCTTCATGTCACTAATATTCGTTGTAAAACCTCGCTAGTGGTATGTTATTCCTTCATTGTAGCCAGTATTTCTATTATCGTCCACTCGAAACGTCTTCCGTGGTTTCGTTTTTTTTTCGTCGCCGACATTTCCAATCGGGATCAATGTAGATGCTAAAACGCGGACTCGAGTTTGGAAATCGAGTTCTCGGCGAATCGTTCTACCACTAATGTCGAGTGTGTCCACCATTGCAGAAGTGAGGCCAAATGATTAAGAATTCTTCTGCAAAACACAAAATATATCCATGCCAAGTAATCTCCACTGCTGGCTGCTGTAGTTGGAATTTCAATATGGCAGTGTAGACAAAGCAGGGTGCAGCACCAATATAAATACCGGGTATTGTTTTTTTGTAACATTTATTAATCTCAGTAGCACAAAAAAAGAACACATATAATTATATTTATTATAATAAATACACATTTATTATTACACATCCTTAATATTCAGAATGATATTCTTCTCAATATGGTCAAAGGGTCTGTCACAGCTCTTACCCTTTTGGAACTATCTGCCGCATTCGATACCATTGACCACACCATTCTCCTGGACAGACTTAATGTTTACTATGGAATCAGTGAACTAGCATTGGCTGGTTCAAATCATACCTGTCTGGAAGGACACACATTCGGTCAAGTCAGGTAGCACACTCTCACATCCTGCTGCACTCCAGTATGGAGTCCCTCAAGGCTCTGTCCTTGGCCCAATTTTTTTTTCTCTCTTCACTAACCCAATTATTTCAATCATTCACTCTCACAGTAGTATTAACTATCATTTCTACACTGATAATACCCAGCTATACATAAAACTCCCGCCAACAAATTTCTCTCACTCTATACAAAAACTAAAGAATTTCCTAAACGACATTCATGTTGAAAATTTCATGTTCACAAACAAATTAAAACTTAACCCTGACAAAACTGAATTTATTCTCATAGGCTCCAAAAATAACTGTAAACAACTCCTTCCTCACTTTCCGATCAATATTATCAGTAATCAGGTCTCACCAGCACAAAGTGTTAGGAACCTCGGAGTGGTGTTCGACTCCAATTTCTCATTCTCAGACCACGTGTCACAGGTCATAAAGTCCACCAGAGTTCACGCAAGAGACCTCTATAGAATTCATCCCCTTTTAGACCTTAACACATCAGTTCTTTTAGCAAATGCAATTCCCTGTTGCAATTCCCTGTTCTTATCAGTCACTGATTTTGAGTTAAGGATATTGCATTTAGTCCAAAATTCACTCTGCAGGGTTGTCACTCATTCCTCTAAATACTCTCACATTACCCCTCAACTGAAAAAACTTTATTGGCTCCCAGTCAAATATAGGGTACAATTCAAAATAGGTCTCATTACATACAAAATTCTCAATCAGGGCCAACCAGTTTACCTAAGAGAATGTATTCATCTCTGCACCTCTTCCAGAAATACAAGGCGAAGTACCCCCAACTCAAATTCCTTCATACCCCCACTTTTGACCGTAAAGTTCATAAAACACTTTTCCAATTCTTTCTGTCACTATGCCTCGGTTCTTTGGAACTCCTTCCCCTTCCAAATAAGAAATAGCCCCTCTGTTGCATCTTTCAGGGAACACCTCAAAACCCAACTCTTCAATTCCAGTTTCCCAATTTAGTCACCTTCCCTCCTGGTCACACCCACAACTCCGGATTACTGACCTTGAATGTCCCGCAACCCTCCTTATGATAAATGATTTTGTTAAGTTAGCACACTGAGTTCCCCTTTTGGGGAAGATATTGCGCCTGCAAAGCAGTAGATTAGATTAAGATTAGATTAGATTATTATTGCACAAACTGAAACTGAATGTTTCTATTGTTGCCATTTGTTTACTTTTAATCCGAGCGATATTCCAAGCAGTTTGTCTTCTCATCTCGGAATGTGTGATTTGCGCAGGCGCAAAATTTATCCTCGTCGTACTTGACATAGGAGTCAAACTCGTTCAAAATATTGACATCATATGAACATTAACAAGAGCAGGGGCAACAGCAGCAACAAATGAAGTGACATTGCACATGTATACCTGTACAAGCAAATAAGAAACAGCGGGCAAAACCACAAGACTCGTACTAAAAGACTGACTGATAAAGACGGACAAATGTAATTTGTTGGTTTAATTTCCTTTTTTCTTGATTGGATCACAGAAATTTTATCATCAATATGTGTAGTAATATTTCAGGATTATATTGACTGTTTTATGTTGGAGAGAATTACCAGTGTCAATAATGTAGTGGGGACACTAAAATAATTTTGTCTTTTCTAGAGTGCTTGGTACATAATAATTGTTCTGCTTGTATGATTGCAAATTATGTGTCGGCCATAAAGGCCAATTTTGTGCTATATGATCTGCCTTATACTGTGTTAGAACATCCAAAAATCAAATATTTCCTAAAAGCTATAAAGACCAATCGGCCTATGTCTATCAGGTCCCACAACATCATTTCAATCAACAGGCTAGCTCAGATTTCAGCTGCATGTGCTGATATGACCTTGGGTTCAGTTTATAGAGCTGTGTTTCTTGTGGGATTTTTTGCCTTCTTAAGGCTGTCCAACTTAGCTCCCCATGCTATTGCCAGTTCTGATTGTACAAGGCATCTGACAGGAGATGACGTATTTTTACTAGGAAATTTGTAAAAATTCTTATCAAGTGGAGTAACACCATGCAAACCAGAGACAAAGTCCAATGTCCCTCCTTGCCAAAGATCAAAAATAAATTACTCTGTCCTTACACAGCCCTAAAGGCTCTTTTAAAGCTGTACCCTATGTCTTCTTCCACCTCCCTGTTCCAAATAAAAACTGACCAGGGCTGGATCCCTCTCACGGATTCCAGGGTTAGAAAAACGCTTCAATCCATCAATGTGGTCCTGGGTTTGAGTCCTTCATTTCACACATTCCACGATTTCAGAAGGTCTGGAGCAACCTTTGCCCATGCATCTCATGTCCCTATCCAAGATATAAAGCGTCATGGGACATGGTCCTCTGAATGCGTGTGGAGATATATCTACTCTGATCACTCATCTGGTGAATACCTTGCCTCTACCCTTGCCTCCACTATAAATGCCTTATAAATGCTTCTACCACTGTGTTTGGTGGTTGGCATATCAGCTCGCATTTTTATTTCATAAAGCTTCATTCACAAACTTTTAGTTATTTTTAATGTAAACTTGGGGGGTCACTTCCTCTCCTATAGTGTAGGGGGGCTTTGCTTCAACCTTAGTCAAAACTTGCATGTTTATCATATAACTTGTCCTTGTTTGTCCCACACTTTGCATTTTGCATTGCCTCCCCTTCTGCTGGGGTCAAAGTTCACAGAAAGATTAAATGTTTATATTGGCTGCTTCAAGTAACCTCATGCAGCCCTTATTGTATTCATTGCATATATATCTATACATGAACTGAACTTTACATCAAAAATTTTTAATATATATTTTAACTGATCTGTACATATAATTTAGCATTAGTATTGTATTATGACTATTAACTATATATATTATAAATTATGTTAATAAATGGTACCCGCAGTGGTTGTATTCTTGTCTTGGGGGTTGGGGACTGTCGCTTAGGTTGTCTGGGCGACCCAGGTGTCAGTCCTCCCGCCAAAGCAACTTCACTTAGTATGTTCTGTATGAATTTATAAAAGGTATGGGTACCAGTCTGAAAGTGCTACAAGTTAACCTTTGTGACACATTTCTGAGTCCCTAGAAATCTTGCTCAGTTTCTAGGTGCCCAGACATGACACTTTAATCTTATTGGTTCCCCCTTCTCACCCCTTCACTTCTTGGCTTCCAAGCTTCAGTTTGAATTTGAAACTTGAAGGATGAACATTGAAAAAATATTTCTACTGATTTTAGTCTTTTAATTTGTTTTAGTTTTTTAACTTGTATATATGTGAATACAGAACGGTTTTTAACCTGTAACAAACTTTTTACTTCATAATTGAAGTTTGTGGAACAAGCTATCAGTGGATTGAGTGAACTGAACTGTCATTGTATAAGATTACATGGTCATCGTGTCAACCTCAGGCTTTGTCACTCAGCAACAAAGGGATGGTCTACCCTATGTTTTTAGTGCATGGTTCGCCATGCATAGCCTATTTCTGGTCGATTAAAGCCTGCTTTTGACCTGTTGAGCATGGAATCTTAGGCCTTTTGTGCCTTTATATTTGCCAGATTACAGAGACGGAGACTTAATATAATTATAAAATATATAAACCAGTTATACAAGTGTAAATTGAAAATGCCAGATCACAAACAATTGTGTAAGTCTTGTAAGACGAGACACCTGCCTCCAACAGGAAAGAAGTGCCAGTTTAAGAAGACACAGCTTTCATCTGATAATGAACTTTTATGAGATGCTGCCGCTGCAGGACATACTCCTGCTACTCAACCCCAGGGAACACATGAGGGCGGACAGCTGTTGCAGTTGGAGAGCCTTCAACAGTTGAAGAAGGTGACAGAACGACTGGACAAGGTAGAAGATTGGATGGAGGCGTCAACTACCAGATCAATACCCAAATCTGAGTTAAGTAGTGACAGTTTCCTTCAAAGTATCAAACCTATTAAAAAACATAGAAAGTCCAAAGTTTTCACTGATTCCTCGTTAGATGAAAGTGATAGCCCCAGTATATAAATGCTTAGATCTGGCCCCTTGCAAAAGAAAGTTGACAAAAGGTTACAAGAGTTAAGCCAAAGTTTACAGGCAACAGGTAAAGAAGGTGCTAAGTTCAAATCCTTGAGAGGTGGTAACATTGACGTGCAGGTCAAACATAAAGTAAATTGGCCACATGAAGCTATTCTAGGGGGAGCCACAAGGCAATGTATGAATTATAATCAGTTATCACTAACCCAATGGGTTCAGGGTTTCTGTCGGAATGTTTTGGAAGAAAGGGATGGGAGCGTAAAGTTATTATGATTTCATATTTATCAGATCTGATGGAGGATGCCACGGATTTTTCCTGGCAGGGGGCGAAAGCGGCACATGCCGTATTATTATGCGAGATGGAGAGGGGTTCCCTGCAATGGGAAGATGCTGATCGTATACGCAGGGCTCATGCCCAAAAACATGTGTCAAATAAACAAAATTGGGGTCGAAATGACAATAGAAAACCATGGTTCTGCAAAAATTTTCAGACCAACACCTGTTCTTTTCAAAGGGACCATGCAACCAATGGAAAACTTCATAAGCACATTTGTGCTTTCTGCTTGGCCAACAGAAAACAGCTTAACTATTCAGAAAACAATTGTACCAACAAAAACCAAGCAAAAAACGAGCATAAAAGTTGAAAATGTAAAAAATTCAGCAAGCCAAGTGGCTGAGCTCATTGCTAAACGTGTTCCTTGTAAAAATAAAACTTGTATGGCTGACGTTACCTTGTCAAATGACAGCGGTAAACTGTATCAAACTAGGTTCATTTATAGTTCAACTGTCAATCCTAGGCAAATTGATGCAAGAAAATTGAGAAGTCACACAAGTAATGATATGTCAAAAGATATAGTTCAAAGTAGAACTGTCTGGTGTAAAAATAGTGCAATAAATGTCAGAAAGGGTTGTGAAGGCAACCAAATGTCTCTTGGTCACATTGATATGCAGTGTGACAGTAATGTAAAGTGTCAGAATGTCAAGGACAGGATAGATCTTACCAGTGACAATTGTACAAATGCGTTCAAACAGAGTATAGTGGGCAAAGACATGCCTGTAAATAATAATCAAATGGTTGAGGTTAGCAAATCTCCCAATTGTGGAACAAATACCCGAACAAATGACAGCAAGCGTCATACTTATGACAGTCTGGCAGCTAAGGTCATATCAGCAGAGGATAAGGGTTTGAGTCCGGAACATGAATCCCACAGTTTCAATCATGATCGAGGTAGTGTGAACAAAGCTAATGCCACAGAATTAAATTTCACACCTATTTTTGACATCAATTACAGTGGCATTGAAGACAATTTTGCAAATTCAATCTTGCATGCCCATCAATTTGTCAAGAATTCAATAGGTAATGTAAACACATGCACACACAAAAAGTGGCGAGAGCAATCCCAATTTGACTTTGTGCCTATTGATGATCAAAAAATGCCAAACACCAATATTGTCAATCAATGTGCTGACATCTCCCCATTCGAGTTGCATGACCAGATTAGGGACTCGGGTGTACCAAACTACATAGGGGGCCAGAATACCCGTCAAATCACAATTGAACATAAATGCTTGGAAAGACGATTTGACCCAGTATTGGGATCAGCAGTTACTACAACTGTTAGAATTCGGGTTTCCGTTAGACTTTAATAGGAAATGTCCCCTTAAATGTGAAATGGGCAATCACAAATCAGCTACAGAGTATCCAGCTAATGTTGACACCAATGTTGACGAGGAAACCAAATTTGACGCCATTCTGGGCCCCTTCAAAGATAAACCTATTGCATTAGGTCACAGTTTCCCTTTCATGACCAGGCCAAAACCAAACTCCAGTAGACGCAGAGTCATTATTGACTTAAGTTGGCCTTTAGGTATTTCAGTTAATGCTGGCATAGATAAGAACTCTTATCTAGATAGTGATTTTGCGTTAACATTTCCAACAGTTGATGACATAACTGCTGAACTTAAAAAGCTGGGACGTGGCGCCCTTCTCTATAAGGTTGACGTTTCGCGTGCGTTCCGTCACGTCAAGGTGGATCCTGGTGATTTTGACCTTTTAGGCCTCGAATGACACGGCCATTATGTCAACACATGCGTCCCGTTCGAGACGTGTCACGGGAGTCAAATTTTCCAGCGTTTGAGCGATGGCGTCAGGTACATTGTGCGTCAAAAAGGCTTCACCATCATTGATTACATAGACGATTATGTGGGAATAGGCATTCCTAGCGTTGCGTCTGCCTCTTACATTGCGCTCATTGATCTTATGACGCGTCTAGGCCTTACCATCAGCCAAAGCAAGCTTGTTCCGCCCACGACGCAAGTGACATGTCTAGGCGTCTTCATCGACACTGTACGCGGTACTATTGCCATACCCCAGAAAAATTGCGTGACATCGCTCGAACAGTGCATCATTGGCGTCCAAGCATCAACTGCAATCCATCTTAGGTCTCCTTTTATACGTCCACAAATGCGTCAAACCTGCGCGTGTGTTCTTAAACAGGATCTTAGAATTGCTAAGGTCTGCACATATGCGTCAGAAAATCACCCTTACTCCAGACTTCAAGAGGGACCTAAGATGGTTTGCCAAGTTCCTTCCTCAGTACAACGGTATGTCCCTGTATGACCACAAGCCAGTGGATGTGACGCTTGAACTTGACGCCTGTTTGACAGGTTTTGGGGGGTGTTCAGGTGACCTAGTTTACCACCTTCCCATTGTCTGGGGTTTTCGAAATTGGGGTATTGTTCACCTTGAGATGGTTAACATCCTTCTGGCTACTAGGTTATTCAAACGCCAGTGGTCATCGCGTAAGGTCCTCATTCAGTGTGATAATGAGGCGGTTGTGTCTGTACTGAAGACTGGAAAAACCAGACACCCCTACCTGGGGGCGTGTCAGCGAAACATTTGGTACATAGCACCTGACGCTGAAATGGATTTTCGTTACGTACATAACAAAGGGGCCAATAATGTAGTAGCTGATGTCCTGTCCAGATGGCAGGACAGGCCAGAACAGTGGCAGTTGTTCTACACTCACCTTAACAAACCTCTGTGGCTTGATGTTTCACATGAATTACTGGACATAGATCCAGAGTTGTAATGCTAGGAAGTATGTATCTAGTGTATTTTAGTGTATATTTATGTCAATCATACTGTATTTTATGTTAATCATATAAGGCAAGGCTTCAAGGCAGGGGCCTTAGGCAATTATATTCAAAGTCCTGAGAGATGCTGCACTTTGTTTTGTAGAAACTGAGGCTATGACATCACTGTTTGCTAGTGATACTTATCGTCCAAAGACAAGTGCTGCCTACACTTCAATGTTCAAGCTCTTTGTAGCTTTTTGTGTAAATTACCAGTGTCAATTATGTAGTGTGGACACTAAAATAATTTTGTCTTTTCTAGAGTGCTTGGTACATAATAATTGTTCTGCTTGTATGATTGCAAATTATGTGTCGGCCATAAAGGCCAATTTTGTGCTATATGATCTGCCTTATACTGTGTTAGAACATCCAAAAATCAAATATTTCCTAAAAGCTATAAAGACCAATCGGCCTATGTCCATCAGGTCCCACAACATCATTTCAATCAACAGGCTAGCTCAGATTTCAGCTGCATGTGCTGATATGACCTTGGGTTCAGTTTATAGAGCTGTGTTTCTTGTGGGATTTTTTGCCTTCCTAAGGCTGTCCAACTTAGCCCCCCATGCTATTGCCAGTTCTGATTGTACAAGGCATCTGACAGGAGATGACCTATTTTTTACTAAGAAATTTGTAAAAATTCTTATCAAGTGGAGTAAGACCATACAAACCAGAGACAAAGTCCAATGTCCCTCCTTGCCAAAGATCAAAAATAAATTCTTCTGCCCTTACACAGCCCTAAAGGCTCTTTTTAAGCTGTACCCTATGTCTTCTTCCACCTCCCTGTTCCAAATAAAAACTGACCAGGGCTGGATCCCTCTCATGGATTCCAGGGTTAGAAAAACGCTTCAATCCATCAATGTGGTCCTGGGTTTGAGTGCTTCATTTCACACATTTCACGATTTTAGAAGGTCTGGAGCAACCTTTGCCCATGCATCTCATGTCCCTATCCAAGATATAAAGCGTCATGGGACATGGTCCTCTGAATGCGTGTGGAGATATATCTACCCTGATCACTCATCTGGTGAATACCTTGCCTCTACCCTTGCCTCCACTATAAATGCCTTATAAATGCTTCTACCACTGTGTTTGGTGGTTGGCATATCAGCTCGCATTTTTATTTCATAAAGCTTCATTCACAAACTTTTAGTTATTTTTAATGTAAATTTGGCGGGTCACTTCCTCTCCTGCAGTGTAGGGTCGCTTTGCTTCAACCTTAGTCAAAACTTGCATGTTTATCACATAACTTGTCCTTGTTTGTCCCACACTTTGCATTTTACATTGCCTCACCTTCTGCTGGGGTCAAAGTTCATCCCTGAGGTCATAGTAAGGTCTATCTCAGTATTGTAAAGTCGCATTGAACATAAATATTAAATGTTTATTTTGGCTGCTTCAAGTAACCTCATGCAGCCCTTATTGTATTCATTGCATATATATCTATACATGAACTGAACTTTACATCAAGAATTTTTAATATATATTTTAACTGATCTGTACATATAATTTAGTATTAATATTGTATTATGACTATTAACTATATATATTATAAATTATGTTAATAAATGGTACCCCCCAGTGGTTGTATTCTTGTCTTGGGGTTGGGGACTGAAATGGAAAGTGCCCAAGACATTAGTTTTAGGAAAAGACATTTTAGTGAACTTTCTCAAACAAGCTCCACAACTTTGAGTCCTGCTTCACAAAGAGTACATAAGTACTCAAAGATGGATTCACTGGAAGATATGCATTTAGACTTATAAAGGATAACAGAACTGTCAGAAGAAACAAAAGAGGAACAATTAGTTGAAACTGATGCCAAGAGTGCAAGGTTAGAGAAAAAAGTTGATGAAATTTTGGATATTTTAAAAGCGCAAACAATAAAAACTGGACTGGATATCAGCAGTTTACAACCGGAGAATTCAAAGTTACAGCTGCGTGTTAAAGAAAATGAAGGTACCATTACCAGACTAAACATGAAAGTAAAATCATTAGAGACAAAAATTGATGATCTCCAGATCTATAGCATGAAGTCTAATATTGTATTTTACAATATTCCTGAGGAAGCACAAGAAGACCCATATAGTATTGTAGAGGCATTTATGATTGACAATCTTCAAATTCCACACTATTTGTTGTACATCAAGAACCAACCCTGGGGGAGAAATTAGAATTGATGTGTGTCATCGTTTGGGTCAGCGCAAAAGTAGTACAAGTCCTTTGATTGTTAAATTCGTGACCCAGAGAGGGAGAGATATGGTAATCACTTATGGTAAAAACTTAAGAGGAACACGATTTGCTATAAGTGAGCAACTACCGCCCTCTACAAGAGAGAAGCGTGCTGCACAGATACCACTACTGACTGAGTTAAGGAGTAAAGCAGTAAAGGAGAAAACCGGTGAAAGAGTTAAGCTGATTAAAGATAAGATCATTGTCAACTCCAAGATAAAGAATGAAGTATTTGAGAAAAACCCTTTGAATATGATGGTTGCATGTGGAGAGCCAGTCAAATTTGATAACTTAGTACACTCTGAAACAATAATAGAAAAAGGAAGTGTTTTCCAAGGACATTTGTATCCTGCCCACACAATTGCAGATGCAACCCAAGCTCTGAGGTCTTTAGCACAAAATTATGATATAGCCAAAAATGATCATTGGATATATGCCTACAATATTACTGGTTTGGATGCTCAAGTAAAGTGTGGTTACAATGATGATGAGGAGTGGAAAGCAGGGACAATTCTGATGGAGTTGTTGAAGGGTCTGTCTGAAGTTATCTTGATCATGACAAGGAAATATGTAGGTATAAACCTGGGCAAAAAATTTTTTGAATTGATAAAAAGTTGCAGTTAATGCCATAGATAATTTCAAATGATTATTAAACAATATCTGTTCATCAGACACTTAGAATTTTTTACTAGGAAGGTCCTTGAAGTAATTTTTACTTGCTGGATTAGAACAGTTTTAATTAATGAGACAGCAAATTTTAAAAATGACTGTTTGCTTAACTAGAACTGTTGAATGAAGACATATATGTCAAGTTGAAACTAAATTCATGTTCCTTTTTTATTGTTGTTGCAATTGCAGTTGACATGTTGCAATTGCAATTTAGATGTTCTCAGTTTGTTCATACAAAGATAATTAATCTTGTGTCTAATTTTTCTTTTGATGTTTACTTCCTAGTTCGCTTTATTAAGCTAAATACTTAAAAGTATATTGGGTAGGCAAAGCTGAGTCCTATATGTTTCTACTTCAGTAGAACTGTAAATTACAGACATTAGTTATAATCAGACACATGTTTTCACCTTGTTTGCAATATATGCTAATTAATTTGTATCATTAAACTATGTGCTGAATAGTATAACCAGTAGTTAAAGTTGCTTCCTATGTTTTTACTTGAATGCAACCATAAAGTAAAGACATTATTTGGAACCAGACATACTATGTACACTTTATTGTTTACAATAATATATTCTTAACACAGATGTTTCATTGAGATTGAGGCAATGTTACTGTGTTATTTTTGAATATCCATTTCTGTCACAGATATTTCATTGGGATCCAGGTAATATAATTGAGTCGCAGTAAACATGGATCAGTATGAGAATTTATTCTTTGATTTGTATTTTGTGCATAATAGCTTTTGTACTTTATCTGTTTATTGCTAGAGTTTAACGTTGATTTGACCTTTATGACAGCATTTAATATTAAAAACTAGATTTAAGGTAATAATACCAGTAATTCATAATATATTATATATTGCTATTATTGAAATGAGATGAAAGCTAATGTGATTCAATCAGAAAGTTTCTTTTACTTCCTTTTTTTCCAAATTATTATGTCCTATGTTGTTTCTTTATATCCTTTTGTTCTTTTCTTTTCTGTTTTTTTCTCTTTTCTCTTTGTGTTAAAAAGTCCTGCTTGGGAAAAACTAAATATTACTATTCCATTAAAATCTATTCTGCAAGGTGGTTAAAGAGAATAAAATACATATACAATGTGAAACTTAACACTTTATGTGCATGGAGCTCTTGTGAACCTGATGTTAATGGCAAAGTTATTAGGTAATCAAGTGAGAGTGTTATCGTCAAATTGTCAAGGCCTAAAAGACAAAGCCAAAAGGCGAGATGTCATAAATTATTTTAAAGATTCAAAACCAAGTATATTATGTTTACAGGACACTCATTTAACTATTAAACAGGAAAACAATCTGAGAATGTTAACAGAGTTTGAATGCATCATTAGTGGGAAATTAACAAATTCAAGAGGAGTTGCCATACTTTTTAATAATAATTTCGAATACAAAATTATCCATAAAGAAATTGATCATGATGGAAATTATGTAATGGTGGACTTGGATGTCTCTTCAGTTTATCTTAGGTTAATAAATATATATGCCCCAAACATGGATTCTCCAGGCTTTTTTCAAAGTATACTAAAACGTATTGAAGAAAGCCAACAGGATCATCTCATAGTTTGTGGAGACTTTAATCTGGTTCTTAACCCAGAACTAAATAGCTTTAATTATGTGAACATCAATAACCCTAGATCAAGGCAATGTATTCTAGAGATGTTACAACTTCATAATATGAAGGATGCCTTTAGGTATCTCCACCCAACCCTGAAAAGATATAGCTAGCGGCGCAAAAATCCGAAAAAACAAGCCCGATTGGATTATTTCATTGTTTCGGAATCCTTAACTGATTTGATTGCAGATTGTAATATTAAGCCTGGATACAGATCGGACCATTCAATATTAGAACTTAATTCAGTTGTAAACCCATTTCAGCGTGGGAGAGGCCTTTGGAAATTAAACTGTAGTTTGTTGAAAAACCCAGAATATTTGAACATGATAAATCACACAATTCAAGATGTATTACTTTTGTATGTAGTTCCAGTTTATAACATTGAATTCATTACAGAAAGTAATTTTGAAAGACTACAGTTTGTTATCGCAGATGACATACTAGAAATGATCATGTTTAAAATTAGAGAGGTCACTATAAAATTTTCTGGTACCCTTAAAAGAAAAGAATGTCAGGTAGAAAAAAAATCTAATTCAACATATAGAAAAGTTAGAGAGTAATAAAAATACATGTGATTTTCTAGCCATAGAAACTAAGAAAGAACAGCTGTTAGAGCTACGGAAGTATAGAATGAGAGAGGAAGCGGTAAGATCTCGAACCAGATGGTTGCATTCTGGTGAAAAGCCTTCAAAGTATTTCTGCAGTTTAGAACAAAAAACTTTTATAAACAAAACAATAAAAAAATAGTTCTGGATAATGGAGATATAATAGATGATCAAGTGAAAATATTGGATCATATTAAGCAATATTACGCTAATCTATTCAAATCAAGGGATGCAGTTATTCCAGATGTAAACCTTCATTAAATTTTTAGGGGCGATAACATTTGTAAACTAACAGAGTCTGAGGCACTTTCACTTGAAGGCTTAGTAACGATAGAAGAAATTGGAAATGCTTTGAAGAAAATGAAATACAATAAAACCCCTGGTATTGATGGATTTCCAGCCGAATTTTTCAAAAAATTTTTGGGAAAGTTGAAGGTATTTGTATTACGAGCAATAAATTATTGCTATCGGCAGGGAACTCTCTCAAAATCTATGAGACAGTCAGTCATCACGTGTATCCCAAAAGAAAACAAACCTCGAGAATATTTGAAAAATTGGCGTCCTATTTCGCTTTTAACTGTTCTCTATAAGATTATATCACTAACCATAGCAGAAAGAGTGAAAAAAGTTTTGAACAAATTTATTGCCAGGTCTCAGACAGGTTTTATTAAAGACTGTTTCATTGGGGAATCTACAAGGCTAATCTATGATATCATGGCATATACAGATACTGAAAACATAGATGGGCTATTGATGCTCATAGATTTTGAAAAAGCTTTTGATTCTATATCATGGAAATTTATGTACAATACTTTAGAATTTTTAGGTTTTGGTGAAAATTTTTTCCATTGGATTCAGTTGTTAAATAGAAACTTTATGGCATCAATACTACAAGTGGGAGTGAAATCAGATTTTTTCAAAATTGGACAAGGTCGTAAACAAGGGGACCCAATTGCACCATACCTATTTATAATTTGTGCTCAAATCTTGTATTACCGTATTAATAAAAATCCAGATATAATTACACAATTTGCTGATGACACTACATTGATTTTAGACGGTTCACAGAGCTCTCTTCAAGCAGCACTTAACACAATTGAAGTTTTTGGTAGTTACTCAGGATTAAAGATAAACAAAAGTAAAACCAAACTTGTGTGGATTGGAAGGAAAAAACATTCCAAGTGGAAATTAAACATAAATTCAAATTTCGAGTGGGGTGTTTCAGAATTTAAACTACTTGGAATATGGTTTTCAGTAGATTTAATAAAAATCCCAAGCATAAATTACAGTTTGACACTGGATGATGCTGAAAAGCTGATTTTAAATTGGAAAAAGAGGAATCTGACACCATTTGGAAAGATAACAATACTTAAAACCTTTATCTTGTCCAGGTTTAACCATCCTTTTGGTTCCATCCCATCCCCTACAAAAGATTTTTTGTCAAAATTAAATACACTATTATACAATTTTATTTGGGATAAAAAACCAGACAAAATAAAAAGAGTACTTCTGTGTCAGGACTACAAAATAGGAGGCCTCAAAATGACTAATCTAGAATGTTTCATTCAATCCCTCAAATTAACTTGGATTAATAGACTCTTGAAATGTGGAACATCTCCATGGGGTATTCTTTTTGAAGAAACAGTTTCTTGTGTCAAAAAAATATTATGCTTTGGGATTCAATGGTTTAAGCATCTAGTCAGTAAATCACAAAATCAATTCTGGAAAGATGTGTTTTTAGCATGGATCAAAATATCCAGATCCGTTAAAAGTAATATTGTTTTTATATCATGTTCTGTGGTACAACCCGGATATATCTGAGACACCCCTATTCTATCCAACATGGTTCAGAAATGGTATAACCTTTGTCAGAGACATTTTAAATAACAAAGGTCAAGTAATGAGTAAAGCCGAAATTGAGAATCTGTATGGATTTAAAATTACAAATTTCCTCGAGTACCACAGACTAAAAATTTGGCTGACTAGGTTTTTGAACAAACTGAAAATCACAGCTGGAAAATTTGAGCGGCCTTGTATCCCTCATCATATTTCAATCCACTCTAAAAATGTAACAAAAACCTTTTATAGTATTTTTAATGACACAACCATTGATGTTAAGTTTAAATATAGATGGAATGAGGAATTAGAAATAAATATACAGGAAAAAAATTGGGAACTTACATTCCAGATATGTTTTAAAACTGTTCAAGATAATGATATAATATGGCTCCAATACAGGGTTTTACATAGAATACTGGGTACGCAATACATACTTCAAAAAATAGGCAAAGCTAAATCATCTTTGTGTCTGCAATGCAATATCTCTCCTGAAACTCTCTTACATTTATTTTACCACTGCAATAAATCTCAAATAATTTGGAATGAACTTAAATCATGGGTTCAAAATCAGATTAATTTTGCTATGAATATACAACCAAGGGATATAATGTTAGGATATTTTAATAAGGACCAGTACTTTCCTTCCAATCAACACAATTATTATGGTTACAAAGAAATTTCTATTTAAAAATTCCAGAAAAGGTATTCCACATATAATCAAAAACTTACAGGAGGATGTTAAAAATGTATATGTAGAACAAAAGTTAGTTGCTATATATAATTTTAAAGAAGATGTGTTTAATGAAGACTGGAAACATTTTGTAAAACTGTTTGATTAAAAGTTATAAAAAAAACAAAATGTTAATTTAATACTGGGTCACCTTCTTGCCAGGGTGTTTGTAACCCCAGTGTTTGTAATGGCAATATATGGAAAATTGTGAAATAAAAGATTTGCAGGGAAAAAAACATATATTAACCTACCGGTTAAAAAAACCAAAAAAAAACAGTTAATAGAAATACATGTTGCCCTTTGAACAAGTCAAGAATTTGAAATTTCTTGTGTTGGGATCATATTGAATATCTCGAGGCTGGTGATTATCCTTTTTTCATTATACATAAATAATTATTAAAATATCAAGGTAAACAAACCTCGAGGCATTCATTATTGATCCTCCACTCAGGCTCTGTGTGCATCTCCACACCCACTCATGCTATGTACTAGACCTTCTTCATCCCCTCCCCAAAAGAACTCCATCACTAAAATCATTATATTATTGATCCCTTGGTGTGAACTCTCAATCTGCACTCTAATATTTGAGAATAGATGATCCCCAACCCCAGATCCACTCAGTGTACAGTTCCTAATAAAAGTTAGTTATGTGCAACTCTATGATATTTTTGACACTAGTCTGCCCAGTGATTTTTTTCTTTCCCACAACACCCAACCCAAAATGTTGCAACTGATATGATCTATGCAATGTTTTGCATAGTTTGCCCCACAACATCCCACCCAATATGTTGCAAGTGATATGATCTACACAATGTTTTACATTGTTTTTCCCACCTCACCCAACCCATTATATTACAAGTGACATGATATACACATTGTGTCAAAATGTTTCCTTGTATTTCTAGTGAAAGTTCTGAAAATAATTTATCTACAAATCCCTTAGATACAAATATCCGTTAATTACAAATATGCAAACCCAGGATACATGCTGCAGTCATATTATTACACAGGAGTAAAAGAGAAATAGATCAGAATATGTTTATTAATTAAAGTCGTTATTATCAACTTAAAATAAATGTATCAGATAATACATACATTTGATGAGAGAATGTTTCACCTGATTCTTGTGAATAATGGCTACCAATGAGAAGCAATGAGTTTGTTGAAAGTCATTTTTATCCAAGTATTGAAACTATGAATAAGCTTACAATATGATACTTCCACCACTTTGAAGAAACAATATTTTTGTACTGTGGAAATACTGTGGAACATAGATGGCATGAATGGTGCCCACAGTGTAAGTAAATGAGGGTAGGCCCACAGGATTCTATAATGAGGCGCTATGGGCTCCATTTCCAGGTAACAAAGGCTGTACAGATTCTGTAGAATCACTGTTTTATGTAAAATATAATTTTATAAAAAAAATTTTTTGTTCATTGAAACAGTGCAGTGGGCCAAGTGCTTGCTCTGTCCTCATTTCAGTGCTAAACCAAAACTAGGTATGCCTGGGGAAAACCCAAAGAAGAATACAAAGAAAAGACTTTTATTGTCCATTTGTGTAGAAAGTGAGTAAAATAGGTACAATAATGACATAAAACACTACAGGTATGTGTAACCATAATTATCTGTGGTTTTCAATGCATACTTTACAATTTGTACTTGCATTTGGTTTTAAGCTGATATTAGGATGACTGTTTCCGGGTGTAACAGTAAAGTGTAATTGGGCTATTCATAATTAATGTTGTGCTGCTAAAAATCCTGTTATGCACCCCCATAAAGCTTTCCAGTGTTGCCCAAATGGCACAATTGATACTGCTTAGTCACAGGTAAACATTAACAATGGTGTATGGGAATGTTAAGAGCTTTAGTCGGTAATCCTGTGATGCAAATATCCAATCAGTGATGCTAATTGGTCATCATTAACAATGGTGGATGAGAGTCTTAAATTCGTAGTCAATAATTTAGTGATAAAATTATAATGTTCAATAATAATTTTTTGTTGTGAATTTATAATGAAAATATTATTTTTAAGAAAAAACATGTTGAAGAAAAGTGAGTTTAAAATTGTGGGATCACTGAAAACTGCTTATCAGACATATTATAATAAGCAATTTTCCCCTGATTCCCCAATTTTGCACACCGCCATGTTGAATAAAAGTCTACTGTTGGTTTAACATTGGCAAAAGTGTCAACAGTGCCTCAACGTTGGCCAAAATTGGTAAAATCTGCGAGCTATGTGACCAACAGCCAACATCAATCAATCATCAACAATTGGTAAAATCTGCGAACTATGTGACCAACAGCCAACATCAATCAACATCAACAGTGGAATGCTATCTGGGCCCTTCATAATCACATTGTGTGATAAATATTAACATAAGCACAGCAACTTCAGGGATTGTATTCATAAAAGGTCATAGCAAAGTCCACTGAGCCGGCATTGTCCAAGTACTGATTCCTAAAGGCTGAATTAGGGGCCATGGTGGCAGAGTGGTAACACTCACGCCTCCCACCTCTGAGCTCTGGGTCCGTATTCACGAAAGGTCTTAGCCAGGGCTTAGGCTTAAAGTTGAGACTTTTGCCTCAAGTTTCTGCCCAAACCTGCTAAGACTTTTGTCTTAGGCTTAGTGGTATTCACAAAGAATTTAAGACTGGTCTTAGGCTTAGCCAAGGGCTCAACTTTAAGACTGGTTAGTAGTGGTAGTGGGCTTAAATTTTGTAAAGAGGACTTAAATATGGCCGCCATAAACTTTCTCCACTTCAAAATTGAAATGGCTGTAAATAAAGTATTATTATACAGAACATCTCATTAAAACAGTCTTTGGAAGTTTATGTGTGGTAACAAGGTTTTCCATTTCAAAACAGCACTTTACATTAAATGAAGGATATATATCACCAATAGTATAGTTTGAATAGAAAAGAAAGGTCACATGACACAGAAAACCACTGTGGTTATTTGATAATTTTGGACAAAAGTCTTAACTTTAAGACTGGATTTAAGCCTAAGACCTGGCTAAGTCTAAGACCCTTCGTGAATAACAGCCCAGGGTTCGGTTCCCGGCCTGACCTCGAGTGGGAAAGCTGGTTGTTGCTTGTCGTTGGTCAGCAGTTTAGAGTACAGAACCTTGACCAACTGTATGTACTGGTTTCCTCTGCCCACAAAACTACCCATCGTGATATGACCTTACAGTGTTGAAAGCGATGTAAAACCCCAAATAAATAAATAAAGACTGAATTTACTAGGGTGCTGCTCCATGTCATAACTTGGCAAAACATCGACACAAGCATGTTATTTGTTCTTGATTTAAGTGTGGTTTCGTGAATTTATTTTGATTTTAAAATGCATTGACATACATGCAGGTTATAAAAGTATTTTACGTACATAGAGTCAAACCAATAAACCATTTAGAATTGTTTTAAAGGGAGATAGTATCATTTCTAATTGAAATCAGCGCCCCAACTTGGCACAATTTGCATACAGCAAGTACCAAAGCTATTTTATTTATTACTGTCGTCACTTCTACTTCCTTATTTGGTATGCAAAAGTACACACGTTTTACAAATGACAATGAAATGTTATTAAACAGTTCCATATGGTTTGTGCCTTGCTCACATTTGTGCCATGATACTACACCAAGCAGTATATTTTTAGGCTGATTTGATGTTGACACACTTGCAAAAATAGATACATATATATTTATATTGACAGGTTTGGAAAAGGCAACAGGAGAATGTCAAAGAAGGTTTTTGTTCCATCAATCTTCAAATTGTGAGGACCAATCACTTTTTACTGTTACTGTCAACCCACCAATTGACTCACTATGTAAGAGATTTCAGAGGAATTCTTCTAAAGTGACTATCACCTTCGGAGGTAGGTCATGGGTTTAGTAAAAAGAGTTTTGTTTCTGCAGATCCTTAACGGGTGTTTCACTGGGGCCGTCTTGTCAGTTACTAAGGATTTTTCGAGAGTCAAAAGCAATGTTTACAAAGTCGGTTAGGGTCGGTTGTGATTTCCAGGCTTGTCATTGAGGCTCTGTGAAATATCAAACATATTTGATATTTCACCAACACTCCCCAACTCTTATTTCCGACCATGGCTCAGCCCACCTGGAAACCGGCTTGTCCTAGTTACTTCCTGTTTTGTCATAGTCACTTCTCGTCTTGTCCTAATCCCTCCCGTCTTGTCCTATTCACTTCCAGTCTTGTCCTATCATGGAGCTGACCTTGTCTTAGTCACTTAGGTCTTTTCTGTTTGTTGGCAGTCCATTTCTAGTATGATTTTCGGTAAAACTATGACAATAACTTATGATATGAATAAGAAGAAAACAGTGTAATTAAGCTGAATCCTGAAGTTAGCAGAAAGAAAAGGTCCATGTGTATGTTGTAAATATTAAGAAACTAAAAAGGATGTTTTTATTTGGCCACATAGTAATAAAATTTTCGGCCTATTTCAATAGAGCAATTTCCGGGGGAAAAGGAATCAAGTGTTCCAAATCAAATTCATCAAAATTGGAATGTCAATACCGACTGCAAGTCTGATCGTAGTGATTCTGGATGTTTCTCCAGTCCTGTTGGTTTGTCAGTAGGGCTTGTCGTGGCCTGATACGGTTTGTCTGTTGTCTGTTAGGGTTTACGGCTTGTCCTTGTAGTTTCCCATCTTGTCGTGGAGAAAAGTATCATGACTAAAGATGATCTGGATCCAGATAGAATCTCCAAAATTATTTTTTCTTCTTTTTTCACAAATTATCTATATGCATGCAAACAAATGGCAAAAGCACAAAAGACTATAAAATAGACAAGGAAGGAGTATAACTCCAATTCAGTGTGTTACTGAGTTATACAATATTATAAAGACCGGAAGTGCGCAGACTACACAAAACAATGCAGTGCGCATATTTTTGCGCACATTTATCTGAGGCAATAACTGGACGATCGCCGATAATAGAGAAAAAAACGATACAGACAAAATATAGGGCGACAAGTAGGTGTGTATAGAAACATATTTACAATAATAATTACGGATTAAAAATGAAACTGGTCTTTATAATAGAAATAAAGTCCTCAGGTTTGTACTCTATGACCTCTATAAAAGGACGGAACTTCCAGCAGGAGCGCTCGTCCATTATCTGCCAAAAATACCGTCCTTTTATAGAGGCCATAAAGTACTCACCCTCGGACTTTATTTCTACAATTGTCATTACTTTAATCAACAAAAGAAACAATTCATAGTTTTATAATAAACAATTTAGTCATTTTAGAAGATAATCTCGCTTAGCAAGAATCACAGTGAAGTGACCTGTGCAACAGTTTGTTAGATTTACTTTCAATTTAATCATATTAAAGCTCTTAAAGAAGAATTGAGAATGACAAGTATTGTATTCACGTAATGCATTAGGATTTTATATTATAGGCAATTTTTTTTTAATTTCATTGATAGGAAATCAATTTGGCACTTTTCTCCGTGATCATTTGACAAAAAGAAAAAATAATAACATTACAATTATTTTTAAATTCAGCCAGAAATTTGAGCTTCTCCTCAGGTAATCATTTTTATTGTTTTGTAAGTAAAATTATAGTCAATTGATTTATTCTTCATGTAAAGCTATATTTTAAGATTTTCTTTAGAGTATTTCTCAATTAAATAAATTTTAAAAAATTATAATAAATTAAATAAACTGTCATTCAAAACACTTCCTTAATATGGCAGTTTTATAAACTATAAAATTATAAAACAATAAACCTTTATATTTTTAATAAAAATATGAAATTATAGTTCAGAGTGGCCCTTTCATTGCCGAAATAATCTATTGGTATAGAACGTTGAGTGTAGGTATTTATGTTTTTTTTACTTCTGCATATTACCATTTACAATTTTAACATCAGGAGGTTTCCTATACAATGTTTATACATTGTCGTGCACCACCAGGTTTATTATCTATACATTTGAGCGATTATGTGAAAATACTCATAAGTATTTTTAAATATAATATTTACCTATTTTCTATTTCTTGGTAACAAAAAAACAGTTCCCACTTTTCCATAATGTTTTAAGATCTTTTTCTATCAAAACAGCCAAATAATGTTCATCATAATATGTTTGTTGAAGCCTCTGTTTCAGTTGATTGAGAAGTAGTATTCCAATATTATGGTTAGTATCAAATATGTACTTTTTGTTACTAGCATTAGAGTATTTCTCCGAACATTATCCTCACCAATATATCCAATAATATGTCAAAACAGTGCAATGTTAAATTAAGTTTGAATAATGATGATGATGATAATAATAATGACCAAATTTATATAGCGCAATTCTATTTAAGAGTATACAATACATTTTTTCTCAACAAAATGCTATTTTAAAGTAATTATTTTTTTAGTTTTTTTTCTTGAAGATGTCCAATGGAAGTTCAATGTTCCAGATATCATCTGGCAGTTCATTCTAATACTTATGTGTGTTTGTGACACAACACTGAAGGCAAAAACACACATAAAAGCATGTATAATTTTCTGAACAATCTTGTGGTGTATTGGTGTTGCTAGTTAATAATAATAATGTTGCTAGTTAAGCATTGATGTCATATATGATGATACCCTGTCCATTCAAAGTCTTTTATACTGGTAGATTTAATCTTAAATCTATCAGTCCCCACCCCAAGACATTAAAAAACACAGGGCTGAGGGTACTTGAATTTCATATATTTAACAAAGTAAAGTTATTTAGGCGTATATATCTATAAATCTAAAAATATTTACAAGTCAAGGTAAAATATAAATGGTTAAAATATAAATCTTCAGCATGATAGAATACAAAGTTAGAGTCATTGTCCATAGATTCATGCTGATAAAGCTTTACAAGATAATTTAAAAAATTTAGCAGTTACAGACCCGAAAGGCCGACTGGTCCCCAGCAGAAAGGGTTGACCTTGAAAGGTTACAGGGCTGACCTCAGAGGTCAAAGGTGAATATTGTCATGAAAAACCTCGCAATCAGAGGTATTGATTCACGTGGGGTCAACTAAAGGTCACCCTAAAAGCTGGAGGTCGAGTTGGCCTAAAGATTTATAAGAACTAAAGTAAAAGTTGTAACAAGGTAGTAATATGTAATCCCTCAACCCCAACAGTAGGAAGTAGTGGCATCATGCATTTATGATAGCAGCTAATGAGAAAGCTAATGCCTCACCTGACACATGATCCGACTGAATGTATCTCCATATACATTCAGAGGACCACGTGCCTTGGCGTTTGATCTGCTGTATGGACACATGGGCATTATAAGCAAATGTTGCCCCAGACCTGCGAAAAGAATGATAAGTAAAATAATGTGGATCCAAACCCAAGGTCATATTAACTGACTTTAGAGCCTTTCTGACCCTGCTGTCAGTAAGAGGTTGCCAACCACTTTATGGTTTTACTTGAAAAACTGAGTGAGTATCAGTCATGGGGTACAATTTTTTCAAAGTTTTAAGAGCTAAGTAAGGACATACAAGGGGATTTGAAACCTTTGGCAAGGAAACTACTGGCACTGAGTCTGTGGTCTGCATGGTTTTCGACCATTTGACCAAGACTTTAACCAACTTTCTAGTAAAGAAGAGATCATGGCCAATGAGATGACGAGAAGGGTCAAAGGTCAAAATGGAATGAGGGGCTAGATTGGATAACCTGAAGAATCCAAAGAAACCAGTGAGAAAAATAGCCCTGAAGACCTGTGGGAAAGGAAGGTAATCACAAGCTTTTGAGATTCGTTCCAGCATGCACATTTCAATTATACGACATGTTATACAATACAAAATTGGCCTTTATGGCCGACAAGTAATTTCCAATCATACTGACAGAACAATTATTTACAATTAGATATTCACAAAATGACAACATAACATTGACATCAACTTCCTCGATGGCGACTCCCATGTGAATAGAGAAGGCCAGTGACACTCTGAACATCTTTGTGTAAGCTTGCCTTGTCTTAGGTCTAAAGGCCTCCTGTGTTCTGGAGGCTGCCCTTTGAGACAAGGATCTCAAGGCCACATGATCTACAACAATGCATAGTAACTGTTAGCATACATAAAAATACATAGATAGGCCCCTGCCGAGGCCATAACCCAAATAATAATTACATTTACAATTCAGTATCTATATCCAACAAACTAATATCCGCAGGGACCCATACTGGATCTTGTACTTGTGACAACAATTGACTCATGTCTTTAACACTACCTGTCCAACGACAGAGCAGGTCAGCCACCACATTGTCCAACTATCTGATATGGGAATAATGAAGGTCAATGTCGGCCAGAGTCGAGGCATACCAGATATTTCTGGCACAAGCCCCCAGAAAGTGGTCTCTAAGTTTACCCGATCTCAATACTGAAACGACAGCCTAATAAGGACTCTGCTACCAGTCCATTGGGCCTGAAACAACCTGACTGCTAGCAATATATTTACCATTTCAAGGTGGACAATGGACCAGTTCATAAAACCACAGATTATGGGAAGGTGATACACAAACTTGCTCCACCTCCCTCCCAAGCCAGTCAAGCAGGCATCTAGCTTCAAAGTAAAATCAGTGGGTCTGTGGTCATACATAGATACACCATTGTAGAGAGGCAAGAATTTTTCAAACCACCTAAGGTCACGCCTAAAGTCAGGGGCCAGGTAAATTTTTTGACTAGCATGGCCAAATCACAGCAGGGCCAACATGTGATTCAAGAAGGCACAAGCCGGTTTTTACACATTTATAGACATGCTTGGTGTATGTCTTCCTACAATGCCATTCCTTGACAGTGTCATATATCTGATGCAACTTCTCAGGAGGGATGGAAACAGTGCTATCTTCAGTATTGATTAGAACGCCCAGACAAACGACCTTTGTACTTGGGGGCACCAATTTCTTGTCACTGATAGTAAGACCTAAGTGCTTCATCAAGTCAAAAAATGATGCAACGGACATGCGTAGGACGTGCAGAACACCTACCCAGACGTAGTCATCAATATAGTTGATAACGTGGAAGCCCTTCTGACGCATCATGTAACACACTGTGTCACTCAAACATTAAAAAATCTGGCTTCCATGACAACAATGGGAGGTATGTATCGATAAAACCCGTGACGCTAGTGTAATCCCAGAAGGTTGTAGTCACCAGGGTCCACCTTGACATGATGGAACATGCAGATTACATCAATCTTATATAGAAGGGGGCCACGCTTTAGGCGTTTGAGCTCTGAAGTGATGTCATCAACAGTGGGAAATGTCAACATAAAAGGAACATCAAGATAAGTGTTCTTATCAATACTAGAGTTCACTGAAACCCTCAAGGGCAAACTTAGATCAATAATGATCCTACGCCTATCTGAGTTGGGCTTATTCCTGGTCATAAAAGGTAAAACATGGGCATCGACAATTGGATTTACCTCAAACGGCCCAAATATGGCCCCATACTTGCTCTCCTCCTCTATATAGGCATCAACGTCAGCTGGGAACTCATTGGCAGAGCTGTGATTGCTGGTGTCATGCCTAAGGGGACAATGTCTATTAAAATCAAGGGGAAAACCATACTGCAGCAGCTTCTGATCCCAGTAATCTTTTAAAAGATCCTTCCAGACAGGGACATTCAGTTGTGACATCACAGGTAGACGCGCTTAGAGGAAACTTTTCTTCCATGCCCGAGTTGTTAACATGATAAATAGGACACAATTTATTACTTTTGTCTGACACTGCGTTCGCACTTGTAATATGAGAGCTTACCTTGTCACCAGGATCAAACCCAGCATCAACAGTGCAAACTGTGTTCAAGCTCCTATCAGCTTCAGTACAAGTAATTTGCTCGCCATTTTTAACCACTTCACTCCCCTCTGCAGGGACAATGACATTGTCGTGAGAGGACTCAAAACCACAACCCACAGAGTTCACCATATTGAAATCACTGGGTTCAAACCCAGAACCATTATGTTCTCCCTCAGGACCCCCGGAGTCAAACCCAACAGTAGGAGATTCAAACCCAGGGCCAGTGGATTCAAACCCATGAGTGCTGTTACCTGCTCAGAGGTCTCAAGATATACTCTTTGTGGTACAAATATCTAGCCTGTGAATAGGCCCCAGGTGGGGTGGACAGTGGGGTTGCTGAGGTCATTGTGTTTTAAGTTGGACACTGACCAGCATGTAAGCTGTTTTGACACTTTGGTAATACTTGTGCAACTGTATACAAACTAGATTCACCAGTCCTACTGAATACATGTGAATTAACAATATTAATTGACACACCAACTTTTTGACACTTTCTAGCTGACAAGGCGTCAACTTTTGTGGGAATAACACTTGAGTTATAGACAAACCTAGTATTAAACACTTTTTTGTTTTCAACATTTTGAGTGGCACAGGGGACGACAAATCCATCCCCTGATGCACTAGTGACACTTGTGGTGCCAGTGTTATGTGATTTTCTTCACCACCAGGCACACCTTTCCTGCAGCTGCTGCACCCTAGTGATGGGCAGCTGCCTGTTCGTTTTTTGGATATTGCTTTTTGTGTGGTGCCCTAGTTGCCTCCCCCAAGCCAAACAAACTGAACAAACATGTTTATGGATTTTTCCATTTGACTCATGGTCACGTGAGTGACTACAGACACCAGTTTGGTAATTTTTACAAAACCATGGTTTCCTACCTGAGTGGTCGAGGGTTTGACCCATCCTGACCTTTGTAACATGTGCTTCTGAGCATGGGACCTACGGATACAGTCAATACGATCCAGGTCTTCCAACTGGAGGGAACCCCGCTCCATTTCATATAGCAGCACAGCATGTGCTGCCTTAGCCCCCTGCCAGGAAAAATCTGTGGTGTCCTCCATTAAATTACTAAGGTAGGAAACTATGATGTTTTTTCATTCAGAAGACTTTTCCTCAAGAATGTTCTTACAGAACTTTTGCACCCACTGGGTGAGAGACAACTGGTCATACGTTACTCTTTGTCTGCTGGCTCCACCCAAAATGGGTTCATGGGGCCAGGAGACGGTGATCATTACCTGAAAGGTGGGAACTATGATCCAATTCTCTAATTCTTTGATCTACTTTCTTCTGAAGTGAATGAGACCTAAGCCTTTCTAGGGAGGGAGTATCACTATCACTTTCATCCGAGGATGAACTACTAGTTACTATGGGAGGCCTAAATTAATACTTCTTTTGCTAGATTTACTTGAACACTGTCTGTACTTAACTTTCCATAGTCTGACGTGGATCCTGCTGCGGCCTGGGCTGTTTGCTGTGAGCTGACTGCCACCTGGTCTTCCATCCTGTAAAGCCACTGCGATACCTTCTGCAACTGAGCAAGGATCTCCATCTGAAGCTGCTGTTCGCCCAGATCCATCTGATCTGTGTCAACTGACTTACTTGAAGCGGCAGCATCTCTTTGTCCATTGGAAACACTTTTGTTACTCCCCATATTGCTTTTAAACTGACATTTCTTCCCTGTAGGCGGTAAATGTCTTGTTTTGCAATTTTTACAACTTTGCTTTTTTAAATGAATTACAGAAAACTCGACCAATTTGGCATAACTATGCACAAAATGAATTTTGGTTAGACCATCCCTTCATGGCAGATTGGTAACACTCTCGCCTCCCACCTGTGAGGCCGGGGTTTGATCCTCGGCACGGCCTCAAGTGGGAAAGCTGGTAGTTGCTTGCCGTTGGTCGGTAGTTTACAGTACAGAACCCTAACGAACTGTATGTACTGGATTCCTCTGCCCTTCCAACTACCTGTCGTGATATGACCTGTACAGTGTTGAAAGCGACGTAAAACCCCAAATAAATAAATAGACCGTCCCTTCAGTGCCATGCACATAAGCCTGAGTTGTCAAGATGACAAGGAATCTCCCAGCGTCAAATAGTTGAAGTGTCACAAAGTTCAGTCATATAAATCCAGCTTGTACACACAATAACTCCTGCAGAATAGGCTCATAATATCATAAAACAACTTGTTATGGATAAAGGACCGTTCAGTTTTAATAAATATCATGTATTTAAAATGACACAAGTGCCTGAACAACATGGCCAAGTATTTTAATTTCGTTATAATCCATTAGTTCTTGTTTATCTGTTTTTTTTTTGGTTTTTTTTTTGTTCCAGAATGTCTAAATCTATTACACTTTGTCCTGTTTCTAGTTCTTTAATTTCAGACACAAGATTTCTTTCAAGTTCCCTATTTGCCTTCTTGTCCTGTGTTTCATATTTTATTCATTTGACTCTTACATAATAGTAATAATACTTCTAGAATAAGTCATATTCTATAGTTAACTGTATATCTTTAAAGGGGGTTTTCTTTATATATTCTTGGGGCTGCATATTTTAAAAATCATCTTGGATGCAGTTACTGATTAGGATTAAGTGTTCCTTTCCTTTAACAAAGGTATAGGTATTTATAACAAACAATTTGTTTAAATAATATTCAAATATTAAAAAGAATTAATATATATTGTTTATTTAAAAAGACATAATGAAATTGATTGGTTTATTTTGACAGCTACAGGCAACCAACTCTTCACAATAAGTGAATTTTGTTTTGATGCTGAAAATGTGAAACACACTAACTTTCGTTTGGTGAAGAAATATGGCAATCTTGTTGAATATCAGGTAAATTTTGTCTTCTGGAGAAGAATTGTCTCAAAACTTTGTGAATAAATGTTTCTTTCTAAAGCCCTATATGTAACAAAACAGAGTACGAGCCTCCGTTTTAAACTGAACCACGCTGTAGGAAAAAAATAAGATTTATTAAAGATTTAATAAAAATTATATTTAACAAAGTTCTGGTCATTTTAATTGGGTGTCTATGGTGTATGTTAACAATGCTTAACAATTTTGAAATATTTATATTAGCTGCTATCCTATTATTTATAGGTATAAATAGGATCTGTAAAAATTATATTGTATATTGTGTTATTATTTACACAATATTAAAATTTTGATTCACAATTAATATCATTTGAATATTTTAATCAGAAACTCAGAGATTTATTCCACATATAGATTATCTACTAGTACACCTTTCAAATGGTATCACTTCAACAAAAAAAGCTACATTTAAGTAATCAAAATTTTCAATTTTAGTGCGCTACAATAGCTTACCATGTGGAACCGAATGCTAAATCCATCCAACCACTCAGTGGAGGGAGTACAGCTGAGAATGGAAGAGATGTCAATTTTTCTTAGGTTTTGAAGTAATATATAAGAATGAATGTTAGAAAACACCAGTCTGAGTCCCGTTTACAGGGCCCCAATCCCAGAGACTGGGCCTGTAAAGAACCAAAAACCTGAATGAATGACTGACAATGCTAAAAACTGGATGTTTTAATAGTAGGAGAGAACTGCAGCCCATGCCCACTTAGGCAGAGTAAAGCCCCTAGGACTAACCACGATAGAAAACAAGACCTAGGCTTGGAATTCTCATAATATTTGCCACCCTAGAATGAGATTAATGACAACCGTAATAAGTTCTTAATACATAACACAATATATACTAAAAATATAAAAAGACCTTACCCAAACATCCTGATGAGGTAAACCTATAGCTAGACCCTGGGATTTAGACTCCTGAAGACTTGGTTGTAGCGGATGTGCCCCCCTTCTTTCCTTTCCGATGATGACTGGTCTGAAGGGAAGGGTCTAGGACTTGTACCGCCACTACTGGACCCAGATACATATTGTTGTCGTTGTCCAAGTAAGGTCTTTTAGGTAAAAAATAGTAAATGTGTTGTGAGCTTTCCAGTGACAGGTTTGCATGATTTGGTCCACCGATACCCCACCATAAAAGGCCTTAGAGGCCGCGAAGGCCATAATGTCATGCACTTTAACTTGGACCAAGTCCAAGGCTTGTTGGTCTGCTTCTTTATAACAAAGTAGGGTGGTTTGTTTCAACCAAGAGGAGAGCGTAGTGGGTCTGATGTCTAAGGTGTGTCCTTTCTTGAAGGAAATGAAAAGGAGGGATCAAGACCCTTTCAGGTCTTTGGTTTGACCCAAATAAAACCTCAGGGCCCGCACTGGACACAAGGTCCTGTCTTCTTTGAATTGTTTATCTACAATGGTAGTCAAAGCAGGAATAGTCACCAGAGACACACTTTGAGAACCTTCTCTGGCTGGTTGGTTTTTGGCTATGAAATCAGGAGAAAAAACAAGGTAACCTTTACCCATTGGCCTAGATTAGATACTTTGTTTGCAACCCAGGCATGAATTTTGCTTACAAAAGCCAAAACCAGAGGCCAAAGCTAAAAAGAAAGCATTTTTGAGAGTAAGACGTTTGAGGTCTGTGTCTTTCATAGGCTCAAAGGTTGCTTTTGTGAGCTCATTAAACACAACAGAAAGGTTCCATTTTGGAAGATTCCTTGAACTTTTGGACAATCCCTGTGAAAACTGGAGAGCAACCGGTAAAGGTCTGAATTTTGTAAAATATGGTGTCCTGCTGGGCAACAATGGCCATGTTGTAACCATCAATGGTTGAGGGGCACCTGTTTAGATCTTGGTACAGGTACATGAAAAAGTCTGAGACTTGTTTCACAGTGGGAGTGGAAGAATCCACCGAATTATATCTGCACCATTTCTCAAATAGGGCCTACTTTGACTTGTAGATGGTCCTTGTTGATGACTTTTGAGGGGCAGCAATTCTCTCTGCCACCTCCACAGAGAAGCCTTGTTCTTGAAGTTGTCCACTCCTAGACATCAGGTGTGGAGGTTGAGATGTGTTGTGGATTGCTGTGAAACACATAATTGTGAGACTGTTTGAGAAGAGTTGTTGACACTGGTAGCTGAAGTGGGATCTCTGTTGAGAGCTGCACTAGGTCCCAAAACCAGGGCATCCCTGGCCAGCCTGGGGCTATTACAATGATCAGGCAGTTGCATTGCCTGATTTTTTTTGATCACCCTGTGAAGGAGAGCCATCAAAGGGTAAGCACAGACAGTGAGACCCATCCAGTTTGTGTTTAGAGCATCTATGTCCCATGCATTTGGGTGTTGGACTGGAGACACGTACAGTGGAAATTTGTGGTTCAGACGAGTGGCAAATAGATCTACATGAGGGGTGAACCACTTTTGACAGATCTGTTTGAAATCCTGTGGATGCTGTGACCATTCTGTTGACTGCACTTGGTTTGACCTGGACAGAAGGTCGGCCATCACATTCAGATACCCTGGGATGTGTCTGGCTTTTAAGGTTATCTGGTAATGATGGCAACAGGTCATGATCTTCCACAGGAGAGTGCACATCTCTGCTGACTGAGTTCCCCCTTGTTTGTTTATATAGGCCACCACTGTTGAGTTGCCCATTGCAACCAACACTGTTTGGTTTTGACATTGGTCCTTGAAACTTTGAAGGGCCAGAGAAACCGCCTTCAACTCAAGAACATTTATGTGTAGCTTTTTTCCGCGTCTGACCGCAGACCCTTTGTAGAAGTTTGCTCTAAGTGAGCACCCCAGCCTTCGTTTGAGGTGTCTGTAAAGAGTTGGTTACTGTGGTCTTTGGGATGAAGGTCTGAACTTTTCATCATGTTTGTGGGATTTTGCCACCACTCTAGGTGTGCTGAAATGGTTTCTGTCCAAGGAAGGAGGTTGTCCAGGGAATGAAGATATCTCCAGTGCTCCTTGAGGTTAAACTGAAAGGGCCTCATGTGAAGGCGTCCCTCCAGGACCATTTATCTGTTGAGGCAAGCAACCCAATTAGCGACATCAAACATCTTGCAGTCAAAACATGTTTTGACTTGAGTCATAGGATCAAATCCCAAAGTTTGAGCCATCTCTTTTGAGTGGGTTTTATAAGGGCTGAATCTAGATGGTATTCATAGCCTACGGACGGAAACACCTGAGTTGGTTTTAGTTCTCCTGATTTCTCCTGATTTATGATCCACCCAAAGGACTGTGTTAGGTCTATTAAGGTCTGTGTGTTTACTTGGGCTTCTTCCTGAGATGGGGTCCTGAGCAGCCAGTCATCCAGGTATTGGTGGAGTCTGAGTCCTCTCGTGAGGGCCAATAGCTTCACTTCCTTCACAATCATTGTAAAGACCTGGGTGGCCATGGCCAGGCCGAATTGAAGAGGCGTGAACTGGAACACCTGTGACCTGTGGCAAAACCTTAGGTATTTCCTTGAGTTTGGGTGGATGGAGATGTGAAGGTCAGCATCCAATAGGTCTATCGACGATACCCATTCCTGGAATCAGGGAGGTTCTTATGGACTCTGGAGTTTCCATTTTGAATTTTTCTACAAATAGAAAAGTGTTGAACCTGCTTAAGTCTATTTCTGGCCTCCACCTTTGTTGAGGCTTTGGGACTAGGAGCAGGTGACTGTTAAACCCAAGAGATTTTACATTTTCCACCCTTTGTAGTGTGTTCTTTGACAGAAGAGACTGGATACAAGTGGCCAGAGCTTGGTCTTTTTGAAGGGCCTTGTATTCTGACTGAATCAGAGGAAATCTGACCAAATTTGGTTTTGAAATGAATGGCAGAACGTAGCCATTGGTGATAATATTTAACACGTTGGATGAACATATATTTGTTTGCCAGTCTCTTCTGAAGGAACGGATGCGACCTCCTACTGGTGGACTGAGGGAGGCTTTTAAAAAGTCATTGGAGGGAGGGGTTTCCACCCCTCGTCCCCTAGAGTGGGGTCAAAACTGACCCCTGGAGCCTCTGAAATTTGGTTTCCCCCTACCTGAGGAAAATGATTGGTTACTGCTTTGTAAGGAGTTGCCCCCATAGGGGCATTTCCTGTAGGAGGCTGTTTTCTTGTTGTGGGGACCACAAAAGGGCTTGTTTTGATAGGGTTCAAAACCCTGAGAGTCTTTAGAGGTGCCTTTATTTGAGGAGGAAGTCTTCTCCCTCCTTTACTAGCTGAGACTTGAACAATGAGAAATACCAAAAGGGAGAGTTCCTGAGTTCTTGGCGTCTCGTTTCCCCTAATTGTGGTTGTAGATGGGTCATTTCAACTTTGCGCCTTAGCAAGCCAGTATTACCTATGGTCTATAGCTCCCTCTAGAGTATACAAGCCAGAGATTTGTAGGTAAGAGCTCTTTGTTGGATAAGAATGGTTTTATTCCAAATATTCACAAGCTTGATCATATCCATGCCTGATTGCTCTTTCAGGATTGGCACCTTTTTGGGTTTGGGTTTTAACCTTTTTGAAAGTCAACTTCAAGCTGTGTTGACACTTCGCTAGAGTCACATTACAGAAAGAAGAAGTCTTGGCAAAAGCAGCCGTGAAGTTAATAGTGGATATGTTCTGCCTAGCTTGATGTTCCAGTTCTTTAAGAACTTGTAGGGGAACCTTGCCCATAGGGGCTCCAGGGGGTTTTCGAGTAATACAGATCTTTGAAAAGTCTGTATACAAATCCTGGATTTTGTCCTCAACACAAGGCTGTCCCACCTTGTACCACTTTGCAGTGGAGGGAGGAGGTTTGATGTATGTACCCTCAGGTAAATTAGCGGCCTGAAAATCTTGCTCAAATTTATCAAATGCATCTTTCATAATAGAGCTAAGTGTGAGCATAGAAGAAGGGCCTCTAGGCCTAAGCTCCTCTCGGCCTTTCTAGTCGTCCAGACCTAGGACAGAAGTAGAAGACCTAGGCATAGTCTCCCTGGGATCAGGAAGGTCAAGAATACACCTATAGGTATCCACTTCTTCAGCATATTGAGAGGAAATGTCAGCCTATGAAAGGAGGGTCTGGATCGTCTTGATCAGAATGTATCTTAGTAGGCTTTGACAACCTGTGTCTGTGTAGAGAGGACTGATCCTCCTCTGAAGATGAAGACACATATTTGGACCTAACTTTGTGCTTTCTTTTATCTGCATGTTTTTTGGGTCTAGCCTAATCTAGGGTAAATACATCAAACCTGAATTCTGATCCAATGCATCAGGAACAGTGCTAGACTGATTATCTCTGAGACGTGGTGGCAGGGAGGGACCATAGTCCACCTCCATATCCTCAACTGAATGTGAGGTAGGTTGAGGTCTTGGGGGGGTGGGTCCAGATTAACAGCTTGTTTCGAGGGACCAGGCTTAGAGGCCGAAGTGGAGGTCTGATCCATCTCCACTTCTGATTTATTAGACGTCTTTTTAAAAGACTGAAAATTGTTTCAGAGGGACTGCATTGCCTCTAATATAGAAGCCTGGAAGACCCTCATTTGTTGCTGTAACTTGATATTGAGATGAGAAACCAGGGACTTTTCGAACTTGGACTCGATTTTCTGTTGTAAAACTGTACCTGGGTTTGGTGGGACAGATTTTGCTGGAGTTTTAAGAGACAATGACTCGAAGGGTAGGGGCTGAGGGTGTGGTAGAGACGTAAATGAATTGTCAGTAGCACTTTCTAGGTCTGCATGAGAACCAGTAAAGGACTCAACATCCTCATCCCCTAGAAGGTTGAGTTCATCATCTTTAGAAGAATATTTTTGTCAGCCTTCTGTTTTTTGACATAGCGTTTCCTGTGTGTTATTTTAATCATTTGCTCTTCCGAGAAACTAGCACAAATGCCACAAGGAGATTCAAAAGTCACACAGAGATCATCACCCTTGCCAGATTCTCGGCAGGTGGGGCAATAATGGTGTTTGTCAAATGAAAAACAGAAGTACCTACACTTTAAAGATCTGGGCTTGTCTTTATTGGTTTGGTGAGAGGACATGTTTGCGCAAAATCCGTGTAAACAACAAAGCCTGAACCGAGGAAAACTCACAAAATATTTTTATTTATCCTGTTGAAACGGAACTTTCACAGAATATACTATATAATATTTTTAACAAAATGGCTAAAATTCAACATCCAACAATACATATGTGCTGAGAAACAGAGGAAAATAAGACTGTTTATAACAGGTCTGGCTAACAAAACACGTGGCCAGCGAGAAAGTAGGACAAGCTCATGTACCACGTGACGACAACCTGAGGTTACGGCCAACTATAAATGTCTATTTTTCTCAGACGTTGGCCGGGGCCTGCGGTCTCCCAAGACCAGCATTCAGTTCCACATGGTAAGCTATTGTAGCACAATAAAATAATAGTCTCAGCCATATCAATATAAATAAACTACTATAGAGGGGTTCAATTAAGATTAACCTGCTTTCATAATAACACAATTCTGGGACAAATGAAATTATAAAAACAGTATTCAATAAGTTAGAAATATTAATAAGGTTTTAAAAACATGTACTCTATCTATTTGGACATATTATTTAAAGGTAAAATTTTTTACATTTCTATACTGATGGATATATCATCAAACCAGATTTGCATAATGACAGAGTATAGTTACCTCCACCATTGAGGCATTATTTTCATGGTCTTTTATTCGTCTGTCTTTCTGGTTGATTTAACAGCAATTACTACGGGTTGAAAAATTATAATAAAAAATCAAAAGATAGGTCTTGTACCATCTAAGATCCTAATTTCAGAGTGACCTGGATCACTGTCTGGATGAAAAAAGTAATCCAGATTTCCCCATTTACTTTTTTATTACATGTCTTGGTAGGGGCCACAGTGGTCCAGTGGTAACACGCTCGCCTCCCACCTCTGAGGTCAGTGGCTCAAGCCCCTGAACCCTTTACTCTTGTTCAGGCTTTCTTTTGTTTTAGGTAAAGCCTAAAGCAACAGTTACATGTATGACTGCGTCAAGTGAAACCTACAGGTTACTGACCGCTGTCATTCAAGTAAAAAAATCAACAACATTTAGTGCATGGCGCCTTAGGTACACAGCCTGCACTGGTAAGTATTTACATATTAATTTGCATATTCTTTATTATTGTTTTCTGCTTTAGATAGCTGTAAAGAGAGAAGTTAAAATAGTAGCAAAAAATTCTATAAAAAATTTTACATCAAATTGAAATGTAGTCAAATCCTTATTATGAAGTACAAATTGAAAAAAAAAATATTTTGATGTGAAATCCCCATTCCTATCAAAAAATTATTTATAATCTTATGCTATAAATCTGCTATTTGATTATTTTGATCCGTTTATACATTTACAAATGACAATGTTAAGTATATGGTGAACCTTTATAACAAAAAATATATTGGCTTGTATTATGCTCATGCCGGAAAATATATCTCATATTATGGGAATATGTCAAGGTAAGCTATTAACTAAAACTGGAAAATATATTTTTTATATGCTAGATTATGTGTACCAGGTTCAAGGTTTGCTCACTTTAATAATCATTGTAATTATGTGGTGTACATATGTGGTATACTATTACAGAATTTTAAGTTATTTATAAAGTGCTCTAAATCATAATTTAGTAAGGGGTGTAAAAGATCGACACTGCAGGAAAAGACACCATGCTTATCAACTTAATTAATCAGACTGCAATTGTAATACAGAAATGTGGGTTTTGATTAACTTTGAATAACTTTGACTTTTTTGGCAACAATATTCTTTCAAAATATATTATTGATTTTGCAACAATAACCATTAATAAAACAACCATAACTAATCGTGACAGACTTTGTCAGGGTATTATACTTGATGAAGCAACCTAAAATAGGACTAAATTCCTATGTATGCATTACACTTATAATTTGATAAAGCAATTGTGTCTCAGATAAATTTTTCTTGTAAAAATTCTGTTACAGTTAATGGTGATAATATCAATAGTAATCCAACATCCAAGGCACCGGTAAGTGAACAATATATATTTTAAATTTGGAACTCACCTTGTTTTTATTTATTTTTGGGGATTTTATGGCGCTTTCAACACTGTACTGGTCATATCACAATGGGTAGTTTTGTGGGCAGATGAAACCAGTACATACAGTTGGTCAAGGATGTGCACTGTAAACTGCCGACCATCTGTAAGCAACTACCAACTTTCCCACATAAGGTCCGGGGTTTGAACTGTCAACCACAGAGGTGTGAGGTGAGTGTTTTCAACTCCCCCACCGTTGCCCGTCTCTCATCTTGTGTTGAAGAAATGTCTCAATGAAGTTTACTTTTAACTGAAGTATATTCTCAACACACTGAAAATTTTAATTTACAGGAGGTTGAAAAATTACATCCTGCCTAAGAATGAGTCTATTCTGGTAAAATAATTTCAGGTTGTTGCTCATCCAGAGGAAGGCATAAAATACCACAAGAAAAATTACCCTAAATAAAGAGTATTTTCTCTTCATCTAAGTGACCCTAACAGCTTGTAGGTGTTTCTTAACTGAAAAATTGGTCGACAACATTCGTCAGACATAAGTTGTTAGCTCCTGAAATTGATAAAAGAAATCCATATTTCAAATATTGGATTAGCAGGGGGTCAGGGTAATCTTAAAGATATCTTTCTCAGGCTTCCAAGTTTAAATTTGAGATAACAGGGACCCTTACTAGCTTATAATTTGGGACCCACGTACTCTTGATAACTTCGTCTGCCTGAATGTTAAGTCTTTCCACTTTTCTATTCGGGCAAATGAATTTAAACTTTCTGTAAGATAATGCCAAAAATCCTCCATCTTTATCTGGGATACTAAAATCAACCTTATCTGAACACGAGTGATGTTGGGAATGTATAACGACTTCCCTGTCACCCCTGCCTCTCGAGATAGTGGAGGCAGGAGTGACTCACTGGCTGGTTCCATAAATGTTTTGAGAAAACAAAAGCCAAATTTTCACACTGGTGTAGAATATTGTATATGTGTATATTTTCTTGAAAGTAAACAAGACTCAATTTATCAACAATAGCAACATGGATAATTTATTTGAATTATGGGTATATATATTTATTTTATTAAATATATAATAAAGTGGTGTGACATTCTGAAACCATATTGACAATTTTAGTTATAAATAACAACAGTTATTATTTTATTGCTGAAATAAAGAAACATAACTAACATTGGGTTTTTTTCTTAACTGTGATGATAAACAATATTGTATTTAAAAGCCCATTTCATCTTCAGATGTGATTTCCCCAAAGAGCTCCTGTAGATCCTCCTGAAATATCTTATCCTTCACAACTGCTGAAGTGTTGTTATTGGAGCTAGTGCTTCTGGCGTGTTGGCTATCATAACTATCATCACTAACTCTGTGCATGTCTGGGTTGGTTGGGCTGTAGGCTTCCCTTTACCAGAGGTTCCCAGTCTGTATCCTCCTTGGGTTTAGTATGTGCAATTTTGGTAGCATGGATCTCTGAGCTTGTTCATATGGGTAGTATCTTGTTACTAATGAACTGAGTTTGGCGTATGTGTCCTTTGGTTTTTGTTTGTTCTTGGGTGTTTTTTAAGTAGTGATGTCACATGTTTTCTTCATGTTTTTACTGATAATTTCAGTAATTTTACTGGTGTTTTCATTTCACGCACAATTCTAAAATCTTCTAAACATTGCACTATTATGTCCTTTGGAACTCCTTGTCGAAATTGAATACCAGTTTAGGTCACTCCCCTCATTATTACTCTTTTCATGGCATTCGCAGATCGGCTGCCATGCTTGCACATAAAGCCAATGTTCCCATTGATCAGATCAAACATCATTGACCATCAAACATCAGATTGTATATGGACGTATATTAAGAAAGATCACCAGTTTGGTGAAAATGTGGCTACTTCCATGGCTGACATGTTTAATATTGTCTGATTAGTGTACATGCTCTACCTACTAGTCATGGGGTTTGAGGGTTTCTCATAATGTATATAAATTGTGTCTGAACTAAATTCTATTACCAGGAGATGGGCCCCCGCTGTTATCCCTACTCCTGTTTTGTAACTGTTTCATTTCTAGTCTTTAATTATGGGGTACTTCATTATTGTAACTTCTAGGGGCTCATGTTCTATCTGGTTTCCACCTAGTTGGCCTGTCCTCTCATGTTAGGGTCACTACATTCGTGTTATATATACATATACTAATTGTTACTTCTTAATTACTGTGTAAAGTCTTATTAAATGTAATTGTAAACTTCACAGTCTCAAGGTAATTGTAAAGTTCATATTGAGGCCATTTGACCTTTGACCTTGAACGAGGTCAACCTCATAGTCTGTTTAATATATGTATAGTGACTCTCATTTGATGTATTAATAAAGTCAATGCTCCTCAATGGCATCATTCACTGCCTCTCGGGGTGGGGGTACTGTGTTACCACTGCACCAGCGTGGTTATCTGGTTTTATTTAAAGATAAGTAGAGGTTTATATGCATACGCTTTTTTGCTAAACTGTTAAACTGCAACGGAATTTTTCTTAAATGTGATATTGTCTTGTACTACCACAATTTACACTATTACTTCAACCTATCATGTGCACAGCCTAAAATGCAAAACACGTCACAAAAGAGAGGTTCCAATCTGATCCATTTTGGGAGAAAAAATGTTTCCTTTCATCTAAATTGATTGCCTAGTACCTTGTTTTGGTGAAACCCGAGTCACACTATAGGCGTTATAACCCGCGGTTGTAAACGTTGGACAGGATGCCCTGTCCTTTAACTACTGTACGAGTTTGGTATGTTACGAAAGAGTATTAGCGCCACCAGTGGTATTGTTTTTATTGGAAATATCTGTGTTGGCGAGTTAAAATATAAGGATATTTTCGCCACCACAGATGATATTTCCGCCACCACACATGATATTTCCGCCACCGCACATGATATTTCCGCCACCGCACACTATATTTCCGCCACCACACATGATATTTTAGCCAACACAGATGGCTGCATAGCCAACGCAGATGAAAATTTAGCCACCACAGCCAAAAATTTAGCCAACACAGATGAAAATTTAACCAACACAGATGACATTTTCGCCACCACAGATGATATTTTCGCCACCACTGATGATATTTTCGCCACCACTGATGAAAATAACACCAACGCAGATGATTTTTTTCACCAATAGTTGTAGATAAAAAATCGCCACCACAGACAACTTTTTAGCCAATGCAGATAAAAATATAGCCAACACAGATGATATTTTTGCCACCACAGATGAAAATAACACCAACACAGATGATTTTTTTCACCAATACTTGTAGAATAAAAATCTCCACCACAAACAACATTTTAGCCAACGCAGATGAAAATATAGAACACAGATGATATTTTCGCCAATGCAGACAAAAATGTTGCAAGTTACTATAAATAGAATGTCTACTATACATAGAATGTTTTCCCTGAATAGAAGTAGGGACAGACACATACACACAATATGTAAAAGGTCAAATATAAGTCACTGACCCTCAATGGAATGACAATACGAGTATAATGACTGCGATTACATACAAGTGAATATTTACGTGTTAATGTTAAATTAACTGTACAAAAGTTAAGCTAGGGTCACCTCAAACTGCCAGAACTACTACAGACCCAGATATTAGAGGACCCTAAAGTCAATCATGCCAAATACCCCAGATCAGAATGAGGAGACCCCAGCACGACTTCAGCTATCCAATTTTTCATTGAACTTTATACATAAAAATTCCCTAAAATTAAATATTCCCTTAAAGTATGTTATGGTCACCTTAAGTTGTAATGTACAAACTCTTAACTCATTTGCGATTAATATTGTGGTGACCTTGATCATGAACTATTGAACTTAAATTTATGTTATGATCATCTTAACTTGTAAATATATTTCATAAACTCATTCATTATTCATATGTCTTTACGTTAGGCTGACTTTACTGTATAGACTTTGTTAGGACATAACTCAGTTGTAGTCAAATTTATAATTTATGTATTTCATTAATACATTTGTAATACTGTATTTAATAAATAAAAAATGTGAACTGTCATCACTTGGTAATTACTAGTGACCTATTCAAGGGCAGGCTATTCTATGTACAGTAGACTATTTATAGTAACTTGCAGTATTTTCATCTGCATTGGCGAAAATCTCATCTGTGTTGGTGAAAATCTCATCTGTGTTGGCGAATTTTTCATGTGCGTTGGCGAAAATATCATCTGTGTTGGCCAAATTATCATCTGTGGTGGCGAATTTTTCATCTGTGGTGGCGAATTTTTCATCTGTAGTGGCGAAAATATCATCTGTGGTGGCTAAAATTTCATATGTGTTGGTGAAAATATCATCAGTGTTGGTGGAGTTTTCATGTGTGTTGGCGAAAAAATCATCTGCGTTGGTGAATTTTTCATCTGTGGTGGCAAAAATATCCTTATATTGTAACTCGCCAACACAGATATTTCCAACAAAAACAACACCACTGGTGGCGCTAATACTCTTTCGTAGTATGTAACCTTGTGACACAGTGGCGGAATGTCCATTACCATGTGTATTCTCTGAATTTGAAACCATGAAGATGCACAGACAAATGCGAGCATGCACAGATGAACTTCTTGCTACTGTAACTGAAGGGTGTAGTCCATGGTGGATATAAGGTTGTGACTCGGTAGTCTTTCAGTGTTCCACAATGACATATGGGTGTGGAGGTAAATGGATGTTTCACCACTGTGTCACAACTTTGCATATGAACCGCACACAGCAGTTGCCATACGGGTATTTTTTCTTGGGAACTGGACAATTCCTCCCTCTGCCAAATCGGCCTTCGGCAGATCGGCCCCCTAAAAACTCAGCCCTGGGCAAGTTTCCCCTAGATAAAACAATAATAAAATGTAATGCAATAACAGTACTTTTATAGCGCATATTCTCCATCATATGACAGACTCTAAAACAAACAGATATTTAGCATGCAAAGTATATCAGGTGATCCTGTATTAGGTTGCTAATAACAAATAATGACCAATAATTCTTTGTGATGATGTTATATTTGTTTCTTGAGGGTGACAACTTCTAAAATGATATTTGCATAGTGCAATTAACATATATCAAAGACATTTGGATGTTTCATCAAGTTATTTTAACTTCTGGTCTTTAGAGGCTTGTTTATGTTTTAATAATTATAAGTGTAATTAGATAATCACATCAAGGTGAAAATTACTGGAGTGATATTTAGCAAAAGTGCAATTAACATATATCAAAGATTTTTGGATGATGTAATCAATATACTTTATCCTCTGTCCTTTACTTAGTTATATGCTAGTTTTATTGAAAGTGCATCAGACTTAAAAGAGATTAAGTGCTACAAGAGTTTTTATTAAATCACATTATTGTTGGATTGCGATTTGTGTCATTTGTTTAACATATTCCCTTGTAGAGTACAGTAATTTCCTGGGGGCCGATTTGCCTAGGGTATTTTTATTCCTGGGGGCTGATTTGACTAGGGAATTTTATTTTAGGGGCTGATTAGACTGGGGACGATTTGGCAATGACCGATTTGTCTATAATTCTTTTGCTCAACGCCTATCACCGAGAATCATACTGCCTGCAGTGTGATGGAAACACCAAATCTCAGAGGATGTCGGGTGTCTGTGTTGGTGGTTCTGCTAGGCACTGGCTCCCCGTTAAGTATAGATGTATGTTTAAAACCGCAACTCTAGTTTACAAATATTTACATAGTGGTTCTCCTTCCTATTTTCAACCATTCTTGTCACTCAGTAGCTGTTCCTACAGTACCAGGCGTGGTCATCCAGATCATCAATATCTTACTGTTCCTCCTTTCCGCCCATCTGTCTTCAAGTCGGTCAAACATTTTGATCACAGTTTTGCCTTTGATGCTCCTAAGATCTGGAATGAACTCCCTCATGATGTGCGCAGCGCAACATCAGTTGCCTCCTCCAGAAAGAAGCTCAAAACTTACCTATTTGCAAAAGCATATCCCCCATAGCCTCTCCTGTCACCCTGTGTCTCCTTGGTATGACCTGGCTATGTCCTTTGATTAATCCTTATCGCCTTGCTCTTTGTTCAGTTGCGCCTTAGAGTCCATCAGTGATGGAGATTAAGCGCTATAAAAGTCCACATTAGATAGATTAGATTAGATGTACCACCTGCAGTGCAACTGGGGCATTGTATTGTAAAGGGACCGCCATTTAAGTGATCATCTAAGTCACTTTTTATCTGCTCACTCATGGCCCTGAACTCGGATGGTAACCCATTCAAGGACTAAACCCAGTTGGGCGCTGCTGCTTTACTTTGTTTATGAGATTGGAACTGGTAAAGCTGTACCAGATAGTCTGATTTATTTTGTCTCAAATATTAGACATGTTAATAATATAAACATACTGTAGCAATTTTGCATTTTTTACTAATTTGTTCATCTTGATCACAGTTTGGACAATTCCATTTGGTTGTGAGGTTGATTGTGGTAATTGATCATATACTGTGAAATATAACATTGTCTTTGTCACAGGCCAAACCACCAAAACAGAAATTAGATGGCGTGTTAGTGTCAATGGAAAATATGTGAGTTTTACCTATTTTTTAGATAATTAGATAACTAGATTTTTTAGATAATTTTGAGAATTGTTGCTTAATGTTCTGGAATTTTAGGTTTAATAAAACAGGGTTTGTACTTGGGAGACCTTTTTGTGCAGGCAGCAGGGTTTTTTTCAAGATCATTGAAAAACCCATGACAAGCTCTAACATGCTAGACTAAAATGTACATGCGGTGGAGGGGTGTAGAATGGCTATATGGGTGGCTCATTTTTAAACATCCATTTACCGAGTATTAAGGCCATGAATTAAAATTCCAATATGAGTTATAATATGTCAGATGCTTTGTTTAGTAGTCGCATGATATGTTCCATAATATAACCTCCTGAAGTTGCAGTGCATCCAGGATAGTCCTACCAGGGCTGTTAACAAGAGTAGTAAGTTTGTGCGTGTGGCACGTATCTGGAAAAAGTCTGTTTGCTGTTGAATTTATACTTTAGTGCATAAATCAATTCATACTGGCTGTCCTTAATATCTCCGTTCATATTTAACTATGGATACCTCTTTCTGCAATACCAAACAAAGTAGGTATGGCAGATTCTTTCTACAGGTCCCCAGGTCCCAACTTTTTATGAGATTGTCCATCAATCAATGGAATACTTTGACTATAATTTTCCTTAAGAGGCAGTGACCATATGGAATGACTTAATGCAGTCAGCAGAGATTAAGCACTATGAATTCAATTAGAATTAGAATTATATTACAACTGCACTGAACTCTATGAATGGCCCAATATACATGATTCAGAACTGTGAGAATATACAGATTTATCATCAAAACAAAACAAAAAATCATATCACAATACCTCTCACAATAGAACAATTTTAATACATCTTTTTTACAATCCTTCTATCAAAAATTTCTACTTCATTATGTATTTTTTCTTTCTAATTTGGACACTACAGCGGCAACAGATTTGAGGCTAACATGATTCCATATATGTTGATGATGTTGTCAGCAGGTAAGTGCATATAATACTCTAACAAGATAATCCCCACACATTGCACGGTGAAAACAGATCATTTTATGTTATAATAGTTTACTTATAGGGTGAACCTTACCATTTATTCACCTATTTGACAACATAGGCAAATGCAACCTCAATTGAAAGAAAAGCTGAAAACCTGTTTGCAAAAGGCTATTCACCTTAATCAATCCCGCCACCTGACAATGTTAATAAACATACTCCTGTTCAATATGCTTACAAATAGTTAACACCATGCAGTCTGCTAGATAATATATATATATATTAAGTGTCATTAAATCTATATTTTAGATCTGATCAAAACCAAAACTCTGAACACACAATATATCATTCAATTGTTTGACTTTTATGAATGTGTAAACAGTTAGATAACTAGGTGTATTCAAGACATTGCTGTGTATACTAAATTGCCTCTCAATTGCTGGTCAAAACCATATTAGTCCATTCTTTTCTGTCTCCAACCTCTATCATATTCTTGTCATCTCCAACATTATGTAATATCCTCAGGTGTATCAGTTCTGTTAACACCTGGGCTTCTGATGATTTGTCTTTAGCTCAGCTTGTGAAAGAGCTGGACTTGTGTTTATTTCTGTGTGTAATCCAGAGGCGGTGGAATCCACTCCAAGCAGAACCAATCAATAATTTATCTATACAGTACAATTTATCATTATGCATATATTATGCAGACCAGAAATAACACTTTAAAGTATATTGCAATGCATTGTTCAATGCTACACACTTGATTGTATTACATTTCAGATGTTAACCCAGAGTTAGAAAGTATCGGATGCAAATGTGAAAACCCTACTCAATGTAGCTGTTGTCTGTCATTCAAAGTACCAGTAATAGGAATGGAAGTAGAAGGTAATGACTGTTCAATAGCAGATCCAGAGAGGTTCAGGGGGTTGGACGCCGCCTTGAAAAATAATGTTAAGGGGTTCAACCCAAAGTACAAATTATTTCTTGAGAGTGGTGTTACATTTACAGGAAATGCACTATATTTTTACCAAAAATTATTTTTTCCCGGGTGGCATGCCCCCCAATCCCCTTAGTTATGATATGTCTGATGTGAACCCCCCACCTTACTCTGATGTGAACCCCCACCTTACTTAAAAGCTGGATCCGCCCCTGCTGTCTATTGTGGTGTTTGTAGTAATCACAAGTGAAAAATGGTTTAATTCATTGCTCTTTACTTTTATTAGAAGTTATCAGCTTGGTTGCAGTACAGAGACTGAGCATTCTTTTGTTTGCAGTCTCTGATGTCATTACATTAATATTCAGCATTTTGTTGAATAGTACATATGATGATTCAGTAAATACAAACACAGGTCTAAAATGTACCAGTATAGATGTGTTACTATTGAGGACATTATGGAATAATGTTATAAACACTACATCTATGTCATGCAATTCAAATTTCACCAACATTTCAACCTAATATAAAGAATACTGCATACATTAAATATTAGACAACTAGTTTCTCATTTGCAGATAAGACTAAGAAAGATGTATTTTCAATAAGTGATAGAGCCTTTGTGATACAAAGAATACAACCTTAGTATTAATTGCATACATTGTAAATGGTAAACAACCATTAAGCAAACGAGCATATTATGGTGCTGATATTTTTTTGTATTTTTTTTAAAAAGCAACATATCACTTATTACATATTTATGATTTATTCTATTATGCAGTATGTGTGACTGTGGAATTGATCACAAGTCCACCTGGTTTAAAAATAACCATGGTCCTGAATGGTGCCACTGTATTCAACGAAGTCATCTCAGGTAACATTTTAAATAGTTGTTTCAAATACAGGGTACACCATTTATGCTATGATAAATGATTTTTAAATGTTACTACATGAATTTACAAAAAAAAAATAGTTCCTCTGCTTGATTATTCAGCAAATCACTTTACTCGTGTAGAGTCACAGTGTCTTTACATTATCTTTACTGCATGTGTTCTCCCTATTCAGTGGAAAATCCACCTGCTGTGTGCGTGGGTATTCCGGGGGCTGTCAAACTGTGTCTGGAGCTTTATAATCTCCAGATTTCGCCCTTCTATGTCTGTTTGAAATTGACCGCCAAGTTGTTTGGAGTGACCGTGCATGAGTGGCCTCTGGGTTGTATTCCATAGTGATGCAGCATAGCCAAAACAGACATCTAAGCACTAACTGGTCTGGAACAACCCAAATAATTGCTTTGAAATATAGTAATTACATGAAAAATACAAATTATAGCATCAAGTTCAGTATGTGTTGATTTTCTCTTTGAATAAATTTTTGCTTCAGAGCAATAGCCTTCTCATTTGTAAAGCATTCGTAGAGTGCAAGCCTTCTCCAAGCCTCACAGTTTCCACCATATTGTGATCTATACCACATATAATTTTATGGGTTCAGATGGTTTCCTATGGTAACTAACTTAGCCTTATCAAGTATTCTCCTTGATGTAAGATTATTTGCATAAGGCATTGAAATAATCTCTCGATGGTGTTGTAATTAATTTTGTAACACAGCTAATATCCACTTTGAATAGGTTACTTATGTTTGACCCTAAAATCTATTACATCGCTCGAGTATTTCTGTCAGATACAACATTTACCTATGGCGTTATCCACTCATGGATGCCTATGTAGGCAAACGTTCAACCAGTTTAACAAACATAGTCACTCCATTTTAGAAGCTTTAATTATCCATATCTTCAACTTCAAGGGTTCAATCTCAGTCTCTCAAATCTTGCCTTTTCTAATGCTTTGTTTCAAAATGTCCATTTTATTGTACAGACTTTTTGTTATCCAACCATAAACCTTTGCTCCCAAAAAGACATTTCTCAGGTTTGGAGGTTTCCCCCACCTTGGTAGTTAGTTTTGCCTCATTTGCATACACTGTTTATGATGTAAAGCCCCAAACCCCAAACCTGAGAAATGTCTATTAGGTTACTTCAGTGGTGTGTCCTCCTGCTCTGTCGATCCATGGGAAATACTAAATACATTTGTACCTTGTGTCAAACAGGTCTGACCTCGAATTTAATACCTAACAAGAGCACTCACAGAGGAGATACCTCTGCCAATGCATGTAGTAATATGCAAATGAGAAAATCCGGGCTGTTTCCAGACTGTGATCACTAGATCATTGTCAAATTGTACAGGATCTAAATTATCGAATACCCACTTTCTGATCTTTTTTCTGATCCGAACAGTAGTATTTGCGTATTCCTGCTAACAAACAGACAAATGGTCATGAAAAATAAATATCGATTTTAAAGAGGTGTATGTCTATAACTGGGCAAAGGCTCCCTCAGTCATTGATTTTTGGTGTAAAATGTATAAAACCTTACAGGTCTTTCTTACTGACTGTGTCTGTTATCTTAGTCTATTACATCCGTTTTGCAAAATCTCAATTTCACCATGAAAGTGTTTAGGCAGATCTGTTTGGCTGATTCATGCAGCCATGATATGACTTGACTTAAAACTCAGGGGTAGAGGTTTTAGAAACTGATGTTTTGGTTAATGTCACTTCTCCTCACATATTTGTCAATTTCTCAACATGGGATTTGACAAGTCCATATACAAGTTTCTTAATCTTTAGACCATACCTGTCCATTTAATAAGAAGTGATGCACAATCTTGTGACACTGGTTGGGGTGTTCCACAACTGCATTCTTGCGCCTTAGGGCTAGATAGTTCAGTTCCCCGAGCCCCTACCTAGTTAGGTCCTGTATTTGACTTCAAGATGATTTTTCCTCTTTTTGGTTGCTAGGGCTTTCTGACCCATTATTGGCTGTGGTTTCAGTGATTGGCTTGAAGCCTAACTGTAACCTTCACTTGTGATTTAGATTTTGACGTGTTAAGAAGTTTTTATACTTTAAATATGTTTTAGGACTATATTATTTAACTTGTGAACTCTGGACTTTGTTTGGCTGTTAGGACACTATGCTGGTATCACAAGAAGCTCGAGAGTGACCTATGTTGGAAATCATTAGACAACCTCATGCTTGATTCAGCTGAGTATACAGGGATGGTCTAACCCTTATGCTTGTGATATAGCTTTTGTTGGTCGAACTGTGGTTGAAAACAAGCATTTACTTGCCTAGCAGGCTCCCAGGACAGATATTGTGGTCCTGTGTGTATTTCCAGTGCTAAACTTAAAAGAACTAATAAATAATCGATGTAACAAGTCATTCTGTTGATTTATAGTCACATCATGGGGAGAGAAAATAACTTTTTCTGTGACAATTGGGAAACCAAACATCCAAGGCCTGTTGAGAGGAACTGTAATCACAAAACGCATAATTCTCTCAGTAGTTTGGATGACAGTGATGAGGGGATGAAAATGTACAAAAAATGTACGATATTGCTGGGTCTATTGATATAAATACCATGCTGTTAGCAGAAATGAAAAACATCAGTAACAAAATGCAGTCAATAGAGCAGATAATTGCAAATACTGAACAGTAGCTTAGATCTTCTGCCACCACAAAGTCACAATCTCCAGTTATCAAGAAGAAAGCTACAGTAACCCTTCACAGAGAGACAGATGAAGACAGTACAGAGTCAGCCGATTACGAACTGGTGCTTCCCATTACCAATTTCATAAGGAGGAATGCGAGTGTACAAATGCCAGGTCAACGCCAGGATTGAGGAACTTAACTCAATGAACAGGACTTAAAAGGTAATCTTAAAAGTCAAAGGTCGGTTAATGATGATGTGGTAATCTTAAAAGTCAAAGGTCAGTTAATGATGATGTGCTTGTAAAGTGTAAGGTCCCTTGGCTTACTGAATCTCACAAGATCCAGACCCTCATACAATTCACTCAGTGTGTTGTAGTGGGTTACAGGCTTTACTATAATCATTCAAGATGGAAAAAATGTTGAGATTAAAGATAAGATGCTGGATTTTATGGCTGATCTTATGGAGGCCAAGGCATGCTATGAGGTTGTTTTATGCTGTATATATACAATTGTATGGCCTGACCTGACACTGAGAGAATCAACAGGGTCAGAAGGTCATCTGTTCACAAAGGTGTGTCCAACCAAGCTACTGGTGGCAATACTAGTGGTAATAACAGTAATGTGGGAAAGGGCAAGTCCTTTACTTGTAAATTCTACCATAATAGGTCTTGTTCTCATGCCAAAGATCACACTACTGGGGGTAGTCGTTATAAACATAACAGTAGCGTATGCAAGGATCATCACCCACTAAAGGACTGCAAAAGTGGCAAAAACAAGCCAAAACTCGAATGAGGTACTGTAGCAATGCATTGCTTAATTTGTTAATAAGCAACAACAGAGTAGCTGGACATAGGTTCAAACCTAGGTACATCTATAACAGCACAATTGATTTTTTGCCTCTTTCAAAAATGGAGGGTTTGGTATAAAAATATAAACAAATAAATTGTAATTTTTTTTACAAAAGTGAAAAAAAAACAACAAGTGGGTCCAGTTGTAGTGTGAATGGTGTCAAATACACATGCAAAGGTGTGAATAAACGGGTCCATAAAACGCATTGTGTGCAAGTGGATAATTGGTGTACACACAATAGGTTTGCCCCGTTAATTCATAGTAATTCATGTTAATTCATTAACAGTCTTGACCATGGTGATAGTATTGAACAGGACGGGGTTAATAGTACCATTACTGCAGAATCAAAACTTCATAAAAAAATACCCGAATAGACAAGTTGGATGGTGAAAAAGTAAAAAAGTTGTAAATACTGGGGAGTTCACAACGATTCACACCTTCACTAAAATAGTGTTTACAGAAGTACTGCAACTAACATAAACAAAAATGATACAGAAATGACTATTTACGACCAAAAAACTTGTAAGTGTAGATTAAATGAAAAAAAAATGACAGCTTATGACAGAATGACAGAAGAATGACCAAAAGGTAGGCAATCACAGTTTCCAGAAGTCAACCAACTGCAGACAGTCAGGTAATCAGTTCAACTGATACAAATTTAAATAATAAATATGATCACAGTGTCAGTACCGACACAGCCGATGAGTTGCAGAACAGTACTCACAAAATGGCATCAACAAAGGAGCCAACTTTAGATATCGTGCCCATCCGGGTGTCCATTAATGTCAAACGAAAAAAAATGCAACAGGCGTCACAGGTAAAGGATCTTTGTTTGTGAAAAGGTTAAACCCAAGGTGAATTTGAATTTTTACCATTAGTCCCCTGCTGGTGATAATGATTTTAAAGAAAAGTTCGTATATCACTTGTCCTATTCTTGCTCATAACGAGTTGAAAATAAGGCAAATACAACTTTCAAGGTGAAAGAATCTTGTTAGATTTACAGCTGAACTCAAACAAATTGAGAGAGGTATTTGTATGGCTACTGAGGGGGCCACGGTGGGAGAGTGGTAACACTCTCGCCTCCCACCTCTGAGGCCGGGGTTTGATCCCCGTCATGGCCTCAATTTGGAAAGCTGGAAGTTGCTTGCCTTTGGTCGGCAGTTTACAGTACAGAACCCTAACGAACTGTATGTACTGGTTTCCTCTGCCCTTCCAACTACCCATCATGATATGACCTGTACAGTGTTGAAAGCGACGTAAAACAACAAATAAATAAATTGTATGGCTACTGAGGCAGGCAATTGATCCAGTTTATTAAATTTGGACTTCCTCTTGATTGTGATGAGGCTATTAGACTTAAATATGAGCATGCAGATATGAATCTTGCCGAGGAAATGAACTTCAAAACAATTGATGGCCCTTTCAACAGCCCTCCTTTCCCTGATATGCACTGTAGTTCTTTTATAACTCCAGAAAAACCAAATTCCAATAAACGTCAAGTGATTGTGGACCTTAGGTGGCCCATGGGTAATGCTGTAAACGATGGGGTGGCCCCTGATACCTACCTTGGCACCAATTTTATACTCACTTATCTATCCATTGATTACGTCACAGATCACATTATCAGATTAGGCAAGAGATGTTGTTTCAACAAGGCAGATATCAGCAGGGCCTTCAGACAAGTAAAAATAGACCCTGGGGATTACAATAAGCTGGGCTTAGAAGAAGTGGAATGACTTCTTCTTTGACTCCTATTTAACATCTTCCAGTGCACCAGCGAAGGGGCTCAGTGGTGTAGCGGTTAGAGTTCTTGCCTCCAACCTCTGAGGCCGCCGGTTCAAATCTCGGGCTGGGCGCTTCAAGTTGGTAGTTACTTGCCAATGCTCAGTGGTTTACAGTGCAGCATTCACTGGTTTCCTCCACCTGTAAACTACCTGTCACAATATGATCCTGGCTGTTGAACACGATGTAAAACTACAAATAAATCTAAATAACCAGCGATGCTGTCAGGTATATTATGCTCAAGTATGGCCACCATATTATCAATTATTGTGATGATCTGATTGGGTATGGCCTTCCAAGCAAAATTCATCAAAGTTTTAATACTCTTTGCAAAATTCTGGGTGACTTGGGTTTAATTATCAGGGAAACCAAACTTGTGGACTCCAGTATTTCTGTAGTGTGCTTGGGGGTCATTATAAACATAGTAAAAGATACAATTTCTGTTCCTCCAGAGAAACTAGATAAAATAAAGGTCATATGTGTCAAATGGAGCGTCAAAACCCAAACTAATAAACGCCAGTTGCAATCTCTCCTTGGTTCCCTTCTTTATGTCACAAAATGTGTTAGAAATGCCAGATTTTTCTTAAATAGAAAACTGGCCACTTTTCGCAGTGCAACTGATCCTCCAAACATCAAGTTAGACCAAGAATTTGCCAGATATGGTTCCAGGAATTCCTCCCCCATTTCAATGGTGTCTGTCTATAAAGCCATAAATGCATTGAAGGCATTGAAGGGGGATTATGTGTATCAGCTATCCATTTCTGATAGTTTCTTTGGCTTAGTAATGGTCCAGCTTGAGATGCTGAATGTCTATTTTTTGCCCTCAGATTATGGGCTCCAGTATAGGCTGGTCATAAAGACAAATTTCAGTGTGAAAATGAAGTGGTTGTTGCAGTCTTGCAGTATGGCAAACAAGAAATCCTGTTCTGACTGCTATAGCCGCAATTTTAGGATGCTAGCTGCCTGTTTTGATATTGAACTATTTGTCATTCATATTCTAGGTATTCAGAACAGTATGGCTGACAGTATGCTGTAAAGTGGGATTCCACTACAAACAATTTACTGGTGCTGTAGCAATATGTGTTATGCCCAACATGGAAGCCTGTCAACCGTGACATGCTGTGTACTGACTGGTCTATTTAATTATTTCTTTTCAGGCCTACCTCCAGCTCTGTCTCCCTGGCTGACCGAGCCTTCACCAGAACCAAAAGTGGTTTTAGATCTAACACTCAACAAAATTACACTGTCGGGGGCAGTGTCTAGGCATTGGCCCAGTCAGTCCTTGCTCCAACCTTAATATAAAGGTTTGGGTACCAGTCTAAAGAAAAATAAAAATGGGAAAGGGGTCATCAGGGGTTTCACTCTGTAAATCAGGGAGATTTTTGAACTGATTGGCTAGTGGAAATTTCCTGGCATTTTCCCACCAAATTCTAGGGACAGATTCATTATTCCACAAGAACTGGAAGAGTCAAGAAGGACTTTTTTGCTCATTGGACTTTCTAGTTCTTGGGGAGAGCGATGATTGAAACTTACTTTTATGATTTTAGTGATTTTACTTGAACTTTGATTTACATGGACAGTGATATGCTTATGAACTGGAGTTGTGACCAGTGAAAGTGTGATCTGAAGCAGCTTGGCAGCTCTTGTTTGACAACATTCAGGCTTGATTCCATTTGCCCGACGTCAGGGCCCCTAAGGGACGGTCTAACCTATATTTTTTGTTTGGGTCAATTATTTGGCTGAGAACCGTTGAATTTCTGTGAATCAAGTCCTGATAAAAGTCAGACCAGAGCACTGAGATTGCTTGTTTATATATTTTCAGTGCAAAAACATAGACAAATTGAAATATTGAGGCATATAAGTGAATTGTAATGGGAAAACAAAAGAAACTATGTTGGAAGTGTGGGGGAAGGCATCACCCCCCCACAGGGAAAAAATGTGAAGCAGAACTGTATAAAACGAATGATGAATCTATCAGTGAAGGGGGTGCTGGGTCTGAATCAGAGATGGACTCTCGCGTGATTCCCAGTACCTCCCAGACCCAACCATCCAGCAGTGTGCAAGGACCTCAGGAGAAAATCCAGAAACAGATCCTGGAGCAACTACAGAAGGTCAACAGGCGGTTGGACAAGGTAGAGGACAGAATGGCAAGGGATCAGCAGGAAGGCAAGGGACAACCGACTACGTCAAGCAACAAGAAGTTAAGTAAACTCTCTAAAAAACATTTTACAGTGTTAAGTGATAGTTCACAGTCAAGTAGTGAGAGTTCTGATGAAGAACATTGTATTCCAACTTTGAATAAAATTAGAAAATCTGAAAAAAAATCCAACATCAGGTGGATAAAAGAATTAGGGAGTTAGAGCGCCACAGTGAAGTTGCAGGTACTTTGGGGAAAATTAAGTCCAAACGTGGGGGGTCTGTAGAAGTGTTGGTAAAACATAAAGTGGCGTGGCCTCATGAGGTGATATTGGGTGGGGCCACCAGGTCTAGGCTATCATATGACCAGCTAACCATGTCACAGTGGGTACAAGGCTTCTGTAAGAATATTTTGGAGGAAAAAGACCACAAAATAAGGGAAAAAATGATACAATACATGGGTGAATTAATGGAGGATGCCACGGATTTCTCGTGGCAGGGGGCAAAGGCAGCTCATGCCGTACTGCTGTGTGAATTTGAGAGGGGTGGTTCCAATTGGGAAGACACAGCTCGCATCGACCGAATTCGACGGGCGCATGCGCAAAAACATAGTAGTGGGACAAAAAGTTGGGCGAGAAGTGATAAGTCACAGAAGCCTTGGTACTGCAAGCAGTTTCAGACCAGGTCGTGTACACATAGTAAGGACCACGAGGTAAATGGAAGACTACACAAGCATCTGTGTTCTTTTTGCATATCACAAGGTCGTTACTTGGGTCATGCTGAGAAAGATTGTATATTCAGCAAAAAGTTTAATGCAAAAAACGAGTAAATAGCTGTCCTCCCATGGTTAGTGGGGAGGGCAGCAAGAAAAGTAATGATATTCATTGTAAAAAAGTTGTGTTTGGTAAATACCAAAGGGTCCATAATGTTGAAAGAGATACAACCAGTGAAGAGGCCAAGGTCATATTGGGAGAAGGCACTATCTCTCGTAGACAGGGCTCTCGTGTGTTCTATAACAAGAATTGCACCCCTTCTGACATAGAAAGCCTATTGGTCCATCCCTTGGAGCATTCAATATCAGTCTGTAAAGCTAGGGGGAGGCAAGGTGGGGCTAGATCTTATGCAGAAGTAGTCAAAGGTAATGAGTTTGGACCTAGAAATGATAGCAGATATGACAAAAGCCGCGTTTTTTGGGCTCAGAAATATAACAAAACAAACATTCATTCACAGGTCAAAGCATCTGAAGACAATGCACACCATGAAGTCATTAGGAATGACAATAAAACTGTTTTGACAAAGGGTGGGGTGAAGTGTAATGATACAAAGACGGCTAACAGGGCAGACAATGGCACTATTCAAACAATGGGCCACACCTCACAGGTAATGGCAGGTGAGAACAAGGGCGGTGAGTCCCCAAAAAGTACGCCTCCAAGTGACGCGTTACAAGGGGAAATAAATGAAAATCCAATATGTCAACAGAGGTTGTTGTTTGATATTAGCAATGTTGACAATGACAAGTTCATGAATTCAATTGTTTATAATGACCAAAACAATGTGCCCAGCCCCACACAGTGTCTTGCATATGACCTCTGGAGTGTCCAATCCAAGGTCAAGTTTGGTTTCATACCCCTAACAGATCCCATAATGCCAAGTCGTGCGGACACCTCGCAGATTAAATGTCGGGATCCAATAGAGTTGCACAATGAGGTAAAGAAGTACGACCTTCCAAATTATTTGGGGGCACGTATCCCTGTCGAGTCACAGTTGAACATTCACACGTGGGAGTCGTTGTTGGAAGACTATTGGGACAAACAGCTCTTAGAATGTTTGAAGTTCGGATTCCCCTTGGGATTCAATAGAACGTGTCCTTTAAGCCACGACAAAAATAATCACAAATCAGCAGTACTATTCCCTGAACATGTCGAAAAATACATTGAAGATGAACAAAAATTTGGGGCTATAATTGGTCCATTCCAGAAATCCCCAATCGAAAATCTTCATTACTCACCTTTCATGACAAGGCACAAACCCAACTCAGATAACAGGAGGGTGATTTTGGATCTAAGCTGGCCCAGGGGTGCGTCTGTCAATGCTGGTGTGGAAAAGAATGGTTACATGGGGTCGGAATTCAAGTTGACATTCCCTACTATCGATGATTTGACACAGGAGCTTGTAAAGATTGGCAAAGGGGCTCATATGTTTAAAGTGGATGTTAGTAGGGCGTTCAGGCACTTAAATGTAGACCCTCGCGACTACGACCTCCTAGGCGTCAACTGGGGCGTCACGTTCATTGATACTAGAATTCCGTTCGGGAGTCGACATGGAAGTCAGTTCTTCCAGAGAACCAGCGACGCGGTGCGTCACGTCATGCGTTTGCGTGACGTCAACGTCATAAATTATATTGACGACTTCCTGGGATATGGGACGCCAAGCGTCGCCAAAAAATCTTTTGACGCATTGATTGACATCATGACGCAACTAGGTCTGACTATAAGTGAGAGTAAATTGGTTGAACCCACCACCAAGGCAGTTTGTCTCGGTATACTCGTGGATACCGTACAAGGTACCGTAGCGATTCCCCCTGAGAAGTTGGAAGTTGTTAAGCAAATGGTCAATGACTGGAGAGGTAGAAAATGGTGCACGAAACGTCAGTTACAGTCGCTTTTTGGTACACTACTGTATGTACATAAATGCGTCAAACCAGCCAGGTATTTCCTAAACAGGATGCTGACGACATTGCGTAGCGTCAGCAACCCAGCCAGGGTTGACTTAGATCAAGACTTTCAGAGGGACCTTCGATGGTTCCACAGTTTCTTACCCAAGTACAATGGCGTGTCAATGTATAGTCACACCAAATCAAAATCGATTCTAGAACTTGACGCTTGCTTGACGGGTCTTGGGGGCAGATGGGGCAATATGGTATACCATTTACCCATAGAACGCGACTTTGCGAATTTAGACATTGTCCATTTGGAAATGGTGAATATTGTCATGGCCTTGCGTTTGTTTGCTCGTCTCTGGTCTGGTACCCGAATTTTAGTCAAATGTGATAATGAAGCAGTGGTCAAGGTATTGAAGGCTGGCAAGGCCAGGGACCCTTTTTTGGCCACATGTGCGAGAAATGTGTGGTATCTGTCAGCTTTGGCAGACATAGATTTACAGTATGAACACATATTGGGAAGAAACAACACAGTGGCTGATTTGTTATCTAGGTGGCAGCTAATACCTAACAACATAGTTCAACTCCAGCAGTTTATTCCCAATCCAGTGTGGCTTCCTGTTAGCATTAACATGCTGGAAGTCGATTACAATATCTGATACAGTTATTCTAGATACTATGCTTTGTATTTTCAGATAATGAAGCTTTGACAGAATATGCCAGAAGGGCCTCAGTACGAGCAAAGTCAGCTTTTCGACCTAGAACTGTCAAATGTTATGACATGTTGTTTAGATCCTTTGTGGCTTTTTGCTTGTTTACCAAGGTTAAGTTATCAAAAGTATCAGTGTCGACTGCATTGTCGTACCTAGAATTTTTGGTCGAGAATGAAGTATCAGTCAACATGGTTAAAAACCATATTTCTGCCATTAGGGCTATGTCCATTGTATTTGGATTGCAATACAAGTCATGGGATCACCCCAGAATTACTTATTTTGTGAAGGCATTAAAGTTGCATAGGCCTATGGCCATTACAAAGAGGAATATCATAGATGTCGCTACATTAAAACGTATGGTGGCCTTATGTCAGAGGTTCCCCAATACAGAAGTCTATAAAGAGATTTTCTTGGCTGCGTTCTTCGGCTTCTTTCGCTTGTCCAACCTTGCCCCACATTCGATAGCGGAATTTGATTGTACCAGACACTTTACTGGGGGGGATATTTTCTTTCAGCACAATGAGGTGCACCTTCTTCTGAAATGGTCAAAGACAATGCAATTTAGAGATGAATGTAGACTAGCAACGCTTCCTAAGTTGGGGGCTTCACCAATATGTCCTTATGGGGCGTTAAAAACAATTATGGCCCTATATAAACCGGGTACAAATTATCCACTCTTTCAGATTAGAGCAGCTACAGGATGGCAAGTACTGACAGACACTCGAGTCAGAAAAAATTTGGCAACAATCAATCGATTATTAAATCTTCCATCCAACTACTATACATTTCACACCTTCAGGCGCTCAGGTGCTTCATTGGCCTATGATTTGGACATTCCAGTCAAAGAAATAAAAGAACATGGCACCTGGGCGTCTGACTACGTTTGGCGATATATTCGACCGACTGCTGCTGCAGGAAAGCAAGTTTCGCGAGTTTTCAAAAGAACGCTTCATGTGGATAGCCAGTAATGATATATTGCTCCTACTTCTACGATGGCTTGGGGTTTGGGGAATCTCATAGATATTGCAAGTTATAAGGTTTTTGGTGAAGTTCACAGTAACTGGATCGATGTAGTATAATTTGGTACCAAAGAGATTACAAAGTAACTTTGGTGCTTAACACAGTAGATACATTCACATTGGATCAAATTTAATGACCTTGCTTTTCAAAACTTTGACCTTCAGAGGTCAACACGTCAGATAGCAATTGTGACCTTACAGGTCAAATTAATAAGTAGTGGGCAGTGACCTATGGGGTCACAGGATGACCTTGAGCAAGGTCAAATTAGGGTCAAAACCTTTGACCTTCAGAGGTCAAAATTTCAGTGTAAAGGTCAGCAGATGACCTTTCAGCAAGGTCACAACTCTTGTTCAGTCTAGTCAACAAGTGAAGATTTGTTTTAAGGATCATATTTTATATTTGTGTTTTATATTATGTAATTTTATCATTGGAAATGTAAATATTCTTAGTTGTCAGTCTGTGTAAACCTCTTATATATTTATGTTATTGTATAATAAACTTTTTAAATCCTCTGTTGTTATTTGTTGGAGTTGGGGACTGTCGGGGGCAGTGTCTAGGCATTGGCCCAGTCAGTCCTTGCTCCAACCTTAATATAAAGGTTTGGGTACCAGTCTAAAGAAAAATAAAAATGGGAAAGGGGTCATCAGGGGTTTCACTCTGTAAATCAGGGAGATTTTTGAACTGATTGGCTAGTGGAAATTTCCTGGCATTTTCCCACCAAATTCTAGGGACAGATTCATTATTCCACAAGAACTGGAAGAGTCAAGGACTTTTTTGCTCCCTCCCTCCCTCCCTTAACCTGGAGTGTTCACTGGAAGGTGGTGTGTCTCTCTAACTTCACACCCCTTTGGCGCAGGGGGGGGTGGGGTTCAGCAGCGTGCGCCAAAGCTAGTTACCAATGGTGTTCACGGGCTTGCACTCCTGTTAGGCTCCAGGCTGCCTTCCCCTGGCCTCCAGGTTAACATTTTTATTCTTTCTCAAAAAATTCTTTTTTTTTCTCTTTTCCCTTTCTTTCTTCTGATGACCTGATTGGATAGGCATTACTTTGGCAAAGGGGGAATTGCATGGGGAATCTCATAGATATTGCAAGTTATAAGGTTTTTGGTGAAGTTCACAGTAACTGGATCGATGTAGTATAATTTGGTACCAAAGAGATTACAAAGTAACTTTGGTGCTTAACACAGTAGATATATTCACATTGGATCAAATTTAATGACCTTGCTTTTCAAAACTTTGACCTTCAGAGGTCAACATGTCAGATAGCAATTGTGACCTTACAGGTCAAATTAATAAGTAGTGGGCAGTGACCTATGGGGTCACAGGATGACCTTGAAGAAAGGTCAAATTAGGGTCAAAACCGTTGACCTTCAGAGGTCAAAATTTCAGTGTAAAGGTCAGCAGATGACCTTTCAGCAAGGTCACAACTCTTGTTCAGTCTAGTCAACAAGATTTGTTTTAAGGATCATATTTTATATTTGTGTTTTATATATGTAATTTTATCATTGGAAATGTAAATATTCTTAGTTGTCTATATTGCAGCTTATTTTGTATTATCAACTTATTTTGTATCAATGCCAGTGCTGAAAATAAGAATTACTATCAGGCAAATGGCAAATGGAGTACAAGATTGAATCCAGTAAGGATTAAATTCCTTTGAGTCCATCCTTTGATGGAGACAAGCCACTATAAACGGTGAATTGAAATTACTACAAAGTAAGTCAGTGATACGAAACAAGTTGTCTATAGAGCAGCTTATTTTGTATTATCAACTTACTTGGTATCATCCTGAAATCTTGCCAAAGTTCTGCGCACCGTTTTGTAACATTTTAAGTCAGCTGTTGGTACAAAATAAGTCAGTCAAGTAATACAAAATCAGGCAATTTTACTACAAAATAAGTCGGTAATACGAAATAAGTCAAAAATTGATACAAAATAAGTCAGGTGATACAAAATAAGTCATTGATACAAAATAAGTTGTTACAAGGCAGTATACATCTGCCACTGTGGCCTAGCGGGTAACACACTTGTCTAGGAACTCAGAGGACGTGGGTTCAATCCCAGGTACAGGCAGATACATAGTGGCTCGGATGACCACTTAAAATGGTGGTCCTCTGTCATTGGGTCCTATCCCCAGTGGCAGGTTAAAGAACCTCAAGGACGTTGATAAATGGTCATCCTTGAGCCTCTATCTTCCAGTTAGGGGAATGTCAGTTACTTGTGAGTTGGGGCTCTACCTGTGCAGTCGGATTGGTTAAATAGCGCTTTGAGTCCTGTAGTATATGGAGATATTGCGCTGAGTATAAATACATAATAATAATAATATACTTAATAACATTTTCAGCTTCATCCGATTGTCCAATTTTATCCCTCATCATTTATCAGATTTTGACCCTTCCCATCATCTGGCAGCCGTGGATGTCATTTTTCATCCTCCTGGGGCGAAACTGATAATCAAATGGTCTAAGTCAAAGCTAGCCAGAGACGGAATTGTGTACATTCCCATCCCTTACATGGGGCTTTCCCATTTGTGCCCTGTGAATGCACTTAAACCCCTTTTAAGCATTGTTCAGGCAGTTAAGAATTCCCCTCTGTTCCAAATTAATTCCAATTCAAAATGGCAGGTACTTACTGATTCAAAAATTAGACATCATTTTTCTTTGGCACTGGGTTCCTTGGTCTCCAGTCCAAGGGATTCACTTTTCATTGTTTCCAAGGGTTTGGAGCCTCTTTTGCCTTCAATCACCAGGTTAGCATTCAGGATATCAAATCTCATGGTACCTAGTCCTCAGATGTCATGTGGAGATATTTAATAGCTGATGACTCAAAATCTTCCCAGGTCCCTCTTACCTTTCAGTGCCATCTTTCAGGCCCTACTCACTAGGCTGGGATTTGGGGTGTTTCTTTTCACCTTAATATACTATTACTTTATAGTCTGCATTTACATTTTTAAAGTGTAACAGTAGCTTAATAACCAGTAATGTAAATGCGTGCCTATGTAATAATTGTAATATTTTCTGCTGGCCTTTAATGATATATGTATTTTATGTAAATTGTAAGGCTAGCATTGTAGCTGGGGCTCACTTTAAGGTCACGTGAAACTAGCTTACATTACATATAATTAATTTGGGGTGACCTTTGCTTATGTTATGCAAAGGTTATCACTTCCTCAGTATTTTAAAGTGACATTAAGGTCCCCCAACTTCTTAATCTTACTTATTAATGTGATTGTAGTATACAGCTTGGGGAACTGTTGAGGTAATGCAAAATAATTTGCTTTATACCCACGGTGTAGCCTCAGAACAGACATAATTTGGATTTTGTGGTCATTAATGAACTTTAATTATACAATCATGGAAATATATATTATGTAATATTAATGTAGATATAGTAGCTGGATAATCATTATTTCCATATGGTGTTATGAGCTTCAAACAACATCTAATTTTGATGGAGATAAATGAAAAACAAACTTCTTGGACCAATAAGATTCCGTTGTTTGTCTGAAATAAAGACAAGTGGGGTGAAAGAAAGGTACTTGCCTCCGTTGAGGTTGTTGAATTAAGTGAATGATGAAAGATAACATGATTGGTTGTTACTGATTGATTTGTATGTGAGGAGGTTGTATTTGATCAGAATATAATCTTAAATGGACAGTCAGTGGAGTTTGACAATAGATGACATCATCCGACTTAGTGTACTAAGCTAGAAAATATTATAGGATTGAAAAATGCACTTACTATCCAGTTCACTGGATTGTGTATTTCTGAGTCAGGGTAAACCAATGACACAGGATTGACTGACACAAGTCTGTATTTCTGTCACAGATGGGGGTGGGGTTATTTAAAAACTAGCAGCTTTATACACTATTACTAGGTAAGTCATACAATTATCTTTCTCCGGCAATTAGTTATGTGGAACTTAATGTTCAGAATATCTTAAGGACACCATAAGTGACTTGCCCTATTAGTCAGCTTTCTGTCTAATCTTATATACAGTGAAACTTATCTATACAGACCTCCCTACAAAAATAGAAAAGTGGTCTTTGCCCAGAGTCAATCTTTACATAGAAATAAATACTAGGAGAAATGCAATCTTCGGATCAAGAAGTGGTCATAATTAGATCTTTACAAGGACAAGTAGGTCTTTAGAGGTGCTCTTTCACACAGGTCAGATTGTATTTGCTGCTACGTTTATGATCCACTATGTAACTCTGTATAATGAAATATTTCTTATAGTGATATATTTGCTACTCTCTATTGAGTTGTATGTTGCTTGGTATTGTGCATGACATATAAACATATCTATATGTCTTAAAATAACTTAAAACATCCTAACCAACCAGACAATCCAATAAATACATTTTTAAATGGCCAACATGGCACTAAAATACATATTACTGACATCTGCAAAAAGTCATTTCTGTGTCAGAAATTCTGTGATCAGAACTGACGGTCCTGCTGATGATAAAGGAAGTGTGCCGATGCCTTCCTTCAAAAATGTCATCCCAACATTGCACCCTGTTCATTGCCTGTAAAAAATGTCTTTTACACAATGGTGAAATTTCATTTAACCCAGACTCATTTTATTTTTGTGGCTTTGCCATCTAACATTCATTGTCCGGTACATGAATGCAGTTCAATTTAGGTTAAAGTCTTACCCACTGAAGAAAAAAAATAGCCTGGGGTAGGTTTCACAAAAACAATTAGCCCAGATGTAGACTTAAAGTAAAGACTTTTCTCTTAAAATGAGACAGAGTATGTGGTCGTAGACTCAGAGGGTTTCTCAAAGACTTTGGCAAAAGCTACTTGAGAGTGGGCATATTTTTTTACCAAAAAGACTTAAATATAGCTGCCATATATTTTTCCAACTTAAAAGTTTGAAATGCATAGACATATAAATATACAGAATACTTTCGTAAATTAGTCTTGCAACATATTTTGTGGTTACAAGTCTTTTCGTTGAAAAACAGCATTTTTTTCAATGATAAAATGAGTTAAAGAACGGACATATGTCACCACTAAAATATTTTGACTAGATATAAAGGGTCACAGGATATAAAACACTGGAAATTTTTACCTTGGACTTGATGTTTTCCCTGGTATCCTCAAGAGTATACCAAAAGAGTAAGGTAGACACAATCAGTTGCTGATTGATGATTTGAGAAGTCAATTCCAAAAGGACCAATGAAACAACTTAGTGGACTGTGAAACTTTTTATTTCACATTTTATCTAATACACTATCACTTGAATTATTTTATAGTTTTCACTGTTATAGTCAACACTTTATTAAATCAAAATACTTACAAATAATTGCCTTTTACAGGCTCATCTAATAAATTGTATGACAATAGTAATGCCCTCTCTATTTCTTCTGTCAGGCGTTCAGTAGGCTTATGATCTAAGCCCCTCAGTGCTGAACAGAGGACTTCAGCTATTCTAGAAAAGAAATATCCAATTTTTATTACACATTATGCAAGTTATGGCCTGGTTGGGGCTGTTGTGTAGTTTTGTTGTTAAGTCCTGTGACTTTATTGTGTGTTATATCTAGTATATTATGAAGGTTTTTATGTTAACATGGGTGCATTATGACACCTTTCGTGTAATTTCGCCCTGGGCCTGAGGTTGGTTTGTGTATGTTAATTATTTGATTTTTAGTGGCCCAGAGCCTTTGTTATGTAGGTGTGTGAGTCTAACATAGCTTGTTTTTATTAATAAAATATTTTATTTCCAACACCTGTGTATTTCTGGGGTGTATGGGGGTTCCTCTGGGGTGACTGAATTTCTAATGGTGACTCATCAATTGCAATATTATACTTATATGTGCAAAACAAAATTTTGCTCATATCTTGTTTGAAATAAACTTAATATTGTTTTTCTTAATTTCTATTGGTGACGCTATAAGTCATTAACTTTTGATTGGTGAATATTATTATGCCAGACCTTACTGTCTAAGAAGAAGCCTACATAAATACATTGATTTCAAATTTTAAATGTTAATTCAGACATGTATTCTCAACCGTGCATTAAGGATTTATCTCTTTAAATTAAAAAAAATATCACTGTTACATTACTTTTGGACCAAATTTTGGGATTACCATTCTCCTTTTTCCAGGTAAATATTATTAAAGTATATTAATAATTTGTATTAACATCGTAAAATATATATTCAAATGCATACTATCGGCTTTATAATGTGCCCAATAACATGAATGTAGACATAATGAAAATAAACCATATCGTATCACCAAACTAACTTCATAATGTGCTCCTCAGCTACATCTCAATCTTTAGTCATAATGCACTAATATACAAAAACCTAAAACACATTTCTGAAACATGATGCACCCTTGTAATGTCAATGGTAATTATACTTTCACTAGGCTTATTCAATTCACGATCACTTGGTAATATAAATCTACATGATCAGTCTTTCTCACAGTATCACTTGGTGTGATGATTTTAGTTGTACACGAGGCCTGAATCAAATAGAAAAAATCACTTCGGATCACTAAAATCACTTAAATTGTCATAAATCGAATAACCCCATCGTATATGCATAATGCATGGATTGTTTATTTTTCCTTTTTTAAATCATTAATGCAAAATAAATTTCAATTCCAAAACAAAACATACATTTTTAAATTCACAGAACCTAAATGGATAAACATAAAAAAATATGCAAAAAAAATATGCAAAATGTAATGCACAAAACCACAAGAAAAACAGGTTAAACACTTAAAGCAAAAGGTATCACAAATGACCATGATAGTAGCAATTGAGATATATTCAATTGGATTTCATTGTTTGGGGGAGTTCACTGAATGCTTTTTTCGTATTTTTCTGAACAAATTGTATGATTTATTTCACATATAATTTATGTCTATATTAAATCTTTGTCACCAATATAGTGAACCATAGATATATGCATTGCCTTTTGTTTATTCTCTTTTATTTATTGAAGTATTGATATTATTCTGTAATTTACTGGGTTACAAGCTTTCACATTACTTTTATAAATGATTTAATATATTTTGAAAATAATTTTTGACAAATAGATAGGATTTATGACTGGTAAAAACTGATATAATATTCATAATTTAGGAAACCACTGATAATTTGTCACAGGGCAGTAACTGTCGCTTGGCGTGTACAGGCACCCCAGATGTCATTCCTGCCACACAGACAGTTTTGTTATCTAGCTACTTTTAAAAGTACTTCAGTTGCTAGTGCACTTCAGCTGCTAGCCTAATATGTAAACCCCACCCTTGTTGCTAGGTAATCCAGTAAGCTTGAATTTTACTGGTTCCCCTCTGGCCCCAAAGCCACTTTCAAACTTGACATTGAACGGAAGACATGTTTAAGATTTATTTTGTTTTTCTTTTGATTTTATGTTTTAGTTTTTTAGACTCTGGTTTTTAAGGTTTTAATCTGTAAATATTGTGAATACAGGACAGTCATTTATTATGCAACAGTTTTTATGTGTTTAATCATGATTTTGACTGGAATGTGAACTGGCTTTATATCACTGGAGAGTAGTGTGAGACACGTCAAGTTTCTGACGCCTACAGAGTTTCTAGGAACAGTTTTTGATGTGTTTAATCGTGATATTGACTGGAATTTGAACTGGCTTTATATCACTGGAGAGCTGTGTGTAACACGTCAAGTTTTTGACGCCTACAGAGTTTCTAGTCATCTTGACAACATCAGGCTAAGGGACGGTCTAACCTATATTATTCTCATTGTGCATAATTATGCCAATTTGGTCGATTATTGGGAATTTATTTACACTTTAAGCCTGAGGTTGCCGAGAAAGTACCTGAAGCCCTGTTCTGTGTATTCATTTCAGAGACATAGACAAAATTAAAATGCCAGATAATAAACAAAAGTGCAAAAGTTGTAAAAACAGACACCTACCACCGACTGGTAAAAAATGTCAGGACAAAAGTGCTCAAAGTGACAAAGAAAGTACCAAAGGACTGAGAGATGCTGCCGTTGCAAGTAAGTCACTTGCTACAGATCAAGAAAATATATGGATGCTGGATGGACAGCAGATACAGCTCCAGATACTTGAGCAGCTGAAGCAGATGTCACAGAGGCTCGACATGGTGGAGGACTATGTGGCAACTACATCACAGCACAGAGTTCAAGCATCAGCTTCTGGAACAGCATCAGGAAAGTTGAGTACAGATACTGTTTTTTCAAGTTCAATAAAAAAATGTAGTAAAAATAAAAAATTTAGGCCCACACTTGTAACATCTGATTCGTCCTCGGGCGAGAGTGATTCCCCCTCCATGGAAAAGTTAAATTCACATGCCATCCAAAGGGAGGTGGACAAAAGACTCAGAGACCTAAATAAAAGTTCACAGTCACCAGGTAATTGTAGTTCAAGTAAATTGAAATCAAAAAGAGGTGGAAATGTTGAAGTAAATGTCAAAAACAAGGTGGCGTGGCCCCATGAATCCATACTAGGTGGAGTAAGTAGGCAAAGGGTCACATATGACCAGCTCACGCTGACCCAGTGGGTCCAAGGTTTTTGTAAAAACAATTTAGATGAAAGTTGCAGTAAAAAGATATCATGGTTTCCTACCTTAATGATCTGATGGAGGACGTCCCAGATTTCTCTTGGCAAGGAGCTAAGGCAGCACATGCTGTCTTACTTTGTGAGATGTAGCGGGGTTCTCTCCAATGGGAAGATATGGACCCAATAGATCGGATCTGAAGGGCCCACGCTCAGAAGCATGTTGTTGGTAGGGGTAATTGGGCGAATCCATCATATCCGGGTAGGAAGCCATGGTTCTGTAAAAGTTACCAAACAGGTGTTTGTACTCATAATTATTACCATGAATCTAATGGAAAGTTGCAGAAGCATATTTGTGCATATTGCTTGATGGGGGTAGACAATTAGCACAAACAGAGAAGGACTGTAACTTCAAAAAGCAAAGTACAAAAAACAAGCTGACAGCTGGTCACCACTAGGGTGGACCAGCTGCCAATCTGTGTCTGGTGGTAGTGCTGCTGACAGCAGTCAGAACACTGTTGGCACGAAAAAGGTGAATAGTAGTTCTGATAATACAAATATACCTGAAGAAAGTGCTCATGGGGGAAGTGGGTATGTGACTAGGTTCTTCTATAACTCTGCTGTAAGACCAAAATAAGTCACAAGCTTAATGGCTAGGAAAGCAAAAATTGTTGCTACAACTTTCCCTGAAAAAGTAAAAACCAGAATTTTTGGTCGAAATACGAGGCTCAGGTTTATTCAGGAACCCAGTGTTGAAGCCTTCAAATGTTCCAACAATTCCAAACATGGTGACCAGTTCGCCATCAGCCACCTGGTTGTCCAACCCCAGTTACTGCGTTCCAATGATATTCCTGATAAACATAGGTCAGATGAATGTACTGCCAAAGGCATTTGCTATGAATCTGGTCAGGGTTTGAATCCTAATAGTGTTCTGGACCAGGGTTTGAATCCTAGTAGCAACAAAATCAATAACAATTCTCACAGGGCCCAGAGCACCCGATTAGTTGTTGAAACCAGGAAAGATATCCCTGTCAGAGTAAATGCTCCACAGGAAAGTCGACAGGAGTTCAAACATGTAACTCTGTGCAATAATACAGTGCAAGCTGATCTGGGTATGAATCCTGCTTCTAAACTTTGCAGTTCTGCAGCTACAAAGGTGAAGGGTTCAAGTATAGTGGTTCCAGGCGTGATGAACGGCTTGACATATGATTCCGCTGATAGTACATCAGATTTTATCCCAATTTATGACATTAACCATGCTGGTTAATGCTTGCTAACAGCATAATTCACTTCAAGCAGTTCAGTGATCAGTCCATGGTTCATAAAACAGATAGTGACATTTCTCACAAGTGGGGTGGCCAATCAGATTTTCAGTTTTATTCCCATAGGGGAACAAAAAATGCCTGAGACCCTTGCTTACAGTAATGTGAATAACAAATCCCTGATTGAAGTCCATCACATTGTCAGAAGAACAGGTAAACCCAATTTTTTAGGGGCACGTATACCAGTGACGTCACAACTCAAGGTGTAGGTGTGGCAAGACCTCATTAAGGACTACTGGGATCAGCAGCTGTTGCAGCTGCTGAGGTTTGGTTTTTCCTCTTGATTTTAACAGGAACTGTCCAATAAAAAATGAAATTGGTAATCATACTTCAGCCATTCAGTTTCCTGGTGATGTTGATGCATATATTGAGGAATAAAGTAAGTAATGGGGCCCTGCTGGGACCATTTAAAGAAAAGCCCATTGCACATTCTCACGTTTCCCCTTTCATGACAAGAAATAAACCAAATTCAGATAGAAGTAGGGTGATCATTGACCTTAGCTGGCCCCATGGGGCCTTTGTGAACTCTGGCATAGATAAAGATACTTATCTGGATAGTGTTTTCACCTTGGCCTTGCCAACCGTAGATCACATCACTTCAGAATTTAAGCGTCTGGGCAGAGGAGCCCTTCTGTATAAAATTGATGTCAGCAGAGCATTCCGTCACATGCGTATAGATCCAGGTGATTATGACCTCTTAGGACTTCAGTGGCGTGACGCATATGTCAACACTTGCTTCCGTTCGGGACGCATCATGGAAGGCAAATCTTTCAGCATCTCAGTGACGCTGTGCATTACGTCATGCATCAGAGAGGTTTTTGTGTCATCGATTATATTGATGATTACATTGGCTTGCGCGTCCCTGGCGTTGCGCATGCGTCATATGACTGTGTCTTCCACCTAATGAAGGACCTAGGTCTTACAATCAGTGACAAGAAGATGGTATCACTGAGCACCAAAGTGGTGTGTCTAGGCATCTTAATCAACACAGATGAGGGCACTGTTTCCATCCCTCCAGATAAGTTATGTCAGATTATTGACACAGTGCATCAGTGGCTTAATAGGGCTTTTTGCACAAAGCGTCAGCTTCAATCCATCCTGGGCTTACTGCTCTATGTTCACAAGCCATATTTGAAGCCAGATGGAATTTTTTAACAGAATGCTGGCCATCTTGAGATCAAGTCATGACAGTCAAAAGATTATTTTGACCTCAGATGTCAAACGTGACCTTAGATGGTTTGCAAAGTTTTTGCCTTAGTGCAATGGGGTGTTGCTTTATGATCATAGACCCATTGATTTTACACTTGAGTTGGATGCCTGCTTAACAGGCCTTGGTGGCGGATGGAACAATCTTGTCTATCATCTTCTTCTTGTTTTGGGCTACATGAACTGGTCAATTGTCCAGTTAGAGATGGTAAATATACTGTTGGCTGTCAGGTCGTTTCAGCCCCATTGGGCTGGTAGGTTCCTGTAAAGTGTGACAATGAGGCCGTGGTCACAGTGCTCAGATCTGGAAAGACCAGGGATCCATATCTGGGGGCATGTGCCAGAAACATATGGTATGTCTGTGCACTAGCCGATATTGATATCCAGTATGTCCATGTTAGAGGACTGGACAATAGGGTGGCTGACTTACTGTCCAGGTGGATAGGCACACAAAACAATTTTATAGAATTGTATAAGTATATTCAGGATTCAGTGTGGATCCCATTGGACAAAGTGTTGCTGGAATTAGATCCAGAATTGTGATATCTCAAGGGCATGTATGTTTTCAGTAAATGTCCCTTTGTGGGGGGCTCATGCTAGTTCCAAATGTTGGTAACAGTCATATGTCAGTAAAATAATAGTATCAGTAATACACCCTGTGCAGGGGTGCCCATGGTAATTAAGTGTGTACTAAAAATCAGTTACTATACTTTGTTTCAGAAAATGTGTCACTGAAATCATTGTCTGAGAAGGCAGCTGCAAGAATACAGGCTGCTTTTCAACCAAAGACCAAGCAAGCATATTCCAGAATGTTCAGTATCTTCCTGGCCTTTTGTATTTGTATGGGAGTGGCAATGAACAGTATTGATGTAAAAATTGTATTATCTTTTCTGGAATGCCTTGTGATTAACAAATGTTCAACAGCTATGATTTCAAATTACGTTTCGGCCATAAAGGCCTGTTTTGTGTTATATGATTTGCCTTATCATCTTTTAGACCATCCCAAAGTCAAATTGTTTCAAAAATCTATGGTATCAATAGGCCTTTGGCCTTGGTTTCACATAACATAATTGACCTCTCCATGCTGGAGAGTATATCTATGGCTTGTGATACATTTCATTGTCCTGAGGTTTTGAGAGCTGTTTTCTTAACTCAATTTTTTGGATTTTTTAGACTGTCAAACCTTGCACCCCACTCCATATCTGCATTTGACCCTTCTAGGCATTTGACTGGCAAAGATCTGCTTTTTTACTAAAAAGCTTGTAAAAATTCTAATTAATGGTTGAAAACCATGCAAACAAGAGATGTGGCTCAAGTGGTGTCACTACCACAATTGAAGAATAAAACCATCTGTCCTTTCAGAGCCTTGAAGGCCCTGTCTACAATGTATCCTCTGTGTGCATATCAGTCTGCTTTCCAAATCAAAACACAAGCGGGCTAGCAGCCCCTTACACCAAAGTCAGAAAATGCTTGACTTCAATTATTTTGACCCTGGGTTTGAATCCTCATTTTTACACATTTCACTCATTTAGAAGATCTGGAGCTACATTTGCATACAATGCTCATGTTCCAATTCAACACATCAAACGCCATGGTACTTGCTCCAGCGACTGTGTCTGGTGTTACATACAGTCAGACCACTCATTGGGGGAAGTACTGGCTTCTTCTATTGCAAGGGCTACAGATGCATAATGCCTCTACTGTTTGGGGTTGAGGACTTTTGTATGTTGCATATAATCACACACACTGTAAACCTTTAGCTCTCCTGGTCTCCAGCTCTCAGGGGGACCTTGGTTTGAACCTTGTAAGCAAACTACTTTTTCAAACCACTACCTCCAATGTGAGGTGTTGCTTAACCTTTCACATGACCTTTCTGTGAAGGTCACTCTGCTTTGACCTTTGTGACCTTTAAGGTCACCCCTCTTGGCTGGACCCAAGCAGACCTTCAGGGTCATCTGTATTTTAATTGAATTGTCAAAAATGTTTTTTGAACTTGCTAAGCTTCTTTTACATGAATTATGAACTATGAACGCTAACTAAATGTTAACTTTATATATTTTTAATAGAAGCTTATATACTATGATCGACTTGTAAATAATTTTAGTATAGAAACACATATTATACTATGGTCACTGTATTAAACATGAGTACCCTCCACTCCTGGTGTTTTACTGTCTTTGGGGTGGGGACTGAGTAGAATGTAATCTTTATAATAAAAAACAACTACAATAATATGTCTTTGAACTCTAATAAAGACACACAAGACTGGCTTTCACTGGAAAATTGTTACTTGTCAGTACTTAAAAGTTCTTTTAAAGTGAAGTAGGTGACTGCATATTTTATTAACAAACATCCTGGCTAATTTCTTCTGACGAATTGAGGACTGTTATTTAATACTTCAATGTAAAATAAAGTAGCCAATTCCCTACACTGCCATCATCCATATTTTTGCTTAAAAATATGCTGGCTGGGATCTTCTACTGAATTGTGGACTTGTACTTAAAACTTCTTTTTAAAATGAAGTAGGTGATTCTCTACTCTGTCATGGTCTATATTTTCCTTTACAAATGTGCTTTCCAAAGAACACATCTTTTACAAAATCTTCCACACTCAATTTAAACTGCTCTCAGATTTAAAAGGGAAAAATCAGAGTGTCCCTTTTAGGCATAAAAATTCAGCATTTTGATACTTTTGCTGCAAAAGGCTATAAATATTTCCCACATTTACCCTAGTTTGGTGCATAAGAATGCACAGAAACGGCAAATCTGCTCTTTTGTGAAAAGGACGCTTCCTTAAAACTGCAAATTTTCGCTTTCTAAAAAGGACGCGTCCTTTTCACAGAAACAGCAAATCCTCACTTCTCTGAAAAGGACGCGTCCTTTTCACAGAAACTACAAATCTTCACTTTTCTGAAAAAGACGCGTCCTTTTCACAGAAACAGCAAATCCTCACTTTTCTGAAAAGGACGCGTCCTTTTCACAGAAACTACAAATCTTCACTTTTCTGAAAAGGACGCGTCCTTTTCACAGAAACTGCAAATCCTCACTTTCCTAAAAAGGACGCGTCCTTTTCACAGAAACTACAAATCTTCACTTTTCTAAAAAGGACGCGTCCTTTTCACAGAAAGGGCAAATCATTACTTTTCTAAAAAGGACGCGTCCTTTTCACAGAAATAGCAAATCCTCACTTTCCTGAAAAGGACGCGTCCTTTTCACAGAAACTACAAATCTTCACTTTTCTAAAAAGGACGCGTCCTTTTCACAGAAACAGCAAATCCTCACTTTTCTGAAAAGGACGCGTCCTTTTCACAGAAACTACAAATCTTCACTTTTCTGAAAAGGACGCGTCCTTTTCACAGAAACTGCAAATCCTCACTTTCCTGAAAAGGACACGTCCTTTTCACAGAAACTACAAATCTTCACTTTTCTAAAAAGGACGCGTCCTTTTCACAGAAATTGCAAATCCTCACTTTCCTGAAAAGGACGCGTCCTTTTCACAGAACCTACAAATCACTTCACTTTTCTGAAAAGGATGCGTCCTTTTCACAGAAAGGGCAAATCATTACTTTTCTAAAAAGGACGCATCCTTTTCACAGAAACAGCAAATCCTCACTTTTCTAAAAAGGACGCGTCCTTTTCACAGAAACTGCAAATCCTCATTTTCCTGAAAAGGACGCGTCCTTTTCACAGAAACAGCAAATCCTCACTTTTCTGAAAAGGACGCGTCCTTTTCACAGAAACTGCAAATCCTCACTTTTCTAAAAAGGTTCTTTTCACAGAAAGGGCAAATCATTACTTTTCTAAAAAGGACGCGTCCTTTTCACAGAAACTGCAAATCCTCACTTTCCTGAAAAGGACGCGTCCTTTTCACAGAAACTGCAAATCCTCACTTTTCTAAAAAGGTTCTTTTCACAGAAAGGGCAAATCATTACTTTTCTAAAAAGGACGTGTCCTTTTCACAGAAATTGCAAATCCTCACTTTCCTGAAAAGGACGCGTCCTTTTCACAGAAACTACAAATCCTCACTTTTCTGAAAAGGACGCGTCCTTTTCACAGAAACAGCAAATCCTCACTTCTCTGAAAAGGACGCGTCCTTTTCACAGAAGCAGCAAATCCTCACTTTTCTGAAAGGGACGCGTCCTTTTCACAGAAACTGCAAATCCTCACTTTTCTAAAAAGGACGCGTCCTTTTCACAGAAACTGCAAATCATCACTTTGAAAAAAGGACACGTCCTTTTCACAGAAATGGCAAATCTTCATTTTTTTTTTAAAAGGACACGTCCTTTTTACAGGGACTGCAAATCTTCACTTTTCTGAAAAGGACGCGTCACTTTCACAGAAACTGCAAATCCTTACTTTTCTAAAAATCCTTTTTTTCTAAAAGGTAAATATACTTTATTTAGATAATGTTGCCTCTGTTAAAAATGAACTAATATTGTTAATTTAGCTAGAGTTATGCTGCTCACTTTTATTGCAACCTGGCAGTGTATCCCCGAACATAGTAAACCTGTAGAAGTAATAATAAAAGACATAGAGGCTGAGACTCCTTAAGTTATAATCACTTTTTGGCTCTCATCATTTGACCTTGGAGGAGGGGCACAAGGTCAAATCTTACCACATCAGAAGATTATTAGCCCATGATTTCCTATAGGTTGGTTTCACATTTCAAATCTCTAGGACCAATAATAAGTGAGTTATAAGCACTTTTAAGTTTGGCTATGCTCTTTTAACCTGAAGGATAGGCCCAAGGTCTGACCACAACAGGAGATTCCCAGCCCATAATTTTCTATAGGTTGGTTCCACATTTCAAACCTCTAGGACTAATAATAAGCGAGTTATAAGCACTTTTAAATTTGGCTATCCACCGGAAGTATCCGGTGGATACTTTGGTTTAGCGTCCGCTACGCTGCCGCCGCCGCCGCGTGTAGAGAGATTTTCGGCGTTAACGCTCTAAGAAGAAAACAGCAGCTAGGTTCACCAAATTTGCAGGATATCTTCATTGGGGGGTAAGCTTCTCTGGGAAGGAAAATAGCCTCATTCTGAAAAACAAGATGGCCGCCATGGGCATTTCTTTGAAAATAATCTACATTTTTCTACTGGCTCTTCCTCATAGGTAGAAGGTGGAATCTCTTCATAGGTGATATGTATGACACATATACATGTCCTCTACAACCTTGCACACATTTGAGCTTGAAGCTCCTAATTCAAGGTCATCCACGGAGTGCCGAAGTAACCCACATAGCGGACTTTAAAAGTGCCTATATCTCCCTTATTATTGGTCCTAGAGGTTTGCAATGTGAAGCCAACCTATAGGAAATCATGTGCTGCGAATCTTCTGATGTGGTCAGATTTGACCTTGGACCCCTCCTTCAAGGTCAAACGAGGATAGGCGAACTTAAAAGTGCTTATAGCTCGCTTATTATCGATCCTAGAGGTTTGGGATGGTAAACCAACATATAGGAAATCATGGGCTGGGAATCTTCTGGCGTGGTTGGATTTGACCTTGGGCCCCTCCTTCAAGGTCAAACGAGGACAGCCAAAGGTAAAAGTGCCTATAACTCGCTTATTATTGGTCCTAGAGGTTTTGGATGGTAAACCAACATATAGAAAATCATGGGCTGGGAATCTTCTGGTGAAGTCGGATTTGACATTGGGCCCCTTATTCAAGGTCAAACGAGGACACCCAAACTTAAAAGTGCTTATAACTCGCTTATTATTGGTCCTAAAGGTTTGGGATGGTAAACCAGCATATAGAAAATCATGGGCAGGGAATCTTCTGGCGTGGTCGGATTTTTGACGTTGGGCCCCTCCTTCAAGGTCAAACGAGGATAGCCAAAGGTAAAAGTGCCTATAACTCGCTTATTATTGGTCCTAGAGTCTTGGGATGGTAAACCAACATATAGAAAATCATGGGCTGGGAATCTTCTGGTGAGGTCGGATTTGACCTTGGGCCCCTTATTCAAGGTCAAACGAGGACACCCAAACTTAAAAGTGCTTATAACTCGCTTATTATTGGTCCTAGAGGTTTGGGATGGTAAACCAGCATATAGAAAATCATGGGCATGGAATATTCTGGCGTGGTCGGATTTGACCTTGGGCCCCTCCTTCAAGGTCAAATGAGGATAGCCAAAGGTAAAAGTGCCTATAACTCGCTTATTATTGGTCCTAGAGGTTTGGGATGGTAAACCAACCTATATGAAATCATGGGCTGGGAATCTTCTGGTGAAGTCGGTTTTGACCTTGGGCCCCGCATTCAAGGTCAAATGAGGACAGCCAAACTTAAAAGTGCTTATAACTCGCTTATTATTGGTCCTAGAGGTTTGGGATGGTAAAGCAGCATGTAGAAAATCATGGGCAGGGAATATTCTGGCGTGGTCGGATTTCACCTTGGGCCCCTCCTTCAAGGTCAAATGAGGACAGCCAAACTATAAAGTGCTTATAACTGGCTTATTATTGGTCCTAGGGGTTTGGGATGGTAAACCAACATATAGGAAACTATAGGCTGGGAATCTTCTGGTGTGGTCGGATTTGACCTTGGGCCCCTCCTTCAAGGTCACATGAGGACAGCCAAACCTACAAGTGCTTACAATTCGCTTATTATTGGTCCTAGAGGTTTGGGATGGTAAACCAGCCTATAGAAAATCATCGGCTGGGAATCTTCTGGCATGGTCGGATTTGACCTTGGGCCTCTCCTTCAAGGTCAAATGAGGATAGCCAAAGGTAAAAGTGCCTATAGCTCGCTTATTATTGGTCCTAGAGGTTTGGGATGGTAAACCAACCTATAGGAAATCATGGGCTGGGAATCTTCTGGTGTGGTCGGATTTGACCTTGGGCCCCTCATTTAAGGTCAAACGAGGACAGCCAAACTAAAAAGTGCTTATAACTCGCTTATTATTGGTCCTAGATGTTTGGGATGGGAAACCAACATATAGGAAATCATGCTCTGGGAATCTTCTGGTGTGGCCGGATTTGACCTTGGGCCCCTCCTTGAAGGTCAAATGAGGACAGCCAAACTTAAAAGTGCTTATAACTCATTTATTATTGGTCCTAGAGGTTTTGGTACATTGTCTTTACGGTGGATACAATTTGCATTGGTTCTCTGATGCGCTAGGTCTAGTTTAACTTTGAAGGAGGGTGTCCAAGGTGAAATCTGACAACATCAAAAGATTCCTAGCCCATGATTTCCTATAGATTGGTTTCACATTTCCAATCTATAGGGCCAATAATAAGTGAATTATAAGCACTTTTGCAATAGTTTTCAAATTACAACTGATTTACTGAAGTGTGAACCTCAAAGTAGCTATTACTCGGCTATGCAATGAGCTACAGGTCTGTAATTTTACTATGTTATAACTGACCCAAAGGTAGATGAATAACATACTCTAAACAAAATTCTTTAAATGCAATAGTTTTAGTTACAGCTGATGTAATCAACAGAGAAAGCCTCAAAGTGGTTATTGTTCAGCTATGTAATGACCTACAGGTCTTCAACTTTGCTATGTTATAGCTGACCAGAAAGCTAAGGTTAACAACATATTTAAAGAAAATACTCTAAATGCAATAGTTTTCCAGTTGCAACTGATTTACCCAACAGTGAGAGCCTGAATGTAGCTATTGCTTAGCTGTGCCATGACTTACAGGTCTGCAATTTCACTATGTTACAGCCTCCCATAAAGTAGGTGAACAACATATTAAAACAAAATAAATGCAATAGTTTCCAAGATACAACTGATTTACTCAACAGTGAGAACCTGAGATTAACTGTTACTCAGCTATGCAATGAGCAACCCGAAAAGTACATGAAAAACATATTTAACAAAATACTCTAATGCAACAGTTTTGAAGATAGACGCAAGTTAGCTATTACTCGACTATGCAATGAGCTAAAAATAGCTGAATAACCTATTTATTCAAAATTCTCTAAACGCAAGTTTTTGAGTTGCACTTTTCATCCTTGATAGATAAAGTATCCTTTAAAAAAACAGCATATCTCTAGGCCTTGTAGTTTTGGAGGAGAAGTTGTTCATGCGAACCCATATGCGGATGCGGACACCGCAGATTGATGCCATAATGTCAGCTGACTGACAAGTCAGCTGACATAAAAAGTTTAAGTTAATGTATATAATAAAAATGACCAACATAATGACATATGCCAGAAATGGTTTTTCAGAATTATCCATGTGCTACAATTATTTGTGGTAGTTTCATCCTCCTGGACAATAGAGAAAAATAAAGTAGGGGATGGCAAATAAAGTGAGAAATGACAATAATATGAGACACATAAACATTTAACATCCCTAATAGTACTCAATAATTTACAATTTAACAATACCTGTGTTAAAGCCCTACCAAAATGAAAAATTCAGAATGATACTTTTGGAATCAGGTGGAACGAGTGAGGTTATAGACACATTTTACATTTTGCAGGATAGGTGAAAATGTGAACATGAAGCTACCACAGATGATTGTATATACAATAACCAGAATATAGAATGTCTAATCATGACTTTCAGAAATAAACTAAAAATAACTGAGGTGATAACACAAGTGATTGAAACACTTCAGTATAAATACACCAGCTTTTCCATCAGAAAAATAACACAGAACATTACATAATAAAATATATTAGTAGAATATTTTTAATTACAATATCTAAAATTTCAGTGGCAGAATAACTAATTGTATATTTATTAAGTTCTGAACAATAGCATTTGACACATTCAAAAGTATAAAAATTTATCTAACCTCTGTAGTTGCCTTTTGTTTTTTATGTTAAATCCATTTTGTTATATTTCTCAACTCCATTTTTTTTTTGTTCATTTGCTTCTCCCATTCATAAACACACAAGGAACAGACATGATTTGAACTGCCATCTGATAACCCACAAAGTACTGGATACTGAAAAGAGCTTTACATGATAATGAATTAGTCCTAAGTACTTGTGGTGTTGCCTGGTTAACAACTCATATGTGGGATGACCTTTATAAGGCTGTTCCATTAGGGTGATCCAATCATAAACCTGCCTCCTGATTGGAAAAAAATGAGTTATTTACAATCCCTAGGAGTAATTTGAGATAGGTTTAAGATAGGTAAAGATAGGTTTAATACCTGATAACTTTACAAGTGATCTTGAGATTACCACATAGGTTCCCAAAAAGTTTGATAAGTCATGATAGTTTATGATAGCTTGACAAACGTTAAAGATAGATTTAAGATGGGAAAAGATAGGATTTGGATATGATATGGATTTGATAAGGAGCAGTTTGCGATAATTTCAAACAGTTTATTACTGTTGTACACTGTTCCCAATGGACTTATGAATGCATCCAATTGGACAGACTGGGGAAGTTCCATAGCTTCCTACACGATGGCTTTATGATTATTACAATTGAAAAGCTCCACCTTCTGAACTGACAATTTACATGGATGTAAGCCTATTGTAAAGCATTATCGCCAAGGTGGAACAGCCCTATTAGAAACTTCAACCATCTAGTTTACCACATGCACACACTACCATACAAACTCTGGTGTTCAAGTTTGAAGATAATTCACTCTCTATATATCATGATCTTTGTTGTAATAGTGCAGAGTAATATTATTGCAAGCAGCTGTGCATTTTAGTCCTTCAGTCACTGGAAAACACCCCCTTTCTTATCACACTTCATGTAAATAAATCACTGGCTAAAGATAGCAACTCCATTGTTTATCTTGCATACCCATGTACCACATCATGCAAAACATCTGGGAAGAGGTTTTATTCCAAATCACAAACAAATGAATGGAAAATGCTTTCTCTTTTTTACTTATAAAACTTTCACTTATGCATGTATTGTTATAAAGTAAACAAATATCCAAAATGGCAAGCAGTGCACAAATGAATAAAATACTTTCAACAGAAGTAATTCTATTCCTCTGATTAAATTTTATTAATTCTGATACTATCACAATAAAAGTTAATACAGCATAATTTGCCACAGTCTTACTGCCCTATAGTACCAATTTAAAAACTTCGAAACACTAACTTGTAAAATGATTCTAAAAGTATCATCCATAAAAATGCTACTGTTTTTGGTAAATCCAAACAAGCGAAATGGTGGGGAATCAAAAATAGGTTTGTAATTAACATCTGTCTATTTTATATGCAGTGGCAGCGTTTGAATGAAAAACAACCATTAACTAATTTAAATGTTTAATGGTGATGGAATATATACACATAGGTTTATTTAGATAAATATACCCTACAGATACTAATGTCGTGGTTTGAAATGTCACACTTTAATCATGTACTGTTTTTAATTGCTATCAGTATGTTCAATTATACTGTCAATCTTATAATTCCAGATTACACTTTCCCAGTTTTAACAATGTCACTATTCTATATTCTGTATTTTAACCTATAAGTTGAGCTATTATGCAAACTATCACTGTATATTATTCAAAGTCACAATAACTATATTTTCCTGTCCTTTACTATTTATACTTTCTATTCAAACAATAATCTGACTGTTCCTATCTATATCATATTTCTACTCAACTAAAAAACCAGTAGCATCTCTACATTTGCGATATTTGACAAAAACATAAATCCTTATATCTGGCATATAGAAGCATAGCCTGTACAAAACTGAAGCTAATTGTAAACTGAAACTAACAGTACTAAAGAAATACATAGAAAACTATTGAACCAAAGGTCTTGTTCAAGACTACAAAATCTCCATTGGCTATCTCATCCTCAAACACATAAAGCTAATGTATATGGTGATATTGGGTACATTCTAATCATTTCCCTTCACACTCTCAATTTACTGCACACTCCTGCATCTTAGTCCCTTAGTCCCTGGAAATATCACACCCTTTCTTGTCACACTTCATCTACATAACCACAGGCTATAGATAACAACTCCATTGGATTGATTATATGGCATACCCCATCATGCAAAGCATCTGGGAAGAGGCTTTATTTCAAATTGATGGAAAAAGCACTCTCTTTTTCACTTATAAAAATCACTTTTTCATGCACTGTTGTAAAGAAAAGAAAAAATATGCAAAAAATATTAATTAATGCACAAATGAATTCAATACTTCCAACTAAGTCATTTTATTCCTCCTCTGTGTAACTATTTATTAATTTTGACATTTCTCCAATGTCAGTTGATAAAATATACTTTATCACAGTATTACTGCCTTGAAATATCAATGTAAAACTTATATAAAGAAATTTAATTTTTAACGGGGATCCTAAACCCCTCCTCAAATTGAAGGGAGCTGAAAAGATCTGTTGCTAATAAATTCAGGTTTAATCATATTTTAAAGGGTGTGGTGTTTGATTACCATTACTGCAAGAGCACTCATAGAGTGCATACCTCTGCCAATGCCCAACACCTCCAATATTGCTTATGAATCAATTGATTAAACAAGAGGGTCAGAAATGCCCCCAGCAATTAGAGTGTGGAAACGGAAATGTTGACGGAGACAAAAACGGACAAACCAAGGGATGGAATTACAACAATTTCAACAGCAACTTAGCTATGATGGTGATATATTTCCCTGTGACTTTTTGTGTTCAATTGGACAAAGCATTTTTGAGTCACAATCCGGAAACAAAAATGTTGACAGACAGACAAGTGGACAAACAAACTGACGAAATTACACCAATTTCGAAAGCAAACTAGCTACGATGGTGATCTATCTCCCTGTCATGTTTGAATTCAATTGCACAAGCTGTAATCGAGTTAGAGTCCTTAAACGAAAATGTTGACAGACAGACAGACAGATAAATGGGCAAACAAACTGACGAAATTACACCAATTTTGAAAGCAAACTAGCTATGATGATGATCGATCTCCCTGTCAAGTTTGAATTCAATTGCACAAGGTGTTTTTGAGTTAGAATCTGTAAACAAAAATGTTGGCGGACAGACAAAAATTACACCAATTTCGAAAGTAACCGAGCTATGATGGTGATCGATCTCCCTGTCAAGTTAGAATTCGATCGGAAAAAGCGTTTACGAGTTAGAGTCTGGAAACAAAAATGTTGATGGACAAACTTACAAAAAACGGACAAATGAACAGACGGAATTACACCTATTTCAAAAGCAACCTAGTTATGATGGTGATCTATCTCCCTGTCAAGTTTTAATTTGATTGGACAAACCTTTTTTGAGTTAGAGTCCGGAAACGAAAATGTTGACACAGACAAACTGACAAACGAACAGACGGAATAACACCAATTTCGAAAGCAACATAGCTATGATGGTGATCTATCTCCCTGTCAAGTTTTATATTTGATTGGTCAAAGTGTTTTTGAGTTAGCTTCCAGAAATGAAAATGTTGGCAGATAAAATACAGACAAACGAACAGATGGAATTACACCGATTTCGAAAGCAACCTAGCTATGATTGTGATCTATCTCCCTTTGAAGTTTGAATTTGATTGGACAAAGCGTTTTCGAGTTAGAGCCCGGAAATAAAAATGTTGACAGATGAAAAACGGACAAATAAGCGGATAGAATTACACCATGTTTATTGCGTTAATACATCCTATCCAATGGACAATTGCTTTACCAGTCGGCGCGACCGGTCCCGTCTAACGCCAGAAAAGATATCCTGTATATACTACCGGCAGGACCGGTCATGGAGTGTACATTCACTAGGTGGCGCATTGTACTTCCTTCCTGTCTAGACAGCATGACATCATAGCATTTTTTTCTTTTGGTGCATGGAGTGTACAGACGTGTTTTCTACAGAGACGTTTTTGAAGTTTATCAACAAATTGATTCATTTTATGAACTTTTAAGTTCAATTCATTACTTCTACGAGTTCTATCATCATGTCTTCTCTTGGGCAGAAAAGAGGAGCTTGCGGGCACGTGATGGCTCTGTTCAACAACCACAAGAAGTGTGCCAGATGTAGGGATAAGGGGGTGGGAGAGGATCCCTGTGTCAAGAAACTTGAATGCCAGATTTGTAAGGCTTTAACGCCTGCTCAAGTTCAACAATTGGCCACCCTGACCTACAAATCCAGGAAAGAACGTGGAGAGCTGAAGAATATGACAGAAACTACCAGTAGTGCTACCCCCACTCTCGGGGACCCTTCAGATGTTACTCTGTTGGGACGAGTACACTCAGACGAGCCATCTTCTGTTGAATCAGCACCGACCAAGAAGAATAAGAGTTCTGATGGCTCTCCTACCACAGCAGTAAACCTACCTCTGAAGACCTGAGAAGTCTAGATAACAAGTGGAGTTGAGAGGTTTTCACGACTTGAAGCTTTGCTTCTTAGTGTGGAGTTGAGAGGTTTTCACGACTTGAAGCTTTGCTTCTTAGTAAGTTGTTTGTTGTGCCGGTATAACCTGTGAGATCTTCAACTGTGGTGACCAGAGAAAATCCCTTCTTTGATCCGGGTGCATCTTCACGTGTTGTGTCTGCTGGTTTGGTCACTGAGGATACCGGACCCACTCTTGTACAGACCACCGGTAAAGCTGTCCAGTTGTCTGCTACCCAACCTCCGCTGGAGGTTCCCGGTATGAAAACTGTGCAGGATGTCAGTAAGTGTGCTACCCGCCCTGTTCAGGGTCCTGGTACCTCTGATGTAGCCATCCACCCTTTACAGGCTCCCGGTGCAGACAGGAACCGAGCCTTTACAGGCTCCTGGTGCAGGGACAGCCACCCAGCCTCTACAGGCTCCCGGTACAGGTCCTGAAGTGCTGCCAACCGGTAATGATCCTGCTCAGCTAGACCAGTCACTTGCTGGTGGAAGAGCTGTGGAGATTGAAGGTGAATCTGAGAGTGAGCCAGAGCTGGATAGGAAACAGGCTTCACCAGCTAGGGTTAACGTCCAGGGTGAACTACCTGAAAATGCTACTGACCTGGACCTCTCTTAAGAAGCCAACCATAGAGAGACAATAAGATGGGTCAGATCATTCATGGGCTGCCATCAGATCCCTGATTTCGACAGCACTTCTTCTTCCCTGGATGATAACCCATTTGCTGGTTCCAGAGTCACGCCAACCGGTAAAGTGTCTGTCAAACTACTGGTGGATGAGTGGCTGTGTCGAAAATTTGAGAGAGTGAACCAGACTGTTCCCTGTACCCTTCTAGAAACACTGAGACTGGTGGACTGCTACCTGACCAGTTTGTCAAGCCACCCAGATCATCAAAGTGGTACGACATGCACACAGACAAAAAAAATCTGCTTCAACTACAGTGTGTAACTGGTCTCCGGAACCGGCAAAGTTGAACAGCACCTTCTGCAGAGTGGCCAGACGTAGTTTGCCCTCTGCCCCAGCCTCCCATCCTTTCAGCCAGGACACTTTAAGGCAGTGGGAGAGAGCATTCCGGGAACAGTCTGTGATGTGTAACCAGACTGCTGGTCTGTCAAGATGTTTGACAAAATTGTTTATTTGGGGTTTAACGTCGCTTTGAACACTGTACAGGTCATATCACGATGGGTAGTTGGAAGGGCAGAGGAAACCAGTACATAGAGTTAGCTAGGGTTGTGTACAGTAAACTGCCGACCAGCGGCAAGCAACTACCAGCTTTCCCACTTGAGCCCGTATGGGTTTATTTTGTTTGTTTATTTGGGGTTTTACGTCGCTTTCAACACTGTACAGGTCATATCACGACGGGTAGTTGGAAGGGCAGAGGAAACCAGTACATATAGTTCGCTAGGGTTGTGTACTGTAAACTGCCGACCAACGGCAAGCAACTACCAGCTTTCCCACTTACGGCCATGACGGGGATCGAACCCCGGCCGCAGAGGTGGGAGGCGAGAGTGTTACCACTCTGCCACCGTGGCCCCCGATAATTGGTAGTAAAGCAGTAAATGCCGAGGACCTGTCCCAATATGACCCTGGCTGTTGAATGGGATGTTTGACAAAAGTACAGGACCCTATGGTTACACACTTGAAGACACTACGTGTGGACAAGACTAAGGGCAAGGCAGCAGAAAGAATGCAGCAGGCAGTGAAGAACTAGAATATTTGGTGACCTTCAACCGGTCAATCTCTCAAGCCTTGCAGCATACTATGCAGGATCTCTCAGAGGGAATTTTTATCAGCATGGCTAATCTCACTCTGGCACGTAGACAGCTACCTGGAGTTCATACGTAGTGGAGTAAAGCCAGATACCTTTACTGTAGTGCTGGTATTGTTTATCGATATTGAAATATTTATCGAGCTGTGCTAAATATACTGATATCGATAATGTAGGGTACAATATCAATATCAAAACATACTACTAAATAGACGCAATTAAGCTGTTTTCCATTCAAATAAAATATAAAATTTGAGAAATATATTGGTTTTCCTATCATTTTTTGTCAAATTACACTTACCGCTAAACCGGAAATGCCATATTTGTTTATGTTTCGAGAAACTTCTAAAACTCAGGAAAGGGTTTGGAAGCTCTCTCCCGGAAAACACCCATGACCCGATATTTCAATATCAATCGATACAGAAGCAAAAATATGGTTTGATATCGATATAGATATTATTATTCGATACCAACACTACTTTACTGCCTTATGTACAGCACCGGTTCTTCATTCACTGTTTCCAGACAATTTACTGATCAAGGCTGAAGATGAAATCTCTCATACTGAGGAGAGACGTTCTTCTGGCAGTTCACACAGGAAGCCCGGTCCTTTCCACTCATACACTTCCTCAAGTGGCAGATCAACACAGCTACCAGACGGGAAGTCCACTACACCGGTCTGGAAGCAAATTCGAGACCGGCAACTAGGACAGAAAGGTCATAGCAAAGCCTCAAACTTCACCCAGAAGCCGACCAAGGGTTCAAAGAAGAAGAAATGACAATTATTGTCTTTTAAATGTAGCCAGGGTGAAGGACTCTACATGTATCTGGCAAGTACCTGTACTTTGTACATGTATCCATATACCAATCCACAGTCAGTCCAGGAAGTACATGCATTTTCACATCCAGGGTCGGTCCTACCAGTTCAAAGTCCTACCCTTTGGCCTGTCCACAGTACCTATGGAGTTCACAGTGGTGGCCAATGAGGTCAAACTGATGGCTTTACAGAGGGGTATAAGAATCCACCAGTACCTAGACGATTGGTTGGTGAGAACCACATCCCACCAAACTTGTCTCCAGCATACACAGACCTGGGTAAACATATGAAGACCCCTAGTAAGCTGATAACGGGGCTGGATGGGTGGGCCTTGCCTGTCCATTGGATAGGGTATTAACTTATAAAAATTTTGTTTACTTATTAAATTTGCAATTTCAAAAGCAACCTAGCTATGATGCTGATCTATCTCCCTGTCAAGTTTGAATTCGATCGGACAAAGCGTTTTCAAGTTAGAGTCTGGAAACAAAATTGTCGACGGGCAGACAGACTGACAGATGTCAGACACATCAATCTAATAGACGGGTTGGTTACACGCAACTCACCTAAAAATCATTTCCCAGGTTCAAATTATCTGTCTAATTTGAAAATTTTGATTACTTAAATGTAGCTTTTATAAGCTACAAGCTTACCACGTGGAACTGAATACTGATCTCGGCCCACAGGCCCTGGTCAACATCCGAGAAAAATAGACATTTAGTGTTTGCCACAGCCTCAGGTTGTCTTCTCATGGAACTCTTCACAATTCATCCTTTTCTTGTTGCAATCTTGAACCATACCCCCTCAGCTGTAATACAGCAGGGTGGCAGGGTTGGACTCTTTTCAGTTCCATGTGGTAAGCTTGTAGCGTATAAAAGCTACATTTAAGTTATCAAAATTTTCAATTTTATTGCACTACAATAGCCTACCATGTGAACTGAATGCTGAACCGCTCGGTGGAGGGATTACAGCTGAGACTGGAAGAAGTAGTCAATTTTTCTTGGATTTTGAAGTAATAGAATGAATGTTTTAGAAATACCAGTCTGAGTCCCGTTTACAGTGCCCCAGTCCCAAAGACTGGGCCTGTAAAAAGCCAAAAACCTGAATTGTATGAATGACAGTGCGAAAAACTGTCTGGAAGTTTTGATTGGAGGAGAAAAGTGCAGTCTATGCTCACTTATGAAGAGTAAAGCCCCTAGGGCTAAGCCACGATGGAAAACAAGCCCTAGGCTTGGAAATTTCATAATTTTTGCCACCCAAAAATGAGATTAAGTGACAACCTTAATAAGTCCTTTGTGTAAAGTGAATTAATAAGTCCTTAATACATAATACACTAGACCTAGCACATCGGAGAACCGATGCAAATTGTATCCACCCTAAAGACAATGCAGTGGATATTTGGATAAGAACTTGAATTTCCAAGACCATGTTCGAAAAAAATGTTCCATGGCCATGTCCAACTTTATTAAAATTAGAGAAATCCGCCAATATCTTTCTCCTGATGCTTGCCATACACTTATATTAGGTTTAGTCATATCCCATCTTGACTACGCAAATGGATTACTGTGTAACAGCCCTAAAAGCACCATACAAACATATCAGCGAATACAGAACATGTGCGCCAAACTAATCCTATCGAGATCAAAATATGACAGTTCCACAGAAGCTCTAAAAGAACTACACTGGCTACCAATCCAAGCAAGAGTAGACTACAAGATCCTGTCTCTGATGCACCAGTGCACACATGGAGCAGCCCCGGAATATCTCAAAGTCACTAGAAAAGCCAAAAATAAAGAGACAGCTATGAAACACCCCAAACATTCTTAACTATGTGGTGCCATACAACAAGAACAAGACATTTGGTTACAGATCATTTAGCTTCTATGGCCCTCTGGTCTGGAACAAACTACCAGCCAACATCAAAGAAATCAGAAACTATGAGACCTTCAAAAAGAAACTGAAAACATATCTCTTTTGCACTCATTTCAAATGCTAGTTACATGAAACATTGTAAAGCGCAGATAATTATTTTTACACAAATACAGTCTGCGCTATATAAATACTGTTAAGTTTAAGTTTAAGACAATGCACCAAAACCTCTGGGATCAATAATAAACGAGTTATAAGCATTTTTAAGTTTGGCTGTCCTTATTTGACCTTGAACGAGCGGCCCAAAGTCAAATCCGACCACACCAGAAGATTCCCAGCCCATGACTTCCTATAGGTTGGTTTACCATCCAAAACCTCTAGGACCAATAATAAGCGAGTTATAAGCACTTTTAAGTTTTGCTATGCTCGTTTGACCTTGAAGGGGGGGGTCCAAGGTCAAATCCGACCACACCAAAAGATTCCCAGCCCATGATTTCCTATAGGTTGCTTTACCATCCCAAACCTCTAGGACCAATAATAAGCGAGTTATGAGCACATTTAAGTTTGGCTATCCTCGTTTGACCTTGAAGGAAAGGCCAAGGTCAAATGCGACCACACCAAAAGATTCCCAGCCCATGATTACCTTTCTGTTGGTTTACCATCCCAAACCTGTAGGACCAATAATAAGTGAGTTATAAGCACTTTTATTTTTGGCTATCCTTGTTTGACCTTGAAGAAGAGGTCCAAGGTCAAATCTGACAACACCAAAAGATTCCCAGCCCATGATTTCCTATGTTGGTTTACCATCCCAAACCTCTTGGACCAATAATAAGCAAGTTATATAAGCACTTTTAAGTTTGGCTATGCTTGTTTGACCTTCAAGGAGAGGCCCAAGGTCAAATCCGACCACACCAGAAGATTTTCAGACCATGATTTCCTACATGTTGGTTTACCATTCAAAACCTCTAGGACCAATAATAAGCAAGTTATAAGCACTTTTAAGTTTGACTATACTCATTTGACCTTGAAGGAGAGGCCCAATGTCAAATCCGACCACACCAAAAGATTCCCAGCCCATGGTTTCCTACATGTTGGTTTACAATCCCCAACCTCTACGACCAATAATAAGCGAGCTATAAGCACTTTTAAGTTTGGGTATACTCGTTTGACCTTGAACGATGGGCCCAAGGTCAAATGTGACCACACCAAAAGATTCCCAGCCCATGGTTTCCTATATGTTGGTATACCATCCCAAACCTCTAGGACCAATAATAAGCGAGTTATTAGCACTTTAAACTTTGCCTATCCTCGTTTGACCTTGAACGAGGGGCCCAAGGTCAAATCTGACCACACCAGAAGATTCCCAGCACATGATTTCCTATATGTTGGTATACCATCCCAAACCTCTAGGACCAATAATAAGCGAGTTCAAGGCTTAAAATTTTTTATGAACTTATAATCAGTCGCCCGTCAATCGGTCAATTGTGGCCCGATTGATCCCAATATCGACTGGCCCCTAGATTCTTCCCTCAGGAATGTGCATACCAAATTTGCTTGACCCCCACCCAGTACTTTCTGAGGAAATCTAGTGAATAGGAAGTAAATTTTTTTTTGAATTTTTGATAATGTGACCTTGATAAAAGTCAAAGGTCAAATTTATGCCTGTCAAAACATTTTCCCACGCCTATAGAAGATAACTGCCAAATATCATTTGGATAGGCCTAATAACAAGGGAGATATTCAAGGGAGACGATAAGGCGGCGGCTGGCTGAAAAGCAGTGGTGAAACCAATAAGCATCCCCTTTTCAAGGGACGCTTAGTTATTTAAAAAATAAAAAGAAAGATCCAAGTCTTATACAAACAAAAGGGAATCTACCTGTGGCCTAGTACATATATGCAAGATAAGAGAGAAATCCCTTCAATAGTCAATGAAAAAATTGTGATAAAGTGTTGAAATTTAACACTTTGGGTGGTGCTACCTCACTTCTAATGGCTCTGGGGAACAGACGAACAGACAGATCTGCCCACATTTTATGATTTATCATCCTTGATAGATAAGGAATCTTTTAAAGTTAACAACATGTCTCTGGGCCTTATAGTTTCATCGGAGAAGATGTTCATGTGTACGTGGATGCGGACACGGGCACCGCAGGGTGACAACATAATGTCAGCTGACTGACAAGTCAGCTGACATAGAAAGCACTCACAGTAAAAATGTCAATCAGGTGACATTTCAGAAAATTAAGGACTTTTTGTATCCAGAATATGACTGGTCTTTCCTAGACTATAAACACTTCTTTCCTTTGGACAAGCCCTACTCATGATGTAAAAATTTATTGAACTATGCTCATTGTTTTTGGAGTAATTTCAAATAAAGATACACATGAAACTATAGTTCACATAGTTATGGAAAAAAAACCTGGTAGAGGTTTATGCTCTATGAGTGCTTTCCAGTTTTTCTCCAAGTGATTTTCTGCTCTTTAGAAGGACAATTCCAATTTGTTACATGTTAAATATATGCAACATGTACAAGTGAATGAATCTTCTAAAGCTTTTACTTTTCTGATAAATGTGCACACACACCTTGGTAACAGTAACCTCAGCAATACATGTACATACCCCTGCTACTTGGATAATCAACTTGATAGAAACCACAAGATATAAATTTCACTCTCTTGACAGTTGTAAAACATACAAAACAGTGGGGGGTAATGCTGGGAGAGGTGGGGTGGGGACGCAGTTTAAGGAACCAGTTGGAGATTTTCCTCAGACTGAATACTTGCTTTCTTCCAGTACTGGCAAAATATCTTGTTTGAAAGAGTCAGTTACAACCACAAAACACAGATGCAGATGATGGGCTATTAAATAGATGGTTTTCAGATAACATAAACACTTTCAGTGGGGTAGTAGATACCAATGGATAACCTTTCCTTGCAGATTTGGTGTGTTGTGATGTATACTTCCTAGGGCTGAGTTGAGAGTCTTGTGATTAAAGATGAGTATTTGTTTAAACAGTGTATGTGTGCACGTTTGGATACTTTTTGTTGTTGGTAGTTGAGACACATATCAACATACTACTGCAGTGGAGTTTTGATGAGTTGATGGTTTTCTTTATTGCATGATATAATTATCAAGTATTATTGTTCACTCTTCAATGGAACAAAATTGAACATATAAAATATGGTTTTAATATTAGTTTAATGTGACTTATCAGAATTACTGAATCCTGTTGCTCTGAATATATTAATTGTTTTGGAATCAAACAAATCTCAGGTGAGTTTTAATTATTAACTTTCTAATATATAAATTTTTTTATCAAAAAAACATTTTTGTCCCTTATTTTTGAATGCAACAAACAACAAATAGTACTGTAAAAAAATTTTTAATAGTATATGTGTGTGGACATATTATACTTGTGGCTGATATATTCTTCTAGAAATCAATACATTCAGAGGATTGCACAAAAAACAAACTAGACAAAAGAAAATGGACCAAACGATACTGGAGAAAAAGACACCAAAAAGTTTTAATACAAGGACAACTGTTTTGTTGAAACAATTTTAAAATATTTTAAAGTTATGTTAAACTGGTCCAACACCACTAGTAGCGTCAAATTAAACATACTAATATTTCAGGCTTGTATAAAGCATTGAACTAAACATTGACTTTGCATAAATACCACTCTTTTGAAAAGCAATCCAGTATTTATGATTCTACAGCTGATTTTTATGTCAGCTGACTTGTCACTCCCCCAACTCCATTTAACCCTGTTATTTTAGCCCTTCTATTATCCGATCCTTCTATTATCCGAACCAATTGTCCCTCCCCCAAGAGGGTCGGATAATAGAAGTTATACTGTCTTTAGTTTCAATATGTTATTCACCTATTTTGGGGTCAGCTATAACATAGTAAAATTCCACACCTGTGGCTCATTGCATAGCCAAGTAATAGCTACTTTGAGGTTCTTACTCAACACTAAATCATTTATAACTTGAAAAGTATTGCATTTAGAGCATTTTGTTAAAATATGTTAGTCAGCTACTTTTTCATTAACTACAACATGGTGAGTAACTATGTTGACTATCTCAATAGCTAAGTGAGTAATATCTACTTTTCAGTAACTTCCATCATGAGTAAAATCACTTGTAACTTGAAAACTATTGCATTTACAGAATTTTGTGTAAATATGTTATTGAGCTACTTTTGGGTCAACTATAACATAGTAAAATTTCAGACCTGTAGCTCATGGTATTGCTGAGTAATAGCTAATTTTAGGTGATCACTGTTGAGTAAATCACTTATAACTTGAAAACTATTGCATTTAGATTATTTAGTTTCAGTATGTTATTCACCTATTTTGGGGTCAGCTATAACATAGTAAAATTAAAACTACTGCATTTGCTTTAATATGTTTTTAACTTACTTCTTAAACCTTAACAGTTTTCTTCTTACTTTCCTTCTGAACACCATTTCCAGGGCACAACTTTTGTGTCCTTCTGTCACTTTTACTCTGAAACTCAAAACACACAGTCAGCCGACACAGAGCCCATGAATGGACACTGATTGCTTGTTTTTACATGAAATTACCTATTTCACTTGTCAAAACTGTTTGCTCTAAGTAAACTGAGAATGTTCTATGTGTGTAGAGAAACTTACATTCTCAGTGCGCAGAGTTATTTTCCTTTGCGTATGCAGATAATTTAGATAATTCTGATGCTAATAAAAGTATAACAAGTAGCAAAAATGATGGGGATAACACAGAACTTACCACATTAGGAATGTACAGGAATAAAACTTTGGTCCCTGTGTATCTAATTATAAAAGCAGCAATAATTTGAAAAAGGATAAATTGGAGTAAAAATGATTCATCTAAAATTTCATTTATATTGCATTATCATATTGGACAATAATAAAGTTTTTATATCTGGATCCAGAATCTTAAAAAATATCAGTGTCAATGCAAGTAGCTTACTATGGCAGAGATCTGGCCACCCTATTGTTTTGGTAGCCCAGGAGTCAAAATTATGTTCTGGGGAGTCAAAACATCAAAAATTTTGACTGTTGTTTGTGTTCAAGCTGAAGGGCACAGTTTCTTTCAGATTTATTTTATATTTAGTGCATGAATTGGTGGGTATGAGCTAAGTCTCACCACCCTACCTTTTTTGTACGACTAGGGTCAAAATCAAGCGACTAATAGCTATTTTAAGCCCAAGAGTCAAAATTATGCTCTGGGGAGTCAAAAGCCTCAAAAATTTTTACTTGTAACTTGAAAACTGTTGCATTTAGAGAATTTTGTTTAAATATGTTATTCAGCTAGTTTTGGGTCAGCTATAACATAGTAAAATTGCAGACCTGTAGCTCATTGCATAGCCCAGTAATAGCTACTTGGAGGCTCTCACTGTTTAGTAAATCAACTTGAAAACTAATGCAAAAGTGCTTATAATTCGCTTATTATTGGTCCTAGAGGTTTGAAATGTGAAACCAATCTATAGAAAATCATGGGCTAGGAATCTTTTCATGTTCTCAGATTTGACCTTGGGCCCTCTCCTTCAAAGTCAAACAAGGATAGCCAAATTTAAAAGTGCTTATAACTCACTTTTTATTGGTCCTAGAGGTTTACAATGTGCAAAACAACAAAGTGGAAATTATGGGCTAGGAATCTTCTGATGTGGTCAGATTTGACCTTGGGCCCCTCCTTCAAGATCAAACAAGGATAGCCAAATTTGAAATTGCTTATAACTCACTTAGTATTGGTCCTCGAGGTTTGCAATGTGAAAACAACCAAAAGGAAATGATGGCCTAGGAATCTTCTGATGTGGTCAAATTTGACCTTGGTCCTCTCCTTCAAGGTCAAAAGAGCATAGCCAAACTTAAAAGTGCTTATAACTCGCTTATTATTGGTCCTAAAAGTTTGCAATGTGAAACCAACCTATAGGAAATCATGGGCTAATAATCTTCTGATGTGGTAAGATTTGACTGTGGGCTCCTTTAAGTTCAAACAAGTGCTTATAACTTGCTCATTATTGGTCCTAGAAGTTTGCAATGTGAAACCACCTTATAGGGAATCATGGGCTTGAAATCTTCTAATGTGGTCAAATTTGACCTTGTGACCCTCCTTCAAGGTCAAATGAGGACAGCCAAAAAGTGCTTATAGCTTCAGGAGTCTTCAGCCTCTATGTCTTTTATTATTACTTCTACAGGTTTGCTATGTTCGGGGATACACTGCCGGCTCGCAATAAAGTGAACAGCATAAGTCTAGTTACATTAACAAAATTAGTTAATTGTTAACAGAGGGAACATTAAGTATATTTACTTTATAGAAAAAAAAGGGATGCGTCCTTTTTAGAAAAGTAAGGATTTGCAGTTTCTGTGAAAGCGACAGGTCCTTTTCACAAAAGTGAAGATTTGCAGTCTCTGTAAAAAGGACACATCCTTTTCAAAAAAAATTAAGATTTGCAGTTTCTGTGAAAAGGACGCGTCCTGTTTTCAAAAGTGAGGAATTGCAGTTTCTGTGAAAAGGACGTCCTTTTCAAAAAAGTGAAGATATGCAGTTCTGTGAAAAGGACGAGTCCTTTTCAGAAAAGTGAGGATTTTCAGTTTCTGTGAAAAGGACGCGTCCTTTTCAGAGAAGTGAGGATTTGCAGGTTCTGTGAAAAGGACGCGTCCTTTTCAGAACAGTGAGGATTTGCAGTTTCTGTGAAAAGGACGCGTCCTTTTCAGAGAAGTGAGGATTTGCAGTTTCTGTGAAAAGGACGCGTCCTTTTCAGAAAAGTGAAGATTTGCAGGTTCTGTGAAAAGGACACGTCCTTTTTAGAAAAGTGAAGATTTGCAGTTTCTGTGAAAAGGACGCGTCCTTTTCAGAGAAGTGAAGATTTGCAGGTTCTGTGAAAAGGACGCGTCCTTTTCAGAAAAGTGAGGATTTGCAGGTTCTGTGAAAAGGACACGTCCTTTTCAGAAAAGTGAAGATTTGCAGTTTCTGTGAAAAGGACGCGTCCTTTTCACAAAAGTGAGGATTTGCAGTTTCTGTGAAAAGGACGCGTCCTTTTCAGAAAAGTGAGGATTTGCAGTTTCTGTGAAAAGGACGCGTCCTTTTTAGAAAAGTGAGGATTTGCAGTTTCTGTGAAAAGGACGCGTCCTTTTCACAAAAGTGAGGATTTGCAGTTTCTGTGAAAAGGACGCGTCCTTTTCAGAGAAGTGAGGATTTGCAGTTTCTGTGAAAAGGACGCGTCCTTTTCAGAAAAGTGAGGATTTGCAGGTTCTGTGAAAAGGACACGTCCTTTTTAGAAAAGTGAAGATTTGCAGTTTCTGTGAAAAGGACGCGTCCTTTTCAGAAAAGTGAAGATTTGCAGTTTCTGTGAAAAGGACGCGTCCTTTTCAGAGAAGTGAGGATTTGCAGTTTCTGTGAAAAGGACGTGTCCTTTTCAGAGAAGTGAGGATTTGCAGTTTCTGTGAAAAGGACGTGTCCTTTTCAGAAAAGTGAGGATTTGCAGGTTCTGTGAAAAGGACGTGTCCTTTTTAGAAAAGTGAAGATTTGCAGTTTCTGTGAAAAGGAAAATTTGCAGTTTTAAGGAATCGTCCTTTTCACAAAAGTGAATATTTGCACTTTCTGTGCATTCTTATGCACCAAACTAGGGTAAATGTAGGAAATATTTATAGCCTTTTGCAGCAAAAGTATCAAAATGCTGAATTTTTATGCCTAAAAGGGACACTCTGATTTTTCCCTTTTAAATCTGAGAGCAGTTCTTAGTACTAAAACTTCTTTTAAAATTAAGTATACAATTCACCTCACACTGTCATTGTCAATATCTTGGTTTACAAATGACCTTTCCAAAGAACGTGTCTTCTACCAAATCTACTGAACTATAGGTTAATACTAAAACTCCTTTTAAAATGAATACGACAATTTGCCCCACAGTGTTAAATGAAAACGACAACTTGTTCCACAGTATTCGCCCCTAGGCACAATCCAAGATCCAGGTGACCTACTCATGTTCTGATGAAGAGTGGGCCTGGTTGGGTACCTAAACAACTCTGGACAGATTTGACCAACGAGCTTCATGGTAAACGCATGACTCTTACATTATGTGTGATGGAGGTACTCCACATAAATAAGGAAAAGGGTTTTACCCTCAATCATGAAATGCAAAGAAAATCAACTTCCAAGCCATGTGTTCTGAAGTATTATTATGGCACTTCCACAGCGCTTCAATGAGAACCAAACTGGAGAATCTTTGTCAAATCTTTAGGGATGCAAAAAAAGCAACAAGTCTTTAATAGGGCCCAACACAAATCATATTCTGTTGTGTACGACAAGAGGAAAATAATGAACAATCTGGACACTACCAACATCAATCTTTGTTTTCTAGGGTTACTTTTAAAATATTAACGTATTTAGGGTTACATAATTTTGTGTTTTGTTCTGCCTGTTATTAATGGTTACATATATGTACATTCAATTTGACTTTTTTCATTTTTTTATGGTTAAAAGATTTTCTGTTCTTGCTTATATATTTATCTATATATTTATTTATGTATTTTCGGCTATGTTATCTATATCAAAAATGAACTAGGACCAATAGGAGCTCCACCAGAGCCATTTAGGATCTAATAGAAGCTTCTCCAGAGTCATTTTGGAGCTGATAGGGGCTCCTTCGCAGCCACTTTGGAGCCAATGGGAGCTCCTCTAGAGCCATTTGGGAGCCAATAAGGGCTCTTCTGGAGCTATTTAGGAGCCCCAGGAAGCTCCTCCGGAGCCATTTAGGAGCCAATAGAAGTTCCTCGGGAGTCAATAAGAGCCTCCGGAGTCATATAGGAGCCAAAAGAAACCCCTACAAAACCATTTGGGAGCCACTAGGAGCTCCTCCAGAGCCATTTGGGCGCAACTAGGATAAAACCCTTAGCCTAAAAACCCTAAACCTTATACCTTAATCTTTGTCTAAAAGCAATAAAGCTTAGTCCAAAACCCTTAATCTTATCCCTAAATCTTAGTCTTAAAACAATAGACCTTATCCCTAAACCTTAGCCTAAATGTACGAAGTTTTATAAAAGCAAAGATTTCATAAATAGAAAATGGTCATGATGAAAACTTGCAGGGTAAAGGTTATAATTTTAAAAGACATATTCAGAGGTTTTATAATAAGCAGTTTAGACAGGAAAAGGTAGTTTTACCTTTCGAAGCACCATTCACAGCATGTTTATCCAGTGCAATGAAAAACACAAAAATGGTGTGGCTGTTTTGTTTGTTGAGGAATAAAAATGTCATGTTTTTGAAACAAACTGAGGTTAAGGTACAAGGGTTTGTGGAATGCATAACCTCATGATTTTGGACGACCTTACTTTTTATTCAGGGAGTGCACCATTCGAATCTTAGCTTGTTTTTTGTTAGCAACAATTGTTTCATACAAAGCAAATGTGCAAGAATGATTGCCTTAAACACCCATTACATGGTGTTGTTCAGGAATATAAAGGATGGGCAAAAGATATCTGCTTTGGGAAAACAAAATGTTTCCAGGCAAAGTGCCAGTGAAGGCGTACAAAGATGCTACTTGATGTAAATATGGTCATTTGGTGATCGATTCCACAGCCAATGGCGATGATGTGTACAGGTTGAGATCAATATATTTCCTGGAGAGAATCCCTTGGTCTACGTACCAATAAACTATAAAAGGGAATGAGTAAAAGTTCCATGGCATATCAAAGATTCGAAGTGCAAGAGTGTGTTACTCTATTTATCCAGGGAGACTGATAAACAGCCATCTTTGTTTTTGAAGATAGCAGAGGACAGAAGGAAGTTCTGAAGGAAACAGTGTTTAACTTACCATTGGGAAATTAGTCATTATCTGAAGAAGACAAAAAAGCGTTGAAAAAATTCACGAGATAGTTTGCCTGTAAAAGTGACTTAACAAGGAAGACTAAAACTATTAATCTGGTTCTACATGTAGCTGCCCCATATTAAAGCCACTATTAAGAGCGTACATAAAATGATGCTAATCCCTTCCAAAGAAGAATCATAAAATAAAGGTATGGAAAAGGATTCAATCATATCGGCTATGCCAAATCTTGAAAGTTTAAAGCAGAATCATTATTACATTACATAGAGGTTTGTGTTGGCTAGAGATAAAATATTGGAGTGGTGTATGAGGATAAAATTCTACTGTGTAACAACATTACAGACCTGATACTTTATAGTCTACGAAAATATGGCGACTCTCCCCTTCCTCAGTACGTGGCCTTTTTAAATATCTTAAGCAAGACCAACATCCCTAAAAGCTTAGCTATTCAGGGAAAAAACAGTTTACAAAGGTGAAAAAAGACAGTTATCAACTGGCAAAAGTTATAAAAGTAGGGTATGGGTTAAAATCTGCCCAAGAAAAGGATTGGTTACATCTGTCAAATAATCGTTTGTTTGGTAATTGAAGTAACTGCTTTACTCAACTTGTCTGCAAAAGATTTTTGGTTTGGTTTATTATTCAGTTATTAACAGCTCCTCAGAAGGGAAGAGTACATGGAAATAAATAAATAAATAAATCTTGTCTTGTGCAGCGGAAGTGCAATCAATGGCATATTGCCTTAGGTCCAAAAGAAGGTAACAAAAGCCCCAATTGAGGAATATATATATTTTATTCTACTAACACACATATATATGTACATCTAGTTGTATGTACAATAGTAAGAATCCTGGTACTGACTTTGAGGCCACCTTACTGATGCAAGGTAAGTAAGGCTAAGGCAGAAACTGTAAAGCTGGCCCTATCTTGTGGTTAGCAAGTAAGGTTATATTGCAGTTGCCATTTGGCAAGAATCATTTTGAAGTGACGCCTAACCTGAGTGTCAGTCATGGGGAGCCACCCCTGGGATGTCTTATACTGAAACAAAGGTGTATTTTGGTACCAGGGGTGATGCATAAGAGATTTCTAATAGCCATAACTGGACAAATTGGATTGGAACCCAGAGATGGAGTTTTTAATAATTTGACTGTGTCCTTACTTTGCAGTCTTTTAGACCATTTCAGGAGTAGGTGGATTCCAGGTGTTGCAAAAAATACATCAGCTCTAGACAAATGATATAGTGGGGAATATGCCTTTCTTGTATGGGGGACCAAATTAGATATCCTCAGAAAAGAGAAGGAAGCCAATGTATATATTGCTTTGAATACCTGTCCCATGTATGTACTATCACAAGCTCTCACTATAAGCTGAAGACTGTCAATATCAATGATTTCCTTTAATTAAGCCTTAAAAGGTCTGTGGAGAGTTATTGCTTTCTGAAATTACTTAATCCTTGGGCCTTCAAAAGGCTGTGTGGAAAAGCCCAACAGGGCCAGATTGGTCTTAAAAGCAGACAAATGGTTGGCCATGGCTGTGGCAGAGTATCTACTTGTATATAAAAACTGAACATATGCAATAAGTATTAAGGGTGAAATGCTACTTACCCATACCTGCATGAAAACAGTGAAAGCAATAAATAAACGAAACATACTATTGTAGTTTCTTTCTGTTGAAGGTCTGAAGGCCATGTGTGTTTTCTGAAGACCCTTATGAATAAGGTTGGAAATGGCTGGGCTAAATTCTCTAAATTTATCTAAATAGACCAGTCAATAGTGGTGCGTTAACCTCATCCCACTGGTGTGTGGGCAACAATTGATCTAATTTGATCTGAGGGTGGGCTATGATAGTCAATCTTGAAAGAAGACCAGCAACAATGTTGGCTTTACCTGCAATATGTTGTACTTGTAAATCAATGTTGCTTCTAAAAGCCTCAAACTGAATGTTGCGGGCTATTGCAGCTAGGGTCAGGTCCCTAGTCCTCCCAGAGTTAAGTAGATAGACTACAGCTTCATCACAAGCAATTGCTATCTTACTGTTAGCCCAAGAATGATGCCGGACTCTGAGGGCCACTAAAATGTTTAGGATTTTAAGGTGGGCTATATTCATATCAAGGTAGTCCAAGGATAAGCTGAGGGTATAAACTCTGGAAGCACCTAGTTCCCTTAAGCTGGCATCCAGCTCATTTGAGCATTTGACTGGCTTTTGATCAAAGAAGACAACACCATTGAAAGTGGGCAAGAATTTTATAAACCAATTAATGCCCCTTTTTGCATCAATTGTGAGGGCTGTGTGACCTATGTCCTCCATTGACCTCAAGAAATCCAACAATCGGTTTAAGAAGAACTTACTTTGGCATAAGTAGGGCACACTTTGAGCACACACACTTTGCTACATACAAAAAACTGCCTAATAATGATTGTAGCTGACCTTTGTCACAGTGATTTTTATGATGCCATTGTTCACAAACTTGTAGGATTTCTTGCATCTTGGCCTGGGGAATAGCCAAAGTAAAGGTAACTGTGTCAACCATGCTGCCTAAGCAATTCATGGACGTTGTGGGGTTTATTAGCTTTTTCATAGAAATTTCAAAGCCTAGGTCATGGAGAAGCGACTGCAAGGCATCAAATGAGGCGTCAATCTTACTCGGAACGCCAATTCCCAAGATATCATCAATGTAATTCATGATGCATAGCCTTTCTGATGCATGATATGACACACAGCGTCACTTAAGCATTGAACAGTGCGCTTCAGTGATGATACCCGAAGGGCAGGCATGTGTCAATGTACGAGTTGACATGATGCAGACCTAGCAAGTCATAATTCCTACGGTCCAAATTCACATGGCGAAAGGCCCTACTTATGCCGACTTTATACAGCTTTCAATCCCTACCTAAAGTCCTTATTTGATGAGCAATGTTGTCAATAGTTGGAAGTTTAAGTATGAAAGGAGTATCCAAGTAAATGTCTTTGGAAATTCCAGCGTTGACAGAGGTACCATGTGGAAAGCTCAGGTCAATAATGACTCTTCTATGGGGGCTATCTGGCTTCTCTCTGCTCATAAAGGGAGATCCATGTAACCCTGGAGGGGGTTGAGTATAGGGACCCAAAATGGCCTTGTGTGCTATTTCCTCTTGCAGATACGCATCTATTCTTTAGCATAAGCCTTAGCAGAGGAATGGTTATCTCAGTGACTGACTAACTGGGCTTCTCTATTGAAGTCCAGGGGGAAGCCAAAGCGTACCAATAAAGGAAGCTGCTTGTCCCAGTAGCCCTGCAAATACTTGTCCCATGCATCAGGGTTCAGCTGGGAGTCCAGCATAATCTGAGCTTGCATATAGTTATTTGCACCCGATTCCTTCATTTTTATGCAATTGCAATGAATCAACTGATGACTGGCTAACAGAGATTTCCTGTGGGAGTTTTAATTCCCCTAAAGGAATAAAACCAAATTTGAATTTGGTATTGGCTTCCTACTGTTGCAAAGTTTGACATGTGGGTGGGAACTCTTTTTAGCTTCTCTTGGGCTTATGACGTAAATCAAGGTCATATTTTGTGCCATTTATCCTCTCATCCTTAGGGTCAAAGTTAACATAAGAGCCTCTTGTATCTGAACTGTTATTTCTAACAACTTTGCTTTTAAGTCTGTGGGCCTGAACATCTTGACACCCTTGATGTTTGGCCTCAACCTGGGTTGATGTGACCATTTGTTTACCCTTTTGACCTGTTCTGGGGTTAATTCTGGTGAAAGCATCATTTTGTGATGCCTTGTCATATGTAGGACCCAGATTTGGGTCAGCGGCAGAAAAAGTGTCAGTATGGGCATAGATGGTATTTGCAGCGTCACATAGTAGTTCAGAAACGACAGTTACACTCTTGAAGCATGTGAAACCTATTGGTTCATGCAATGCTCTTTTTGTGGTCACTTACCTTGATTTTAGAGAATCCATGCGAATATGATCAAGTGAACCTTTGCTCTGATCAACTTGGTGCCTTGCAAGGCCAGTAACAGTATGAATAGTATTTGCATTTTTATGTAGGCTTGTTCTGTCTCTGTGATCACCACTGACTTTATCTTGGCTAGACTTACCTTGATTGGGGTAAGCCCGACTGGTAGCCATACTAGGCGTGGCTGATAAGTCCCCACCTCTGGGGCATTTGACCACCTGGGAATAAGAATAATTCTTATTCTTGTACACATCCGGTTTCCATTGGTACTTACCCCATTAAAGGTATGAGAAGTGGTTGCAATTCTGCCTTTGTAAGTTCTGTTATACTTTGTCTCATGATATTTTGATTGCTTTTTCTCAACCTTTGATGAGGGGTCTGCCCCATATGACCTTTAACTATTTTCGAAATCGGCACTGTTTTGAGGGTGGGGGAAACACTTCCCCAATCCAAAACAATGACTACATACATATTTATAACTGTGACCATTTGTAACATGGTCACTTATGTAGGAACATTTACCAGTCTGAAAAAAATATACATGGGGTACCTTCCACAGTACTTTGTGTTTTTCCCCTTGGAAGATGAAGTTGAAACCACTTTTTGGGCATGTGTCCTGATGCGATCAATTTTTTCAGTCATGTGCCATTCATCTTTGCCCTTTTCCATAGGACACAGAAGCAGGGTGTGGGCTCCTTTAGCAGAGGCCCACCCAAAGTCCTGGGCATCCTCCATTATTTCGGTCATGTAGTCTAACATGCAATTTTTTATCTTGACATTTTTCTCCTCCCTAATGATGTTGCATAAACCACAGACTCATTGGAATATACTGAGACTGTCATAGGATACTCTATTTTTGCAGTACCTGATAAAATATAATTCTGGGGCCAAGGGACCTGGTGTTTCACAAATATTTGCGCCGAATTCAATTATAATTCAAAGCTATAAAGCAAGATACAATACATCAGACCATGAATACTCACAATTACAGTAAGCAGCAAGTAACGTGGACAGAGATAATTAGTTATACTGGCAAGCAGCAATCATCCAACCATAATACTAATTAATGCTACTGTTACTGCAATTACTAAAACAATACTATTACGGGAGTGTTTAATTTAAATTATGATTCCATGTAACCTTTAAAACAACAGTAATATTATGATCAAACACAAGCCGCGAATGTTTAAATTACAGATGCCTAACATAATTCTAATTCTAATTGGACTTTTATAGCGCTTAATCTCCCCAATAGGAAGGGGACTCTAAGGCGCAACAAAACAAAAACAGTCTCAATGTCCAGGGACAGAAAAAAGTTCAGCACCACAGAGAACGCCAGGGTGAGTGAAACTAAGGAGGGTATGCCTTGGTGTAAAGGTGGGTTTTGAGCCGTTTTCTGAAGGAGGCAAGAGAGGGGGACGCACGAATCTCCTCAGGAAGAGCATTCCAAATAGTGGGAGCATCAAAGGCAAAACTATGACCAAACTGTTCGACAGATTTATGGATTGAGGGTTGAAACTTGGGAATGACAAGGAAATTACCACCACTCTGGCTGCGCCTGGTACTATAGGAGCTGCTGTAGGAGGAGATGTATGGTGCAAAATACTTGGGGAAACCAGTGTGGAGAAACTTGTAGACAAGGGTAGCAGTTTTAAAGACTGAGCGATGTTCAACAGGAAGCCAATGCAGATTCTTAAGAACAGGGGTTATACTAGTGTATCTACTGGTATTTGATATGATTCTGGCAGCACTGTTTTGGATGCACTGTAATTTACGAAGATTGAACTTAGAAAGACTCCTGAAAAGTGAGTTACAGTAGTCCAACCGACTGCTTACAACAGCATTGGCAACAAGTACAGAAGTATCATGATTAAGAAACCGCCTGACATGTCTTAAATCACAGAGTTGAGCAAAGCAACTTTTGCAGACATTCTGAACATGTTTGGACAAGGAAAAATCTGAATCGAACCACACACCCAGATTCTTGACCCACTCGGCAGGGCAAAGAGGATTACCCAAGATGGTAGGTGGAAAATGAACTTTCAATTTGTCCCTCTGTCTTTTTCAGCCAAATACAATAAACTCAGTTTTGTCTGGATTAAGTTTGAGTTTGCTGGCTGACATCCACTCCTTTATATCGTCCAGGCACCTGTTCAAATTTTCAAAGGCAGCAGATGAATTCTTCTGGGATAGATGGATATAGACTTGCATGTCATCTGCGTAACAATGAAACTTTACTCCTTTGTGTTTACCAATAACCAAACTAAGGGGGGTTGTATACAAAGAAAATAACAAAGGACCCAAGACAGAGCCTTGGGGCACATCAAACAGGAGTTTACAAAGATCGGAGAGAGTAGAGCCAATTTTTACTGACTGATAGTGCTTAGATAGGTAGGAGGTGAACCATTTAAGAACAGAACCACCAATACCAAACCAGGTCTGAAGACAATGAAGAAGGGTGGAATGATCAATTGTATCAAATGCTGCTGAGAGATCAAGCAGTACAAGAGCAGTTGGTTCGCCTTGTGACAGAGATAGATGAACTTCATTTTTTATAGAAAGAAGAGCAGTCTCAGTTGAGTGGCCTGTTTTATATGCTGATTGATATGGATTGTCTAGGCTATGAACATGAATATGTTGTAGCAGTTGCTTTGCAACCACACGTTCAACTAATTTTGACATGAAACTAAGGCCAGATACAGGACAATAGTTCTTAAAGTCGTCCGCAGGAAGAGTAGCCTTTTTAATAAGTGGACTAACTACAGCAGTTTTGAAACCATCAGGGACGCAACCCTCCATGAGTGAGCAGTTCACCTGCTTTGTTATTGATGGTAATAGTATGTCACTACACTCTGTGATGAGAAAAGTAGGCCAGGGGTCCAACAGGCAGGATTTCGTAGGCATGTTTCTGATGATTTCATCAACAGTATCTTGAGTAACTTCAGTAAAGGTAGTAATTTTGGGGGGTCAGAAGAATGAACATCCATTTCAATGCCAGAGTGGATGAAAGTAATTTTTTAAATTTTATTATGGAAATAGGAGGCAAACTGGTTCGCCAATGTCTTGTCAGAATCGTGAGGTGGAAGTGTCATGTCAGAGACCCTACCCAGTTTTCTAGGGTTTTGACTATTTTCAGAGATAAGTTTACTATAGTAGTTTGACTTATCCTTGTTAACCAGTGAATTACATCTTGCAATTTGGCGACGAAGCCGACTTCTATTCAAATACGCTACGCTTCACGTAAATACGCTACAGCAAATTATACAAACAATGAGATTCTTATCTTGCAGACATTAATTTCTTAGTTGTCCTGCAATGGCTGATCTGTGGCTGTCGATGGTGCTTGGCTGAAGTTTCCTGTCCTGGAACAGACACAGGAGAAAACTTCTCCAGGTTAGAGTCTTTGTTGAGTTGCAACTTGAAAATTCTGTTCAGTCTTTAAAGCTTTAGTTACAAGATTTTATTGCTTTAAAAGCTTCGACGAGACATTTCTTGAGTAGCAATGCAGCAATTGTTTTTGTTGAGACGTACCATCGTTAAATTTACACTTTTCTGCTGTTAGTTCCATGATTACTGACAGTCAGCTTTGTTGAGGATTTTATGCAGTCTATTGAAATCCTGTTTGATTTTGATATCAATTGCTTGCTTCCGATTGGGGATGCTGTAAGTCACCATTCTTGATTGGAGATGCTGAACGTTGCTATTTTCTGATTGGACATGCTATTGGCCTCTAGTTTCTGACTGGCGTTGCTGTAAGTCTCTATCTTTTTAATTGGTTATGGTATGAACCCTGTAACCAAGTTGATTGGAATCGGACTGTGTGTCGGGGTGAGTAGGTGTGTGTAATCACTTCAGTTTTGTGTAATTCCAGATTATTATAACAATCTCACTCTTTTAGGCGGACATAATCCATCGATATCCAGCAATGGAATGGCCATCACAAGAAAATGACAACCTTTACTGTGTTTGAGGTGTTCTTCAAATGCACTGTCTCAAGTTTTGGAAGAGTACATGGTTATGTTACAACCAGGGGCAGTGTACCTTGCCAGTAAATCCAGTGTAAATGAATCCTGTATGGGCTAATTCTTTAGGTGTAATAGGCATGAATTTTGGTCAAGTGGTAAAGGTGACGATTCTATCCTCAAAAATTTATGATGGGTCAAGAAAGTGAAACCCTGATATGAATGTTTCTCAACTGTGCCATGATTTGGAGATCTTATTGTAGACCTTGTTCAGGATAATGAAAAGCCTGTAGTAGCCAATTTGGCATCAGTGGAGTGCTATAGCTGGTTTGACACCTCTCTTCTGTTCTTGTCGTGGAAATGTAGATGTTCCTTGTCACACAGTTCTGGGTGCTGCTTTACAAATTCCACAATGGAAATTTCCTGACTGTCAGTAAAATTTGCACACACCCTGGCTCTCTTGACTAATGAATGGCACTCTGTATCTTCTTCACACCTCTCTTCTTCTTCTTCTACAGCTTCCTCAATAGCTTCTGGACTTTCCTCAATCTCCTCGTCCTCTCTCCTCTCAATCCCTTCCTCTGTAACTTTAACCCTTTCCTCTACTTCATTTTCCTTCTCCCTCTCATCCATATTTTTCCTTCCTCTCTTCCCTCCTTTCTCTTTTCTCATAATCCAGTCGACAAAATAATAAAAAAATAGTAAAATGTGTCTCTACAAAACTACAAAACAGTGACACACGTCTCTCAGTAGCCAAACAGTCAGTAACAATGAGAATGTGTGCGCGGTCGCTTATATAGTTCCAGACCTCCTCATTGCCTGAATTTTAATTTCTGATGCGCAATAAAAGGGTTGATTATTAATTGGTTGCTGGTCCCAGGCTTCCTGGGGCGTCCTCTGATGAGATTTCTTCAAAAAAGAGTCGAAATATAATTAGCCTAAGGGTAATTGTATCAGGCATTCATCATTTTAAATGTGCCCTGTCTGCCCTTTAGCTGGAAGATGCTTTTAAATGTACTAGTAACAAAGTTTTTCGCTCAGTTCTTGTCAACATTTTCTCAGAGTGTTATAAAATTTTATGGCACTCTTGATTATCCAAATTCCTTGTTATCAGAACAGAAAAACAAGCCCAAGGTTCAATAGTCAATAGTATGTTGTATTAGTTTTTATGAACAGATTAATATCCATTACTAGTTACATTTGACCATTGACAGCTGATAGTGACAATTTATAAAACCAGCTTGTCATAAGTCTCTTTTATTGGGCTATACTGCTGCCAATGTCAAATGTTAGTAATCTAAAATGACCAATTTTTTATGAACTGTGGACTTTAAAAATCCCAAGCAATGAAACAAACCAATAAAAACTTTTTAGATACCCAACAATGTACAAAGAAATACATATCAGTGACATCTGTAAATATTTATTTCTGTGTCAGACAATTCTGTTTTGTTGATGATAAAGGGAACACCACAGTGTTGATCATGCCTCCATTTATCATCCCAACATTGTAGCTAGCTCATTTCCTGTGAAAATGCTTTAACTTAATGGTCAAATTTCATTTAAAGCAGCGAAGTTAATAGTTATTTTATTACTGCGGCTTTGTCATTTTTTGAAAATCATTGTCTGGTACTTAAATTTGGCTCATTTTAGGTTACAGTTCCCAGCGTCCCAGGGATTTGGACAACACAGCTCTGACCTTAAAATAGGTCAAAGGACAATCAAGCATTGCGGATAATATATTTTATCCTTCATATAAAACACTAATTTATTTGCTATTTACAACCAAGTCTTCAACATCAATTACTGCAGGGTCACCTTAACTTGAACAATTCTGACAACCTTAACATGAGGTCAAAGCAAAGTGCGTTGAGCTTAGAAGAGAAACTACAGTGGTACATTATGTATGGTGACACTATGCTATTTAAATTCATAAATAGAGCAAACATTATTTTAGAAGAAATCAGCCATACCCAATAGTATGAGATAGTATGAGAACGTTTAGTTCTGAACACATTGGCAACTTGTAACCCTGCATTAGTAGAGCCAGTTATATATTTTCAGACACAATCTACTGCAATACTATATTGTTATTAAAAGCAAAGATGGTACCTAAAGGTGGAAAGTGTGCAATATGGAGCAAAGTGAGGCAAATCCAAACAGGAAAGAATTAAAGCAAAATAACTCCTGACCCTACATTTGACAGTAATAATGTATTTACGAGGTTTAAAGATAACTCCCCCCAGCCAGACAAATAATTTGATCCAGAGTGTGCTACTAGATTTGAAATGTGCAGAAACGAATAGAAGCTGAGTAAGTACATGGCTTTTAAAATCTGATCCATGTATGTGAAGTCACGTTGTTCCACAATCTTTTTCAACAATGGTATATAAATAATTTTATTAAGCTTCAATATCTAATGCCACTTAGGCTAGGGCTGTATTGTTTTCTGATAAAATGTATATCTAGCATCTGCAAAGCAAACAACATCAGAGCCAGAAAAGAGAAATTGTGTCTTTATTGCAGATAAATAGTTAGCCGTTTTAGCTTGTTTACCTCAGTTATAATTTAAACGTTCTAACAAACAGAAAAGGCTTAATACATTAGCCTGGAAAAGGTTCCATTTCATAAAGGCTACGCAGGTCACTTTGGCGGACTCAGAAAATGCATGTGCCTGACTGTTGCTCACCTGGCAAAGTGCAATTCAAGTGTCTGGGCCTTTGGAATTAGAAACAAGACAAATATATTTTATCATCAGCTTATGGTAAACAGAAAATTAAACAGAAAGATGCCAACTGAATGGTCGACTTTTCAAGGGGCCAAACTAAACCAGGACTTTCGATAAGACTTCTGGCATTGGTTTTAAAATGTATCAACTTTTGAAATATGATATGTGCTGTAATTCATATTAAAAGTAAAAATGCATTTCTCGTGAAAATATAGAGTTTCTTTCTAGTTACCTCCTCTGAAGCCAAATTTGTGATTTTTATCCTTTCACATTCAGCAAGTGATTTATCTCAAACATTGTGCCACAAACAACAAGTAAAAGATACCAAAATAAAAGTAGTATGATGCTTTATTCCAAAGAGATTTAAACTCAACATTTTTTTTCAAGTGAGTTTTTTTGATTATTATTGTATTTGGAAACTTTACACGAAGCACATCATCCTTGTAGTGCTTCATGGTTCCTGCTTGTTTACAGCAGAGATAAGGAAAGCAGAGAATCCACTCACAAAACCACCATCTGTAAATGCAATCACTTCAACCTCCTCACCTACATTTCTTGTAAAAATCTTCTCTCCAATTTTACAGAACATAACAACCTGAGCAGATCCTTGTTTAAGTCCCTGGAAGAAAAAAAAATCAAATTTTAGCTTTAATGGTTGAATAATTTAACAAGAATTTTTTTTGTATTCTAGTTTTTAAAAGGAGCAATTAAAAAAAATATTGCTGTAAAAAGGTGTAACGACAAACTTCAAAACTTTTAAAAGCTTAAAGTTTTGTTACATTGCATAATAACTTCTGAAATACTTTGTTTTGTTGCAATTCAAAATGTTCAATATCTTTTGTGCGCTGAAAAAGTGCTTATTGTACTCGTGTACTATTGTAATTTATTCGTGTGTGAATGCTGGTTGAAAAAGTATATTCAGATGATGTGTCATATTTGCCTTAATTCATGCTCAAAGATAAGAGTTTTGATAGCACTATACTTGGTTGTAAAATATTACATAACTAATATCAGTATGGATTTAGTATTTTTGTAAGTGTTTTTGTAGTCAGAACTCAGGAATATTTAATTAAGGAAAGGAAATACTTTATTATCATGCCAACACATTCTATTAATGTTCAGTGACAATGATTGTGTTTATGCAGATGTAGTTGTGTTAGCAGCAAATAACACTGGAAGGAAGTTAAAGCTGGGTTGGAATTCTCTACAAAAGCCATCCTAATACCCGGATCACACCTTTCTTCACTGGAATCATGAGCCACAGCCAAATAGCCACTGGTTGCAGTTTGACGATGTCCAATCCAATTTTGTATTTTCGTCGGATTCATTCAGTGGGATTCACTTTAGGGTAGCATTCATGTAATTTGAGGTCATTCAGAATTTGATTTTCATTTGGAATTACTTCTTGAGATGTTTGAAATACCTCTCACAAGCCTTTTACAAGCCATAGGAAAGGCGTGACCTAAATGTTATAGCTGTTATAATTGCCAAAAATAAAGTATAGACCAACAAACCAAATATAAAGAACCCATGAAATGAAAATTCTATGTAGCTGATATATATGATATGAATTTACGTGTAGATTAATTTCACCTTTGTTTTCTTATTTCTTTACATTACATTGACACCAATGCATCTCCAAATGTTCAAGAAGAAAGGGGGAACACTGTTTTACTATGATATGTATGCATGTGTTTACTCGGGAAAACTTCTTGAAATATTTATATACAAATTTATACCACAAATGAATATTCAATATTTCACAAGTTTATAGCACGAAATATTATATTGTGCAATGTCATGATTGACCTATTAATTATGTACATTTCTTATGAGGGATGTTTTCGCTTTTCTTATCCAAATTTTTGTTTTAATAAAAAGTGAAATAATTAATTCACCAGTGACAGGCACCAGTAAATATAAAAAGCATCAAGTTTTAATTTAAAATTGCTTAGTCATGTTTGTATAAATTCTAACGCAATGTTATGCAAAACAAAGCAGTCGTGCTATAAAGTACCTCTTCTTTTGATTCTAACTTATTTGATGCTGTGCTAACTATTAACGAATGCTCAAAAGCTGTGAAGCTGTTACCAAATGGTAAATCACCAGGATCAGATGGGATCACAAAAAATTACAATATCTGGAGTTGACATAAAAGACATCTTACTTAGAATTTTGCCATATTCTTTTGAACATAAACGTTTGAGCAATGATAAAAATAGGCAAACTCAACCATATTCCTAAAGGCTCTAAAGATCTACGTTTATTCTCCAGCTAAGCCTCCTGCATACTGATTATAGTATTTTAACCAAAACCCTAGCACTAAGGATACAAACTGTTTTACCAAAAATTATTGGTACAGATCAAGCTGGATATATCACTGGATGATACATAGTAGAAAACATAAGAACCATTGCAGATTTAATGACTTAAACAAGTAAATATAAAATTCCTGGCCATATAGTATTGATAGACTTCCTAAAAGCTTTTGACACAATGCAATGGAAATCCCTATTTAAAACATCAGAAAAAATATTTTGGTCTTGGTTTATCAGTTGGATAAAACTTTTATGTTTCAATGTTTCATCTTGTGTTGGAAATAATGGTTATTATTCTGAATACTTTCCGCTTACTCAAGGCACAAGTCAAGGATGCCCAATATCAGCTCCACTCGTTATTCTAGTTGTCTAAATAATAGCAATACACATATGTCAAAATGAGTTTTTGAAAAGATTACTCATTGGTGGGTATCAATTCCAGTTTGAATGTTAGCTAGTGACACCACTTTGATACTCGAGGATATTAAGTCTGTTGAAATTGCCAGGAAAACCTTTGAAAAGCTTGGCCTTTGTTCTGGGTTTAATTTTAACTTGAAAAAAGAAACAGAAATAACGTTGATAGGTACCCACAAAAATAACTTTGTAATACAATCAAGTCTATTAGGAAAAATACGAGTGACCAGGGGTCCATTTAATATGTTAGGCATATGGTTCTCTCCTAATACAAATTAACTGATAGGTTTAAATTTTAAGGAAAAAATAGGAAACATGAAAAGGTACTTTTTATAAGGACATCTAGAAATTTGTCATTAAAAAGAAAAATATAATCTTTAATATTGCAGAAAAAATATATTTTTCATACATTTATATAGGTCCCAAAATGTATTCTTGCAAAAAATATAAAAGTAGCATTTTTTTTCTTTTCTCTGAAGATTAAAAGTAGTTAACGATAAAAAGGAAATGATAATTGCTTGCAATGAGAAAGGTAGTTTGAGTATGGTTGAAGTACACAGCAAAAATTGATTGGTCTGATACAGAAAAAAATGACAGAGTGCGTAGAATTCATGCCCAAAGATCCACTCAAAATCACACTCAGTCTGTTAATAGCAGAAACCAAAATAGAGAAAAACCCACTCCCTGCAAATTCTATCAAAGGGGCACGTGTGGTAAAAAAACTGACCACCAGAATAAAGGACATACATATTTGCACATTTGTTCACAATGTTTTGCAAATGGAAAGACCAATCTCCATCCTTCTAAGGACTGCAAGCGCTTCTCAAAAAACGAACCAGGCACTGCCTAAGGGCAGTGCATATTGTTGTTAAAAAGACCTATCCAAATAGAATTGTTGCTAACCCTGCTTTTATAAACTCTGCCAGCTCTAATTGGAAGCAGGACTGTTTCAAATTTAATAAGTGCACTTATGCTGAAGTCGTAGCAAAAAATTTTGCAACAAAAATAAGTTTTGATGTAAACAGCAAGTGTCTTACAACAAAAGCCAAATTAAATGTTCTTAACAAGGAAAAAAAATGGGCATAGCAATAATTCACAAGTTCAACAGGTAGAGTTACAGAGTGACACATATGATAAATCGTGCCATGTGCCACAAGTATTAAGCAAACACAATCATGGTCATGTCAATGTTGGTTCAAAAAATGTCACAAAAATTCATAATGTTGACACCTTAAAACCCCAACATCGACAGCCACAAAGTGTCAACACTGTGATTACTGACAATGTTTCTGATATTGAATTTGCAAGTTTTGGCAATAATAGATTCTGGCCCCTCATGCATGTCAAGGACAACACTGTAGAGAAACGTGACAAGTTCAAATTATCAGACAATAAAAATTTCACTGAAAACTCCTGTCCCACTGATCGGATCCTGCATCAAGGAGAAGGTAGTGCTACTGGCAATGTCAGATCCATCGTTTCATGCAACCAGATTCATTCTGGTACTGCTATGTCTCACTCTGTAAATAAAAGTAAGCCACAAAAAAGTCAGAGTAATGGTGATGTTAAAAAGCATCACAAACCAAATATGACTACACTGGCTGCAAAACCTCATAATAGTACCAAGGTGAGTGCAAACCCTGGCTTGGGCCAAGAAAATCATAAGTTGATAGGCGACGCCATTATCGCTGGCTATCAGTGTGACTCGGCTAACTCACTGACAGATAAATATGACCTTGACCTCGGGTTTCCTCACAAATATAAAGCTCGTCTGTCAATGGCCGATGACTCAAAGATTTTTCAGGTGTGGAAGGCCCAGACTGTTGGTGGTTACGGTTTTATTCCCCTCGGTGACCTTATACTACCAGAAACGGTAAACATCACACCAAGTCTAGGTGACCCAATTAGTGATCACAAGTACATTAAAAAGAGAGCTGTGCATAATTACATGGGTCCTCAATTAGAGATTCAATCTCAGCTTAACCCTGATACCTGGGACAAATATCTTCAAGGTTATTGGGACACCCAGCTTACATTGCTGCTGCGTTGTGGTTTTCCCCTTGACTGTAACAAGAATTCCCTCTTAAAAACCAATGACATGAATCATAAATCTGCTACTGATTTCATAAATCATGTCCACACATATCTAAAGGAGGAGCAAGACTTTGGCGCCATAATAGGTCCATTTAAGGAACCCCCAATAGAGGAACTACAGGTCTCCCCTTTCATGACAAGGGAAAAACCAGATTCCTGTAAGAGGCGAGTAATAATTGACCTGAGTTACCCCATAGGTGCTTCAGTTAACACATGGGTAGACAAGGATACATACTTAGGTACTGATTTCATACTCACCCTCCCTAGTATTGATCATATTACTAATCATATATCCAAATTAGGCAAAGGTTCAAAAATTTTCAAGATTGACATATCCAGGGCTTTTAGACATGTGAAAATAGACCCTGCAGATTATCATCTTTTAGGCCTTAGACTGGAAAATTACTTCATAGATACCTGTCTCCCAATGGGCTTTAGGCATGGTTCTGCCATCTTTCAGCGCCTAGGGGACGCCATACGCTTTATCATGGAAAGGGTTTCTTAGTAACCTCATACATTGATGACATTGTTGGGCATGAATTAGTCAGTAAAGCAGATGAGGCTTTTGAGACTTTACACAGCTTACTTGTAGAGCTTGGTTTCAACATTTGCCAGAAGAAATTAGTACCTCCTACCACAAAGGCTGTTTGCCTAGGAGTGAAAATAAACACAGAAACTTTTCAAATCTCAGTCCCTCCTGAAAAACTCGACCAAATTAGGCATATATGTAAGAACTGGACTGTCAACACTACATGTTCTAAGCGAAGCTTACAATCACTTTTAGGAAAACTGTTGTACATATCTAAGTGTGTCAAGGCTTCTAGACCTTTCTTGAACCGTATGTTGGATGTTCTTAGGTCAGCTGATAAGCTTAGCAGTGTACAACTAAATGCTGGTTTTCACCAAGACTTGGCTTGGTTTTGTAAGTTTATGCCCAACTTTAATGGTACCAGTTTCTTTAAGCATGATAAAATAGAAGGCGAAATTGAACTGGATGCCTCATTGCAGGGCCTTGGTGCTATTTTTAATAATCAGCTTTATGCAATTGTACTCCCTGGTGGCTATATGAACTTTGGCATTGTCCACCTGGAAATGCTAAACATCCTTGTGGCCCTCCGCACCTGGGGCCACCACTGGGCTGGCAAAGCCATTCTAGTTCATTGTGACAACCAGGCGGTTGTTTCTGTTATTCAATCTGGCAGAACCAAAGACCTCACATTAGCTGCATTAGCTAGAAATATTGCCATGGCTACTGCTACTCTTGACATTGACCTGAGAACCATTCATATTTTAGGCAAAAACAATACCATTGCGGATGCATTGTCGCGATGGGGCCTTGGTCCTCAGTTCCAGCAAAGGTTTTATACGCTATGCCCGGACCATTACTGGGTTTACCCCAATGAGGAGGTCCTGTCTATTGACTGGTCTATATGATTTCAGGTTGTAATATGGCCATTGCTGATCTTTCATCAAGAGCCAACATTAGAATACAGCGGGCATTCAGGGATTCTACTTCCAGGGCCAACAACAGTATGTTTAGGGTCTTTCTGGCTTTCTGTGTTTTTGCCCGAGTAACAACCTCACAGATTTCCATTGATACCATGCTGGCCTTCCTTGAATTCCTGGTCTTCAATGGCACTTCAAACTCTGCAGTGGCAAATTACATTTCTGCTCTTAAAGCTAAGTTCATTCTTTTACGCTTAGATACCACACTATTTGACTCACCCAGAATAAAATATTATACCAAGGCTCTTAGACTGCAAGCACCATTCAAAGTCACACTCAAATCTGTTATTGACATTCCACTTTTAAATTCCATTGCCCTCCACTGTGACTCTATGTTTATGGGACAGATCTTTAAGGCTGCATATTTGTTAGCTTTTTTCTCCTTCCTCAGAATCTCTAATTTGGTACCTCATTCCATTTCTGCTTTCAACCCGTTAGAGCAACTATGTAGGGCAGATATAATATTTTCAGACCCAGGGGCCCATATCTTGGTAAAATGGTCAAAAACCCTTCAGTCCAAGAACACAATAAAAATCATCAAGATTCCTGCCCTCCCTTCCCTTCCTATCTGTCCAGTCACAGCTCTTAGGAACCTATTAAGGATTACACCACAAGGGAAAAACAAACCTCTGTTTCAAATTAAGTGTCACCACCTATGGGTTCCCCTAACAGACACTAGGCTTCGTAAAAATTTAAAGCAAATTTTAGCTAAATTACAACTACATACCTCCAACATTACTTTCCATACATTCAGGCGCTCTGGTGCCACCCTGGCATTTAATTCTAGTGTACCAATCCAGGACATCCAGAGCCAGGGCACATGGACTTCTGACTGTGTCTGGTCATATGTTACCCAAAACCATCAAGCTTCAGATAAGGTGGCTCTGGCTTTCAGGTCCCTACTCCTACCCTAGTCTACCTTGGGGTTTGGGGTGTATCCTACTCTATACTATACATACACATCTACACTATACACCTATTCATTACTGTTAGTGCATTAAGTTTAATTCAAATATCTGCACAATTATCTGTTAAACCTTCAGTACTTAGCCAACAAACTAATAGTTGTAAATTCTATACTAACAACCTAAATAGGTAGTAATTTGAGTGCAACTTAATTTAAGTCCACCTTAATTTTGTATGTAACTATGGACAGTAAAACTTGCCATTTAAAGGTATACTTAACTTGAGGTTCACTGTAGTAAATAACCTTATGGTGCCCCAAGGTTTTTGAAATTATTCTTATATTAAATGGCCTTAAGGTGGCCTTATGTTTATGTAATGCTGTTATTGTATCCTTAAATTCATGTATGGTTTCATATGTTAAACAAAGTGTGGCTTAGGCTAAGACCACCTTAGCTGTGTAAAGTAATTTTGTGTCAGGTGGTCTTATATGTATATAGTCCAATTGTATGTAAATAAACTGGTAGATATATATATGTATATTAACATAGAAATAAAATTAATTTTATCCCAGTGATATTTTTCATTGGATTGCTATGCTAACTTACATGATCTCATACAGGACACTGTAGGGGTTGGTCACAATAGGTGACCGACCTTTCAGTGTTGCTGGTAAGAATCTTCTTGTTTTCTGTGACCCTATTTCTCATTGGCTGACCTCTGAACTCTGTGTTAGCCCTACCGCCAAAAACCACCATTTTCTTCAGTTGCATTCTGAAAACTAAACCAGCAACACCTAAAAACTAAAAATTCTCACCCCATATCCCCCCCCTTAAAGCCAGTTTCCAGTGCACTAATTCTATTGTAGTTTCAGATCATGTGATCGCCACACAAGAACCAAATCTGGATCATGAGGTTATGAATATACAAAAGGCGACCAGGATTCTCAAGAAGTGATCTTTTCTGAGGAGTCAAGTGTGACCAGGGACTCCCGTGTTTAAATCAAAAGTCAATATTCGGCCTGTGGCCACATTCACCTAGCCCCAGATGACAGTTCATCCTGCTGATGGTAGAATGAAACCTATGTGATGTACCACTGGTGCAGGGAGTTCGACTGTCAACATGGACACAATAGTATATGGTGCATAATTTGAGCTGAATTGTTTCTTGCCCTGGTTCCTCTCTCCTGGTCACAGCTTTTTACAAAGTCACAAGAATTACACAAATTTTGATATCAGTAGCGACAACAGCCTACAGAACAGCCCCAGAATTGCTACAGTACCTCCCACATCATATGTCACAGCCATGGCGGCGACGGCTCCCAGCTGCAGCATCCTTACAATTGATAGACTTGATCAAAAGCTGAACATCAGCTTATGCTTACTTAAATTAGTTTAAATTAAACTCGGTGATATATAACCATCTGCATGGACTGTCAGTAAAAGTACATTATGAGTTGTTGTTTTTTTTTGTGTGTATGGCATTATAATGTCCTCTTGTAGTCAGGTACCAGGTTTGACCAAGTCCTGTTATTATAAATTCTATTACTGTAACTTTGTAGCGAAAACACACAGACTTTTGTAGCATTGGGATCTAATCCATGAAAGTCATACTTGCAAGAAGTGCCTCTAGTGTCTGCAGTACTGGTCAGCAGTACTTTAGTATTTAAATGTTGTTGCAATTATTCAGTGTTTCACCTTCATTGGTGTCTCAAGGTCATTGCATGAACTGTACTATTCCTTGTAAAATGTTTTTAGGCTCTCTTTTATATGGTAACTCTTGTTAAAACTTATCTCAAGTAACAAGGTTGTTGATGTAAATGTTAGGATAAATGCTATTGCATCTGTGACTGTTACTGCAATTATGTCTAATTATACTACATGTTGTTACACTTCAATAATTTTACAAATAAGCTGTAATTTTAGTAAAACTGGGTTGTTAAACTGTGGTATAAGGGCATTCCTGTTTGAGCTTTTAGGGAGGTCGTATTGCTCGATCACTTAGGGTGTTTTTAGTATTTTTAGCTAGATACTGCAGTTCCTAGTTTTACACTGATGTTTCTTCATTTTTAGTTAGTATTTATATTAACCATGTCTCGTGTATATCACCTAATGATGTTGTTGGGTGTATCCTACTCTATACTATATATACACATCTACACTATACACCTATTCATTACTGTTAGTGCATTAAGTTTAATTCAAATATCTGCACAATTATCTGTTAAACCTTCAGTACTTAGCCAACAAACTAACAGTTGTAAATTCTATACTAACAACCTAAATAGGCAGTAATTTGAGTGCAACTTAATTTAAGTCCACCTTAATTTTGTATGTAACTATGGACAGTAAAACTTGCCATTTAAAGGTATACTTAACTTGAGGTTCACTGTAGTAAATAACCTTATGGTGCCCCAAGGTTTTTGAAATTATTCTTATATTAAATGGCCTTAAGGTGGCCTTATGTTTATGTAATGCCGTTATTGTACCCTTAAATTCATGTATGGTTTCATATGTTAAACAAAGTGTGGCTTAGGCTAAGACCACCTTAGCTGTGTAAAGTAATTTTGTGTCAGGTGGTCTTATATGTATATAGTCCAATTGTATGTAAATAAACTGGTAGATATATATATGTATATTAACACAGAAATAAAATTAATTTTATCCCAGTGATATTTTTCATTGGATTGCTATGCTAACTTACATGATCTCATACAGGACACTGATAACCAATATAAGTACAGTGTACAGAAATCTCCCACCTCTGCCTCATTTCATTGTGTAGACACGATTCAACATCGTTTATTTCCATGTGATATTTCCTGGGCATTTTGGGAAAAAATGAGCAATGAACTTATAAACAGCTTGAAGTCAATTTCATTTTCACTTAATGTGAAGTTATTTTTGGTATAATGTAGCATAGTAATGCTATATGGGAAGTAATTAATTAGGTTCTGATTTTAAGAAAATGGTTTTATAGATTTTAAAGCATGATTGAGATAAAAATGATTAAAGTAATCAAATCTGAAAGTGTACTTTCCTTGCATTTTTTATGTTTCACTGATTAAATAAGAAACATTTATTCTTTATTCAAAGGAATTTCATTTCACTGTTTGGTATTATTGTTTGTGTCACACCGTGAATGTCATGTAATATTAAGCTAGTTTTGTTTTATCATTTTGTAGATATATTTATATTACTTGTGAAGTTATCATTTATGTATTTAATATGTATTTAATGTTTAAAATTAAAATTAGTTGGATGATTATTTATTATAATATTATTAGTGTACTGATTGTAATGTAATGCTTGTTTGGATAAATCAAAAGAAGAACAGATCACCAAAGTTTTAGAACACTGTCTTTGTATGCTCCTTTTTTGCGAGGTGTTATAAATGTAGGTAAATCTTAAAGTGTTAACTAATGAGTCAACCTGGGTAAGGTGTGCAATAAAGGAATTTGATCAGCCAGTTATATTAAGTCAAGCATTGCAAAATCTCACCAACCATGATTTCCCCATTACATAGGACATACATAAGGAAAACAAACATTACCGATTCTGCAGTAAATGCCCCCAGGAGATTTCGGTTTTCCTTTACAATTTGAATATTGCCGAAATTTTCCATTGTTACAACAGATACTGAGATGTAGTAGAAACCTGTCACTGGACATGTGAATATTGCTGAAAATTAAAGTAGAAGTACATTCAGTCTGCTCCACATGCAAATACAATAAAAGTTTGTAAGAATCAAATTGATCCCATATAATCCTGTCTGGTACATTCAGATACAAGATGTTTTTACATAGTGACAATGTATATTTATAATTAGATTATAAATAAAGAAATGTGGTCATTTTAAGCTTCTGATTTTTATTAAAGTTGGACAATTTTCCCATGTAAAATTCTTTGATCTACTCCTAGCATTGTTTGCAAATAGACAAGTGTATGTTATCTGAGTTCGAACTACATTATTGTATAGATTGTGTCAGAGTTGGACAGAGACCTTAAGAGCTCAAAGATCTGAATACATGTGCAAATGCATGTCCCAACGTGCATCTGTTCAACACTAGAAACAGTACCATTGCCCAAAGTAACAAGCAGTGCCTGAAAATGCATCCCTCCCCCTGCAACTAGTGCTAAAGATAAAAAAAACTTGATCTGGCGAAAGTTTATCAAGATTAACTTTGTACAAGACTAAGCCACAAATAGACCCAACAGGTATGAAAGTGTGGCCAAGATCGTATTTTTAATTTTTTGAGTTATGTTTATGGACAGACAGACTTGATTACAGTTCCATAAAGTAACCAGACGAGTATTCTATGTTACAGTATCATGTTACAGTATTAAATTTTACCTTCTGAATTCCATTATCATATCAAAATTGTTTATTTATGATATATGCTGGAATAATTGGTTAAAACTGCAACCACTGCATTTGAAGTATAATTAAATTCATATCATTTAAAAACCTAGTCTGTGCACTGAAAGATAAGTAATTTTCTACTTACATGTTGTGGTATCATAGTCGCTGTCTGGGTTAATGAGACCTCGATCAAAAGGAACAACTTTATTGGTGCCAACAACTGCTTTCTTTGACATTGTAGCAGAAAATCCCTTGAAGTATTGATTGTCTGAAAGTTAAAAAAATATCTGCAAGCACAATATGTACAATTTGACTGCACAGCTGCAGTCATGTCCCAACAATTACAGTGTGCTTACAAAGCAAAGATGTAAAAAAATTTCATACATCACAGCCTGGAAAATAGCATTGGACTCCCCGAAATATAGAAGAAATGAAAATGTACAACTGATAAGCAGTCTTTCAGGACAGACAATATTCTGTTTGGTACAGAAGAACTAACATAAGACGGAGAAAATGCTTGCAAAGATATACTGTCAAAAAGACAATTCAATAGGAAGATTACATCATTAATTTGGAAAACTAAAGGTTATGAAGCAGTAAGATTTATCAACTGATACATTTAATATCAGATGCATAGAGTTCAATGGAAGAGCCAATGTCTCATCTACAAATCTTTTCCCATGTACCAACTAAGTTACAACTTCCTGCACCTATAGTTTCCAGAATATAGCTCAGACCAAATTTTAAAGATAAAGATCACTATGCCAAGGTCAAAGAATAAATGAAGGTCACACTATGATGTACAACTACACGACCCACCCAATATCTCTGCTCAAGTACCAATTTCCTACTCCTTACAGTTTCTGAGATAAAACCCAGACAAGAGTTTAAAGGTCAAGCTCACAACAAGGTAAAATCAAGGTCACACCAAAATGTTTCACACCTATACCCACAACCAATATCACTACCACCATTTCCAATACCTCACAGATTCTGAGATACGGCTCAGGCAAGATTAGTTTTTCAGCACCCTCCCAGTTGAATGCCTTGGGTGACAAATACCTTAACAGTATAACAAGTTCCCAAGGTTTTTAAATGTAGAAAATTAGGTACATACTATGCTTGAACTGATAAAACTTTTCTTCTATTGTACACGAGCCATAATTTAAACCAGAAATTATCTTCACATGATATTATGAATTTAATAAACTCTACTTTCACCCATTAAAATGTTTAAAAATGTACAATATTCCCACTAGGTATATGACTCGGTTATTAGGTATTCTCAACGCCTACTTGCTTACACGTATAGGGATTCAAAAACCCCGAAAATAGTGAATACAGAAATTTTAATATTTCTTTTGTATCGCTCAGGTATCACTTATTATGACATAATAAGCAAAATAAAAGTCTTTAACTAACCTGAAACTATGTGTTTATTATACACTGTGTACTGTAATTGACCTTAATCAGGAGAAATTTAGATCAGGTTAATCAAAATTTATCTAAAATATAAATGCTTGACTTAAAGAAAAAGAAGCTTGTATTAACTTACTTAATCTCATGTTGATGCTGTTTGCAAAGTTTTGGATTGCATTCATTCTTTTTGTAGTTTTTCTTATGTTTTTCTTCACTGAAAAGCATAAAACTGGGAAAATATTCTATTGAATTCAATACAACATTCAAACGTCCATGACATTTCTGCTCAAGTTATTTTTTCATAATTAGCTATATAGCCTGTTATTTCTTTAGATAAACTAAACTTGACTAAGTCCCTTTTTTAAATAAAAAAAGAAATGTAAGAGACCATCACAAAAGATTGCTAACTATTTAGATACATGAAAACATGTTTCACAATTCTGTGGCACACACAGGAAATACAGAGAAAATTCAATATTTACATTCCATACTTAGAGTAAATTGAAACTTCAAACCATAAGATATGTAGTATAGATAACTTACGTGCAGCCACTTCTTTCTCTAATTTACTGGTTTTTCCAAGTACATAACTTGGCTTCTGAATAAAGATAAATCAGCTCATTAAAACAAAATAGGTATATTATGTTATTGTAGAATGGATAATAAATTATAGTACTTCTAAACTGATCACATAAGTTTAACAGAATAAATCACAGCACAAAGCTACTGAATCCAAAAACAACAACCAGTGAGCTTTGTTGAATTTATTATGCCTAGATCACACTGTGCAGTCATATCTGTCATATCGGCTGATAACCCCATCCTTATGGCACCAGCAAGAAATCTTATACATTATGAAGAATGAGCTGCATATGTATCATTATATATAACCTCCTCTGCCAGGTCCATTGCAGTATAACTTGTAAAAGGTCATGCCAAATGTCTTTCAGTCCTTTGGTCCCAAGCTCAAACCCAAAGATGAAAAATTGGATAATATCCTTTATTAATATGACAAGTTTGTTAATTGGATGCTCTTTAAGGTAACCAAGGCATAAATTATTTAAGTCTTGTTTATCAACTGATGCTATAAAACCAAAAGATACAATTGGAGCCAAATAGATCTCTGAACAATAAAATAATAAAATAACCACAATTAAACACTCTTGGGCTGTTTTTATTTCCCACACACATTTTTGGAAAGCAGCTCCAATTATTCATGTTCATATTGCATTATGCTGAAGACATCCCTAACAAGACATCGAGTGGACAGAACTACAACAATCCACAAACCAAAGCACATGAGCCTGATAGTTTGCAGTTGTGACCCCAGCATGTATAGATGTGACCTAGGCATTAACAAAGTCAGTATACATGATAGTTGATAGTTATGTGAAGGTACAAATAAGTCTATTTAGTACAACTACAATTAATACAATAACAGTTACTCAAGATCAAACATTAAAGACAGAGCAGTGATAAGGGTCAGGGAGTTGAAATGCTAAAGTAGAGATCCAAGTGAACTAATAGTTGGTTTGAGGAGTTGTATTTAGATATTTGAAAAATGTAAAGTGTAAAATCACTATATAAAATGGGTAAAACTTACGAAAATGTTTAAAAAATTATTTTTCGAGCATCTCGAACAATCAACATTCAAAAATACATAATACCATATTGTATAATATATAGCTGGTTTGTTTGAGGCATCAAAAGAGAGGATAAAAAGTAATTACATCTAAACACTGGTTTTCACAGATAGTAAAACATATGAAATGTATCAGTCACACTGTTATGATTTTACTGACTACAAGAAACACACAGGTAATTTTGTACCTCCTGTAAAACCTAGATACACACTTGTAGCTACAGTTTTGCTTCAAAAATACCAGAATTGTTGAAGACAATGGCCCACAGCTTGACATAGAAAATGTAATAATAAAAAGGTGCTTAAAATATACAATAAGGTTACTGCAAACATTTAACTTCACTGGAGACACAAAAAAGTCAGAATGATACAGAATTGGGAGGAAAGGTGAACAGCGACACCCTGCAAATTACCTAACTCAACCAACAACAGCTTACCAGTTTTGGAACAATTTAAAATTTACTCTTCTTTTGGAAAGAGAGAAAATTAACAGTATGCAAAGTTTACTGACAGGAGTGTGAAATAATAGTCTTAGGTGTGACCTGGGTACATTAATTATTGTATATGTAAGTGGTTATTGGAGGGAAAACAGTAATACATTCGGTTTGATGTTCTTCAATATTGTCATCAATTTGAAGAGTTTGAAATAAAAAAGGAGCTTTATTTACACTTGGATGATACATGAAAAAGAGAATCATAAGGTAGTATGGGCACAAATAATACAAAGTTAATATTATAATTCTCACCAAACAGCCTTCAAAATTAAAATTGTTCAGTTGCAAATTAACACGTTTTCCCTCGAACTGAAATCGTGCAGATTTGAGGAATTGTGTATTACTGTAGCATGCTTTTCCTGCACTAGGTTGAATCTACAAAATAATTACTTTATGCCTATAATAACGAATTACAGAAGTTAAGAAAACAGTAAGGTCGTTGTTATGACAGTTCGTTAAACTATAACTTAAATATTTAGGTTTATAATTATTATTTAACCTTGCAATGGACCTGCAGTTAATGGTCCCCTTGTTCTATGACATTGGACCCATGTGTGTTTGAAAGTCACTTTTGGTTTTGACATTTATCCATCAACACATACTGTTATGATAAATGGTTCACACAAATTCATATTTCTTAACCATGAGCCATTGAAAGGCTATTATTTCTAAGAAAGAAGTTCATGTGTATTTATGTGATGATGTGTACACAGCTATGTCAGCACACAGTCAAGTAACACGGACTTTCTTCTTGTTTGGATCACTTTGTGGTACAAAGCAATAAATGTGCTCTTAATTTTAATTTGTGTTTTGCTCATAAGAAACTGTGTATTGAAACACAAATAAATTTTATGACCAACAATCCAGCTCTTTGCCACTGGATGTTTAACTTTGATCATTGCACGATCACAAGATAAAAAATGAGACTCTTGTATGACTGCCTTTAATGTAGGGACTTAGAAAGACTATTGTGGAAATTGCTGAAGCTATAAAATTAGAAAGAGATGTACAGACTGTCCAGTGACGGGAACCACCTTGATAAATTTATGAAACAGAAAGAACACACAGTTGCTTCAGTTATGGAGAATGCCCGAAAAAGTGTGGATTCTTTGATTTGAAAGCTAAAGGCTGCCAGGCCGAGAGTTTTGAAATCAAAGAATCCCCACTTTTTGAGGGTATTCTCTAACTAAAAATATATATCATTTTGTAAATAAATGTTTAACTAAATATGTGTTTAACTAGGAACATTTAACCAATATCTTATGAATTGTCAATAGAAAATTAACTTTTTAAATAATTATCTTGTATGAAAATGGAATGAGGTTAATTTAGTTATTCCTTTCTATATGTGGCACCTAAACCAATTAAGGATGTGCTGAGTGATCAACATTATGTTAATTTATTATGCCTAAATTTTACAATATATTCTATGGAAATCCTAAAGAGTTACCAAATTATAAAAAATATTGTATTACAAAATAATAAATTGTTCAGCATGGTTACTGTTAGACAATAATACTGTTAATTCTGTAAGTTCATATTCTATAATGATTTTGGTAACTGTTTCTTATTTGGAGCAGAATGTCGGTAGAGGGTTATCATAGTATTCCATATGTTAATTGCACTGCTTCCTAGCATTTCCAAAAGTGTGTATTCTTTAAAATCATTCAGGCATGAAAAGTCAACTTTCACTTGGATGTCTGTATGTTGTGGTTATTTTATTTAGTTTCTGCTGTGAAATTGTTAAAATGGATATAAATGATGATGAAAATTATATATTTATCGCTCAGAATACACTTTGAGAGAATTTGGATAAGCTAGTTGATAGTGAAACTGCTTTGAATACTGTAGACATGCTCTTTAATATAGGAGGCAAAACATTTGCTGATACTGAAGCTGAAAATGCCATTATTTCTATCAGCAATAACAATTGGCCCGATTTTTTTGGATATTTCTGAAACCGAATTGGTACGAATTTGGATTATCAACCTACTTATGAAAATGATTCTGATAATGAAGGTCTACCAACAGGTAGACTTGGTTCTCCAGTTATTGACGAAGAAGTAGCTCATGCAAGTTGAAAAAGGTATGCCATTTAAAAAAATGTGTGTGTTACACTGTTTAATGCTATATTTAAAAAGTGTGAATTTCTTTCTTGCTTTCAAGCATGCCAGCTCAATATTCACATTTCTGCTGCCTTTATGTCCTACCAATGGTATAAAAGGATATTATTTTGCACACGTAAAAGATTAGTATTATTTTCAAGAAACACAAATATTTTTTAACTAAACTTACACTGTCAAATATATTTAATACATTGTTCTTTCTATTATGTAAATATTTGGTTTAATGAGCTGGTTTTCATTCTCTCAATTACTTGTTTTCTTCTAATGTTTTGACCCCTGGTGTCTTCCATTTTAGGACAGTACTGTCATCTAAGCCAAGGTTTGTATCCTAACATGTTCAAATAATAGAAGTTGCAGTAGATTTATATGGAGGACGTATTATACATACCTCCATTCTGTATAAATAGCTAAAATTCAAATTTTGCAAGCTAGTTCTTAAATGTGATTATGTTTAAGCTTTGCTAAAGCAACTGACGTGAAAAGATACTGGGCTGTTCATGTGTTTGATTCCTTGAGGAAATTGAAAGCAGTGACATAGCTTCATCTGCTTATTAGCCCAATATTGCTAAGTCTCCCAGACATGACAAAGAATGAAATTTCGTACAGTTTATCAAGATATATCATGGAAGATATATTTTACTACTGAAAAATACACTGGGCAATCGCATGAAACAGCTTTTAGCAAGAAGGTTCCCAGGAAACAGGCAGATATTATAACTGAGGAAGTAGAAGAACTACTGTGGTCAAAAGGAATACTTGGATAGGGGAATCCTGCACAACTTATAGACACTTTGTTACATCTTATTGGGCTTCATTTTGCACTCCATGCTGGAAAAGAGCATAGGAATCTATGTTTTGTTAATTCACAGCTATCACTTCATACAGATATAGAGGGGGAAAAAATTCTACAATATATTGAAGATACTTTAAAAAATAGACAAGGAGGATTAAAACATCAAAAAATTACCCCAAAACAAGTAGATGGATATAAAAAAACACTGTAAATCCTGCAAGATGCATTGTAGCTATGTAGGATTTTTATATAACACAGACCTGATGCAAAGGGGCCTAGTATCACAGCTTTTTAATTGAGACCACTGGCTAAACCAATATCAGATTTTGGCTCTAATTTCAGCCACAAGGAGAAAATGACTTAAGTAAAGTTGTGGCCAAATTGTGTGAAAGGTGCAATCTGAAAGGATATCATTGCAATCATTCACTGAGAGCCTCTGCTGCTTCTAGATTGTACCATAAAGGCTTTGACGAGCTGTTGATATCTGAAATCACTGGACACTGCTCAAATGCACTGCAAGCATACAAGCGCACCAGTGATGGTCAAAAATGCTATAAGTGATACATTACATGTCAATAAAGTTTGTAGTGTTGATAAAAATCAAAATGTAATGGCTAGAAAACAAAGTGTACAAACGGTGTGCACAGATGTATTTAATATTACACTTAATGTATATATAACAAAACGAAAGTGAAAAGTCTCTCTCAGTTACTCTTATATGCTGACAATAAAATAATTCTGTGTTTTCACTAATTATCTTCTTTTATGTTGTTGCTTTTGATAAAGAATTGTAACAGTTACACATAAATAGTTGGTTTTGTATTACAATATGTGTTTGTGTCTAATTTAAAATGCTAGTTATAAATCTGCTTTTCTCCAATGTAATTTTACTATTCCTTAAAGGTGTATATTCAGAATTTTTTTATTTGGGCACAAAACAGACAGCACCATAAATGCCATCTACATTTTTTGGCCCAAATTTTGAGAAGAATCATAAAATATTCGTTTTTTATATCTTTACAGGCGGTTTTTTTCCCAAACTGTTTACCTATGTGGACTTTGTATGGAGTTGTCTATACAGGGAAAGTAAAATTAAAGCACTTTTGAAATATGTATATACACCTTTAAGGCCAACACTGGCTGAGGTAATTACTTGGCCATGAAATCCAAGTGTGGATTCTTTTTAAGAATCCACAGTTTGGATTGAAAGAATCTACAGAAAAGTGTAGATTCTTAAACATAATCTACACGTTTAACAACAGTGTGACAATCACAAGTATATTTTAAGAGAAGGAGAATTACACCAAGCACTTTATGTTATGGAGAATGCCCGAAAAAGTGTGGATTCTTTGATTTGAAAGCTCGAGGCCAACAGGCCGAGAGTTTTGAAATCAAAGAATCCACACTTTTTGAGGGCATTCTCTAACTTAAAATATATATCATTTTGTAAATATGCAATGAGGTTAATCTGATTATTCCTTTCAATATTATTGTTTAATATAAATTACCACAGCACTTAAACCAATTAAGGATGTGGAGTGATCACCATTATGTTAATTTATTATGCCTATATTTTATAATATATTGTATGGAAATCCTAAAGGGTTATCAAATTAAAAAAAATTGTATTACAAAATAATAAATTGTTCAGCATGGTTACTGTTATTCAGTTATGGTGCATCAAAAACATATTTTAATTATACTAAGTTTTGCCAGATTCTGTTAATTCTGTAAAAATCAGATACTATTATAATGATTTTGGTAACTATTCCTTATTTGCAGTACAATGTCTGTAAAGGTATGTATAGGTTAATGGCCAAGTAAGTGTCCAATATTGAAAAATAATGGACTGTTTACGAGGTCCCGAAGGGACCGTGTCAATAGTCCATTATTTTCCAATATTGGATACTTACGAGACTATTAACCTATTTAAATTACACCTTTTCCTTAATTTATAATTTTTAAGATGTTGTTTAACATCGTTACTTTTCATTTCTATATTCCTGGAGTGTATTTTTTAGGTTTTTATGATAATTTTAGTTGGCATAAATGTTAAAGGGTTTCTTTGGAAATGTGCTAAAAAGACTTCTATATACGGTCAGAATCACAAAGTGACCAATAGTGAAAGATAATGGACACTTTTAACAAAGGAAAAACTCTCAGGTGTAATTTAAATGTATTTCATATGCAGTGTTTGCCAGCATTTTAAAAAATGTGTGGATTCTTTAAAACCATTCAGGCATGAAAATTCACCATCCACTTGCATGTCTGTGTGGTGTCTTCATTCTATTTATATTTTGCTGACAAATTATGAAATGGATTGAAATACTGATGAAAATGATATATTTTATTTCTCAGAATACATTAATAGAGAATTTGGCTAGGTCAGTTTATAAAGATACAGCTTTCAATGCTGTAGACATGCTGTTTAGGGGACAAAACATTTGCAGATATTGCAGTGGAAAATGCTAGAATTCAACCAGCAATAAAACTTGGCCAGATTTTTGGATATTTCTGACAATGAATTGTTACAAACCTGCAAAAAAATAAGAGTACTGCATGTAAAGAAGGGAATCATTTAGATTATCAAACTAATTAGGAAGACATTTCTGATGTTGAAGATCTAATTCAATTTTACTACTGCTTAATACTGCTTAAGGTTATTCCTTTGCAATGAAATCCAAGTGTGGATTCTTTTTAAGAATCTACAGTTTCGGTGAAAAGAATCTACAGAAAAGTGTAGAGATTCTTAAAAATAATCTACACTTTTAACAATAGTATGACATCACAAGTATGTTTTAAATACAGAAAAAATATATCACGAAAGAAGATACCAATATTATATGAGTGCATAGCGCGATTATTATATTGTTAATCTTCATGAGTGATTTATAACGAGGGACATCAATTTACTCTTTAGTTTGACATTTATGCTCTCATCGACTCTATCAATTTTTGGAGCATGGAATCAACTTGTGAAAGGGTGAAGGATATGGAGGGTAATTACTTCACTGTACTTCGACTGTAGTTTTGCTGAATCTTATGGATGTATTTTTTCCCCATACATATAAAATAGGAGACACCAGAGTAAAAATTCAAAGGGTTTATTTAGAGTGAAATTAGCTCAAATAGATGCACAGGCAAAAATAATGCTTGAGTGTGGGAGAAAGAGAAAGGAAGCAGAGAAGGTCAGAGAATACTGTATACTTACAAAAGACTAGGATTGAAGTGTTTCACTAAAATGTCAAAAGTTCACTGAAATATGTTTTTGCATTCAATCCCCCCCCCCCCCCCCCCCCCCCCCCCCCCATCCCAAGGAGAAACAACCACTGCGGAGCATATAGTTTATTATATATATAACATGTAATAGATAATATGTAACAATAGTAAAATAATAAATGTGACTACAACTAGATATAAAGCCAATAAATGTAAAGTGTCCAGTCCATGCACTTGAAGTGACCAATGGCCACAAGGCTTCATGAAATATATGATTAAATGCAAAGTACAATTACAAGATTTACATAAACATTACAATTTACATCAAGTGAATAATGAATTTAGTAACATTGAATAAGTACATCAGGTAAGCCAAAGACGCCTAAGGCTAAGATCAGTACAGGGCAACCTCACCCTTAAATTTAGATTAAGTGAACCCAGTTTAAGGTTACCCCCAACCCAATTTTTAACTGCCAAGAAAAAGGGGGGTGAGAAAACCCTGAGATTGAGCTTAAACTTAATTTACAACACAGAAAAGTTAGCATATGTATAAGAAAAGCCCTCAAAGCCCAAAACGTAGAAGCATTAGGACAGCAATTTGGCAAAAGTAGAAGCAATATGTTCGCCATTAGTATGATGTTTGTTGATGTATGACCACACACAGTCAGAAGACCATGAACCATGATCTTTAATCTGGTGAACTGGGACCTGTGAATTATATGCCAAAGTGGCCCCAGACCTTCTAAATGAATGGAAGGTGTAATAGCTTTTTGACAGCCCTAGCTTTAGATTGATTTTTGCCAAGAATTTATGAATTCTAGTATCAGTCAATACCTGCCAAGAGGCACCGCACTTAATCTAAAAGAGAGGGTCATTGGGGCCAGGGAGATACAGTCTAATGGCTTGTTTACATGCAATGTATGGACAGAGGTTCAAACCCGAGACCCTAGGTAGGGTGAGCAAGTGAATTTGATTCCTATCCTGTATGGTCTTGCTCCATTTCAAAATAACTTTTAGGAAATGCTTGGCAAAAATAAGGTCACCAGCACAAAGGTGGCGAGAGGGGTCGAATGAAGTGCAATATTTGAAAGTCGCAAAAATCCAAAGAATGCTAAGAGAAACACTGCTTTGAAAACTTTTCCAAGGTACATGTTATCACAATGGCCAACTATTTGGTGCAGCACTTGCAAGTCAATGAAGTTTTTCCTGGAGATGACAATGGGCCTGTTAATCTTAACAGATTTTAACATGTAACGCACATTGGGATGATCCCAAAGGGCGAATTGTGGGCCATTCATTACAAATTTAGCTCTACAGGCAGAAATGTTGTTAGCCAGTATATTCACAGACACACCTTGAGTAATTAAATACTCCAAATAAGACAAAATGTGTGAATAATTTAATTCAAACATATTCAACTTTGTACAAACACAGAAGGTCACAAAGGACCGAAATAGAGTAGTGTAACAACGGTCTGTTCTTGGTCGTAAGGCAGTTGATAATCGCCTCTTCGCTCCCAAGGCCAAATCCTTCAGCACTGGCTCTAAAAACCAAAGTGCAGCAACCTAAAAGGGGCCAAAAACTTTGATGGCCACTAGAATATTTATCATTTCTAAATGGACAATGGTAAGGCCAACTTAATGCCTTGGTATTGGTAGGTGGTATACATAATTCTTCCAAACAGCCCCCATACCATCAAGACATGCGTCAAGCCCAACAACGTGATCGACACGCCTGTGGATATACATTGACAGGCAAATTGTACTGCTGGAGAAATCTGGAAAACCATCTCAAGTCGCATTTGAAAGCTTGGGTCAAAGTGATGGTGGAAGCGTCATAATTCTGATGCAACAGGTCAAGCATCCTATTTAAGAAAGTTCTGGCCAGGCGAATGCATTTCACAGTAGTTTTTTTGCCACCAATTGCTTCACTTTAGTTTTAATGCTGTGTGTTGTGCTCTTTGGTCCACTAACTGCAACAGTTTGTTTACTGTTCATCACACACACACATCCCACTCAACACACTTTATGCAGACAAGCAGGATTAGAATAATCAGTACACCAAAATAAATGTTTCCTCATTTAACATTTGCTTTGTGTATTCTTAAAAAAAATATATGTATTAAAAGATCAGTCTTTTCTCTACAAGATGGTGTAAATATTATTCAAGGATATATGAGTTTTGAGGAAAAACTTTCCAACATTCCAATCTCTTCCATCCATTAAACAAGTGTACTTGAAAGTTAAATTTTACTTAAAACATCATATTTTTATTAAGTAATTTTAAAATAAACGAAGTTTTTATTAGCAAAAAAATTACATCACATTATTTCCAAGACATTTATCTCACAATCTGTATAAATAATATATGCTTTCCACTTTTTTGTACTGAGTAATGACTCCTCAAACATAACTGAAAATTTAACTTGTGACTTAGGAAACAGGATGCATGTTGCTTGTATTGTGTATTTCAACTTGTGACCTTATAGCTCTGCTTTCTTTATAGGAATTTATAAGATATTTTAATAAACTTGTAAATTCACTGTTCTTCAATAAAATTTATTATTTCAGGAAAAGTAAAGGTTAAGGAGAATTTATAACTTTAAATACTGTATTTTTTATAAACTTTATGCTACTTAATGGAGTATTTTCAATTTTTTGTGTTTAAGATTACTGACAATTCTGTGTGTGTTATCTAATTCCTGCTCCGTGCTTCCATCCATCAAATATACTGACTATGATGATCTGTTCATATACACCTCCCATCTAAGAAAGATATCATTTTAAAGGATTGCCAAAGCAGCTTGATTTATTTCTTTGCAGTTTTAATACATGCTGCAAGTACAGTGAGTGATATAAGATAAGATATTGAGAAAATAGATGTTGTTTTCAATTCTTTAAAGTGTTATTTTAAAATCTGACACAAACAAGTTTTAAAGATGTCTTTTGACTATCACAAAAAATGTTTGTTAAATATGTGTAGAATATGTAGTAAAAGAGCACTTACAGAACAACAGATTAGGAAAAAAACTCCACAAAGAGTCTGTGAAAATGTGAAAGATGAAATTTATATTTTCTTTGGTTTGGATATTACTTGTGATACTGAATTGCATCCAAAAATTATGTGTTGCCCTTGCTATAACAAAATGAAGAAAGCCAAGGTTATGTCTGATGATACAAAGATGAATAAAGAAAAATTTCTAGGGGAGAAGGAGAAAGCTACTACAGTTAATAAAATATGGACTTCTCACAAGACATACAATTGTATTGTATGTAATGCATACACATCAAAGAAAACAGGAGGCAGACCTCCGGCATCTAAAAAATAAGGTAGACCAAAACAAAGGCAAAAAGAAGAGAAAAACATTTTTAGCAGTCTTTTTGAAGAACGTGAGGGAGTTGCAGATATGGAATTTGAAATTCAAAACATGCCAGCATCTCAAATTAAGGCATTTACTTGTGAAATTTGCCAAGATGTGTACTCTCTTCAGTCTGTTAGAACTATATGTGACCATTACTTTTGTTCACATTGTTTGTCGGATCACTTCAAACATAAAGATAGCAATATTGCTGATTGCCCTACCTGTCAAACTGTTATTGAACAATGTGATGTCAGAAAATCTGATGACAGATTTACTGAACAAGTGAAAAATCTTGAAGTAAAGTGTCAGAAATGTAATTATATTGGTTCACTCTCAACCTTACCATTACATAACTGTCAAACTCATGCAACAATATCTGACAGTTTGGATAGTACTGTTTCAGATCTAGCAATAGAGTATCAACTACACAGCACTCCACATGACCTTCAAAACCCTGGGGAACACAAGATGGAAATAGAAACACAGACTTCACCAATTCAGAATATGTCAGATACATCAATTCAACTCAAGAAACATCAATAGTAAACCCATTACAAAGATCCATCTCATCCCCACTATCTAAAGAAGAAGAAAGAATTCACACTCACCTTACAAAGAGAAAGTTAACATTTGCCAAAGACAAAGCACCATCCGATGTAAAACTGGTGGTCAACCAATTCTACTGAAAAGGCTCATAAAAGCAAGAAAAACATCTAGGCATGCAAAATCACCTTTGAAAAGAAGAAGGGCAAAAGAAATTTCACAATATCGTTCACTTATTGCAGGTCAAGATGTTGAATCTCACCAAAAGCAACAAGCTTCTGAACTTAGAAGAATACCGAAGAAATGTTGATTGGACATTTGTGCTAGAGCAGGTGTCAAGCAAAAGAGTTTTCTCTCAAAGCGTGTCACATTGGCAATGAAAACATCATTGAATTTGACTTGGTCACAGCACCGCATGCAGAAGCGCTTTTTATCACAAGCTCTAGGTGTTCAGTGTGAAAGTGAAAAATCATTAAGGGATGAAAGGAAGTTTCTGCTTTCTGCTTTCTATCAACTGTAATGATAAAAGCTAAAGAAAAGGATGATGTTGGATGTAAAAGCTCTGGTGGGTTTGCAGAAGTTGAGGTTCCTGTAGTATATATAAAAGACCTAACCCAATTTTTGAAAGAATTGCTACACAACTACAAAAAGGCAAATATGTTAGTGTGGAAAGATGGTATGCCTGAAAATGAGATATGGGTGAAACTCGGTGGTGATCATGGTGGAAAGTCATTCAAATTGTGTCTCCAAGTATGCAATTTGGAAAGACCAAATGTGAAACAGAATACCATTGTCATTGCTTGTATGCCAGCAAGAGACCTTCATGAAAATCTTGCTAAATTAACAGCTATTTATACAGATCAAATCCAGGAACTACAGAAAGAACACTGGAAGCAAAAGAGAATACGCTTATTTCTCTTTGGGGACTACGCATTTTTGTCAGCGCTTAGAGACATACTAAGTGATAAGCGCTATATAAAAATCGTGTGTTATGTTATGTTATGGCCTGTCAGGTGCAAGAGGAAGATACTTTTATCTGTGGTGTCTAGCCAAAACTCAGGGGATGCAGACTTCATTATGTCAAAGAGGTCATTCCAGTGTCAGAACACTAATAGGGACAAAACGTGATCATGAAAACTTCCTCAAAAAGGGAAAGACCAAATTACAACATGCCTCACAATTTCATAATGCTATCCATGAGCCATTATGGGATATAAACATATCTAAAGTCTGCCCGCCTTATTTGCACATACTTCTCGGCATTATGAAAAAGCACCATGACCTACTTGAAAAAGAACTCCATGAAATAGATCTCAGGATTGCATCTGAAATAGAAATGTCAAAGGCAAAACTGGATAACACAGTGTTTTATGTGTACATCCAAAATTTAAGAAATCGAAGACAAATCCGAAACCAACTTGGGTATCTATGTGAGACAACAGATGTTAATTCAGGATTGACCAAAAAAGAAGCTTCAGAATTTGAGTCATTAATAGCAAGTTTAAAAAATAAACTTAAGAAACCAGTCCCAACTCTCAGTATCTTTAGTGGTCCATTAGTTTCTGAGGTTCAAAAGGTCTTGAAGCGCCATCACATTGTTCAACAAGCATACCATTCTAGATCCTTTGTTGGAAACCACTGCTCAAAATATGTCAAGCAAGATGTCCAAGATGATTTGTGGTCAAGCTTGCAGGAAAAAATGTGTGAATTACTGGGAAATGAAGATATAAATGAGACAATTTCAACAATAGTTACAAAATTTAGAAAGCTGATTTATTTGTTTGCTGCTGTCCATGAAATGGTTGGTCATATGAACCCAGCAACCAAAGAAGATCTTGACAAAATAGATATCACCATTACAAAATATATGTCCTTTTACAGGAAACATTTCCCCAACTGTGTGATACCAAAGATGCATTATTTAGAAGATCACATTCCCCAGTGAATGACAAAATATGGGTTTGGCATGGCACTTCATGGAGAACAAGGTGGGGAAGCAATTCACAGGGAATTCAACAAATTAGAGCGCACCATGTGCCATGTTCCACAAGCAGAAAAAGGGTTATTTTATATCATGCAGGAACATCATACAATAACCCATCCATTTGTACAAAAAACATTATCGAGCCCAGAGTGGCAAAAGACAAGAATTAAATTGGAATAGTGCATAATTTCTAAATATTAGACTGCAAAAACTGCTGTTTAATCAACTCTATTTGTGTATCATTACATTGTAATCAACAGCTGCTACAACTATTGTGATAAATAAAAAAATAACCATGTCTTAAAGGATAATTAAATTGAAAGCTTGCATCAATTATCCACAAAGTAATATTTTTCTTATCACTCTGCTTCTGTAGACTCTAACCAGGATGTATCGCTTTGTGTACACTATGCATTAGAAACCAACACCCGTTTAAGTAAGCCACTTCTCCATTGTAAGTACTTTTCATTTTAGCTTTTCTTGTAACAAAAAAGTGGAAAGGATATAATAGTTACACCATCAGAATCAGCACATCTAGTAGCTTGTGGTGGTGTAATTTTGATATCAATTAAAACTTCGATTCATATTAAAATCTTTGAAAATAAAATGGTAACTTTTATAACTTTGTGACACTTTGAGTTATAGTTATCTGGATGCAGATACAATGGAATGTGCTCTTTTTACAGTATAAATTAAGTAGTTTTTATTAATGTATTTTATTAATTTAATAATAAGATATCATTCTTTAAATAAAGACTATTTTTTTTCAAAAAATATTGGGTAAAACTATTTTTACTTTGACAATATAAACTCTAATGCATATTTTGTAACATCACTCCCCACACAAAATGAAGTGTGTGTAATGCTGTGGGTTTTGGGGAGGGGGATGTTTACATCAGTGTTCTGTGTGTGAGAGATTTTTCTGCTAAGTTAACTAAACACACTTGGAGAAAACTACTGTGATTTATGAATGTATAGGAGCTGGCCTAAAAGTGACTGCAATTGACACTTAGAACAACGACTCCTACCCTGCCATTCCTTGACGGTGTTGCTAATCTGACGCAACTTTTCATCAGGTATTGATACTGTGCCATTTTCAGTGTTGATAAGGACGCCTAAGCATACAGCTTTAGTGCACAGAGCTACTTAGTTCTTTTCGCTGATGGTGAACCCTAGCCGCTTTAGGACGTGCCGTAACCAACAAAATCATCAATATAGTTGATGACGCCATAACCATGGCAACGTAAGATGTAACGTACGGCGTCGCTGACGCGCTGGTAGTTCTGGCTTCCATGTCTGCTCCCAAATGGCAGACATGTATCAATGAACGTTGCGTAGGCCTAATAAGTCGTAGTCTAGTGGGTCAATCTTCAGATGGCGAAACGCCCTACTGATATCTATCTTGTCAATGTGAGAACCAGGATCAATTTTGACCAACTCATTTGTGATGTCATCTATTGTTGGAAATGTTAATGAAAATTCTGAACCAAGGTAGGAATTTTTATCCACTCCATCATTCACTGAATTGTGTTTTGGCCATGATAAGTCAATAATGATGTGTCTATTAGATGCATTGGGGCATTGGGTTTTCCCTAGTCATAAAGGGGGAAAAGTGACAATTTGGAATGGGACTATTTTGATAGGGCCCAATAATAGTACCATGCTGAATCTCTTCATTCAAATATGCTTTAATGTCTTCAGGATAATCAACAGCTGACGAATGATTTTTGTCTTCATGCGTCAGAGGACAACTTCTATTGAAATCAATGGGGAATCCAAAACGTATCAAGTGTATGAGCTGTTTGTCCCAGTAACCACTAAGCATTTTTTCCCATTCATCAACATTTAATTGGGATTTAATGGGAATTCTTGCACTTAAAAAATTTGGGATACCAGTAGACTTGACCCGGAAGTGCTGCTCAATGGGGTCATTGACTTTGTCACTGACATGAACAACGCTGTCTGGTATGACTCAGTTTGACAGTGGTAAAAACCCAAACTGAAATTCAGATTGTTTTCTCCACAAACTAAAATCAAGAAAATGTGCATCTAAATGTGTTACATGTTTTTTTCAACCGTCTCCCAACAAAGTGTTACACAATTCAATACCAAAGTCAGTATTCCCTGCATTGACATCATAAATTAAAACATTTGCTCTTGTAGTATTATCTGACGCCACATCTTGGTGGCCATTCACCACGTCACTTTTCATTGTTGTTTGCAAAGTGGAAATACTGTCACAGAAGTGTTTGCTAGGTACCAAAGGTTTATTCATATTCCCCACCACACAATAGTGAATTACAATCAGATCCGACACCTATTGGGGTGACAAAGCCATCTGCCAAAGTCAATTGATCACAATTCAGTGCCTTATTGTGGCTACCACGAGTGCCAGACTTGCCAATTAAACCCCCATTGTCAGGCAAGGAGGTGCGACTTTTTTGGAGGGCAGGGACAATTGAACTTGGTGGGTCATTATGTGAGGTGGGTTTTGCATCTAAAACCCCTGTCACACTTTCAGGAATGGTACTATCGTGTTTGGTGGGGATGGTGGAATGACTGCAGTGATTCAAACCCAAGGTGCTAGGTTCAAATTTACTCCTATAAATTCTTGTATGCACACTGGTATTGTTATGAACTTGCTTTGCTACAATGTTTGCTTTTTGTCACGAGCTATGAGGCCCTGTACACACTTTTTGTCAATATTTGTATTATAAAAATACCTTGTAGGAAATACTGTGGGAGTATGATTCTTAGCAAAACCACCAGGACCTTTGCTAATGACATTTTCTTTGCACTGAGATGCATCATACAAAACAGAACGATGCTTTGCGTCATAATCACTAAAAACTTGTGCATTATCATTCTTAACCACCACATCATGATTCTTACCGGTATTGCTGCTCAGATTACCTGCTGATGCTGAGCAGCTGCAAATTCGTTTTTTGAATTCTGACGCTTTACATTGTTACACTCTTTTTGGGGATGAGCCAATATCTTTCCTTGACTTAAACAATGGGCACAAATGTGCTTGTGCATCTCACCCCCCTGCTCATGATCTTTACTAAACAAGCACTGGTCAAACTGGTATGATTTACAAAACCAAGGTTTTTTGTTTTCTGAATCTTTTTTACATCAAATTTTGTTTGCCAACGTGATGTTTCTGTGCATGAGCACGCCTAATACGATCAATTCGACTGGTATTGGTCCATGTAACTGAGCCTCTCTCCATTTCGCAGAGGAGCACAGCATGGGCTGCTTTTGCACTCCCCCACGAAAAGTCTGTGGCATCCTCCATGCTGTCGTTCAGATACCACAGCGTGCGTTCCCTGATTTCATTATCCCTTTCATCAAGAATATTTCTTGTAAAACCTTGAATAAATTGAGTCAAGGACAGCTGGTCATATGTAACCCGCTGTCTTGTGGCTCCCCCCAACACATTATCATGGGGCCATGCTACTTTTTTGGACACCAAAACATCAACCCCACCCCCACGTTTAGACTTTAATTTACTGTCATTACCTTCTAGTTTAGAATAAGTTTCTATCTCTGCGATTCATGCATCAACTTGCCTTTGAATATCTCGAGAAGATTTAAGTACTGACAAGGATGGAAGTGGTTCCTCTTCAGATGAAGAGCCAGAAACATACCTACTGGTTTTACTTTTTTTACTTTTTCTACTTTTCCTATCGTTATGTACAGAACACTTTCGTGTACTTAACTTGGAAAAGTCCCTTTGGTCGGTGCTCCTACTGTGCTCTTAAACCTTGTCTTCTACAGCATCCAGTCTTGAGTTGACTTTCTGGAGCTCCTGGAGGATACGTGCTTGTAGGTCACCAGATGAGTGCTCATCTTCTGATGATGACTGGGCAGGAACACGATCACTTGGTCGAAACTGACCTGAGGGTAAACCCTTCTTGACTGAGCAGTCCTTCTGCCTCGTGATCTTTCTGGCACTCATTTTAACTTTTACAGCACCCACCCCCGAGTTCTGTGCTTCCCTTTCACTGTCACTCGATGTTGTCATAGGCTGCACACTAGTACTGGGAATGTCCATGTCCTTAATTTCCATCAATTTACACTTCTTTCCTGTAGGAGGGAAATGTTTTTCATGGCAACTACTGCAGTAATTTGTATTTGTTGCTTTTGGTTTAGTCATGATTTTTCTATAAATAAACTCACACAGATGTGTATCCACCCTGTTCTCTGACAATATCAGTTTGTATCAGCAAGCGTAGATTGGATGACAAATAAAGGAAAATAGGGTAGACCGTCCCTTTCTATCTGGCCACACAAGCCAAAACAAGCATGAGGTTGTCAGAGAACCACACAGGCGTCAGCAGCAGCGTCATAAAGTTCAAAGTTCAGCAATGGCAAAAACTGTTCCAGAAGTGGTTGCGTAAGAACAAACATATACAGATTAAATGACCATCCATCAGATTAAAATATTACTAAAATCACACAAATAAAATTCCATGTAAAAGATTAACAAAGCATAACAAAGTTCATTCATTTTTAGCACACTTGTGCACTCTCCAAGAATCAATTTCAAACTGACAGTTTTCCCACCTGTTTACATTGTCACAAATGGCTACGCAATAACTATTGGGTGACCTACTGTTTTCAGGGATACTAGCAATTTCTAGGTCAGGCAGGGGTTTTAGTAACAGAAGTGACCAGTACTTAGGTTACCATCACACTGCTCCGAAAATCCTCCCTGGGGTGGGGGACTGACAGCCGTGATGCCTGAACACCACTATTGAGAAACCAAAATGTGAAAAAGCCCAGTTTTGTTGTCTGATTGCTTATGCAACCAGTAAAGGGCCAGGAATGCTGAAACTTCATGTTATTGCCAGAACCAGGCAATGATAATGACAAAAAACATCCATTATTTGTGGTCAGGAGTTTGATGGTGGACATTTTAAGACAACATGTGATACCTTAGAGAATTTTATTCTGTTAAGATGTTAACTCTTGAAGATAATACACCAAAAAATATATTTATTGCTTTTAAAAGAGTTACACACAGTTCATTGACACTTTAATAATCTTGTGATAGTTTCAGAATTTTATATTTAACTGTCTTTACCTTGCTCTACTTGCTTCCTTACTCCATGTGAATTACGTTACCAAATATAGAAATTGTAAATCATAAAAGGTATTATTGCTGTTAGTTTCTTGTCCAATATGTTTTCAAATATCTGTTTATTTCTATATTTTATTTGTACATAACTTTTCAGACAAGTTTTGAAGCAGTAACACTGTAACAGACATTGACATGAAGTTACTTTTGTAAACTGCATTGTGTTTTACAGATTTTTTCAGCCATACAGTATCTATTCACGAAAAAAGTATATTAAATCAGATAAGTGATATTATATTGGCTTCAATATGTTTTATTATTAAGTTTACTACAGTTCAGAATTAAATGCAGACTACCATTTCATTTACATAATTTTTACTGCAACAGTAACAAAGCCAGTATGAAGTAACGTAACACACAATGCAAGTTTTTAAAAATTTCGTGGCATGTATACAAAATAGCACCAAAAAATCTGTATTAGATAGCAATAAAAATTTTGTGGCAAGATGATTTACATGCTCTGTTACCAAATAGAGACAATAAGAAAGACTTTTATCACCAATACTGCTGTGCCACAATTTGGCCTCTAATTGTTCCAATTTACTGAGAATGAGTGTAAAATAACTTATATCATCCATATAGTTAAAACTGGAGTTGTTTGTTATTTTTTAGTTTTATTTTATGTATCTGTGTCAGTTAAAAATGCAGTTATATTCCAGAGCAATGCCTCATAAGACATGGTAAAGTAGGTTTTATGTTAATTGTTTACCGGCAAACCCTGACAAAACCGAGTTCATTTTGATAGGTTTAAAAAACAACCATAAACAACTCCTTCCTCAGTTTCCAATCAATATTCTTGGTAATCAGGTCTCACCAGCACAAAGTGTCAAGAACCTCGGAGTGGTGTTTGATTCCAATTTCACCTTCTCTGACCATGTGTCACAGGTCATAAAGTCCACTAGTGTTCACGCTAGAGACTTCTACAGAATATGCTCCTTCTTGACCTTAAAACATCAGTTCTTCTAGCAAATGCTTTGGTGAGCAGCAGAGTGGACTACTGCAATTCCCTGTTCTTATCACTCACTGATTTTGAGTTAAGGAGATTGCAGCTAGTGAAAAACTCACTCTGCATGGTTGTCACCCGTTCCTCAAAATTTTCTCACATCACCCCTCAACTGAAAAAAGCTCCATTGGCTTCAAGTCAGGTACAAGGTACAATTCAAAACCTACTCTTCTTCCACAAATATTAGGTGTAGTACTCCTAGACTCAAATTCCTTCATACCCCCACTTTTGACAGCAGAGTTCATATCAATTAAACACTTCTCTAATTCTTTTAGTCACTATGCCCCAGTTCTTTGGAACTCTTTCTCTTTCCAAATAAGAAACAGTCCCCCGTTCTAGTGTCCCAACTTAGTATCCTTCCCTCTCGGTCTTACCCACAACTCTGGAATACTGACCTTGAATGCCCCTTGACTCTCCTTATTAAAAATGACTTATAAGTCTTGGACTTACCTTGTCTTTCATGGGAAAGCCTGATGGAGTAACAAGGGTTATGTCCACAACAGTAACACCGACAACATTAACGCACAGTTCGTGCACACTGAAGTGAGTACCAGGATTTGTAGCTGAAAACAAATTAAACACCCATCTAATTGCAATTGATTTATGAACATATTTTTCACTAGAAGTAAATATGTTTCGAATAATTACACATAATGTGAAAAGGCTCATCAGATATTTAACTGTCAAAACACTGGTTCATTAATTTTTAAATACAATGTGAAACATGACACAAATACACGTACCAAATATCCAAATGAGATAAAGACTCTTACATTTTCTTTTTTTTAAATGTTTTACCACAGCATTTCACAGCTAGGGGTTTGGGCATAATAATAATATTATCATACAAAATTTTTCAGCACTTATTTACAATAACATCATCGAATCTAAGCCACAAAAGCATGAACAGAGCCATACTTCATTAGCCTGCAATCATGTTGAGTCGGAAACATTTAGCATTCCATAGACCTTATGCACCCACGCCCAATTGTAGGCAAAACAAGGCCTGACTGTCTAACTGTCATAACTGTCCTAGCCATATATGTTCTATGCAAATTTGATGAACCTAGCTGCAATATTTCAAGTTTTAGAGCATCTTAATGATTTCGAAATATTTGGCTATGGTGGCCATTTTATTTTCAAAATAAGTCAAAAAATTTGCACAGACAGGTTTTTATAGCCACAAACACTAACTGCAAATTTTGTGAAGATATCTGTATAAATGAATGAGATGTTAAGGTGTATGTAAAAACATGACAAACGGATGCATGGACACACATATGGGAGGCGTTTTATAACTTCAGCCACTGGCGGGAGATAACAAACCACACACTTGCATATGTTGTGGTAGTAACCACACACACACAGGCCTAGTGTGAACATCACAACCAAAGGTCTGTGTGTATCTGTCCATTTCGTTACTTATAATCTCTTAATTAAATCCACCACACAAGCATTCCCTGCTTACATAATCACCCCAGAGTTTCCCTCTAGTATCCACAAGTAATTAAAATCTTAGTACTGCACAGGAACTATTAGTTTTAAGTAGTATATAGTGTCAGGTTTTCTTAATAATTGTAATTCAAGTGTTTCTCAAGATTTAGTACTTCAACAGTTTAATTATTCCCAGTGTGTTGATTTTAGCTATGTGTTATTTATGTTTTTGTGCATAAATGTTGAAAATGGATCTGAAATTTGAAAATTATAGGATATATACATAAATAATAGTCCATGAACTCTCGTTAAATTTTACAGAGCCGCTACCATGTGTAGGGAGAAATTCAGAAAGGTAGACAAAGTTATGGTGCAAAGTTAAGGTGCAATAAATCCTAAGGGAATATCCTTGGAAGGAAAGGGAAGTACTTGGACAGAAAAGAGTCAGCATCAGACTATAGATATATTTTGTTGAAAAACAATTCAGAATGTTGACGATGACACAAGGAACAGATTATTCAATTTTTGTGATCATCTGGATCCATAAATATGGGGATTTTTGTCATTGCACTCATAAGCAATATTGAGGGTGCTGGGTCTTGGCAGAGGTATATACTCTCCAAATACTCTTGTTCCATGTAGAAAAGAAAAGTACTTTATTTCTGTGGACATTTAATTGAAACTCCATACATAAGTAAGTTTTCCAAAATCCAAGATTATTTCCACTCGGTGATATTGAGTTCAGGAACTTATTCATTTGTGACATCTGAGAAAGTACTACACAACGCAAACACAGGATGACAGATTAAAATGTACATGACCAGTGTGTCTCTCTGAAGGTAACAAGAGTCCATATTATTGCATCTTAGATTTTATTGGATGAATATAAGACTGACAGAAGTCCCCCCCTATTTTAGCTAAGTACCAAAATCCACCCTCTTACTTTTAAGGTACAAGTACAAAAGCTCCCATCCCCTTTTTGTCATTAAAACAAATCACATCACCAGTGTATATCTAAACATTAAACATGTTTAGGTTTTAAGCCTGTTACGGTTACGGGCAGGTGCGGTAGCAGTTATTGGTTGTCTTTAACTTGCAACAGGAAAAGACAAAAAGTTTAACGTAACAAATTTATTTAGCAATTAAAAATAATGATTACAGTCAACTGATATGCTCCAAATGGTACACACAATGATACAGTAATGAAACCACTCTGACCTGACCAATGTAACTGACAGTTAAGTTTATCCACTGTATCCAGCAATCTGTTCTGTGATCTGTCCTGTGATCTATCCAATGTCCACTAACACAGAGATATCTGTATCTTGTGATTCGTTCAATGTTTCATAACATGAAATGTCCTTATCCTGTGATCCTTTTGATATCCAATCACAGAAAATGTCTGTACAGAGATATTCAGAGAGTTTGCACAACTGTACTGTCTGCTCCAAGATATGGACAAGGTCCAAAATGCAGTAAATCTACTCTCTCCAATATCCAACAATATCCAAAGTACAGTAAATCGATCCAGATAATGTATCCAGTTTACTCCAGTAAAAGTTCACAGCAACACAAGTACTTTATATATATATATATATATCCATTTGAATATTATATTCCAAGACACAATAGCCTTCCTTATAGCCAACGAATACTAAGTTCACTTGTGGTCAGATGTGCACTACTTATATATCATGATGGAAGCATCTAGAATGTTACAGAACAGACTTGAAGCTGACATCAGTAACTATCTCAAGTGAGGAATTTCTAGAATCTACAGGTACCTTATAGGTTTTTTCCCAAATCTATAAATAATATCACTGAGGATAGCCTAGAGGGATTCCCTCCAGTCTATAAATAGATCAATAAACATCATAACACATAACACAAAAATCAATAACTCCCTTACTTTAGATGTTAACACATACATATACAGCTTAGATCAAATAATGCACAGATACAGTGCCCATATATTTAACGAGCCCTACTTTAGCCCTAATAAGTTCAACATTGACTTTCGATAGTATTTGATTCACATAAATGTATGAAACAATCCATTAAATGTTCAGTAAAAATAGTTCAAATTTTGATGTCTATTAGATTTTAATCTAACAAAAAGTTAAGATGACAAGCTTTGGTGGCAGACGTTGCCTTATCTTTGATGTAACACATGAGCAAATCAATTATGGTTTGTGGGTGTGGTCATTTTATATACTGTGTCATTTACAGGAGACTTTTGTCCTTTATTAATATTGAAATGGACAATATTTTGGGAGATTTTATGTCACCCACTGCAAGATGAGATAACGTCTTTTGTCTGGGCTTGTGTCCTATTCTGTGAGAGACACAATGGGCCAAAATCAGATGTGGATTTAAACATCCCACGCAGATTTTTCAGATTTTTTTATTTTGAATTTAGAAGGGATATTTCAGCAGATCCGGGGCGGATCCAGCCTTAAGGTGGGGGGTTCACATTGAGTAAGGTGGGGGTTCACATCAGACATATTATAACTAAGGAGGTTGGGGGCATGCCCCCTGGGAAAAAAATAATTTTTGGTAAAAATATAGTGCATTTCCTGTAAATTTAACACCACTCTCAAGAAATAATTTTGTACTTTGGGTTGAACCCCTTTACATTATTTTTCAAGGGGAGGGGGGGGGGGGGTTGAACCCCCTGAAACCCCCCCCCCCCCCCCCCTGGACCCGCTAGTGCAGATTGTCATTAATTGCAAAAGAGAATGTGTAGAACAACTACTCATAATCTTTAAATACACTCACTTAACGGAACCTATACATTGCACCAACTATTAAATTTAATAGATTTGTTTCCTGTCAAACCATTTGTTGTCCAACATCCCTGGCCAGAACAATAATTACATTTCAGAGAGCATATACATTTTTCAAAGAAAAGTTTATAATTTCTACTTGACTGCAATTAGCAAACTTTCTTAATTCAAGAACTGGTGTTAAGTGTTTTGATTTCAGTTCGAAATTTTTAAGTAAGTAAGAGTCTCTCGATCAGGTTTCATTGGAAACACTAGCTATTGATCCGGTAGCCTGTCATATTTTACAACCAGTGGTAAGCCAATTTGTCTGAAAATTACATCTTCCTGAGGAAATAAAGTAATTTATTTATTCACATTCTTTAGATAAGATTACTTGTGTCGAATATGACCTTGTAAATATATACCTTGTATGTATTGCAAAGTGGGCGTTGATACTTTCCTGAAATCCTGTTGTGCAATTGTTTTTACTTCAACTTGAGAGTCACCTACCTACAATACTGACAGAAACATCCTTTCCGTGATATTTCTGACACAGATTTGCAGCAGGATTTACAGAAACTCTAAAATTAGTCTTAGAGTCACATGTGGGAGTTTGTGCAAAGAAATTCCTCTGGTGGCATTGCCCCATTGCTTGGTCCAGACCTATTGAAAACAGTCACATGATGGCAAACTTAGCACAAATAGTCACATGATGCGTTCATATATAGATGTTTGATCCCTTTTGCTGTTATTACACTTTCATTTACCCATACACGTTTGTCGTTGACATTTGAGTTAAAAGATATTGGTTGTGCAAAGCATAGTGTTTGTATGGGGATTATGAGTTCTGAAGTTAAAATATCAGTTCTCAGTTTCCTTGTTATTTTGTGGTATTTTCAGCAAACAGTATCATCACTTTGGGATCTAATGTAATCTACTGCTTTGCAAGCACAATATCTTCCCCACAAAGGGGAACTCAGTGCGCTTATTAAACAAATCATTATCACAGGGAGAGGCGAGGGGCGTTCAAAGTAAGTAATCCAGGATTGTTGGTGTGTCTGGGAAGGAAGAAAAACTATTCACTACGCCTTGGAGTTATGAGATTAAGAGAGAAACTAAACAAAAATGGTCCAAGAAGGTATCACCTGTGTGAACTTGAGAATATTGTCACTGTTGGATTTGGTTAAAATACTATTTATGTTCACTCTATTTACTCTGCCACTGAACCTGGTTGGAGTAGTTATGTTTCCCAACACAAGGAAGCAGCACTCTACTGGCATTCTAGGTGGACTAAATGTGGGTATCCAAGACATGGGTACATTACAGATATAAAAAGGAAAACTAGGGCAACTTATGACCATGCAATCAAGTTTGTTCAAGAGAATAATGACTTTATTATTGCCAATAAAATGACGCAAAAGCTTCTCCAAACCGATTCTACTGATTTTGGAGTGATGTTAAAAGAGTTAGAGGCATAAATTGTCATGTCCTGATAATATTGATGGTGTCACTGCAGAATTGGAAATTTGTAATTCATTTGCTAATAAATGGCATGAGCTATGCTACTATCTTTCTTATAACATTGATGATTGTCTTCATTGGTTGCCTATCAAGCATTGCTCTGTTGTCAGGATGGCCCTATTGCTGTACAAGTTTCTACATAACGGTTATCAAAATTACTTTTACCCTTTCCTTAAACCCAGACATAGTGTGTATAGAATTTGTCGAAGTGGATCTGATGGCTAGTTGCCCAAGGTCCCATACTTTGCATCAATATGTAAGTCTAATATTATCTGTTGGCATAGTCACTGAGTCATTAACAAGTATTATTAACAATTTTAAACATTACAATTTATTAGACCTGTAATATAATATAGATTTAGTGAGAATTAATTTCACTTACCATTGAAAGTTAGTGAAGCAACCAGTAAGATGAGTTTTCCTCCAACCATCTTGAGATGTCTGAAATTTCCTGCATTTCTTTTTTCTGTCCAGAGAAGTGATGTACATGCGCAGGAGAGAAGAGAGTTTCACATAAATTTCTCCTTATTAAATGTTAATGGTAATAGCCTGTAAAGATCAAAAATTACTTCGATTTTGTGTAGTATGAGATGATTCTGTTATTTGAAATAATCATAAATTAGAAGTAAAAGCAGAAACTTTTATAGGTGCCATTAAATTGTAATGCCTCATTTCAGAAGCATTCTATTTAAACCAAACGATCCGTTTTTCTTAAACTTGTTTCTTTTATTTAAATGTATTTGTTTTGTGAACAAACTATTGAATCAAGATATTAATGATTTGAGTTGCAAGAGATGCCTATTTTCTGCAGCGTATTGTAAATTCTGATAACAATCCTACTTTTCAATACAAAATTTATTTTAGGATGTTTTTCCCATTACAACCATACAGGTATGCATAAGTGTGGGAATTAATTCTTGTTTCTTGGAAAACAACGTTTTTGTTCCAACTACATTCAACACAATAGACAAAAACATACAACAATAACATATTAAAAATATCCTGGCCCTGATATCAAGACTTGGATGGATTGGGACCAAAATAAGTCAATAAAAATTACAAAAGTGGCATAATAATTAAAATGTGTCATAACAATCCTGTTCTTGATGTTGTCTACATAAGTTGTCTGTACACCCACCCTAAATCAACCTGCTTATACTTGCACTTTTTGGCCCGACTTTAACCCCAACCTGACGCATCTCATTTTCAAGATATTGCAATGTTACAGCAATAAGATCAAACTCAGAAAGCTCATACTGTCTATAGGATCTGTCTGGCCTAGATCCTAGAAGTACCTGCTATGCAAGAGTAACTGCTATGAAAACCATTAATTACCTCCATGAGCAATATAAAGCCTGGTTTTGCAATTTTTGCAGAGATATCTCCTGTTTGGTACGATAATAAGTTACACCCCAAATGAGGGGAAAGTTTGGATTCAACTCACTAAACCACAGATCAGAATGTGTAATTTTTAAGGTCATTTCTAGCCCAATATTTACCAACTCTTGGTTTATGAAAGTTCCAATTGTACTGGGTTTGTTGTGGCTCAGGACTTTTCCAAAACAAAGTAAATCTGTTGTTGCTGCTGGTCTTCAGCTGGGTAAAAACTTATGATATCGGTGGCTACTGCTGCTGTTAGCTATGGGTACACTAGTTAAGGCAGACCAAGAACTCGCTCAAGGATGTGTTTCAGTTTGAATCCAATTTGTCAGGTGTCAGGGAGAAGACTGCCTTGGTGTTGTAACATCAAAACGTAAAAGTAGTCTTGTGACACGTTGGGAAATACTCGATGGGTATGTATTAAGTTTTTTTCTGGGAACATCCATACATTTTGGGATGTAAAAGGCTGCAGGCTTGAATCTGTTTTGTTGGGGGTATGTCCTAGATGGGAATGTGTGCTGATTATGTAATCTTCTGTATCACTACTGCGACTTTCCCCTAGACTTATCACAATTTTAGCAAAGTCACAGACTTTTTGAAATTTATTAACATGTTTGCATTCCTTTTAGACCTTGGCAGACTCCTGGTTTTGCTTCCATACCTTCCATACCATACAAGATCTTGGCAAAATTGGTATTGACTTTATAATGGCAAGGGTTGAGACAGTAGTCGGGGACATGGAATCTCCTTTTTAAGGTATGCAGTTGTATGTATATGTTAGTAACTCTTGTATGCGACTTAACTCTAGAAGCTGAAAACAAATGCAAGGCAGTGCTGTATATTATGAAACAGTGGAAAATTATTTTCTAAAACATGAGCTATTAATCATTTGAAAAAAACAACAGCTGACTCGTATTTAAATTCTATAGAGTGTGTTGAAAATGGGTTTCAATTGAACCATAGTTATTATTATTTTCTTATTTATGCAGAACATATGTTGCAAAAGTTCATTAGACAATGGAAGATATAGTTCCTTAGTATATTTGAAAAATAATGAAATCTCATTTAAAATTCTCCACTAGAAATGCCAACAGAGTCTGAACTCAAAATTGATGTGTTGTTATTACTGAAAATACAGGGCATGTCCCCATTGAGGAGACTGCCACAACAATATTGCAATTAACCTTAGACCAACCAGTAACCAATAAGGTCATGCCGTGTTAAATCCCAAATTGCCTCAAATCACAAGAATAGCTGTTTCTCTACAGTGATTATATTTATCTAGAAATAGTTGACCAATTACTAATATTTAAGTTTGTGAGATTCAAGCACTTGGTCCTCTATCCATTTATCAACATAATTTTATTGATTTCATTGAAACAAAAGAATCTATTTTTATCAACACCTGCATCTTTTTCCACATTAATTACTTTTGAGTAAATCTATCCACCATTGATTAGAACTCACACTTTCAAAGAAATTGAATAATTGTATCATGTTCTTTGTAGTTATAGTTCAAGAGAAAGTTCTTAGAGTTTGGATAAAAATTAAACAGTCTTTTTTGTGATGACATATTTCTGATTGAGGTTCAAATAATTACTCATTTTATCGAAACAAAAGATTCTATTATTAGTTTCTAATGTGCAAATGCTCACGTTTTTATAAAATTTAATACAGTCGCTATTTGATCATATTTAATATGGCAAATAGGATTTTAAAATCATAGAAATTAAATTACGCATATTTTAATAAAATATGTAATGCTATGTAATAAATACTTTTATAGTGCTTAATGTTTTAATTATGTGACTGGTTCAAGGTGCTAGAGAGATGAGAAAAGGAAAAAAAATCAGAATCTAGACCAGGATATCTATGTGCTTAATCTCTGAACTAGCAGAATCCAGGGCTCACCATCGTTATACACAAAACGTGAACCATGATCAGGATAATAACCCTGCATCATATAGGGAACCTTGATGAACATCTTTTCTGGCTTTCTTGGTCTTGTTTTAACACATAATATGTACAAAGACAGATATGGGGTGTTGAAAACGACTTAAGCCAATGAAAAGACTTAAAGGTTAGAGTGACATGAGTAAATCTGGAGGCACCAAAGACAAAGCGTGCCAAAGTATTTTGAATATTCTGGACCTTGTGGTCACAAACTACGAAACAGAGAATTGCAATAATAAAGATGACTACTGACTAATGTATTTGCAAGCCTGACAGACATCATAGGAGAGAAATCATCTGATACAGTGCAAATTGCATAAGTTAGCATAACAGGGTTCGATCACAGAATTAGTGAAACTAAAGTTTGAGTCGAACAATACACCCAGATTGATAACAACCTCAGTTTGGGAGAGGCAGTTTCCATGAATATTGACAGGGAAAAAACTTGAGCCCTTTGTACTTATCTGTGGAACCAAAGATTATAAATACAGTTTTATTTCAAAATTTAACTTAAGCTTATTTTCAAACACCCAGTCATGTATGTCATTCAAACAGGCCTTGAACTGATAAAGTGACTTAGCACAATTTCCAGGAGCTACATAGATGAACAGCTGGGATCTGCATAAAAATATTTCACATCCATATATTCTGCAATCACCTGACAACAGGGAAAACAACAAAGGACCAAGAACAGAATCCTGAGGAACACCAAAATTTAATTTAAAACAGTCTGATATCACTGATCCAATGTTACTGATTAAAATCAATCCAGGAGATATGTTGTGAACCATCTCAGGACAGTTTCAGTGAACCCAAACCTTGTTGACAGACAGATGAGGAGTGTGTCATGGTCAAAGGTGTCAAAAGCATCTGAAAGGTCAAGGAGGACCAGAGCTGTGGGTATACCTTTTGACAATGACCTGTGTATCTCATTCCCAATACAAAACAGAGCAGTTTCAGTTGAGTGTCCAACGTTCTAGGATAACTGAAGAGTGGTACCAAGATCATTTGAGTCCATGTGAAACCTTGTTTGTGCCACAACTTATGCTCTACCAACTAGGATAAGAAACTAAGCTTGAATAGTGGCTGATAGCCTCTTAGACAAAGAAGTCCTTTTTAACAAGAAGTGTAACTATGGCATTTAAAAAAAACAGCATTTTGGAGACACAGATTAACCAGTTTGATTTTTGATGGGAGGAGAATGTCAATAGATCTTTTAACCAGAAAGGTAGGCCAGGGGTCTAAGGAGCATGTTTTTTTTTTTTGCTGGAGATTCTTTAATAAACTTAGGAACTTTACTTTTAGAAACCAAATAAAAGGAACTGAAAAGATTGGCTTATTTTCTAGAGGGACACACTTGGATGGGCCATTTCTGAATGTGTTTAAGATTTTTTTTATTTTTCAACGAAAATGAGCCCAACAAGTTTGCCAATGACTTTTCATTTGTCCCTCTTTCATTTTCTTGAGAGCACTAATGTCTAAGAGTCAGACAAACTACAAATATATTGTTCTTGAAGTGTGTCCGTGTCATATGATAAAAAGAAACAAATAAAAAGCTAATAGGCCATTTTTAGTTTGTCATTATTAATTTTGTTGTATTTACTGAAGGTTGCCACTTTATCCTTATGGTTTGCCACAGATGGAAGAAACAATTTTATCATTACTTGTGAAACATGAACCATGAACATTCAGATTTTTGCCAAGAATTCAGTGGGAACACAAAGTAGGTCTAAAGTGTGTCCATGGAGATACCTAGGAAAATTTATGTTTTTTTTAAACAGCAAGAATCGACCATAGATTTCAATTCTGAAACCAAAGATCACACAGAAACAACTTGAATGCTGAAATCACCACAGACAACAAAAGAGGAGGATAGGAAAGATATATGAAAATAAATCTTGCAGAAACATTTAAACTGAAGAAGCTGTAGGTCTGTACAATGTGCTGAAAATAAGCTGCATCCATGGAATGACAGAGAAACAGTGTGATGTTCAAAGACGAGATATTCAGAGCATGATCAATGTGTTTTATTCAAATACTTCTTATGAAAAAAATCAACACCATTTTATGTACTCTGGGGGTGTGAACCAGGGTGAGATCAATTCTTGACATACTTCTGAACAGAGCTATTTCCTAATATGTTTAAGTTTATTTGGGTTTTAACATCGCTTTCAGCACTGTCCAAAAGAAACCAGTACATACAGTTGGTCAAGGTTCTGTATTGTAAACTGACAACCATCAGTAAGAAACTACCATCTTTCCCACATAGGGTTTTCGGAGTTTGAACCACCGACCTCAGAGGTCGGAGGCGAGTGTGTGTGACCACTGTGCCACCATGCCCTATGTTACTTTGTCCTTACTTACAGTATGATTTCACAAGCTATCTTTGACTCTACCATTAGCCAACTACTTTACACTCTGTTTTTTTGCTAAAACATTGACCTTGTCTTGGCTTCCTTGATCTTGATAGTAGGCTCTGTAGCTTAAGCTTCTCACCAACTACATCAGAAAAAGCCTTGGCGGTGTTAACTTGTCTTGCAGCCTTTACTGCTTTACTCTGCAATAAGGGGTCTGGTATCAGCCACCATTTTGGGCAATTAGCATTCATAGTTACACCTAGCATTAGTAGAGAAAAAATAATGCATTACTGGTAAACTCATTTAATGCACACTTTGACATTATATCCCCTTTTTGGTATATAATGATATTGCATAATAATTAAATAACATATGCGATTAAAAAAATAGCATCAGTTTAAGTGATGCAAATATTCTTTGGCTTTGTGTGCCGGCCAGTTGATTTGCATCGAAAGAACAGTTTTGTTTTGAAAATTTAAGAGGTTGGAGTAAGAACCCATTTGTGATGTCTGCTGGGAGATATGTCGCTCTGCATGGGAATTACAATAGAGAAGTAAGTGGGTAAAGCCACATCTTAAGATAGAAATCACCAATGTGGTCAATTACTAACCAACCACAAGCCATGTGGTTACAGACCAGTAGTGGACAGTAAGTTGATTAATAACAACTCAGGACGACGTGCACTTCTTGAAAAGTTTGCCACAACTCACCCCCACGAATTGAAGAAGGAACTAATTGCGGGCCGGCATTGGGGTGTCAGGTATTTCAGCCCTGAAGGTGCCTATTGTCAGTTGGTACAGAAATATAGTGTTCAATGTTAGTAGGGGTTTTTCATCTCATTGGTTATTGATCTGTCACCTTGAAACTTGACTGATTATTTGGCCATATGAAATCTAGAGTAGACAGGGGTGACACTGAAAATGCAGACACTAGAAGTATTTTTATCACAAGTTACTTTACATGTTTAGGGGTTTAGTTTCTATTGTTTACTGATCACTGACGATATGGCACAGTGGAGGTCGTGGTGGTAAACCATGTTAAGTGGCCTCATGAATACATTCTTTCTGGTGTCACAAAAGAGCGAGTTACATATGTGGGTGGCTGGCTTTGGCCACATCATGAAGGAGGAAAAAAATCAGAAATTAAGGAACATATGTTTGACATTCCCCCAAGGGGCAGGAAATTCAGGAATAAAAACCAACTTGGGTTAAATATTATTTATTCTACTAGAGTATTTTTTATATCGACATAATAACACAATGTACTCGTTCAAGGTAAAAGTGTTTTAGAATCTAAAAGCAAAATCTCAAACCTCAAAACTTTGCTGCAATAGACTATTTTAATGTGAAGCTGTTATATAAGTTGGCCCTGTTTGGGCCTGGTTGGAATGGGCCATAAGTGAAAACCAAATACTTAATTTTTGAAACAGTGGCCAAATGATAAAATTTTTAGGGTAAGGAACCCAGGCCAAAGAAAGTAGATTCAATTTATAAAGCAAGTATTTACAAACAGCAAAGAGTGAGGTACATATCCCACAGGCTGTAGAAGGGGAATAATTTCGAAATTTTAAAGGGGATATCTCCCGGAGGTCGAAAGGTTAAAAGTTAGGAAAAATATAAAGCCTGTAAGATAACAATGCAGAGAAGAGGGGTTGTTGTTTGAAATCACAGTCCACCAAACAGCCAAACTAGGAATGTAGGAAGGCAGAGAAAGCTTGTGAGACAGCTGAAGAGGTAGTGGCTTGAGAATTGATATACCTCCATACAGCAATGGATGACCACGTGCTATGTTGTATAATATGTTAAATAGATACCCTATGTTGGAAAGCCCAGGTTGTACTTCCTTTTTGAAACATGTGAAATGTAAGCATTGGGAAATGTAAGCATTGGTTGTATCCCCTACATTCTATATATATCTTTTAAGTGCCTTCTTCCAATGAATCAGTTAAGGGAAGTATTTGATGATGTTTATACTATATAAGGAATAAAGGGTCATTAGGATTGGCTTGCAGAAGGACAATGATGTTTTGTAACGCCCTGTAGGGCAGACTGTGGAATTTGAAAAGTTTGGAATGGCAAGGGTGTGAATTTGTTCTCTTTCTTGGTTTGTTTTTGACCATTTAAGCAATATTGTGGCTGTAGATGTAGATAGTCTACATAGTTGATGAGAAGGATCAAATGATTGTGTGGTATGTAGCAATACATTAGATAACCCAAAAAATGAAGATAAAAGAAATGTATAAAGTGCAATAAAGACACATGTATGCTGAAGGTGGGAACATGCTTCTATGATGTTTTGAAGCATGGAGTCTGAAAACACTGATTGATTTTCCAGTGCTAAAGGCCTATTAATTTTAATGGCTATGAGAAATAAATGAATTCTATCATCTTGCATGAAGTGGATGGGAAGACCGCATATAATGAAATTGGCTCTAATAGCTGCCAAATAATTGGCAATATTGGAGGGAGATAAACCATTCTGACAAAGGAACTCCATAAAAAACAATAATTGAAGTGTATCTAACTGAGATAAAGACAGCTCAGCAGGGATCAGGAATAACAAGAAATCTTTGAACATTCTCTCATAATTTCATTTGGTGGCTGGACGGTATGAACTCTGCAATCTGGCACACGCCCTGGATGCCAGCTGAGCTGTACACAGGTTTGAATCTGAAAGAACATTAGATGTCATTATTTTGTCATTGACAACATAAGATCTACATGAGTATTTAACCATATATGATCAGGTAACAGCACATATAATTTGTCAATATATGCTGGTGTACCTCGCCACCTAGATAAGAGATCTGCAATGGTATATTTTGAACCCTGAATGTGAGTTACATGGAGTTGAATATTATTCATGGACCTAAGCAACCAAATGTTGCGAGCACAAGCTGCCAGAATATCATCTCTAGCCCTACCCGTTGTCAGGACTTGCACCACAGGAAGATTATCACAATTAATGTTAATTTTCTTGTTAGACCACATATTACCCCAAATCTTTAAGGCAACCATAATATTAATCATTTCTAAATGTAGTTGTTGCCCCAAGGGAAATGGTCGAGTATAGAAAATGTTTCCAAATACTCCACCCATAGCTCTTAAATAGGAATCCAGGTAAATCCTATCAGTAACTTTCTTGGTGTCATAGTATATAACATCATTATGTGTTTGTAAAAACATATTAAACCAATGAAGGTCTTGGTAAAAGTCCCCATCTAAGTGTATTCTAAGTATATTATTATGATTATTTCTAAGCAAAGTAAGCATCCTATTGAGAAAGAATCTCGTTGGCCGAACGCATTTAGTTATTTAGAGAAGGGAGCCAAGTAGGCATTGTAGCTATGTTTTAGTACAAGTACTTTTGCTTTTCCAAGAATAACATAGCTGTTTAATATTTTGCAGTTTGCCTTCAGGGATAGAAATGGTTCTGGCTTGAGTGTCAATCAGAATCCCAAGGCAAATAATAGAGACACTAGGAGGTATCAATTTTTAAACACTAATCTCAAGACTAGCTGATGCAATAGTTGCAACAGAAAGTTGTAAAATTGTTGAATTTGAGAAGGAAAACCAGCATAGAATAAATCATGTATATAGTTCCAAAGACCATAGAAACCATACTGATGCACAATATGACATATTGCGTCACTGCAACGTGTGAAGAAAATTGAGGCATGACAAAATTTAAATGGTAACGTAACGTTGAGGAACAGATCTTTATGCTGTAAACCTAATAAGTCTATGTCCCTGGGGTCAATTCTTAGGTGCCTAAAGGCACAGCTGATATCAACCTTATATAACATTGCCCCATGACTCAATTTTATCAAAGCATCTGTAATGTTATATGTTTAGGGATACTGAAGCTTAAAATAAGTGTCTAAGTACTTATGCTTACTGACCCCTGCATTAACTGAGAGCTGTTTAGGCCAGCTTAGGTCAACTATTGTCCTTCATTAAGTCAAATCTTCTTTAGGCCTGGTCATAAGTGGCAAAATATGCATTGGAAAAGGTGGTTTATCGAAAGGATCAATAATTGCCTCATGTTGGAGTTCTGTGCTCAAGTACTTCTCAACGTCAATTACATACTTAATAGCCGAAGCGTGATTCTGCATGGTGGATTGCAAAGGACAGTTTCTTTTGAAGTCTAAGGGAAACCCATATTGGATTAGATCAACCAGTTGCTGATCCCAATACCCTTGTAAATATGACCGCCATAACTCAGCCTTAAGTGGGCTTGCACTGGAATACGGCATGAAAGAAAATTAGGCATGCCGCTACTTTTGACTATCATATGTGCTTCAATCAAGTCAGGTACCATGTCCCGTTTTTTTCTGGACCTTTGTAAAGCTTTAAATTAGTAAGTGCTATGAAACCTATTTCTGCCTGTGTTTGTTGCATAAAATGGTTATAATGGTCACACTTAAAACGATTATCATAAACCTCTTGTGGAAATTTGTTATCATTATCAGCGCTCAGCATGGGATAAGTACCTGTTATATCAAAAAGGGGAATTGTATTATATCTCATTTTTTTCCTTATGCTGAACTACCGAGGAAGATGTGATAGTGTGTTGATCCATAGTATCATTATTTGGATTCAAACCACGACCTTCAGTGTAAAGTACCTGACAGTTGTCCATGAACACAATATTTTCACCTAATCCAGGGCACTTAACATCAATAACATTGCTTTGGCTGCAATCCGACTTTTCATATATACATTCAGCATACTGCTGTTTGCTACTAGTACTGCAACTTGAATGGGTGTGTCTTATTTTTAACAGTAACATCGAGTGGGTCGCGAAACACTGCCATAGCAGAACCTTCCAACTCTGTATCATTAAGGGCCAATATTTGGAATCTATTAGTCAAACTTAAAGTGTGACTATCTTTCTGTTTATGACTTTTGGGCAAAATTCTACTATGGACAACCTGATTATTTTTAGCGGTACTTTTGATTTTTTTAGCAATATTGCTAATATTTTGAGTTTTCAATTGGTTATTCCTTGGTACATTACTTTTGATCACTTGAGCAAAGGATCTGCCATCACGTTTATTCGCATAAGCTTTGGCCCTCTTGGCCCAATGTACCCAAACAGTTTTTGACACATTATATTCCAACATTTTATTGGAATCATTTTCAAAGGAAAACCTGTTGATATGGATGTACCTTATACAAGAGGGCACATGTTTTTTAATTTTTTGACTCATTGTGACAATCTATTTCACTGTGAGCAAAATTTTTTGCCAAAGTTATAAAACAATGAGAACACACATGTCGATAAAGAACTCCCTTAGTTTCGTGTGTTTTGCCTAAGGAACATGAATTCTGGTTGAAATATGTACAGGTCATGGTCCTTGAAGCCTTATGGCTACTCTTTTTGTCAAAAGTTGGCGTTTTGGGGCTGACATGTCTCTGGGCATTGGCCCTTCTGATTCCATCAATTTGATCTGTACAACTGAAGTCCTCAATCTCACCCTGTTCCATCTGACATAGTAGGACAGCATGGCTGGATTTTGCCCCACCCATGAAAAATCCTAAGCATCATCCAATATTGAAACCAAATAGCCAAGCATGTGCTCTCTCATTTTTGAATTTTTTTCCTCGTTCATGGTTCGGTAAAAACCAGCCACCCATTCAACAACCAACAATTGGTCATAAAAGACTCTTTCCTTGTTGGATTCAGACAGGACGTACTCATGGGACCATTTTACAATATTTTTAACCAAAACATCAACCCCTCCCCTCTGCGACTTAATTGATCACCTGTATTCACCAGTTGATTCAGTTCCTGGGGGCGTTGTTGCACCTTTTCTTGTATAAGAGGGTCTTGCCTGAGTTCAAACAGATTAGGCATTGGCTTACTGTGCTGATTCTCATCAGCATACGCCCCATCAGGTACCCCCAGTAAATGTAGCAAATGTTTGTAAATGTTTACTAAACGTATAAATGTTTTTAAAACCAAATATATTTATCCACCAATAACATATTCACACACGACAAAGTTCACCTTTGTGTGCCCCATTACAACAGTGTGACCAGAGTCAAGATAAAGATCTAGGAGATGTGTATCTAAAAACAAGCATGCAGAAATGAAAAAAGAATGAAAGTGTTTCGTTACACAATAGATTTCATGTACTTCAGGAATGGTATTGTAATCACAACGATTGTCAGAGTACACAGAAACTGGGGTTTTATGACTCAACAGTACTTAATACTCAGTCCTCCCATTCAGCCCATTCAGACATTTACAGCACCAGCATGAGGGTACCATGGAATTTATTACTAATACATTAACATGATGATATACATTCTAATAATAAATGTTATGTACATATCCCTTAGAATACACATATTAGAGTACACAATACAGAATCCATGAAAATACAATGTCAATACACAATTTCGGATACACCATTTGACTAGAATCATGACTAGAATGGCAATCACCATAATAAAGTTACTACAAATTATTATTGAACATGTAACCTGAAGTTATAAGTATTATAAAATGTACAACCACTAAAACATATAAAAACTAATGTAAAAGAAGGTAAATGTTTAAAACATGCCACATTAAAAAGTAAAACTGTCTGTTCACTGAAAAACACCTTAACCCAGGCATGTTACAAAAAGTGGAGGGACAGGTTACAGTGAAGCGCGCCCACTCAAGGGGAAACTTTGACTGAGATATGTAAACGCATAACAGCAGCTGTAGGATTAAACACAGGGGGGTGGGTATGGGCAAAAATTTCTACAAAACAGTGTTCACAGTTCTGGCTCTTCTTACATAATGATATAAAAGTACCCAAGTTTCCAGAAGCTTGAAACAAGGGAAAAAATCAAAAAGTTGCAAATTTTCCTTTTTCACATGAAAACCCCATACTCATGAATATTCATGAAACAATTCCCGCCAGGAAATTTTCTCTCTCACCTACCAATTATATTTAAACTGACCCATAGTTGCCAGGTAATAGGAATTCCTGACCCAAGGTATACCCCAGACTGGTAACCAACCCCATTCACATAAGTTATGGTCTGAGGGACTGACCCCCTGAGTGCCCCGAACACCCAGGAAGACAGTCCCCCCATTCAGCCCATAAGACATTTACAACACCAGCATGAGGGTACCATGGAATTTATTACTAATACATTAACGTGATGATATACATTCTAATACTAAATGTTATGTACATATCCCTTAGAATACACATATTAGAGTACACAATACAGAATCCATGAAAATACAATGTCAATACACAATTTCGGACACACCATTTGAATACACAATTTAGATACACAATTTGGATGCACACTTTAAACACACAATTTAATACACAGTGTCAATTTAAATGACAATGTAAATTTAATATTTGTAAGATAACACCATAAAGGTCACCTTAACTTGAACATATGAAATTACTAGCCATATCATGACAAGAAGTACACAATAAAAAGTGACCACTACAATTTAGAAACAATTTAAGTACACTGTAAATAACATTTCAACGACATGTCAGTGATATAACCTATAAGATGAAAAAGTATATAAAATTTTGAACCAGTACATTATGGAAAGAAAGCCTCACACAGCAACACACAGCACACAGTATTTATAAGCTATATAGCCTAGCAAATGTAGCTGCAACCTGGTTAGCATTATCTGAACTAGTATGTATGTATCCCCATACACAGTCCGATGACCATGTACCCTATAATTTGATCTGTTAAAGGGGGACATGAGAAGCACAGTCCCCAACCCCAAGACAGGAAGACAAGACTGTGGGTACTTCTTTATTATATAATAATAATACTATAACTAAATGTATATTTACATGTCTGTAAAATTATAAAATTCTTGATGAGTATAAAGTTAACATTAGTATAAGCAGGGCCGCAGTAGTTAGCATAATTGTACAAAGCAGCCATAAATCAGAACTGGGATATTATATATCAATTACTAGATTTCAGTTCATAGTTCATAAGGTATAAATTACAAGGTCACAGTTCACATGTTAAAGTTACAGTTGAAATACTAAGATGAGTTGACTAGTGACCTCTGAGGTGACCTTCAACCCCGGCAGATTGTCAAGCACGGCTCTGCTAAGCGGCTGCTGTGGCAGTTGCTACCTACCTTAAACTTCTAGGTATTTCTATAAACCTCTTTTTCATCTCTAGGTCCTCGGCCAATGAGAGCAAAGGTCACATAGAACTAATAGCAACCACACAAGTGGGGTCATATTTAAATTGGCGGCCATACTGTAAACAGCCGCACTTAGTTTAATCTCAGAATATATGTGAAAAAAAGAAATTTTTATTTGAACGGTTTTACTTCAACATTTTATTGCAACGCTATTATACAGTGTTTAATTGGGCATAGTTTACAATGCCGAGCAACAAGAAAACTCCAGTGACTAACATTAAGAAAAGGACGACAGCGTCCGCCCGCGCCAAAATCTCCACAAAGCAAGTCAAGAAGTCTGTGCCGAACTCGGACGGATCATACATTCAGGATCAGCCTCACACGAATGTAAGTACCAGTGACCAACACCAGCCGGATCCGACATCAGCTAGTGCCCACAATGAAGCCATACTTTCGTTATTGCACAGATTAGATGAATCCAATAGGGCCCTCACCACGCGTATGGACAGAATGGAGCAAAGATCATTTAACTCCACACCAGTAACTCCTCGCGCTCACAGTCATGTCCGGCAACCAGCGACCACACTGCCACATACCGCCTCTGAACGTGCCCCTACTGGCTTGGATCCCCCGGCAGTAAAGGGCTCTGATCTCGTTCCACAGGGCCAAGTACATCAGACAAACAGTGCTCCCCTACTGATGCCAGGAACTGCCAACGCACTGTCACAGGCGGAACCAGACAGGAGGGACGCTATATTACCCAACCTGGACGTTCTGAGGCAGATGCCCGCGGTATCTGAAACTGTGACCAATCTTCTATCAACGTATGAACAAAGAGGCAGACAAGAAGTGCTCCAAGGTAAGAATCTACCTCCCAAAAAATCTGGCAGATATAATTCTGTCGACTTAGTGAACGTAGCACCACAGTTGAGGTGGCCTAATGAGGGATATCACAGCTCGCAGGGCAGGAAACAGTTGACCTACGATGACCTCTCATTTCCCCAGTGGGTTTCCGGTCAATTGACTAACGTGTACAACATTAATGATCCCGCGTTACTGAGACAAGCTTTACTACAAGTAATCATGGCAACCAGAGACGCTGCCTCTTTACCATGGCCCGTGGTCAGGAATGCCTGGGCAGTCTCCATGCACCAGGTGGAGGAGGGCTCACTGGACTGGTCGCAAACCACACAATGGTCTTTAAACAGACTCAGCGCGTCCCAATTGGCTATGACAACCATTAACCCAACTACTCACCAGAAGAAACCATGTAAATTTTATAATGAAGGGTCGTGCTCACACGAAGGAAATCATGGCAGCTATACTCACATATGCAATTTCTGCAACAGGCAGGGCAGGGTGCTATCTCACCCAGAGGCCAAGTGTTCATTTAAGGCCAAAACGAACAAACAGAACATTAATCCCAACAGTTAGGAAAGACAGCTACCACTTGGACACGACCAGATAAACTGTAATAAGGGGGGGGGGGGGGGGGTTCGATAACCATAGTAACATTACAATTAACTGTTTAAATGTTAGCTCATGTGATGATAGTAGTAATGACTTTCATAATGATCAGTCAGTCGAGGTACATACAGCATTGCCTGATCTGTGTATAAATAAATGTTATAATATGAACAGTAATGTTGACGGCAGACGTCACACTAGTAAATGTGTACATAAGTTGGTTTATGTCAGTAATGTATATAACAATTCAGAGTGTACCAGCCAAGCTGGTGTTTGGGCAGATGACACTCGCCCTGTGGGGGCTCATGACATGAATTGTGATGGCAATACCCCAGTAGCTAACAATATTAATGGTGCGTCAGCACACATTAACAGGCATATTGGAAACAAAAGAAAGGGTTTAAACAATGCCATTGTTCAGAACTGCATACTGTGTGGTCCCTCTGTGTCACTTGATTCGAACAATGATAAGGGTTGTGGTGATTACTGTCTATTGTCACCCAACATGTTTAAAGTTCATTTTACTAATTGGCAATTCATTCTGGACAATATTGGGGCTAGGTGCTACATTGTTAGCATCCCTGAACTAAGGACGGGGGGTAACCAAACCACATTTTATTATTTTCGCACTTTAGGCACAAACAATGCCATTGTTTCCAGGTGTGACACGGTACCAGACAGTATGCTTACTATTGTATCTTCATCTTGGTGGATGATTGCTTTATACGAAAATGTGTATACAGGAAAGTATTGTGGAGGGAAGGCAAACCCTCGTGTTGACCCCAAAATTGCATATGAGAATTTCCAGAAAGATCAAGTTGTGCAAAAATATTTTCATATGCCATATGTTGATTATATGCAATGCATCATCGATAATATTATCATGCATCAAGATAGTCTTATGAATAAGAATAATGATAGCCTTATTCAAGATCATGCTCAGGGCAACACTACGGAACGCTTAATCCTAGACGACTCTAACATACATAACCAAGGCAATGCATCAGAGTATGTCCCCATCGACACGGGGCCGGATTTAGACTGTTACACCAAGCAAGGTGCGACCGGAGTAGACATATACCAACCAAACAAGGCCCATGGTCACTTTACACTCTCATCTGATACATTCGAATTCGTGGGTCCGGATAGGGAACCGGTGGAAGCCAGCACCAAATATCAATACCTTAATATAGCTGAGACGATTCGCAGAACAGGATTACCCAACTACAGGGGTGCAAGGATTCCAATCAAATCAGGTCTGAACATAAATGCATGGGAGCACCACCTTAAGGACTACCCCAACAAACACCTACTTCAGTACCTTAAGTTCGGCTTTCCCCTCTCTGCAAAAAATACTCACCTACTCAACAACACTGATATTGACAATCATTTTTCTGCCAGGGAATATCCAGACCAAGTAAACCAATACATTGAGAAAGAGAAATCATTGGGGGCCATGATTGGTCCCTTCAATGCCCCCCCATCAGCATACTTTCACTGCTCCCCCCTTCTTACTCGACCCAAAGAGGCTGATAAACGCAGAATTATCTTAAACTTGTCCTATCCCAAAGGCAATTCTGTCAATGACATGGTAGATAGGGACCACTTTGATGGACAGATGTTTAGGCTAAAGTTCCCCACCATTGATGATATTACCCAGGAATGTCTTAGCATAGGCAGTGAGGTCCGGCTCGCCAAAATCGATGTTGCTCGAGCTTTCAGGAATCTTAGAATTGACCCCTCTGATGCATTGAAATTTGGCATAAAATGGCAGGGTCAGTATTTTCTCGATAAAGGGGTGGCTTTTGGCTGGGTCCATGGGAGTTCAGCTTTTCAATTGGTCTCCGACGCCGTCACGTACATTATGGCTAAGCGTCATCACAAAGTCCTGGCCTACATCGATGATTACATCATCATTTCACACAAGGACACTGCCCAATGCGCTTTCGATGACCTCTACCACCTCTTGCAGGAGCTAGGTCTACCTATCTGTCCTGAGAAACTCAACCCACCATGTAAGACCTTAACCTGTCTTGGCATAAGCGTCAACCTTAACAATAACACACTCAGTATTGACTCCAATAAATTACAGGAAATTTACATGGAATGCCTCAAATTCCACACCAAGAAGCGAGTATCTAGGAGGGCTTTCCAATCATTATTGGGAAAGCTCTTATATATACATAAGTGTGTTCCTCCAGCTCGTATCTTCATAAACCGCATGTTATCTGTCTTCAGAGACACTTTTCCAAATAATACAATCAGCCTCACCAGCCAGTTCTTCAGAGACCTGGAATGGTTCATAACCTTCCTTCCCAAATTCAACGGGGTCACTTTTATTAGCAAAACGGTCATACCGCATGACCACACTCTTCACATCGACGCCTCACTTACAGGGCTCGGGGGCATATGGTCTAACAGAGTTTATGCTACCCCCATCATTCCCTTGTTCCACTTTACACTCAAAATCGTGCATCTAGAGATGCTCAATATACTAGTTGCCATGAGGAAATGGAAGCGATTCTGGTCTCATTCAAAAGTAAAGATATTCTGCGACAACATGGCCGTGGTCCAAGTGGTAGGATCAGGTAAGGCCAAAGATCCATATTTGGCTGCATGCTTGCGAAACTTGTGGCTTCTCACAGCATCCTTTGACATTGAACTGACAGTAGAACACATACAAGGGGTTAAGAACACCACAGCTGATTTCCTATCAAGGCTTTACTCCAACAATGGTTCCAACATGTCCGAACTAGCTAGGTTGCAAAAAGAATACATTTGGGAACCAATTAGTATCAAAGACCTCACAGTGAATTTTTCCATATAATTTCAGGTTCCTCACCAGCCTCGACCTCTCTACTGAACCGCGCATGGGGAAGAACACTACAGGCCTACAGACCATCCACAACCAGGTCCCACCACCTACACTTCAGGACATATTGGTCCTTCATTGTATTCATGAACCTCCCTAGATGCATCAATGTTCATAATATTCTCACCTTTTTAGAATACTTGTACCAAAATTCCATCTCACCCAAGGTCATTCAGAATTATCTTTCTTCAATACGAACAATGGCCAACGAATGTGCCCTGGACACCTCTCCTCTCTCTCACTATTCAGTGGCTAAGTACATCAGATCAATCTCCATTAACTCTACCTTTAGACCTACCCCCAGGGGCATATTTGACCTTCACACTTTATACAGAATATCCATGGCATGTGACATCCTCCCAGACCCTTTGCTGTTTAGGGCAATCTTCTTGGTCGCATTTTATGGCTTCCTTAGGATGTCTAATATGGCCCCCCATAGCAAGAAACAATTTTCAAAGGACAGGCATATCTTAAGGCAAGACCTTATTTTTGCCCCCCCCCACCCCCCCACCCCCCCCCCCCCCACCCCCCCACCCCCCCCCCCCCCCCCACCCCCACCCCGGGCATCCACTTACTCATCAAATGGACCAAGACTCTTCAGGATAGCAATTCCTGTCATACAATCCAGCTCCCGGAAGTCACAAATCCATACCTATGTCCTGTCAGATCCATCAGATTGCGGTTAAGATCCAGGCCCCTCACTCCAGATTCCCCACTGTTTGCAAATAATTTTCCCCCTTTCAATCAAATCATTGATTCTCACATCCGAGATGCACTCAAGAAGATTCTCACCCATTTGAACATTTCATCCCTGGGCCATGGCTTCCATACATTCCGCAGGTCAGGCTCGACCTTGGCCTTTGACAACAATATTTCCCTCCAAAACATCATGTCCCACGGGCTGTGGCGCAGCTCGGCTGTTTGGACCTACCTTCAAAATTCCTCCACAGCCCCCTCTGTTATCCCTACCACCTTTGCCTCTCTTATCTCCTCCAGCTTTTGACTTATGGGTTTGGTGCTTTTAAAAACCTGTTAAATTTAACACATTTTTAGAACGCTCTGAGATATTGTACATAGATTTTACTAACATGTAAAATAAATTCCTCAAACAATCTTTAACTGTCTCCATAAACCTATGGTCTTCCTATCCCAACTTGTCTTGGTACTGCAACTGTGTCAAGCACGGCTCTGCTAAGCGCCTGCTGTGGCAGTTGCTACCTAACTTAAACTTCTAGGTATTTCTATAAACCTCTTTTTCATCTCTAGGTCCTCGGCCAATGAGAGCAAAGGTCACATAGAACTAATAGCAACCACACAAGTGGGGTCATATTTGAATTGGTGGCCATACTGTAAACAGCCGCACTTAGTTTAATCTCACCCTCCACCCTCCTCTGGTACAATATAACACTTCTCAAACCCAATGTGACACTGTCAGCTCGATGAAATGAATTCTGTAGGCCTCAGCCGACCTAGGTCTACATCCCGACTCTACAAGCTTGTAGCTACACTTTCGTTTCGTCCTTCCGACCTTGACCCCCTTGTGCCTGACCCGACCAAGGGGAGGTCTCCTCGGATTGATGTGGGTCAGAAGTTTATAGGGTTTAACAGTATCTTGACGCCTTGAGGTTGTCCCTACTCTTGGGAGGTCTCTTACAAGGATTGACATGGTTACTGTTATCATAGGGACTTAGGCAGGCCCCAGCTGACCTGGGGAACCCCCTACCAGATTTGACATTGCATTAACAAGCTACAGAAGCTACACTTTCGTTTCTACCTTCTGTCCTGGACCCCCTTGAGCTTGACCCGACCAAGGGGAGGTCTCCTCGGATTGATGTGGGCCAGAAGTGATAGGGTTTAGCAGTATTTTGACCCCATGAGGTTATCCCGACTCTTGGGAGGTCTCCTAGTAGGATTGACGTGAATGCTGTTATTATAGGGATTTAGGCAGGCCCCAGCTGACCTGGGGAACCCCCTCCTTAATTTGACACTTCATTGGAACTAGCCCTGAACCAATGTTGCACACAAGGGCATAGGCAGGACCAGGCGGACCCTGGTAACCCCCTCTCTATCTTACACAGACAAACAATTATTGACCTTTAGGAGATCTTTGACCTCTGCGACCTTAGGAAGCACACTAGTCATGAAGTATTGAATTTATCATTGTAACTGTGTTATATTATGTTTTGTGTTTACTATATTGTATTTTTACCCATTGGGTCACCCCCTATTGGGGTATGGTGCTTTTAAAAACCTGTTAAATTTAACACATTTTTAGAACGCTCTGAGATATTGTACATAGATTTTACTAACATGTAAAATAAATTCCTCAAACAATCTGTCTCCATAAACCTATGGTCTTCCTATCCCAACTTGTCTTGGTACTGCAACTGTGGGAGGCTTTGAAGTTCATTACTGGGCAAAGGAAAACTTTACGAAAGATCTAAAGTTCTGAAGAAAGTGAAAAGTTATATGTGTGAAAGCATTATCAAACCACGCTCAGAGCCCAACCTAGATGTAGCCAAAGCATTTGCTAACCTCTCACCCGAGGTATGGTCAGACTGAATATAGCGTCAAACACAGTCAGAGGACCATGTTCCATGCTTCTTGATATCTTGTATTGGTACATGTGAATTAAAAGCATATGTAGCACCTGACCTTCTAAGGTCATGAAATGTGAAATAACCAGGCCTATAGCCCAGACTGACATTGATATGTTTAAACACTTTCCTGACCCTGGAGTCAGTGAGTGGATTCAGACCCTGCTTAGAGGAAATTTGCAAGAGGGAGGTATGACCAGACATAGGATATGACCTGAATAAAGCCCTGAGCGCCCTGTGAGGACATATGATCTTGTTCCTCAATTTAGGAAGTGTCACACACTGGATCCTATCCCTTGTCTGGACGGTTTTGGTCCATTTAATGACAACTTTGGCATGATCCTTGGTGAATAGGACATCTTCGCCTGTAAGATGCCTTGTCTCATCAAAAAGGCCTAGAGCATGTGGAGCCAAATTAGAGAGCCTCATAAAGGCAAAAAATCCTAACAAGATGGTAGTCCTGTATACCATACCTGAATCCAGTGCCTCACAGGATTGTGACATTTGTATAAGAACAGGAATAGTGATAACATTGTGAGATGTAATTGACAAAGGCCTATTGATCCTTATTGACTTTACAAAATACTTTACTTTAGGGTGATCAAGTACTTCAAAAGGCAGGTCATAGAGTACAAAGTGGGCCTTCAGAGTCGAGACATAGTTGGCTATAATACAATAAGAACAAGAGTTTGACACCAAACATTCAAGAAAAGACAACACCATTTTGACATTTACATTGACATAGGTCAAATTGCAAGAATAACATAGGTTAGACCGTCCCTCAAAGTTGGTAAATCAAGCTTAATGTCATCAAAACACCACTCTAAGCAATAAAAGAATTCCAGGTTCAAACCCAGAGTAACAGGCAACAAGTTCCACAGTTCAGTCGCAAAATAAAAGTGTGAAACACATTCATCCTATCACAGTCATTAAAATGATCCAAAGTAAAAACTGGTGCTTATAAAATCACTAAAAACATTAAAATCCTGTTATAAAACAGTTTAAGCATTTTTCAAAACAATCACAGCGAAGAGCCCACAAAAATTTCTACAAAACAGTGTTCACAGTTCTGGCTCTTCTTACCTAATGATACAAAAGTCCCCAAGTCCCCAGAAGCTTAAAACAAGGGAACCAATCAAAAAGTTGCAAATTTTCCTTTTTCACATGAAAACCCCATACTCATGAATATTCATGAAACAATTCCAGCCAGGAAATGTTTCCTCTCACCTACCAATTATATTTAAACTGACCCATAGTTGCCAGGTAATAGGAATTCCTGACCCAAGGTGTACCCCAGACTGGTAACCAACCCCATTCACATAAGTTATGGTCTGAGGGACTGACCCCCTGAGTGCCCCGAACACCCAGGAAGAGAAAGAAGCAACAAAAATGGTCTCAGTACTCAGAGGAGAGCAAAAATTTTCTTTCTCTTGGCACTCACTTACAGCCCCAGTTGGCTGTGCAAGAAAAATTCATTCTTGAGGGAATATAAAAACAAAACTAAGCTTTTTAATGGGACTAGTTCGGGTGCTAGGAATATATGTGATGAAAATGTGACTCATATCAACTCATCTCTTCTCTCTTCCATGGAGAACGAAAACCAGTACATGCTTCCAACAGGAGATTCCTGTGCAGACCTTGACAAAATTTCCATGTGAACACTCAAGGGAGTGCAAACATCTGCATCAAATTCCGGGCACAGGTTTAGAGCCCAAGTTGGCTCAGCAGGAAAACACAGTTTTGCAGGCCAATTAAATCTAAACTGGGTCTTTATGTGGGGTCACTTACACAGCGACAGAAATGCTAATTATGATACATTTACCACAACAAATGAGTACTTACATGATTCTGGTGTTATTCACACTGATAATTTGACATCAATGATTTGTGGAAACTATAGCATTCATAGTCCATTGCCTTTTACTCACCAATCAAGTACCACTTCATGAACTCAAACCACTTCACTTTTGTTTTTATACTGAAAGGCCCTCTGAAGCTTTACGCTGGCAATCCAGTTCATTAAGAACATGTACCTATATGTCCCACTCACTGATCAAGAGAAGTGGCTTACCAAATTATCTCTATTGTAGCATACCAGTCCAATCACATCTCAATATCGAGAATTGGCATCGTTATTTGCGTAATTTTTGGGATAACCAGCTCATAGATTTGTTGTAATATGGCTTCCCTGTAGATTTTAGTAGAAACTCGTGCTTAATCTTTACAGAGTAAAATCATACATCAAAATATATTCAGGAAGAGCTCCAATTTGAGGCCATCTTGGGGCCCTTTGATTCTAAACCTCTTAACCTCAATGTTTCTCCTCTATGATGTGGGACAAACAGGATTTAAGTAAAAAGTGTACCATTATAGCCAAAGGACTGATCTGTCAATGATGGTATTTTAATGATGGTGCACTTATCTAGACACAGATTACATTCTCTCCTATCCTTCAGTGGATGATTGTTACAGATTCACTAAAGAAATAAGGCCCGTCTGCCCAAATTTGTAAGACTATATCACCAGGGCCTTTTTGCCAAATTAAAATAGATCCATCAGACATTGATTTATTGGAATTGACATTTGAAAATCATTACTTCCTGAACGAGTCAATTCCTTTTGGTTTCCGACATGGAAGCCAAATTCTTCAGAGTTGTACTGATGCTATTCACTTCATTATGTTACAACCTGGTTTCCATACTTTATGGAACTATATTGATGATCTTATTTATACAGATTTGCAGGCATAAATTCACAAATCTTTTGAATTTTTGCAACAACTTTTTACCAGCCTTGGCATAGAAATATCTGTTAAAATGTTGGTGCCACCCAGAAACTCTGTAGTATGTCTGGGTATTCAAATTGACACTGTTCAATTTATTTATTTATTTGGGGTTTAACGTCGCTTTCAACACTGTACAGGTCATATCACGACGGGTAGTTGGAAGGGCAGAGGAAACCAGTACATAGAGTTCGCTAGGGTTGTGTACTGTAAACTGCTGACCAACGGCAAGCAACTACCAGCTTTCCCACTTGAGCCCGTGCGGGGATCAAACCCCGGCCTCAGAGGTGGGAGGCAAGAGTGTTACCACTCTGCCACCGTGGCCCCTGACACTGTTCAAAGAACTCTTTCTATACCCCATAGTAAGCTTCAAGAAATTGTTAATGTAAAAATTGATCCAACAAAACCTATTGTAGACAGAGGGGCTTGGGGTCCCTTTTGGGCATTCTCCTATATACATTACCAAATGTATTAAGCCAGCCAGGTATTTTTAAATCGAATGTCGGCCCTTCTTAGGTAGAATCATATTGTCACAAAAATACCTTCCTTACAACCAACAATGGAGTTACATTCTAAACCAGCAGTTTTTTTGCATACCTGTCTACCTGAATGCCTATCTTACTGGCCTAGGGGTCACTTTGGTACCATGATATATAACCTTCCTATTCCTCAAGGTTATAAAAATTATGATATAACACACTTAGAAATAACATTATAGCGGCATCAAACATTTGCGTCTCCCATTGGTCAAATAAAAAGATTCAGAATTTCTGTGACAATGCGGTGGTTATTAATGTTTTAACCACAGGCAAAGCCAGATCTTCCATTCTAGCCACATGTGACAGGAATGTTTGGCTGGTTGCTGCCATGCATAACACTGATTTCAAACTTTCACATCTACCTAGTATGACCAATGTCCTAATTTGCTGACTAGATGGCAGATTACTAAATATCCAGTAAAAAGAATGAGAGCAACTAATTCAAAATTCTACTTCGATTCCCACTCCTCTTGCCCTGATATACTTAAATTATTCCAAAAAGTGTACACTTTCTCTATTTTTTCAGATCTACAGGGTTCGGCAGCTCAGCACATCACCTCTGCCCTGGCGAGGTTACTTCAAGACTGTAGGCAGTACACCAGAATGTGGACTGACTTCCTTCTGTATCAAGTGGCGGCTGAGCTGCCCCCACCCCTGTCAGATGAATGTATATATTTTGCTATCTTTATGGAGTTTCTTGTTCAGTACAATCATTCTAAAGTAAATATCACTAATTATATGACAGCCATTAGGATTTTCCATATCATTCATGACTAAATGCTGACTTCTCCAAGATGAAAAAATTCAGTTGTTACTCAAATCACTCCAAATTTCAGCCTCCTTAAGTCCAGTGAGTCATTCAATTCCGGATGTCAATATCCTTCAACATATTGCGATCCAATGTCAGGCCTTCCCTCATCCAATCACCTTTACAGCACTTTATGTTTTCTCTCATTTTAGGCTCTCAAACATTTTGCCACATTCTGTCCACAGTCTTAGATATTTCTCCACCTTTGACCTTTCATGCTTTCGGATGGGCAGAAGCCTCCTGGGCTTTCAAACAAGGAATTCCTCTAAAGCATATTATGAAACACGGTCTTGGAGGTCTGATGCCATATGAGTCTTACCTCTCCTCCTTCCCTTTTCCTACTTCTCCTATTTCCCTGCCTTTCTGGCTGCCCTACATTCTTAGTCCTACTTGAGATCTTTAACATCACCAAATTACATTATTTTCTCAATAATATGGTTATCTGTATTAATATCAAATTTTTATGGTTTACATACAACACCCTTACTCTCCTCCACCTATCTCCAAACTCAATAATCACACTAAACATTGCACACTTTGCTGGTATTTATTTTTGCTTTATATCATTTGTAATATATGCATGAATAAATAGCTGTGATATATGATTTTGGTTGCATTTGCCCATTACCCGTTAATCTTACTGGCAAAATTTACATGTTGAGTTGCATAATTCTTCCTCTTATTATTTATACCATTTGGTATCTCTGCTTATAATTCTATAAGATTTGGCCAATAGCGTTTTCTCCATACTTTTGTTTGAATATGCTCCAGTCACACTACAGGTGGTACATCCCACTGTTAGAGATCTTACTCAGAAGTGGAACCACCTCCAAGGACGCCTCCTATCTTCCTAGATTTGGTGCTTCCATCACACTACAGGGGGTAAATCGCTTGGGTTGTCCAGGCAACCTAGGTGTCAGTCTTCCCAAGCCAGTTTGTTGTTTGGGTACCTCAATTAGGGGGCAGGTTTGAGTTTGATTGGTAAAGGTAGAGAACCAGTATGTGTTACACAAGGGTTGCATCATGTTTATGTAACCAACCTTGGGATTCATAAATCCCCTTCTAGGTTGCCCCAGTGACCATGCAATTCAATGGATTTTATTAGTCAAGCACTACCATGTTGTGCTTGGCCCAGAAATTTCCAGGAGTGGGGTCACTTTGAAACTGAACTTTGAAAGGACAACATGCCATTTTCTCCCACCATCCCTTCCCTATGTTATAACCTTTGACCTGGGTCAATCGCATTCAAGAGAAGGGCCAGTCATATGTTTGCTTATTTCAATCACCCACCTATGCTTTATGGTTTTATTGTGTTTTTATATAATTTGTAAACCCTCTGGTCTTCTTTCTCCTCGGCAGTTTATTGAGGTGTCAGGCCTCCTTAGTCAAATTCTTATTATATTTTCTACTCTGCTGTATCCTTGACCTTAACTTGCCTGACCTTCCCTTCTGCCAAGGTTAATGGTAACCACTGGGGTTAATGTCACTTTAATTATTTCTTCATAGTAAAATCAGAGCAATGATTTATTATGTCATGGAGATGGACAGTGGCCTCTAATGACCAGTCTAGTTAAAGTAATTTATTCATTGCTCTTTAGTATATGTTTGTTTACATTTACTATCATGTACATTAACATATGGTTTATTATGTATATTATGTATATATATTATATATATATATATATTTCATAATAGTCTTAATTTTACAAAGAACCCTTTGAAGTGATCCCCAAGCAACAATAGTAGCTTATACCACACAATCAGATGTACTTAGTAATAATATTTTATTTGTACACAGCAAGTGATGAAGAATATCACATTGTGGAATATAATGAGCATAGGTATTCCATATACAGCTCTTAAGGAAGTAACGGGCAAGTATACAATAGTGTCATTATATATCTATCCCCCTATAATCAGTTACGTAATTATTTGGTAAAGCATTTGACTGTGTTGACGTGATTGTCTCAGTGCATGAAAATAACTGCAGGGTGCTTTAGACTCTACCAACTCACATCTCATAATCTTAGTTTGTTTGTTTTTTTGCCATGCGGCCACGATTGGGGTCCAACAGTGAATATTTATAATATTAAAGTTAAGATATGAAGAGGTATTTAAACAGGTGTTGGAATTTATGAAAGTTGATGAAAAACAGGTTTACAAAGACAATGGTACCCTGTCTAAGTGATACCCATATCACAGGAAAAAACCCACAAAAATCTGATTCCCTCGATTTTACTACTTTGTTCATACATTTCTATGTTTTGTGTGAACACTTTCTTTCAGGATCACATGATCACATCAACCTGTTGCATACAATATGGCTTATTGTTTACAAGAAAAACAACAAAAAGAAATCTGTCAGCCCTATATGATAAAAACTGGAATGAAAACAAGAGCTTTTTTACAGTGTGGTGGTGCACATTTGTTTTATAGGTTTTGGTGTAGTTAGTTTTGGTAGCACTGTGCTATTAAAATAAAGACACAGTTTTTCGGTATTGGCAGTGAAAGGAAAACATCCATTCTATCTCATACACACGCTATGCAACAAAGCAATTACATGAGATGCAGGTCTGCTTGTTACTCAGTTGCTAACTTACTGGCTTCATTTGTCTCATAGTGGAAGTTCATTAAGCGATGTTTTAATTGTTAAAAGGTGTATGACACTGCTATGGTAATAGGGTAAGGGCAGCTAAATGTGAAAATGGTAATATAATTGGATAAAATTAATATAATTGGTGGTGTTGTGTAAAGTCATGATTTTTTTTCGATTTGATTAATGGTAAAAAAATGCCATTGACCAAAAGGTGGAGACAGCATAGTTATCATCAAAAAGGAAGTGTACAATTCATAAAGGGAACTATAAACTGTTGCTATAAGTGTTTACGTTTGTGTGATGATAATAATAGCAACACAACAACACTGACACCCGTGTCATCATTCATCACTGTCACCTTTCAGGACAACAAAGGATGAAACTCATCCAACACACTCCTTATTTTGAATTGTGAGTTTGGACCATGAGCTCATTTTCTGCAAATGTCATATGTATGGATAGAAACTGAAACACGGGGATGAAAAAAACAATATAATTTACCAAAGTCACTAAAGGTAAACATCTTTGCCAAAGATTGATGTCAACTTGGTATACAATTGGATCAGCACTGTGCAAAGGGACTGTATTTATGACATCATGTTGTATCCAAATGCTGAGAATTATGAAGACATCAACTACTATCAATATGTGCCTGATCTAGAGTGTCCAAAAGACCTCTACAATGAGACCTTGGATATTCTCAGCAGAGGTAGGATGAATTGATTGATTAGGTGATTAATATTGCTTTTAAATGATGTACCAGTCACAGTAGGCCGGTGGCTGAGGAATTCGACAAAGGCAGGGTATGATACTGAGATTGTACAATGACAATGGTTAAAGTTGGGGTTTTACGTCCCGTTCAACAGCCAGGGTCATGTTGGGACAGGAAGTAAGCAATGTCACTTCTGGGAGTCAAACCCAGATAGTGCATTGAAGAAAACAATCTGGCGCTGGAAAATGGCCATCATCACTCCCATGTTATGGCTGGAATTTGGACCAAAGACTGGAGAGGTCTGGATCAGTATGTTGTCCAATCAAGAGGCTGTGCATTGAGTAAATATATAAATGAAAATGTTTTACTTCTTCTAGTATAGTGACTCATAGGCTATATTATCCTGAGAAGTCCTAATTTGGAATTAATAATGATTAACAATACTCCAGATTGTGATTATGATTTTCTTTCTGAATATTTTATAATTTCTAACATCTTATTCATCACTGTAGCTGGGGCTCTACTCAAACTTTGTATAAATACCACAAAGGGAAAGAGCTAAAACGGTCTTTTGTTGGGTCAGTGTTTAAATCAATTTGGATAAAAGCCTGGCCATTGCTAATTCTGCTTAAATCTCTCCTGCATTCTGGCACTATTTGCAAGTGGTCACATGAACAGATTATAATGTGTATGAAAAATAGACTGGGGGAGATGATTTTAACATAGACAGGCTGGATAGTTTTAACAATCTATTAATCATTAATCTTTGAAAGGATATAATATTAGGTATAAATACATGAATGAAAGATTAGTCAATCTATGCTTGAGTGACTGAGTTATTACTCTATAAAACCCAGACGAGTGACCCTTCCATTGTCTCAACTCTCCATTATTTTTGCATAATGGAGAGTTAACACTACATTATTTTCTAACAGTGGATTGTGGTTAAGTTCAATGGCCAGTCTGCCAAGAACAAAAGTGTACTTAGTATTTGCCAGTCATCCTCAGCACAATGCATTCAATATATTGAAATGTTTTCACAACTTCTTTTATATTAATTAGTTCGGTGGGTACATTTACAAAGTATTTTCAATTCTAAATGACATTCAGAGTTCATAGAAGAATAACTCATGGAAAAATGCTATTTTGAAAAAATACCTCCTGACAAATACAAAACAAGCACTTTAATTTATACAGTTGGATACTTTTTAATTCTTTGCATTTCTTTACAATCTGACTTTACAATAATCTTCTGTGAACTTAATCAAAGGAGCAGCTAACTTTCAAACAAACTCACTGTGAAAATATAACCCAGCATACTATATTAAAAGGAGTGTTTTTAATGGGTCAAAATTTACTCAAGTAAAATGAGAAAAAAATGCGCAGTGCAAAAATGCAGTACTGAAATGCATTACTGCTGGGTTTAAATTTGATTTAAATTTTCAATGTTTTTAAGTTCAAAACAAAGATTTCAATTTATCATACTACAGTTTGTTATATACTTCTAAAATGATACACTGTTTGTTGTTGAAATGAATTTTGTTCTTAATGTTGTGGATTAATTTTCATAGGAGGTATTACTGAAATACAAAATGTGGAGTAGGCATTCTTTCGATGAGGCCTTTTTTCCAGGAGACAATCTTTCCAGGAGGCATTTTTCCTTGATTCCAAATTAAGAGACAAAGAAGCACACAAATAAAAATCTTGAGAAATCCAAAAACACAAAATAAACCAATTAAGTAATTCTCCAGTTTCTAGCACTTTCAATGCCTGAAACACAAAAATAATAGCGGTCTTAAAATAAGCACAAATTATTAAAGTAACATGAAACACTCATCACAACAAATTATCCACAGCATTTTTAAATAAGTAGTCTAATTTTTTTCTTGAAAGTGCTTGCTGTGAGTCACACATCCATATTTTATCAATTATCATTATCCATGGTTAAATTTTGTGGCAGTCAGATTATATTAAAACTTTTTAAGCTTTATCCAAAATTATATTTTCCCATAAAGGAAAACCAGTGATACACATGTTGACACAATGTTGATTGTGTATTGAAATAAAAAAAATACAACAATAGAACTAATTTAGTGAAGGCCCCATATGGTATGCACACCAAAGGAAACATTGAAAAGATTGCAAACATTAGGTACAAGGTGTTAAATTATTGAATTAATAAATTACTTTTAATTTACAGGGTTTTATAATAGATAATTGCCTCGTGGCACTTCCATTATGTAAACTTAATAACCCTTATGCCCTTTCAGGGCGTCAGGCCATTAAGTTTACATAATGGAGCGCTACTTGGCCATTATCTATATAATAACATTGAGGCTTTTGTTTTTATATGGAAATGAAATATCAGTCTTTCCCAACAACAAGTGACAACTGTTTTGGCTGAGAAATACAAACCTCATTACAATTTATTAAAGTGAAAGTTGTGGGTTTATGTCTCATTTAACTGCCAGGCTCATATTGGGACAGGTCATCAGCTTTGCCACTTGTAAAAGTCAAAAATTAACAGAGGTGACAGCCTGTGCTTAGATGCCAAACCTGCAAACTTACTAGGCCACTGACGACCTAAAACGAATCAATTATAAAATATATATAATTGCTTATATCCTAGATCCCTTTACATTTTGAACATTTTAATAATTCCAAGGACACACAAGGTAATGGATGTTTTGCCACTGTATCATCAGTCCCTAGTACCCCCTAAGACAAGAATAAGCAACTGAGGATAATTGGTTTATTAATATACAAAATAAGTATAATGTAAATGAGTGTAAAATAAAATACAAGTACTAATACTACTTATATATACATGTCACTTGATACTGCTAATACACAACATGCCAAGATTAATACACAAGCAAAGCATGACTAGAAATAAATTACTGTCCAATTAAGCCCAAAGAGTCATGCCATGAATAATACTAAGCATGCAGCAAACTTTAAATATTATAGGTAAGAAATTGTATTGTAAAGACACATTAAATATGGTTACATAAAATGATCACAAAATACACATAAAGTTACAGTTAAAATAATGAGTTATACTTATCTAAGTCGAGACACGGAAAGTAAGATCGCCTTAAGGATAGCCAAAGATAAGAACAAGACAAATGAAATAAATGTAGCAAGAGTGAATTTAATTCATGCAAAACTAAATTTGAGGTTATCTTAAGAAACAGGAAGCCAAGCCAAATTTAAGGTGCATCCCAAGTTACCTCGGGGGCAAGGGACTGACACTAGTGCTGCCTAAACAACACTCATGACAGCCCCCCCAACCCCTCCCCCCCAAGCCCCCGGGCAACAGAAACACATGTTATTATCATACAACAATGTAAATGTAAATGCTTTGTGTATAAATACATGTAATACTAAACTACCTTCATCTACCTTATGTACAGTCCATGATAAGGATATATATATATAGTAAATGCCAACAAATATACATGTTAATCTAGTTCTACCATGTACCATTACAGAATCATAATGCACACATAAATGTTTTGTACATAAGTAAGAAATATGACATTTCTGTTAAATTAACGTAACCTCAGTATAGATTTTTACACATTTAAACATCCGAAGTTAAGGTGATCTTAGATGAAGAGTATATTATACACCTGGCGAGGTATGAGAGGTTTACATATTACATTACTTACATATAAAAAGACCCACCTGGCGAGTTATGAGAGGTTTACATATTACATTACTTACATATAAAAGACCCTCATGTTACATTGATTACACATGAGAAACATAATAGACGTAAATACTAAAAGAATAAAATATAAGAGTGATAATAAAAATGGGTTAAAAACTGCAACAGTCCGTTGTGGGAATAAGGGATGGGAGGGAGGGAAAATTTCCATGTTTCCAGTCTGTTTACATTAGTTACACTGAACTGACCTCCAGTTTTGGAGGGAAATACATAACCACCATTCTAGTGTTGTGTATTAAAATTTTACAACATTTCAGTCAGTGGAACAGGCCCAAATTCGTTGAAATTCAGATGGCCGCCAAAGGAGGCAAAAATTGTAATTTCAGTAAAAGTATATATATTGTGAGAATATTTCAGCTTCAAAATTCTGCTAAAACCTACGCAAACTCATTTGTTTAAACAGCCACCATATTTCTATAATTTTCCAAACATTTATCACCCACATTGGATACTTTGTCATCAGAACTGAATTAGTAAACCAATTAAAACATGATAGGATGAGATGTGCTCACAAGTCATAACATATTTGAGAAATTTATTTTATGTCGCATCAGGTGACACATCTGACTTTACATCAAGATCTTCTTCTCCCACCACTATCACATTGGAGCAGATTACTCTACAATGTCCAAATCCTGCTGAACATTGTAGCCCATGATTTTTACAAGTGCAATGTTTACTGATGCAACCTGTTATGCAGTTACATCTAATGATTTCCAACAGAGCATCAGAAGCAGCTTCTTTGTCTGTTAAAACCGGGAAAAATCTGTTTCCAGATTTATACCAACCGCAGTTCTCTGACTTCAACTTCTCATCTTGTCCCATCTATACTTGAACTTGTAGATAAACTCTGCGACAATGATAATGTGCAGCACTTAATGTAGGTGGAAGCACTTTAGGTCTAAAAAATGAGATGCTGGTTCCAACTTTCTGGTGAAACCTCAGCACTCTCAACAAATTTAATGTGTCACTCACTTTTCCCTTGTATACTTCAGAAAGTGCTTTTTCCCCTGCTTCTACAACTATTTCTTTGCCAATATCGTTCATAGTAAAAACTTTGGCCTGTTCCCTGAAGGTCTCACTGCTTTGTACTAACTACAGAGCCACTTTTTGCCAGTCCCATAGATTGCTGAAGTTGTGTCACAACCAAGTAATGCCTGGATGACAAGATTATTTTCTCTAACATGTGAATCAATACAAGCTTTCATTGCCTCAATGTCCCAACATCTAATCAGCTTTTTCCTGTTTTTCTTTGCTTCTGGGTGAGAGTAAATGTTGACACTGCAATCTTGAGAGTACCAACACAGAAGTAGTAAAATATCAGTATCATCAGCAACCACAAAAGTAGGCATATCGGAGTTTGCCAGAGATAGGGATAATGCAGTATTTGTGATCAGGATATCAGCATCACCTACAGCTTGCTTTACAGTCAAAATGTTGATAAACTTTTGTTTATTTGTCACATTTGCCTTTTCTTCTGCCTTGGAAAACCATAGAAATGGAAACAACAATAATTGCCACTCCCAATCCAGCACTTCTTCTTGCATGAGTCATATCTTTTGTTGGTGGCCCTTCAGAATAACCGTCAAAGACAATAACAGCATTCTTATAGTGTGACATACATGTGTACTGTTGGGTGATTTCACCATAAGTCATTCCCCGGTTCCACAGAATCCTGTGCAGAAATGCACCACCATCAAGAACATATAGAGCTCCAACTGAGTTGTCACTTTTACCTGGAGATATAAATTTCCAACGTTCATCTGGTAAAACAGATTTGTTTGCTTGTCTGAACATATAGAGCTCCAACTGAATTGTCACTTTTACCTGGAGACATAAACTTCCAACGTTCATCTGGTAAAACAGATTTGTTTGCTTGTCTGGCTTTTGTTTTACTGTCAAAAACAGCAGGGGATAAGTACAGAATTCATACTGAAAGGCCTCATCAAGGTTGACACAGCGAGAGCCTGCTGTAACAAATCTTTGGAAGAGGAGCTTAGGATCAAGGTTTATTTCTTCATCCTTTAACATGACAGCATTTATGCTACTAGGAGCAATAATCTGTCTTTTTCTTTTTTAATATGCATCCTGCAACAGTATTTCCAATCATACCTTGAATGATTTTCTTACCCAAATCTTTGGCTTATTCTGCATTAACACCAGCTCTCTTAGTAACACCTGTCACTACATTTATAAGTGACAGATATTCCCGAAATGGATTTCTTGCTTGCAGAGAATTCAAAATTTCAGACGTGTCCTTCATATCCTCTTTAACTCTTGAAGTTGACATTTTTGGTGCTGATCACTTGTTTGATAGCTAATGGATGTCATTTCCTGCATTGCAAGATTAATTTCAGAAGTTACACTTCCTGAAAGTAGCCATACCAGCCTCTGTGATTCAGTCATCCCAGGACCTCTGGTTAGCCCACCTGCAAGATATTCAACATAATATGTTTGCTGTATATTAGATCTTACTTTACTAAATTTAGTATGGGGCTCACTGGTGTAGCGGTAAGAATGCTTGCCCTTAACCTCTGAGGTTGCCAGGGACCAACTTGGCCCGGGCACTTCATGTTGAAAAGTTGGTAGTTACTTGCCGATGCCCGGTGGTTTACAGTGCAGATTCTTGACCAACTAGTATGTACTGGTTCCTTCACCCATAAACTACCCATCACACTATGACCCTGCTTATGGATGCGACATGAAACAACAAATAAATCTTAATGTAAAAAAATTTAGCAACAATAAATGGCTTGAATAAAGAACTGAGGTTGAGTGGGCCTGGTCCAGAAATTAACTGCTAAAGTAAACCCAAGTTTAACATATGAAGTAAGGATCCACTGTTGTAAATCAGCTTTGAGAAAAAAATACAATACCAACTCATATAACAAACCAAATGACATTTGGAAAATAATTACAATTAAGAGTAAGTTTTTTTGGAATTTGATAAATTAAATACCATGATTACTTGTAACATTTTATTAATCACCTGTCGATTTTAAGCTCTTCATGAGAACCTGCTCAATGACTAGATCAGTTGATAGGCCAGCCCAGTCTCTGTCAGAGCATCGGATAACATGTAATCCCTTTTCAAAGTATTAGTATACTTCAGGATATTCCTCTTCTAGTGTGTACATTTTTTGCAGATACATGTGAACAAACTTTGTGTAGTGGTTATATCTTGCAGTTGCTAAAAAGGCAACACTTGTAAAACAGTCAAATGCTTATGCCAGTTACCTAGTCGTTCAGCTTTGATAAAGGCTTGTAAAAGAGTAACCATATCTAAACACTACAGCCACAACCTTGCTGTAGGGTAGACTTTCAAATCACATTTAATTGATGACAGCACCTTTTGTAGCTCAAATAAAGAAGGAGCCTTTCCTGTTTCTGAAGGCAAAATCTTCTCATCAGTTAAGTCACTAAACAGCTGATTTAACTCACGTGCAAATGCTGGATTAGTATATGCTACTTCCTAGCTACTTTTTTGGATAGTATGTGTCAGATCTGGAACACTTATGTCAGTTGCTTCAGATACATTTTCACTAAGGTGTAGATTATCAGTGTTTACTGAACAAACTGGAAAATCAACAGAGATGTGTGGCCATAAGTAAAGCATGAACAGCAGCACTTACAAGTATGTGCCCTCTAACTGCCCATGACAAAGCTTTACCACACAACATATGAGATACTGTATTACTTGCATAGACACATTCAAGCACTTCTGAAAGCCTTGAACCTTGCAAGATGTTCCCAATAGCTCCTAGAAAATTGATTTCTGTATAAAATCCCCCAAAACAATATTTTTGATTTAACAGTCCCTGGAACTGTTTTCCTGCATTTGTAGTGCTTTTAGCCAAAGACGCTGATCAAAAGTTATTACATCTGTTTTACCATATTGTTTGGCATGATTTCCCAGATAAGCTATAGTGGCGTAGATACAAAAATTGTCACCTGGATATAGGTCAATCATTGATAAAAAGAACACTGAAGATTTTCTCGGGTGAGCAACTTTGTAAATACCTTGCATAAAACCAGACCACACAGGCCTAAAGCAGGCCTAAAGCAAAATGAAACACCCCAAAGATCAATCTTGAAAATTATATCCTCAGAGTTGCATGGAGGTAACTGCTTAAATTTTAGCAATGAGAGAACATCCTTTTTTGGAAAACAGCAGTAATATCTGTTGGCAAAACTGTGACACGCGGAATTACTGAATTTTGTTTGATTTCTGGTGTTCACATTACAATCATACCCATGCCATGAAATCTGTTATGACCGTCTATTGTACACAAGTTGTGATCCACATTATCAGCACTGTACTGAATAAAACTTTCAGATGGAAGACTAGGAAGCGCTGTACTCGGATAAACAGCTGCACTGTGTTCAAATTTGCAAACTTCAGCATAGCTACAACAAACGCCATGTTCAAACTGGCGATGAAGCTGAACTCCAAGTCCCAACTGGAGTGGTGCCATTAAAACAAGTGGTCGTGTACCTTGGACAAGGGCTTGACCAATTGAGGCTATTTTGAGTTTTGATTAAACTTTTAAAAACAGTGTCTGGAGAAATGTAAGAAGTGATGATGGAATGTAGGACAGAGCAGCCTCCACCGATGCCATCACAGGATAAATAGTTTTTACCCCACTGCCCTTAAGGGCTGTTGGGGTATTGTTTTCACCCATGGCGTCCGGATGGGCGGGTGGCTGGAAGAAGTTTGTCCAGCCTTTATCTCAGAAATCTTAAGGTGTAGGCAGTTGATACTTGGTAGGGACATTGGTTAGGAGGTGTAGGTGTGTAATGTCATGGTCTGACCTTGATTTGACCTTTAACCTTGCCGTAGTGACCTTGAGTTTGAAAATCTTGTCACGGCCATATCTCAGAAACCGTAAGGTGTAGGAAGTTGATACTTGGTAGGGACATTAGTTAGGAGGTGCAGGTGTGCAACGTCATGGTCTGACCTTGATTTGACCTTTGACCTTACCGTAGTGACCTTGACCTATAAAATCTTGTCCAGGCTATATCTCGGAAACCGTAAGGTGCAGGAAGTTGATACTTGGTAGGGAAATGGGTTAGGGGGTGTAGGTGTGCAATGTCATGGAGTGACCTTGATTTAACCTTTGACCTTGCCGTAGTGACCTTGACCTCTAAAACCTTGTTTGGGCTATATCTTGGAAACTGTAAGGGGTAGGAAGTTGATATTTGGTAGAGACATTGGTTAGGAGGTGTAGCTGTGCAACGTCATGGTCTGACCTTTATTTTACCTTTGACCTTGCCGTAGTCACATTGACCTATAAAATCTTGTCCGGGCTATATCTCGGAAACCATACAGTGTAGCAAATTGATATCTGGTAGGGACATTGGTTAGGAGGTGGAGGTGTTCAACATCATGGTCTGACCTTGATTTGTCCTTTGACCTTGCCGTAGTGACATTGACCTATAAAATCTTGTCTGGGCTATATCTCGGAAACCATAAGGTGTAGGAAGTTGATATTTGGTAGGAACATTGGTTAGGAGGTGTAGGTGTGCAAAGTCATGGTCTGACCTTGATTTGACCTTTGACCTTGCCATAGTCACATTGACCTATAAAATATTATCCAGGCTATATTTCAGAAACCATAAGGTGTAGGAAGTTGATATTTGATAGGGACATTGGTCGGGGGTTATATGTGTGCAACATCATGGTGTGACCTGGATTTGACCTTTGATCTTGCATATCTGATGCTATTTTATCTCTCTACAAGTATATCTGATACTATTTTATCTACATTATATCTCTCATATCTTTTACTTGAATCTTGCTTGATGCGCCTTTGGGTGTCTTTTGATGTAGATTAAGCACTGTTAAAGTCATATTAGAATTCATTAAGGGTTTTACTTTTGCAACTTCCCATTGTAATAGATGGTATTACATCATGTGAGTGACAGGTTTTGCCCCAACTCCACATATAAGAATGTATTGCCACATCTGTATGTATCGGTAATATTCAAAACATTGAAACCATAATTCGACCGTACATAATTATGATATTTTCATTGACAGCTATTCTCCGGTTAAGAAGTTTGACATCTTCATAACATTTAGTTTACTGAATTCTCTTGTCTTAATACTTAATCTTTGCATGCAGTGCTCTCAAGGTATCCCAATCTATGTACTGTTTCACTAGTTCTATATCTCATGGTATTGAAAAATATTTCCCCAGGCTGTGGGGTACGGGCATCTCTGATCCTATTTTTGTCATCTTGTTTTAATGTCATTCCACAGCAGTTTAGCAGCAGTGATCAAAATTCTAGTTTTTACCTCTTCTGTGTTTTATTTCTTTGCTTGAGAGTAAAAACCTTGGAGAATGCAAGAGGTTTGGCTGGACATGGTTACAAGATTTGCCTTTCCATTGATCTCAGTTATGACTACCTTATCCCCAAAATGTTTTTGAATCATCACCTTCATGTAAGGTTCACTGTAAGATTTAGCTTCTGTGCCATCTATGTATTCAGCCATTTTTTTTCAATAAGATCTTGCACAGTTGTTTGCTCATTGTCATTTTCCTCAAGATATTGAATTACTTTCATGAAAGCGTCTGCTTGGATTTGGTCACATGGCCGTCCTCTCTTCTGTGGATTACCTGTACCTGACAGTACATAATATTTGAAAGGTACTTCTTTGTTGGTTTTCGAAAGTTTGTGTTACAAATTTGATGATACATTGCATCAGCAGCCGGAAGATCAAGTACATTTTCTATCCTAGCTTTAACAGTTGCAGACCAGTCATCATTTCTTTTGGCACAACACTCCAAAACACTGTTCTGAAAATCATAAGTTTGAACCAGTGTTAATTTCTGCTCTTTTTCTTACCTTGTGACATATCACATTGACCAGAAAAGATACATTGTCTATTATATACAAATGCAGGCTCTCCATACTGCTTGAGCTGCTGATATTATTATCGCTAATGTGTCATTATTATTATCATTTTATTTTGTTTCCATATTTTAAATATTTTCTTACAGTATTTTAATTATTTATTGCAAATTGAAACCACATTCTTACTTTTATAACCATATTCAGCCATTTCTCCATTTAAATTCATCTATGTGGTGGCCATATTGGATTTATGTAAATTAGACTAAGTTCCACCAACTCAAATGTTGTAAACTTTTTTCTTTGAAAGTAGTACTATTTGGGAGCTAATGGTAGTAAAATGGTTTATGTTGCAACTTGTTTGAGGTCAAACCCTATTTTGACTGGACTACAGAAAGGCGCCATATTTAGGGTATCATTTACAAAATATCTGTTGACTTTTGTTACAGATCTTGAAGCAATTTTACACTTGAAACGATGCAATATGGAGCTAAACTTCAAAGTCATGTTTCAAAATTGGTGTACATAAGAAGATATTAAAGAAAAACAAAGTGAATTGGAAATTAAGGATAGACAATGAGTATCATGACTATGATCACTTTGACAAGACTATTAGAAAATATGTTTCAGTATACCAAATACCCTCACACAAGAACAATCCTGTTACCTCCTAATACATTCAAAAGCTCTAAAAGCAATAATAAAGGAGATCAAAGCCAAAAATATATATACCTAATGGCAAGACAGTCACAGTTCTGATGCATGTTGTACAAATAAGTGTGATCTTTGACTGTGTCTCTGAGATTGTGCCATAAGATGAGGCACTAGATACAAATGTGTGCCTCTTCATTAAAGAGTTGAAATTGGTAAAGAGACCAGTTGCAGTGGTAAACATTTTAGAAGGCTTTAATTATCCTGTTCAAAAATTGGAAAAACTCTTAGTTATGTCACAGAACCAGAAGTAAGAGCTAGCCATATTGGCCATTAGGCCCGAAGAATGACTCCAGCTTATGTTTGCCTTAAAACAAACTATGATACACCAAAAAGGTTCACTGATTTGTGGCGATTTCTAGTAGAAATATTTTCCTGTAAGGCACTCTGTACACAAGTAAAAAAATCAGTAATTCTACTTTTGTGACCACAGTCTCAATTGGGAAAAACTGTTTGCTTTCTTACAAAACCACAAAAGTCTATCTCTACCTCATCAATCATGTTACAATTCTACGAGGAAATCTAAGAAATAGCTGATTCAAAGAACCCCGATTTTGCTTGCCTACTGAAGCACTTCATTAAAAATCTTTTAATTCCTGCATGGAGTAGCCCCAAGTGTGTAATTGTTTTAGAATTTGATATGATTCATAAACCTTGAAACATTTATGGCAATAAACTGGTAGGTTTTGGTTGAAAAGTTTAACCAAATATCTTTGTCTTGGATCTATGCATGTCTCTCTTTCTATTGTGTAAGTATACTATTAGTACAATATGTCCTTGTGCTACAGGACCCAAAGCATCATTTAACCCATACCAACTGCACAAGTACAGTTCAAACTATCAAAGACTGATATTCCTCTGACTAAAAGGTAGAGGCTCCAGAATGACCATATATCCAAGCCCCCGAAGTTCTTTAGCCTGCGACTGCTGATAGGACTGAATGACAGAGGACTGTCGTTTTAAGTGGTCATGTGAGCCACGATTTACCTGCATGTACCTTTGTTTGAACCAACAACCTCTGAGTTCCTGGACAAGTGTATAACCCACTAGGCCACAGTATGTATCTGTCACACTATTGCTATTCTGACGATTTAATTATACTTCACATAAGCTATTCTACATTCCCATTGTGGATTGCTAATTTTGAAAATATACAAAAACTTGGTCACTTTTCTGCGATGCTAAACTCCCACCATTCAGCAGTATAATACACATTTATATTCATAAGAATGGATAGATGAGTCTGGCCCCAATAGTATCCTTGCACTGGTGGCGATGCATGTGAAATGATTATTTTGACTAAATCGCTAATTTCATAAGATTAGAAAGTATTATCAAAATATACCATAGGCCAGAACTTCCTGATTTTGAATATTTTTTCTGTTGCGAAGAGGACTATGTTAGACTGTTTTGGATCTGTTAGTGTTAATTACTGCTTTAACCTCATAAATATTTTAAGTTATTTAATAAAATGTACAAAAATCAATAAAGAGTGTTTTTATTAATTTCAGTCTATTGCAATTGCAATTTTACTCACAGTGTATTGATTGAGTGTATTGTGAGTAGTATAAAGGGGGGCATTATAGCAATTAAAAGTTAATCTGAGGAGCGGTTTGGAGCTCCTAAAACTGGGGTTTCCAATTAAAATCAACGGGAGTGGATAATCTCAGGAGTGATCAGATATGAGGCTCCTGAGATTATCTTGAGCTCCTAAGATGGGGGTTTCCAATTAAAATCAACGGGAGTGGTTAATCTCAGGAGTGAACAGATATGAGGCTCCCGAGATTAACCAGAGTGCGCATGCGCGCGCAAAAGATTAGGGGAGTGCGCATGCGCGCGCAAAAGATTAGGGGAGTGCGCATGCGCGTGCAAAAGTTTAGGGGAGTGCGCATGCGCGTGCAAAAGATTAGGGGAGTGCGCATGCGCGTGCAAAAGTTTAGGGGAGTGCGCATGCGCGTGCAAAAGTTTAGGGGAGTGCGCATGCGCGTGCAAAAGATTAGGGGAGTGCGCATGCACGTGCAAAAGTTTAGCGAAGAGTGCATGCGCGTACTGTTTATTAGGATGCACATGTGTGTCTTGCGCATGACCTTGTGCATGCACGACTTGTTTAGTAGAGTTTGTAAACTTGTAGTTTTACATCTGATAATATGGGCATGTGTTGAAACTTAAATAATTTTATTTTCTGTACATATAGTGCCTCCTGTGACTAATCATGAATACACATAAAGTCTTACCCAAGAAAGTGCATTGAAATGTAAAATTTGTGTGGAGAAGTGCAAAGTGAACATAGCTATTTTCGTTTTATCAAGCTCATTAAAAAGAAAGAAAACATTAAAAGTTTAAAGTTTATTATTATTTTCTTTGACAGTAATATCGTTCTTCATCTTCTAATATATTTGCTCTCAGTGTCATGTTATCCGGTGTTTCCTGCCTCAGATCAATGAACAGATAGCTATACGGCCCCAGGGTCATCACTCTTTCATACACCTGTACAAGGTATTCTGGATCTTTGGGGTACATCTGTCGGGCTTAATATTGAATCTGGCTGGCATTTCTGGGATTCTTAAACAGCACCATGTAGTGTGTGTTCAAACTGATAGTTCTCTGAAATTTGCTTTGGTGAAACACATTCTGGGTCATTGCAATGACGGATATATTTTTATGATGACTCCCTTTGGTAAAGAGGTCAGCCACTCCACTGTCCAAGCTGTCCATCATGTCATCTAACACCAGGAGACACGATTCCAGTTCTTCAACATCTGGTAAGCCTAGTTGGAATTCCACATTTTTCATGGTGGTGTAAAGAGGTTGCCATTGGGAATAGCACCACACTATTCTTTGTGGGCATTGGTAAATCTTTTCATGTTTCAGTTCCAGTAGCCTTTTTAGAAATGATGTTTTTCCACTTCCTGTTGGGCCAGCCACTAGACAAGTAAACGGATGAATCAGCTTAGGTAGGGCAACAGTGATGCAGGAACCATCTTGGTAGTGCATAGGCTTTGAACGATGCACTGGCATTTCAGGTGTCATCTTCTCGTGGATACTTTTCATGTGTCGTTACAAATTATCACTTCGAGAAAATGACTTGCCACAGACTGGACACTGAGACATCTTTTCAGATCAGTGTTTTATTGAAAAATGAACTTGTTTGTAAAACTTACTGCTATTTATATTTTTCTCCTCCTCCTCCTGATATTACCCTGATCATTCTGTTTACTCATATTCCATCCTCCTCCTCCTCCTCTTCCTCCTCCTAATATTACCCTTGATCCTTACTCTTATTTTCCCTCCTTCTCCTCCTCCTCCTCCTATTATTACCTTGGATCCTTATTCTCACTAAATCCCTCCTCCTCCTCCTCCTCCTCCTAATATTACCCTTGGTCCTTATTCTCATTTTCCCTCCTCCTCCTAATATTACCCTTGATCCTTATTCTCACTAAATCCCTCCTCCTCCTCCTCCTCCTTCTCCTAATATTACCCTTGATCCTTATTCTCACTCCATTCCCTCCTCCTCCTGCTCCTCCTCCTAATATTACCCTTGTCCCTCATTCTCACTCCATCCCCTCCTCCTCTCACTGTATAAATAAAACACTTTTACTGTATAAACATATTTATTGTCTAACAATAATGCCTTGACTAAAAATATAGGTACAATATGTACAATTAATTAGCTTAAATATTAATTTTATAAATGTGCAAGACAATATAATGGTTTCGAACAACTAATTTTAAAGCACAACAAAAGTTAAACCAATTGAAATAATTTATTTATGATTCATCAGTAGAAGACCATTTATCATTTCATCAAGACCATTCACCATTTATCATTTCATCAGGACCATTTATCATTTATTATTTATTTATTATTTTTTATTTTTATCATTTATTATTTAACCTTTTATTATTTATTATAATTTCTTATTATTCATTTTGATCATTTATCATCATTTATCATTTCATCAAGACCATTTATTATTTCATCAAGACCATTCATCATTTCAGCAAGACCATTTTCACCAAGACCATTCATCATTTCATCAGTATTTTTTTACAAAGTTTTCAATCTGGTCATCACTGTATTTCTCCATCCTGTTGACAGTCGTCTCCATGCTGCAGCCAGCAAAGGTGTGGAGAGCAAATAATGCACAGTAATGTCCACAGGCCAGTGAGAAAGGTCTTTGCAGTTGAACATCATTGTAAGTGCAAATATGACCTTCAAAAAATGTGCTGAATTCTTTGAAGACAGGTGGTAATCCATAATAGTCAAAGTACAGACCCTCACCTTGGTCATTGATGCTGAGTGCCACCCAGTGGGTTCCTTCATTGTGAGAGCAGTCTGTGTTGCAAATAAAGACACATTTTTCTGTTGGACTTCTCAGCTCATTTCTGGCAAAAACTCCGGTGTCCCATTCCGGTGGCTTGAAGGTATTTAACACTTTTTCCAATTCAAATGTATTCATCAGTTCAGAACTCTACAGGGTAAAGTCAGTAACAACGGATCTGTACTGGTCAATTTCAATAGTATTTTCAAATTCTCCATACACAACAATGTTCACAGTTTCTGTCAATTCTTTTTTGAAGTGCACCTCAAGTGACACTGTGCCAGTCTTTCTCAAATTCACATATCCCCCACCCTCTTCCAGATCAGGTGACAAATCAAAACAGATCAAGGTATATCCTTTTTTATACTCCTCCCTATCTATGTGGTTCCCTTCATCTTAATACATGGATCCCATGCCAGAGAAGAGAGTCATATAGCAATTCATGTAGTCTCCAGTCTCAAAATCAGGTTGAAGTGCCTTACCAGGAACGGATGTGCCACCCACATTCAGTGCGATATGGTCCATATCAAAATGTTCAAACTGGAATGGGTTAGTTTGGTACGTTCCATTGATGCCACTGTTTCTGAAAAAACCTATGACAATACGTTTTGGAATTTGACCCGAATACAAATTTTCTTCTGCATGACTTCTTGTGCCTGAACTGACTGTGTACGTCTTACATTCACCTCGGGTGATGGGGTACTTGGCTGTTCCCATTTCTAACGCCTTTGCGTGAGCTGCCTGGATGACTGAATTCACTTGAACTTTTCTGATCATCATCTTAACACTATCCAGCTTCACTTTAAATACGGTATTATCTGTTGGGCTGACTATGGCGAACTTATCCTTGCTTCTGGTTAGACGCAACTTGATGGGTGTGTGATTGAGTATGTAGCGATCTTGGAACATGAGGTCCAGGTGCAGTTTTCCCATCATATCTATCAAGTGACTTTCACGGGCAAGCTCCTTTCTTTTGACATATCCCTCATTGTGCTGGTCAAGAGAAAAGTTATTTGTGTCTTTGTACCACATCGATGCCGTGAGTTGACTTTGTTTGCTCTCAGTCCCAAAACTGAGGACTGTTTCTATGTACGCTTTGTAAGGATAGGTGTTATTGGAGGTGGTGACTAAAGTGTCTTTCAGGGTCATGTCAATCTGACTAAACAAAGCATGCAGCCAAAAATTTACCGGGGCGACATCTGCAGTGGCACCCAATATCTCCCTGTCAGCATCCACAATTTTAGCCTTGACTCGAATGAAGCTGTTTTTCAAATCTATGTACTCTCAGTCAGTCTCAGCAATTTTAAATTCACTGGTATCATCACTGTCCTTGACTGCTGTGATTGGTCCATATTCTACCCATCTCCCTTCTTCAACACTGGTTTGAGTGAGTGGCACACCAAACAAATCCAATTCACTTTTGACGCACTCGCATGACAGCGGCATGTTTAAGAGTAAATATCTTTTCTTTTTTTCCTGGAAGGTCCTCCTCTTTTGACTGCTCTTGATGAAATGACGCGCTTTCTTTGCTTGCTGTTCCTTTTTTTATCTCCCAAGTAATCTTGTGCCAGTTCAACTCCTGCTTTGAGAGCTTTCTGTCCCAAGGATTTTGCCAGTGCAATGGCACCTTTTTTCAACAGGGGAGCACCCACTCCTACAAGAGTCATTCCATTCCATTTTCCATTGTAAAGTTCCTTTTAACTTTTGATACAGGTGCTGACCTTTACTCCTCAGAGAAGGTGGCAGAGTGATGGTCAAGTCATTTTCTAAATCTTCTTTAGGGTCTTCCACAGGGACCACAGGATCTGGAAAAGGATCCCCAGGTTCGGGGTCTTGCTTTCGATCATAAGTCAGCAGACGATTCATCGACTGATTGTACAGCTTCATTTTTTCAGTTGGTTCCAATACGGGGTCTTCTAACAGTCCACTCATATCCTTTTCTAATCTGGCCATAGCAGTAGCTGTGGCATCTCTTCCCACTGGTGCACAGTCTCTGGTGATCAAGAATGACTTGGGCACAACAATCTTTTCTATAAATTTATTCATCGCCGAGTGAAAAGCCCTACCAGTTTTTTAGCAAGTGGAGGAATAACAGTTCCTAAAATAGGAGCCAATAAAGCAGGCAGGAATCCACCCTTTTTCCTTAATGCTCGCAATTCTTCTTTATACTTTGCAGTCTTTTCTTTTCTTTAAGCCCAAGAGGAATATTCCCCTCTAGAATATTGTGAGCACAATCTACAAAACAGTGAATGAGTGGTCTGTCCGCACCACGAATGATGTACTTTATTGCTTTGGGGTCACCTTCAGCTAAAATCCTTAACACGTATTTGTTCTTTTTAACGACATGTTTTCACCATGACTGCTCACGTTGGAATGTCAACACAGGTTTAGAAAACCTTCTATTTATAAAAACTGGTGATGTCTGTGGCTGGTATCCAAGAATCATACTTTGGAGGCCAATGTAACCACCTCACCAAGACCTCTTTGGGGCGACCTTTAATTTTGCGACTTTTCAAAATTTTTTCAACCTTATAATACTCATTGGGAGTGACCTTCTGCAGCTCTTCTTCATAAAATGTTCCATCAATGGACTCCCCGGCATAGTCTTTGATTTTGTATGTGGGATACCTCTGTGTTCCATCTCGGTTGACTATTTGGAACAGTTCACCACTCCACCTCTGATCATACTCTCTTGTGAACGTCTTTCTGGCACGTGAGATCCTGACAAAGTCCCCAACTTTAAACTTAAAAGTGGTCTTTCATTCTTTCATCATTCTTTCTGAATTCAAGTTGCTCATTGTGACCTGTGCTGGTGCCATTTTAATGGATCAGTGTACACTTGAGTTGTAAGCCCGAGTAAAGTCTTGCAGTACATCAATATAACGGTAAGACTGTTTATATGTAAAGTACTTGTAGATTTTTCCTTTGATGGTTTTAATAGCCCGTTCAGCATAATTGGCCTTCACTTCATTTTGGGTCACAAAGTGACGGATCAAGTGTGATTTGAATAAATTCTGAACTTTGTGTCCTAAAAATTCTGTTCCTTTGTCTGAACGCACAACTTTGGGTACTCTTTCTTTAAAATTTTTTGTGAACGCATGAACAACTTCATTTCAAGATTTATCCTTGAGTGGCACCGTCCATACATAGCGAGAAAAAATGTCTATAGCTAAAAGAATGTAATGATAACCATCGTTGTATTTTGAAATTTTCGTCATGTCCATCAAGTCGACATCCCACTGTTGATCAATTGTCCTGACAATGACTTTATTTCTTTTAAATTTCTTTCTGGATGGTTTGTGAAATGTGTATGTCTCCTCTCCACTCAACCAACTTTTCACGGCATTGAGGGTCACAGTGCTGTCTTGTTTGACGGCAGCGTCATACAGTTTCTGAGGACCCGAAAAGCTTGCGGAGTGTGAGGGATCAAAGAAAATCGAACTTAAAAGCTTATTCATTCTTTCTTTTTTATACTGGGATTTGGCAATATATATCCCAAAGATGAACACAGCAATGGTTGCCAAATACCCTTTTCGTCCTGGTTTAATGATAAATTCACAACAGATGCTATGATTACAATAGCAAGTATGATCATCTGACAGGAGTATTTGACCAAGGACTTTTCACACCAATTATCCATGTGTCTCCTTTGCGACCTTGCAACTGAATGATCCCTTCTGCTGAGAGAGGCATCTATTTATGTGCATTGACTGCAAAATACCAGCGTATTTTCAATTGTTATAATTGTCATGATGATCCAATTTTAAAAGGTGGAGATTCAAACATGTTGTTTCATGTTGAATTGGTTTTGTCTGGACCTCTGGCTTCAAACAAAATAAATTTGGAAGGGATGTGGAATAAAATCTTGCTCACTTTAAAGAAATTAAATCAAGATTTTTTTTTCAAAATTCTTTGTATAAACCGTTTCACAAAGCAATTCACTCAAAAGTTCTCCCCACTGATTGGCTCCTGGCATATGTTTCAACTCAGTGACCTTAAATAAAACTCTGCTTAATCCACATCCCCAAAATATATCTTCGTGCACCCATACAAAGGTTTTGTTTTTTTGCTGTTTTAAACAGTTTTTAAAGGTCTCATCTGTCTGCCATCTTTTCTTTAAAATCAACTTAACTAAATAATTTTGATCAAAAACAGACAGACGTTTTAAAGTCTGACAGTATGCGTAAATATTTTGAAAATCTTTAGACCCCACACTAAAACTAAAAGGGTAAACAGGAGATAAAATATTGTCTGTAATTTCTGTACATTGGTGTTCTTCCCAGGGACACAATACTATATCTAAAGGTTTGGTGTGCACATCATCCATCAATTCTCTTTTACAATAAAAATTTCCAATACCAGCTCGACGTCGTTCATAAGTAAATAAAGTGTTATCTCTCACATGAAAACCTTTATTTATTCCCACATCAGTTTTACCCGTATGTAAAACTTCTTTGCACTTTTCCAAAGGATTTTCAATATCAGCTTTATTTAAACCCTTTAAAGCAGTTTTGCAAAAGCCATCCCTGTCTTCTAACACGTAAGTTTTAGAGCAAAGAGCCACCATTTCTTGTCCGTGATCCTTTTCAATCTTAAATAAACCAGCCTGACGTTTGTCGTAAGCCCTGTGTTTTTCACAGCATTCTCTGGGGAACCAGTAAGGATTGGGGATCACTTCCTTTAAATGACAAGATTTAAATATTTTATGTAAAAACTCTTCTTTCAAATGCGGTTTGACAATGTCGGCCAGTGTATTTCCAGACATGGCAAAGTAGGTGCTGTCCGTATCCATTTCAATATATTCAAAATCACTTCTTTCCACGTAATAGTCTAAACAGTCGTAATACCACTCCCAACATTTTCAATTTTGCGTACTGTAAAATACTGTAACCTATTTGAATGGGTAAGTTCAATCTGTTTCGACTTGGACATTTCCACTTCACAAAAGTCTTCTGAAAATTCTGTCAGTTTCTTAAAATGGGGATCATTGACTTTCATCTGAATATCTTTATCCCCTCTCACATAAATGACTTTTTGATGTTTTTCCTGATCCATAATCATAGAACCAAATCCACTGTTTCTAATTAATTTCATTGTATCTGCTATAATACTTTGATCTTTGTGAACATCACCAGCTCTTCTGGCATCACTCACTTTATCGTGAAATTGTTTAAAACAAGACATTGGAGAAAATTCAATGACTTGATACACCTGTGTGACAATCAAACCATAGTCTAAGTACCACTTTAATAAAGGGGATAACAGTAAAAGCCTTTTGGCTTTCATGCCACCCACCAACAATTTGCGAGGATGCTTTCCTAAATTCAGTTCCTCAATTTGCTTCTGAGTGTATTCCCCCATCGCGTCAAAAGGAATAAAACAGGTGCAAAATAAAGGCGACATTTCACTAAAATAATCATATAAATGATTTGGTACTTCCACATTCACTTCCAGCATTCCAAACAAAGATTCTTGCTGAATATCTTTCAAAATCGTGTCAACACTGAGTGAACCTTTATGCTTTTGATAATAAGGGGGTAAATATTTGTCATAATTTAAACAGGGTCTTAAATGTTTGACGTAGTCACATTCCCTTATTTTTTCCACTTGTTTTTTTTCTCTTTTTTCCATCAATTTAGGCCTCGATTTCCAAGCGTTTTCCGTTAAGTGACACCTGTGCCCGTGAAAAAAACATCCGTCTATTTCATACACCACATTGTTCTCACTGTCAAAACCGTCACAAAAATATTTGCCTATTCTTTTTTCATTACCCGTATTTAATTTGTGCTCAATGTTGACTTTTCCCACATCAGCCAAATGATCCATCCAAACGTACATGTCCAAATATTTATGCGATACCTCCGGCTTAAAATTGGGAAAATGTCTTCTCACAAAACAACCGGTGGGCATGGGCTGAGATAAAGCCCACAAATAAAGCGCGTTACAGTCATAGCCGATGATATTTTTGCACACTTTTTTTCCGCGAATCAGAGTTTCGTTCACTTTATGATGTCGACAAAATATAATGGAAGCTCCACCAATGATATTTTTTTCACCGCTTTGTACAGATATTGATCCTTTTTTCCACACAGCAGAAATAACGCATCTTTAGACTGCTGAAACATCATTTTTCTGGCAATCCCGGGTACAGAAATAGTTTCTTTCAAATAATCAATGCCATTGTCCCTGTAAAGCACATGCATTTTTTCAACGGCTTTGACAAAGGGACCCACATCCAAATTGTTGTAATGCATTAAAAAATCTTGAAAAGTACGCATATTTTCTTCTTTCCATACTTTTTGAACAAAAGCGTAATTTTTGGCAATGTCCATTTCCGTTTCACCCAAAGTGTTTTGAACTTTTAAACTGGAATAAAAAGCATCGGGAGGAGGTAAATGTGTCCAGTTTAGTTTTGCTTTATCATCAAACCATTCGTAAGGAAAATAAAATTTACTTTCAGCTATTTGAAAAGCTTTCAGAAACTTGGAGTAACTGCAGCCGGGAGCTAAAAAGTTAGAAATGTCTAAAAAATGAAAATTTTTGTCACTTAAACACATGTAACTGTTGTTTTTCTTTATGACAAAATAATTGCTTTTCTTTTCGAGTTCTAAAAGTTGCACAATTTCTGTTTTCATTAAATTCATGTCATATTTCCCCGAATTAAAACCCAAAACGGGGATTTCTTGCAAATAAGTTTCAAATTTTTCCCTGATGGAAACTTCCTTGATTTGTTCTAAAATATGTCTCCATTTAAGGTGAGCTAATTCACAGATTTCTTGTCCTATCTCAGTCATGTAGTTTAACATGTCTTTTAAAAGTTTTTTCAAGTCATCTTGCACAAAACACCGAGGTTCCCTAAAACCTTCCACATTACTACAGACACTGACACTGATAGGGACGTGTCAGGCTTCCCATTTTAATTTATCCGATACTATGCAAGGTTCTTTTTGTAAAATAACTTCAAAGTCATACACGATAAACCAAGGAAAAAATGCATCTTGAACCGAAATTCCACAGCTTTTTATTTGATCAAACATGGTCTCTGAGGGTGCATAAAATGTCCCCGGATATTCCCATTTGGTTAAACCTTTGCACTGCTTCATGTGTCTGTGCCACTTATAAGCTTTATGAAACATCTTTTGACAGGCCACACAAGTAAATTTTCTGGCATAACTGTGAAAGTCTTTGATGTAACTTAAATGAGTTTTGTATCGATTTAAATACATGTCATTTTCAAATGGAGACCTGGATATAAATAAAGGAATCACGGTATCATCCAGTTGTAGTTCGTACACATGCAAGTTTAGGCGAAAACACTTTTCCAAATCTGGCATATCTGCTAATTCCACATTTTTTTTACCCGAAAATTCTTCCCACGTCTGCAACAGGTTTGCTTTCTCCTGAACTCGATTTCGATGATAAGCCAAACACCGAAAAAAACAATTATCATCTTTATACGGTTTGTTATTAGAATCCACTTCCATACTCACAATGCTGCGCTTTTGCTTGATATAATCGGGTAACACACCTTTTCCCAGAGGAAAATTCGTCGGAGTGACGTCAAATCTCACATTCGTGATCATGAAAGGTCTCCATTTGCTGTTGGGTCTCAAATTATTCATGTATTCCAAAGGATCCAAACGTCAAATTTTATTCTGAAATATTCTCAAATATTTTCTACTTCCAATCAGAAAAGGTGAGGGAAACAGAGAGTCGTTTACTTGAGGTGCAAAATATCTGTATTCTCCAGTTTCCATATTCCTTAAAATAAGACCTAAAGAAAGATTGATTTTAAAGGCACCGTTTTGATCCGCAAAAATCTCATCCAATTTCCACCAAATTTCATCTACACCATCCCTCAAATTATTCGTGGGTAAATTGTAAATCACTTTTCGTCCTTTGTCGATTTTAGCATCGGCTAATATAACCTTTTGATTTCCTTCATAAATCTGCCTCAAAGGTTCGTCTCTCACCGGATCACCCCAGGGAGGTTCATCTAAATGAGCCTCTTGACGCCAAGGCCTGTTCTGAAGAGCACCACCATGCTGCGTGTTTTGATGCAAGTGCAATTCGTGACGTCCCTCAAATATAACGTCACAACGACGACATTGACATTTTCTCCTTTTACGTTTTTTGGTGTTCACTGCAACAACACCATCAGATGGTTCACCATTTGTTGCAGATGATACTTTTTCTTTTATTTCCTTTGCTTGTTCACCCTTAGTTTTAGCTGTTGAACATACTTTTTCGTGTCTTTTTTTATTAAAAACAGATGAAAATGTCTTTGAACAAGTTTCACATTTGTTTTTCTCGATAACCTCAATGTTGCCATTCGTTTTGACTGTACAAGAATGCTGCTTCCACATTTGCTTTGAAGCAAACGTGTAATGACACTTTTCGCATTGAAATTTTTTTAAATCTTGCAAAAGATTTGCCCCTACATTCACACACTGATTTTCATGTTTCACCCTTTTTTGTACACTCACATACCCTTTACCACAAATGTAACAATGCAATCTATTTTTAGCCTGCAATTCAAGACATATGTTTTTGTGTTGTTTTTTTTTTTTTTGTTGTTGTAAGCACAAGAAAACGCTTTAAAACAGTATTGACATTGCCTGTTCATTTTTGAAGAAGTAACACCAGGATGTGAACTACAAATAAAATCAAAGATTTAACCGTGAAATGATCTGTTGGATTCTTTTTAACAAATGTACCTATGTTTTAAAGCATCGTCTTTTTATACTGTAAGCAACGTCTTAATAAACAGTACACGCATGCACTCTTCGCTAAACTTTTGCACGCGCATGCACACTCCCCTAATCTTTTGCACACGCATGCGCACTCTCTAAAATTTAAAATCTACCCTAATCTTTTGCGCGCGCATGCGCACTCCCCTAATCTTTTGCGTGCACATGCACACTCTGGTTAATCTCGGGAGCCTCATATCTGTTCACTCCTGAGATTAACCACTCCCGTTTATTTTAATTGGAAACCCCCATCTTAGGAGCTCAAGATAATCTCAGGAGCCTCATATCTGATCACTCCCGAGATTATCCACTCCCGTTGATTTTAATTGGAAACCCCAGTTTTAGGAGCTCCAAACCGCTCCTCAGATTAACTTTTAATTGCTATAATGGCCCCCTTTATACTACTATTGTGGAGCAATCAATCAATAAGTATGAATGCAAAAGTCCAGTTTATGGGTATAATACTTTGCATAAAGCGTGGTAACTAGATTATGAAAGCGATATGAATATTTTGTTCATAAATCACCCATATTGGTGTAGGAGTGTTATGTTGTTCCTTACATGACCAATAGAGTGCAGAAACAGAACAGTATATCGAAGTTAGTTGGTCTGGTGTTTCAGATGAGCAAATTCCACGTTTGTGTAGGAATAGCTGAATCAGTCTGTGTTGAACAGTATCTGACACCTACAAATGCATAACCCAAGGCTATTGTGGAATCTCATACAGATTCCATCAAAAATTATTATAATATGTATATAATAAAATAACAAAATGTGGTTAACATAATGTTTCATAATGATGAACATGGTTAAGAACTGAAGGCAAAGATTAATACACAAAAACTCAATACGAATTTAAGACTAAAATTTTCCCACTTTTTGAGTTGGGAAAAAAAATTGTCTTGCCAATTTTACAATTAGCAAAAATCACAACATTTCTTACATTATATGGTAAAAAACCGGATCTGCCCAAGAAAGGTAAAATAGGACTATTTAATTTTAAAAAGTTCATTTTTAGTGTACAACTTTTATATTTGAAACAACAGTTCCTTATATAAGATCCAAATGTTCTGTGTGTACACCAGAAAAACAAACTAAGAGTTAATAGTCACAATTTACCCCAGTATTCTCCACTTGGGGGTGGAAGTGGGTCATCCGGGAACCAAGCAGGAGAAGATTCTCATGGCTCTATCCCACCACTGACGCTAAAATGCTTTTCTGTATTCAGATGTGTAGTAGCACTGAATAGTAGAAAGTCCTTCGAACAATGCTTTTCTATTCACAGTTAGTGTCATCAGGGGAGTCATCCATTAAAATCACATAATAGTAACACAACTTAATGTGTGGAGAAGTCGTGGAAACTAAAGTGGTTTCTCCTGAAAAGCTTTGACCCTGTGTAGAACTTGTGGTGTTTTGAAGTAATCACAAGTGAAAAGGCTTTAATTCATCACTGTTTACTTTTATTAGATGTTATCGGCTTGGTTGCAATGTAGAGACTGATCTTTTTTTGTTCACAGTCTCTGTCATTACATTAATATTCAGCATTATGTTAAATAGTACATGTGATGATTCAGTAAATTACAAACACAGGTGTAAGATGTACCAGTATAGATTTGTTACAATTGAGGACATTATGGAATAATGTTATAAACACTTCATCTCTTCCCAATTTAGATTTGAATATGCATATTTAAATTAACTCCTTGTCTAGTGAGTAGGTTATTCAGTAAGAGCATATGAGTCAGACATAGGGTGCTTATAAATCAGAACAATTTTAGAGGATTTAGTTTTGCAATGCTACATAGTTCTTCTAGTCACAGACAACTGCATTATATTACTGACATGTTAAATAAACATTTGTAGTTTGATCTAGTCACAAGTAAAATAATCATTATGTGGTTTCCTTTAGCCTGAGGCATTATCCCTCTTTTCTCTGTGTCAAGAGTTATTACGCTGCCAAATGGAGGTACCTCTATAACTTGTTTAATTTACCATCATTGCTGTTACAACAAGTTTAATTGCCATAATTGTTTCACATTCTTTCCTCCTATTTTTAGCTGGATTTAGACTACAGAGGTTTTTTTGCACATAAATGAAAAACTAGTGACAAACTGCTGTGTACTTTCCATTTTTTTAAAGTAAGTTTTTTAATCAATCATTCAACATGTTTGAACACAGTATGACTTTAAAATGTTATCTTAAAGTAAATTTCATTCACAAATGAAATTTCCGTGATTTTACCCATGTTATTTGTTTATACAGAATAAAGTGAAGAAAAAATTTTACTAAACCACACTGAGGTGTAACACTAAGAGTCACAAATAATACATGAATGAAAGAGAGAGAAAAAAATCTAATAGACTTCTGGTAAAGCAAATATATACAAGGCAACATAGACATTTTATCAGATTTGAATAAAAAATCTTCATCATGGTGTCTATGAGATAAAATCAGTAATACTTTCCAAAACATGCAATTAAACTGTTCTTTCATGTTGTAACTGATTTAAACTTTTTTTATAGAAATTACATTGTCTCAATAAGTCTGGTTGGTCTTTTGGATGCTCTTGTTGACTTTCTAATGGGTGGTGGTAAAGATCCTGCACTGGGCATGTCATTGTTAGTCTTTCTAGGTGTAGATATGTTCATTGAACTGGTGGCATTATTTCCTTCAGCACTATCTGAAACCAATTCACAACCATTTTCACTAACTGTATCCGGGTCATCTGGATCACTTTGTAATAATGGTTTAAAGTGGGTTTTTTGAAGTAGGAGCTGTTTCTAGCGACCTGGTGTTTACCTTGTTGAGCTGTGATCATGGAACCTTTGGTTTTAACAATTTTCACAGGGTCACAGGTGTCGAAAGCAGTAAGGCGTCGCAATCCTGTTTTCTTTATCAGGGCATTGTCACCAGCCTTAAGGGTTGAGGCTTGAACATTTGACTTCCGATCATGATAATCTTTCATCTTAAAGTTGGCAAAAGTGTCTTGTGCTCTTAGTTCATCATCATTGTGGTAGCGGCCTATTTCTGGGAGTTTTGATCTGATTGGGGTAACAAACAGAAGGGTAGCTCGGGCTACTTTTTTTGTACTGTGCGGTGTGGCACAATATGCTAGAAGAAAGTTTCTGAGTTCCTCTCTCCAGTTGAGATTTTGAGCAATTCCAGCTTTCACTACTTTATTGACGGTTCTCATGAAGCGTTCGACGTCAGAATTTGCCTTTGGCCATACGGGGCTATTTTCCTATGTTTGAAACCCATTGACATTGCATACTGATGAAAGTTTTCTCCATTAAACGGTGGACCGTTGTCCGACTTTATTACCTCTGGTATTCCTCTAAGAGAATGCTATCCAGCTTATGTATGACAGCATGCACAGAAGTAGAGTGACTATTTCAACAAATAGGAATCTACTGTACTCATCAATAACCACAAAGAGGAACTGGTTTAGAGAAATTTGGCCAAAATCCATACTAAGTTCAGTCCAAGGAGTTCTTGGCTATTAAAACATTTTTAGTGGTTCCTGATTGAATGTTGGTGTAGCAATTTGACATGTGAGACAATTCTTCACAGCGTTTTCTACAAGGCTGTCAATGTTATAGAACCAAACTTTTTCTCTCAAGAGGGCTTTTGTTTTCACAATACCTTGGTGACCCATGTGTGCAAGGTCAACAACATTTTCTTGTAATGAGCTTGGAATTACAAAACGTGTATCTCTCAATAGCAGATCATAATCTGGACTTGTCGACAGTTTTTGTCTTAACAAGTGACATCTGTCAAATATCTGCTTGTCAACGTTGGGTTCATTTCTGTATAGGTACCAATTACCAGAGTGAAAGGCTTTCATGACTGCTTGTAGTGTAGCATCTTGAGTTGTGTGTTGCCGAATTACTTCAATTCACACAGGTTTTGGTGCTGATTTGCTTGAAACATAGTTGATTAAACTTTCTGTGAGCCTTTGTTCATGTGATGATTGCTTGACATAGTCACTAACATGTCTTGAGAGGTAATCAGCTGGATTATTCTTGCCTGGTTTAAAACATAGTTCAAACTTGTAGGGTTGTAACCTTAGAGACCATCCTTACAATCTAGCACTTGGTTTGGATTGCCATCGTGTGAATAACAATAGTAGGGGTCTGTGATCAGTGAATATCTTGAAATCTGTCCCATATAAATAAATGTGAAGATGTTCACAAGCCCATACTACAGCAAGTCCTTCCCTTTCAATTTGTGAATATCGTTGTTCTGTTGTTGTCAACACATGACTAGCAAAGTGGACGTTGACTCGTTTTTCAGAGTTAGCCTCTTTCTGCATCAGTATGGCAGATATCCCCACTGGGCTAGCATCAACATACACCTCTGTTTCTAGCTTTGGATTATAATAAGCTAGAGCTGGAGCACTTGTGATGCACTTTTTTTAGTTGATCCAGTGAACTCTCATGTCTAGAGCAGTGTTATCTGACAGTTCATACACTTTTCCTACCTCTATGAGTTTGGACAGGTCCCATGTAACTTCACTTAAGCCTTTTCGTCTGAGCCTCTGAGAAATGCAACCAGATATTACTTGTGATTTTACTTCAGTATCTACCTCTGTGAAGTTACAGGTTGCTGCTAGAGCTTTGAGTCTACTTACAAATTTGTCTAACGATTCTGAAGGCAGTTGTAGGCATCTGCAAAGTTCATATCTTTGATACTCTGTGTTCTGTTTTGGAGTGAAGTAGTCTGTAAGAGCAGAGGACATCCTGACCAGGATTTTCCTCGGTTGCTGAGATTCTTGCTTTTTCCTCTTCAGGAAGAGATTCAAATATGTCATACAGGTCCTCACCTCCAAAATGAAGCATCAGTGCCAAGAGTTGATTTGGATTTGTAATGTTAAATCCTTTCATCATAGTCTTGTATTTTGCTCGATACTTATTCCATCTGACAATTATCCCTTCAGTGTTCTGACAATCAAAATGAGCAAATGTACAGTTTGCCGGGACTGTGGTAGCCATTTTTATTTTTTTTTTCAGTCCTAAGCACTTTATCATAAAACAATGTTTTTTTTTTCTGCTATGAAATACATTTTTCAAGAAAAGGTCACAATTTATTCACACCATCAATTTTATGATATTAAGGTTTAATTATAATCCTCATTGCCAAATGTGGTGTTTTGAAGAAATCACAAGTGAAAAGGCTTTAATTCATCACTCTTTAATGTTATTAGATGTTATCAGCTTGGTTGCAATACAGAGATTGATCTTTCTTTTGTTCACAGTCTGTGATGTCATTACATTAATATTCAGCATTATGTTAAATAGTAAATGTGATGATTCAGTAAATACAAACACAGGTGTAAGATGTACCAGTATAAATTTGTTACAATTGAGGACATTATGGAATAATGTTATAAACATTACAGCACTGACAAGGTGCTGCAGTGCTGATGTTTAACTGCTAATTTCTGAGGGAGTTTTCTCCTTTCAGTTTGACAACTTGCAGTTTTATTCTTACAAATGTCAGTGGTGCAAACACATTCTTGATCGGGTAGAACATTGTGGGTGGGTTCTACTACAGACGAAGAGATGAAGCTCTCCAGGTTGAAATCAGTTGTAGGATTCCAATTTCTTGATAGGATGGCTTCCTATTTTCTCCAGGGGTCGGGTGTGATGTGTCTGGTGAGGTATTCCTTTCTTTTGTATTCACTTTTGAACATGTCACAAATAAATCTGATATTCAGATGAGTAGTTTTAATATGTCTCTCTAAATTCGCTCTCTTAGTGAAAGAGCTGTGACAAGTTGAACACAAAAACCACTAAAACAATCAACAATAAAATGTAATGAAATATAACAGTCACTGTTACAGTAATTTCAAAAATGCCTCAAAATAAAGAAGGAGTGGTATCTAGGAGACCTATGTGGGTCAGTTAGAGACAAGATGACATCATACTCAATCATCCTAAAAATGTCATTGAGTTGATATGTATTCCCGGAAAATCTCAGCAAACACACGTTTTTCCTAGTGCGGTCCCCTGGATTTTTAGGAATTCATGGATGTATTGATTTTGAACATCAAGCAACAACATATATTTCCTGAATTTAGTTAAACAAGAGAAATTGAAGAGCACAGACTTACCCAAGCCACGTAATAATAAGTAAATGAGAAAGTCTGGATTTTTTTGTCCAGACAGTGATCCAGATCACTCTTAAACTTGAATGAGATACAAGTAGGACCAAGATACATCTTCTGATTTTCTTTTGTGACATTCCAACCTGTAGCATTTGAGTAATCCTGCTAACAAACAAACAGAAAAACAGATTAACAGTAATAAAATAATACCTCCTCGGGGAGGTAATAAAGTATAAACAGTGGAAAATTATTTAATTGCCAATTTATAAATTCAATTTAAACTCTAATAATCGACTTTAAAACTCCACACAAATCAACTTCTAAAAAGCCTTTTGAATCTGTTATAATATTTAACTCCACCTGGAGGTTATATTTCAAGTGCATTTATGTGTCGGTCAGTTTGTTTGTATCTGGTCAGTAACACAATAACAAAAATAACAGGGTAGGAACCTTGCCAAGGAAGAGGTGATTACAGTTGGGATCCTATTCTGATCCAGATTTTGGGAAATGTCCCCTGATGGAGATCTGCGCTGTACGAGTGTTTTCTAGTTCTATTTGAAGTATTTTTCACTCTTATGAGTTTGTAACTGTCTTGGGTATGTTAACAGGAAATTTGTAACCCTTGAATAAAATTGAGGGGGAAAAGTATAAATATGCATGTTTCAAAAATCCTTAATCCTTAAAAAATCCTTAATAAATTCCAACCGAGTGTATGGATTTTAACCAATTTTAGGGTTTTTGCATAAATGCTGTGTTACCTTCAAGGATTGGAAAAAGGCTTAGTAACAAGGGTATTTAGAAAACACAGAGCTGCGGTAAGACATACTAACTCTTACCATCTCTTAACTTTAGAGATGTGTGCTTCACCATATGACTTGAATGCAATATATAGGATATATTCTGTATTAGATCTGAAAATTGTTTAAAAATCACCAACTTACAACATTGTGAAAGAAAATTGCATTATGTCAATAGAAAATATAAACGAGTTTTAACCACAAGAAAAATCAAAACTGCATTTATGATTTTGTAGCAAAAGGGTGTGATAGGTACCAGAAAATACTTTTATGCCTCTTCTGCCAACTAAATTGCATTGTTTAATAAAAGTAATATCTCTTTTAATCTTATCAGAATCATTCCAAAAGTTTTTCACCATATTATTCACATTTTTAACACAAATGGACAAAACACCGAGAATGTGTCCATTAATATGACCCACTTTTTACACAAGATCTTCATTCACAAAAACAGGTTACAAACGCTGTAGTAGGTGCTTTTGACAATTTGGCACAGCTACTAAATACAACAGATGATGACAAAATCTCTTTTCACAAAAAAGCTACATTCTTTTCTGAGGATGCACAGGAGATGAAACAAATTAAAAGAATCAATTGTCTTGAATATAGTTCCAGTTATAGTTACAAACATTTAGGTGGGTGTTTCTGACAATTTGACACAGCTACTAACTACAACACACCTGACCTAAAAGATTTATAGTTTGGAATTGGATTTCTTAGTTCTCCCCTCTATTGTTATGGGTTCGAGTCAAGCACATAGCAACATACAGTGTTAACTTTCCAATTCTAATGAAATTCAGAATTCAGATATGGTAGGTTGGTGTCCCACTACAACTATTACATGGATAACATGACAGTAACATCCGAGTAAACATTACAAACGTTTTAAATAGTTCATTTCAGGTTTCATTTATTGTTTCCAGGAAACTTAAACCCACCAATTCTGACCCATACTTTACTTAGAGAACTATAGGAAAACCCTTCTAGCCAATCCAGTAGTAGTAGGTTTATCACTTCTTGGATTCTGTCACAATAGCTTCTTGTCAGTGTAGTATTAACAGTGTGAAAAGAAACAGTACCAAATTTGCATTTCAGAGGAAGGTGTTATTTACTGCAACAGTACATTTGATATGGTGACATGCTGGCCAACGACAAGAGCCGGAGAGGAAGCAGTGATGCCCTGTCCAAAGGAATACATGGGCTTAGTACTCCTTAATTGTAAATTATTCTTATCAGATGTTTGTTTAGACTTACTCTCTATTAATAAAATAAAAGATATAAGATTAGTGTAGGGGAATGATAAACTCCAACTAACAGCAACAGTAAAAAGTTATTTAAATGTCAAAAAAACCTCCCAGCAATAGCCTAGATAACTTGTGAATGGAGTAATTTCTTGAATGTGATTTCTCGCAAAAAGTATGGTATTCAATATATAGGAGAGACCTAAAGATCGTTAAGACAAACTATTTATGAACACTCTAGGAATGTGAAAGATTATACTACACTAAGATCAACCACATGTATCCACGCACCTTCCAAAAGTCAAAGGGGGCTTGGTAGTGTACTGGTTACAGTGCTTGCCTTCAATCTCTAAGGTCGCTGGTTCGACTCTCAGCCCGGGTTGCTTTATGTTGGAAAGTTGGTAGTTACTTGACTATGTCGATGGTTTACAGTGAAGAATGTTGACACGCTAGTATGCACTGGTTCCTCCACCTGTAAATTACCCATCACAATATGACCCTGGCTGTTGAACTCAATGTAAAACAAAAAAAAAATAAATCTAAAAGTAATAAATTCCAAAACACAACTATAAATTTGTAAAGAATTTTTCTATCATTTACTGGATGGGGAGTGCATTGATCTAGATTCTACTAAGGATTATATTATAAAGAAAGGGAATTTTTCTTTATTTGGGCATTTTCTACCCAGGCTATTGTCTAAATTAATAGGACAGTATCCCTATGCTTTCATTTGTGTGTGGGGGTCAATAGGTAAAATATGAAGGTTTTAGTGAACATTATTACTCATGTCAAACTCTGGGCATTTTTTTCATATTCACTAAATTGTAAATTAACTTTAGGTTATTTATTTCATCTTTTAATGTGTAATTTTTACTTGGTCTTCATTGTTATAAAATATCGAGTCTAAGCATATTACATTTCATTATATCACTTTTGTGCATATAACTGTAAAAGCCAATGTAGTGTCAATGTATCCTACTTTCTTTTTAAAAAGCAAATGTGACCAAACAATGTTTTCTGAATGGATCATGGGCGGACAATGCAGCATACACACGATGCATTCTGTCTGAAACTAATGAGGTAGGACTTTTTGTTTTTTATTTCACCACATATTGCTAATCTGAAACTCCATATTAAAAATAACCCAACACATGATATACAATCCTTACATGTATTGGCAGAAGAGAGAGCAGGTCCTGCATCTTGTTAAGTTTTACAGATGAAATTAATGTATCTTTCTAATTAACCAGAACTTCTAGCTTATCTGGTGAATGTCAGTAGAAAAGGGTTTTTTGGAAGTAGCCGGTAACTCCAGCGTAAAATAAATCTACACAAACAGGTCCAGTCAAGGTGAACCCTTTCAAAAATAAATAACAACTGTATATTGCTGACCAGGACTTCTAGACTACATGGTGGAAAATTCTAAGCAATGATTATCTGAATGCCCCATCAGCATGCACAGTCATTCTGTAAGGAATATTTTTATTGGTGGTACTTTTGCTATTTCTTAATGACAGTACTATTTGTTAAAACAATAATATCTGAATTGATAGTCATTGTGCTGGTAATGCGAGAATAACTGAACTGATAGCACTTGTGCTATTTGTTCATGCTAAATTTATCAAATTGAAAGTTATTGCTGTGTTTGTTAACGCAAGAATACAAGAACCTATATTAACCGTTCTGTTTTTTCATATAAAAATACTTCAATTGATAGTATTTGTGCTATTTCTAAATACAAAAATACTTTAATTGATAGTATTGTGCAGCTTTCAACATAAAACAAACACTGGTTAACATAAGATAAGTACATATGATAAATAACTGCAATAAATATCCAAAATTTGAAAATTTATCTGAAAAATCTTTTTACACTTTGCAGGGCAATATGCACTCCTGGGTGGCTTATGTGATATTCTGCACTGGCAACACCATTTCAACAGTGGCCATTATAATGGCACTCTTTATCTTTTGGTATTTCAAGTAAGTCTTTTTATACGAACAAAGGGACACCTCCATCAGGGTGTATTACTAGAATGCATATTCTGACACAAACATTTATTACCTGTTGTGTAGAGGGTGGGGTGAGTACAAGTAAGGAATGATTTCTGGGGTAGCATGTACCAACATGTGAGATGCCCTGAGACATACCTTAGTTTGATCAACCAATGCATTAATGCATTATTATATTAAGGTTGGACCCCCATGTAGATAAGCACAGACCTAATCAGAACCAGTTATAAAATGAAAGAATATTATCTGGATAACAGACCTTATGTAAAACAGTTTACAAATTATCAAATATTAGGAAAAACACAACATCAGATGCTGCTCATGTGTTACCAGTGTTTCCAGCAATGAGATCTGATACCTGTTGAAACCGCAAATATTATGCAATGAATATATTTGACAGAACACTGAGGTGCAGAAGAAACATCATCCATTGTCACTTAATGGGAAGCTTTTTCTTCAAGAATGTGCTGTGGCTCCTTATGTCTGTTGCCTTCATTAAATTTATCAGTGTAGAATATGTAGAACGTGACACCAGGTTGTCAGCATCCACCACTGTGAGTGAAATGATTTCAATGAGTTGCAGTATAAATGCAGTATGGTCAACCTTGTTAGGACAATTAGTGTGTCAGTTTCACACAATGTAGTTGGTAATCAGAAGACATGCACTAGATTTCATGGTCAGACCATTGAAATATATTATTCTTTTGTTTGAAAATGATAACATTTTATAAATATACTAAACTACCCAGTGAACATTAAATATTTTAAAATGGTTTAAGTGACCTTGATTGACCTTTTGACCTTGCCACAGTCACCTTGACCTTTAAAATTTTGTCTGAGCTATATCTTGGAAACCATAAGGTGTAGGAAGTTGATACTTGGTAGGGACATTGGTTGGAGGGTGTAGGTGTGCAAGATGATAGTGTGACCTTGAGTTGACCTTGCTGTGGTGACCATGACTTTTCAAATGTTGTCAGGGCTATATCTCAGAAACAGTAAGGTGTGGAAAGTTGATACTTGGTAGGGACATTAGTTACGGGGTGTAGGTGTGCAAACTCACGGTATAACCTTGATTTGACTTTGAATTTACTATGGTAACCTTGAGTTTGAAAATCTTGTCTGGCCTTAGTCTCAATATCCGTAAGGTGTAGAAATGTGATATCGTCATAATGGCAGCATCAAGCCATAATGTGACACACCTACACCTCCAACCAATGTCCCAACCAAGTATAAACTTCCTACACCTAATAGTTTCTGGGATATAGCCATTACAACAGCTGAACCTCTTGACCGCCAGACCAGAGTGTTTATTTTAGGCCAAGTACATTATGTTGTTTTTGACTTTCGTTTGGCATCCAATAACAGGAAGTCAACCCTGTGTACGTTCGAATCCCAAAAGTGGCTATGCTGAGGAGCAGTCCCCCTGACTGTTGACCCGGGACATTAAAACACAAACACTAATGAAACGGACATTGGTTTATACGAAAAATATTGCCCAGTCTAAATATTACAATATTTAGGTCAAATATGTTTTGTGATGCACAATATACGTGGTAAAATCTATTAGCAACAGTTGTCAATTAACCCCATGTCTGTTGTAATTATAGTGGATCTGCAGATCAATGGTGACAGTCTACAACTACCTGCACCTTGCTAGCTTCTTCTGGATGTTTGTGGAAGGGCTTTATCTTCACAAAAAGATTGTCTGGCCTTTTTCTGCAGATAAAGTCAGATTCTGGACATATGCCTTATTGGGATGGGGTGAGTTATCAAGATTTGTTTATTTTAAACATAGATACATTTCAATACATATACTGAATATAAGTGTATAAATCTAATTGCAGATCCCACTGACCGGCTTGTGATCAAATTTTGCCAAAGACTTATATTTGTGGTTTCAGATAAAACTCTTGGTACCATATGAGAGGGCAAAAAGCCTGTCAGGATATGGTTCTGGCTATTAAATGTGTGTAACGTTAAAGATACAAATATTGATTGCAAACTTGTCTTATCTACTCTGGCAATGTTATGTTAGTATGGGCAAAGAACCACAAGGATGTTGATAAATGGTCATCTATTTAGTCTTTTGGGTGGGAGAACATCAGTTCCCAGAGAGTTCTGGCAGTATTTGTGCAGTTGAGATGGCTCATACAGTGCTTTGACCCAGTAGTAAAGGTATAAATACCAACAATATAATATCAAATAAATATTGTAAATATCTAGGTTTATTTTCAGGTGTTCCAGTACCAATCATAACTGTCTGGATAATAGTTAGAGTAACTCTGCACAATGACAGGTACGTGGGTGTTTATATTAACCTACGAAAAATAAACAAGGTCATAGCAATGTTATGAATATATGTTACAAACAGATTATAGTTCATACAATTTGAAAAATTGTGATTGGTTCAATAAAATATTATGTTCAGAGTATAGATGGGCATAATATGCTTTATGTTATACAAAAAGATATGCTACAATTTGAATGATTTATAATTTCTAATCGTCTGAGAAGCCACATGTGGACACAAACATTTAAAAGGTGAATGATTTATGCCCCCTCCCATTGCCTGGCAGCCTCAAGTGTACTGAAAAGGATCAAATGTAAACTGTTTATAACTTTCTTTTGCCTGAAAAACCATAAATGATTTGGATAGGATAACATATGAATGACTTATAGCTTCAACTAAACATTGCCAATAACTGTGCTATTTCTTGTCTTATTTCTATGTCTTATTTTCAGTTGCTGGATTCCAATAAAATATCAGCATGCCTATTATGATTTAATATTCACGGTACCAATACTGTTTATCCTGCTGGTAAGTGTTGATTGAATTATTTTATCTTTACAATCAAACCTGTGTATACGGGCCACCATATGGAAATGCTAAAAATGATCCTAGGTAGTCAGAGGTCTTTATATAACAGAATTATATGAAACTATTGCATGTAGTCTCATCCTTTCCCTGAAGTTTCCTCCCATTCATTAAGTATTACAATCCACAATCTCTTTGACATGGTTAAAACCATCAGAGAACAATCACAATGAAGCAAACTGGACCATGTCTATTGTCTAATAGTGCTTTCAAACACTTCAATTTTCCATTCATAAGCAGTGTACTGATCTACACCATCCATACTCCCTAGCAGCTTACATATTACCCTTCCCTTCGAATCAGATGATTACAGAAATCTCTTGTTTTGATTATCTGACAAAAGAGGCAGGTTTTTGACATCTGTGTTAATTATTATGTATAAGCGTTTATTTTAATATGTGTCTTGTAATGAATAACAGGGACAATTCATGATATATGGCCCATCCTTTGATTATTAGTGACCATATTTGCCTTTTACCCCCAATGCGGTAACTCTACAAAGTTTTTTGTGTGTCCCTGGAAATGATTGTGAGTGATTGAGGAGTGGTCACTATAAAGGGTTCAGTATCTAAAATATCGTCACTGATTGAGAATGGTCACATGTACATGTTTGACTGTAGTTTATCACATGTAACATACGCCCTTGTAAACTAGATTTAGTGAAGTAATCATTTTTGGAGGCCAAACCCTTTTTGACATGCAAGTCTTATTACCTGGCTAGTAAATTTGTTTTTCACTACTGTTGGGCTTTGAGGGTTCTTCTTACATATGTAATTGTACAGTCCTGTTTTGTATAAGTATGTCATTAATTTCAGGGTCTTCTCACCCTTATCTTTAGATCACCTTAAATTGGGTTAGGGTCGACTTATAGTCATTATTAGAAGTCTTAACCTTCTCTTTAGGTTACCTTAACTTGGGCTGGCACCCTTTCTTTTCTTCCTGTATCACCTAGGGTGAGGTGGCCCTGCTCTTATCTGTACTTATGATCTTGATGTAAAAGTAACGTATTTTCCTACATGTAAAGTCATATATAGTAACAATATTAATAATTGTATGATTATGAACTGTACTTAACATCATTGCATCTTAAATCATATGAAGCCTATTGGTAACTTCTGGTGGCCTCTGGCTGCTTAGTGCATGGACTGGACACTATATCTGTATTACTGGCTTCAGTTATCAATTTAGTAGTCACATTTATAGTATTACTTTATATTCATTGTATTTTACACATTATATACCATATGTTAATTATATGTATATTAATAAAATTCATGCTCCGCACTAGTTTGTTTTCCCCCTGGGGTGGGGGGACTGAGTATATCTGCAGCACATTGTTGTGACTACCTAAAATGTCTGGAAATGTATTACTTCTAAGCATGGTGCGTGTACAAATACAGTAAGAATAGAATGAATATAAGTAAAAATATCCACCTTCGTAAAGCTTTTATAGCTCCTTTTAGACAAGTTAAACTTATGAGGATCACAGTTTGAGCATAAACACATAACTGTACATCTGTAATCTTAATGAGCTTTGTTATACTGCTTTACCTTATAAATTTGCTAAGACAGCAAGTATACAATAAATGTATACTTAAACCAATCAGGATCCCGGATACAAAAAGTTTGTTTTTGACAGCTGATATATTATTGGTTGGGTGGATATCTAGGATGCAAATTTCATGACAAAATGGGATTTTTCCTCATTATAAGGTTCATTAGTTAACTGTTCGCTGAAACTCTATATTAACATCTATGTTGAGTGATTAATTGGCCGCCACTATTATTATTATTTTAGATAAACATCATATTCCTGGTATCCATAGAGATAGTTCTGATCACCAAACTGAAAGCATCCAGTGGAGGTTCATCCAGTCAGGGACAGCGTCAGTACAAGAGAGCTGTGAAGGGTACATTGATCCTGTTCCCCCTACTGGGCCTTATTTATGTGATTTTCATCACCCCTCCTGGTGGTCACCCCATAGGACAGATGCTCTACTTGTATACTAATGCCATCCTGCAGAGTTTCCAGGTACGCATGTTTTGGTAACTGTTATGCATTCAACTGTAAGGGGCCATAAAGTCTACTTTTATATCAGGTCTGTAGTTATTTGGATGTTAAGTATCAAACATCCAATTTTCTTTTGTAAAATAAAAAGAATATCTCGTCATGAACCAGGTATGTATTTATTTGGATGTTTAATGCCAAAAAAAAAACTTTATAGCAATACTGTCTTGTAATAAACAGGGTATTATTTGGGTGTTTAATGCCAAAATTCCAGCTGTATAGCACTAAGAATATTTAGTTATAAACAGGATATGTAACTATTTGAGTATTCAATGAAAACAGATAAAAGCAGGTATGTGTAATGCTTTGGATGTTTAATGTCAAACCCAAATATCCAACTTTAAAGCAACAAGAATGTCTAGTTATAAACTAGGTATGCAATTATTTTGGTTGTTCATTGCTTGATGTAACGAATGGTAAAGAAACTAGAGGCCCTCATTAGATACTAACAACGCATTACAGAGTTTCCAGGCTTTGTCTTTTTGGTAATTTTGTTATTTCAATAAATGTTCAGTTAAAAAACTTGGCTGTCAAAATATACAGTAATGGCATTCTTCATAATTTTTATGTATGTCCTCTCCTTCCTATGTGTTTATATAATTGAACACATGTGTTTATGTTTATTGTTGAAAAAGGACATGCTCTGTTCAAAGTATGAGACCTTACAACCTCAGCAAAGTCATCAGTCTATCTGGATTTGCTTATATTTTTTAAAGTTTGCAATCAATTTGAAATATTTTTGCATCAGAGCTAACAATAATAGTTTTGTATTAAAGCAGGTCACATTTTCTCTCTTTTGAGAAGTATAAACTTTTGTCACATTCCTGTTTGTGTATTTGGACTACAAAGTGATATTGTTTATGGTGTAAGAACCGCATATATAAATTTACTGAGTTGTCTGAATGTTAAAAAATGTTGTGACTTTTGTCAAGTGTGTTTGAAAGTTAAAATAAGAATGGCCATTATGTGTTCAATTGTAATAAAATGAAATGACTGGAAGAAAATATGCAACTGCAAAATAGGTATCCACTGCAGAGATCCTTTTAATCTCTGACCCAAATGAAAACATTGTAACTTGGAAAATTGTAAGGTCACTTTGTCCACACAAGAATATTACAACCTTCAGTTTACTGAATACTTGACCCCAGAGCTTATATTACTACATTATTACTCTAACTAAGCTAACTTTAGCAAGTGAAATTGCAACCATCACATCAGAAGTTACTTGTTATATGAAGTATATAATATTAGGTGCTACTAGGAAATATTCTTGATCATGGTTATATGTCAAAAATGATTTACTGTTTATCGTGCTGATATGCTGGTGGTTTAAATTAATTGCTGCCGCACAATTACTGGAATTAATCCTAACTTAAGCAGAATTTTAACTAAACATTTGTACAAATTCAGTGACATGAAGGCAAACACACTGTCATGAATATGGTATTGTCCTAGAAAGGTCAAAGTTGGGAGTTTTCCATTGTTTCAACTGTTAAGGTTTGTGTGTTAATGAGATGTTATTCAAACAAATTAAACCCTTATCAAAGACAAAATGAGTGAAACATGCCAACAATGTTACAATAATTAAACACTTCTTTTTTCATTTCAGGGTTTTCTGGTTGCATTGTTCTTCTGTTTCCTTAATACTGAGGTAAGTGAAATATTTTAAGATTCAGTGATCCCTTTGAATATGTAAAAATAATGTTGTATTATAATCATAAAAGTATTCAATTAGAAATATTGCAAGAAGTTATTTTGCAAAATGTTAACAATATGTATTGTTTATCTATAACTATCTCAATAATCATCACAGACACTACGATAGATTTGAATCATATTTAGGTTGTGATTGATGGCTCACCCTATGGTATTTTCACACACCAAAAATTAAAGATGTTTTCTGAATTTTTCAGCACATTAAGGAAAACCTAGCACTAGTAGTCAGTGAAATACATCAGTTATTGTCACATATAAGCAAACAGTGGCATCAACATGTCAGAATAATCTGTTCGAAACAACCCAGTAACATTGAACCCTAAGGTTTATTCTTGGTTTATAAGGGGTTTTAAGGTTCATAACAATGGGACATGTAATTTGATAATCAATATCAAAATAACCACTGGTATTATAAAAGTATCATACAAACTTATTTTAAAATGTTTTATCATTATTGTACTTAATATCCCAACCTACCTTTTGACCCTTGTTGTTAAGCATAGTAATAGCTGTGGTTATTACAGTATATAAGTTGCTCGAGTGAGTGGACCAACTCAGGATTAACAGTCCCTGAGCAGATCCACATAGAGCTTGAGCTCTGTGGTACAGGGCCACTGCTAGCAATATTCATAAATAGTCGTGATCTCAAACAATCAAAAGAACTACACTATGGTGTAATTTTTAATTGTATATCATGTTATCTTATTTCAAGTTCGCACATTTAGAATTCAGTCATATGCATACTAATCATTCCTATTATTTTAGGTCAGGCAAACAATAGGGAAAAGAATAAGACAGTGGAAAACTAGTCGCACTGTGTCGCCGACATACAGCTGAGGGTCTCGGGGTCCACACAAAACAGAAGGGAATTTATTGCTGAAAACAGACAAGTCATTTCTCATCAAACAAAATGGAAAAACTGGGCCATCGTTGCAGGTCAAAGGGCACACTGCAAATATGGAGAGACTGAAATGTCCTATGTCAAAGATTTTGAAGTCGGCTTTGGGAAAGATAACAGCAAATCTAATGAAGTAACCCTCTAAAATATGATAGAAACATGCATCTGAAGACAATTCATTTAGATTTATACATCTATACTCATATATATATTGCATAAATATGTATAAGGCAGAAATTATAAACATTATACAACTATTATTTTTGTGATAGCAACTTACCTATGGATGGATAGGAACTGAAATGATGGATACATGTCTGCCAGGGCCGGGATTCACAAAGATTCTTAAGTAAGAATTCTTACTTAAGTACAACATTTGTGGTTAAATATAACCACAAAATGTTGTACTCAAGTAAGAATTCTTACCTAAGAATCTTTGTGAATCCCGGCCCAGATTTATATTATTAAGTGTGACAGTTTTACATAGAGTGGCCAAGCAAGTATTAATGTATCATGATCCTGTCTCTCAGTAGTTTGAATGGTGCTCTTGTTAACTTTTATCAGATGCTATTATTTGGTGAGAAAGCAGGTATGGTCAATAATCTTTGCACACTGAGTAGGAGAAGAGATTACTGTGAGTAATTCTGCTTTCAGCCAACCTCTTTTAAATTCTAATTTAAATAACGGATCCGATTCTGTCACATTAGTGGACTTTCAGAGACATATTCACACATTTTCAATGGCAAAGAAATTAACTTTAGAGATACGCATTTCATTTGAAAACAAAACTGGTTTAACGTTGACATGTGGTAGATAGTTTATATGCCTGAAGTTTGTTCGAAATTTATTTTATACTATACCCCAAAATCAATACTCATTGAATATCATCTGTGCATAAAACCCATAAAATATAGAAACAATGCCATTGCTTCCACTGGGATCACATGAACAGTTGGTGACATGATGCTACCAAATAATATGTAATTTATTGAACCTCTTAATTAAACCTACCTTTTGGAAGTCAGTATTTATTTGCCTGTAGTTTCATGTGCAATCTGCTCACATTAAAGCCTTTCAAATTGTTAATGTTGGTTATGTCAGCTATTCTAGTCATCCCAAATGGCTATCATGCCATTCAATTAATATAAGTTTTTGTCCCCAATGGAGTTTGCAGGATCTCAAAGTAGAAAGGTGCATGAGAATATTTAAAAGATACACATTTTTCCAAGTTTTTGAATCACATCAAATCCTTTAAAATATGTGATTATCTGTTCACTTTGTATTATGGTAGCATGGAGTTTAGTGTTACTGAATTGGCTTGATTGTAATATGGTTGACAAATTGCCCTTTTTGCTCTGTGCAATATTTATTTGGGTCATGTGACATTTGGGTCATGATTTTAGCCAAAAAATTACAGTATAGGTTGAGATTTTTACTAGACATTAGTTTAAGTCAATGAGCTTGAATTAATGTCTGGTGAAATTTTATATCTGTCCTTATATCTCAAGAAAAAATCCAGCAATCAAAAAGAAATCTAAAAGACACTGGGTATGACATCCAAAACTCATGCTTATTTGAAATTCGAAGTGACATCATATGTTAAATGTCAAAAAGATCTTTAAGTAGCCTAGTCTATTTGACCTCTCCAAAAGCCATAAAAATGACATCTAGTTGCCGATTATAAGTTGATATCAGCATAAGACATCAATATGATGACCCAATTTGGACCGACTTCATGTCTATATGACATCAGAAACTGACATCAATTTGATGTACTGATTTAAAAATCTGATTGACATCATTTTGCAAGTACTTAAACCAATTTTTAGTTATACAAATTTGGTTTAAAAAGTTTTTGTTTCACAGTTCATATTGTGTTACATTGCTTCCACTCCCATTACACTACTGCCATTTGTGTACACTTACCCGAGACAGCTTTAAGTCATCTCCATGTACTACACAGATTATTCCATGGGAGAAAATAATCAATGTCATCTGAGAACAAGTTGAAAAATTTATACCACTTGTAAAGATACAAATAATGGGTAGAAAAGTTTGAATATTAGAAGCACTTTTTTCTTTATTTATTCAATTTTTGGCTTGGTTGCAAACACTAAAGTATACATTTGTTTACAAATCAACAAATTTCTTGAAGATTTTTGCTGTCACACAGCATTTTAGTTACAGTTTTAAACATAATTGTTTTGTCATTACCAAAAGTTAATTATTTCTGTCAAAGCAACATCACACAGACTAGAGGCCTGTTGGTTAGTAGGTTCAGCATCTAATCACAGGTTGTCACCTCTTCCTTGGGTTTGCCTCTACTTATGTGAAAAAGCTGAGGGCCTGTCCTAAAATGACCCTGGCTGTTTTCAGGATGTAAAACCCAACTTTGACTTAACATAGACTAGATAAATTATTCAGACTTAGGCATGATTTAGACATTCATACAATGTATCGGTAATATTCATAAAAAATGAAATCATAATTTTATAGAATACTAATGTCAATCTGATATCAAATTACCTGATGATACTCCACTTTAAATGTCTTAACAAAGTGATATCATATTAATATCAATAAGATGTCAAAAACAATGCCCGAGTAGAATATCAAGTCACATCATATTTTCATCATTTGACATGACTACACAGAGTCATGTTGGGATGGTGTCAATTTTATGTCATTGAATAGGATAATACGATCATGTTAGGTCTGTTAATCATTTTGACATCTAGTTGATATTGTAGGTATGTTATTGACATAAAGTCATGTCATGTCACATAAACTGGATGTCAGATTTGTGTCAGATGATGTGCCCACCTTAAGTCATGTCTGAGTGATAGTTACTTGATGTCATATACTCACATGACCAAAACATGATGTCAAGAATTGGACCTGTGCCTGCTGGGAAGCTAGCCCTGAAGTGAAAATTAATTCTAGTGAAAGTATTTCTTGAGATGTGTGTTTATAGAAAGTGTTCAAATACATACATACTTCATCAGTAATATAACCTATGTACAGAAATCTATATTGCACTCTTTATTTCATTTATTTCATCAGGTTGTATATTTTTTGTTGTGTTACATGCAAGTTATATGCCATTATAATATGCTGCTAGAAGTGTGTAACTTTAGCTTGTGTGATTATTAATGCATTATTTATGAAATATGTTATGATATTATGTTATTATGTTGTACATATTAAGGCTGGGTCGGTGGCAAATTTTCTATTTCGGTATCCCGCCAGTGTAAAACCATACCAATTCCGGAATACTGGAAAAAAATGTTCCAGTATATCCCCAATCAGATAAGGGATAATAAAATTTGTGAAAACAAAACATTGACAGTTCTTCCAAAGAAATTTCCATAGAAGTACTATAATATACAAAAATGAGATAAAAGTTCATATTATTTTCAGATTTGGGGATAGTTTCTAATATTTTAAGCTTTCTGAAAATATTATGTGCTGACATTCAAAATGCAAGTTGTTAAGTATCGTCACAGTGTTCAATTGAATTGGTCTCGATACCAAGGTACCAGTGTCACCGACCCTGCCCTAGTGCATCATATTGACAGTCCTTGACCATATAGTTTGTCTGTACTTATAAATATTAATAAGTTGTTCTCATAGATCAGTTTGGATGTGAATAACCTTTGTATCTTTGGACTGTTGATAAACTATATCTAAATATTTTCTCTGGAGTTTGGTTATAAATAGGGTTCAAAGAAAAGGTCTAAATATCTTTAAAAAGTGGGTATAAACATTTTGAAGTTTGACACATCTGGTAACCTGATGTAAACAATTATTCATCCAAAAGGAATTACCGGTAAATATAAGTGAAAAATTATATAAATCATAATCCTAAAGTGTTTTTATGAAATGATTAGGATTAACAAATTTGGCAGAAAATTAGGTTTCATCAACGTTTTACAGGTAAAAGGTTAGGTAGTGTGTAGCCGGCTCTGGTTGAAATCAACGTAAAAGTAAAAAAAAAATGAATCAAATCTTACATACTATTTGGTATAAGACCAGTCATACCTGCATTGCTAAATCAACATATTTTAGGTCAAACAGCCTTGCATTTCACATATTCAATTTATGATTGCTATGGTACATACTTTGTCAATAGTTCATCCACAGGATTACACAAATATGGTACCGATCTCTCTAAGTGAATCTAACATATTAGTGAGGTTTAAGATACAAAAATACAGTAGTAATCTTAAGCATTTAACTTTAGAGTATGGGTAATTCTAGTCAATCCTGGGTTGTAAATCTATTGTCAAGAAAGTGTTTTAACCGCCATCCTCATTGTACAAAATAGTTTTAGTGTATTAGAAGTTTGAATATTGGCATCACAGGTTAACTATGTTGCCTCTGTTTGTCAGTTTCATCTGAGGAGCAGTCCGTCCTTATCATGGCTCGGTGGATTGATGTATATAATACTCTAACCACATCTCTGAGGTACCTGGTTTGAAGCTGGCACTAGTCTAACGTGGGGACATAATAGCAGAATCTCTTAGGCGGTATAATACTTGTTTCATTTCATTTAACCCCACATAAATTATGTGGTCTCATTATGATTGTAAAATTTACAACACCTTTTAATGTGTTGCAAATAAGAGGCTGTTTCGTTATTGTGGCCTAATAATAAACCTACCTCCCAACTGGAAAAAGTAAAAATCCACGATCACGATCCATTGGAGTAGTTTAAGATCCAAATATTTTCCTGATAGTTGTACAATTGATGCTGCCATTGTTTCAAGAAGTCTTCGGACAGTTCCCGGAAAGTTTGCAATGGTTTTTCAATCCATCTGATGAAAAAGATTGCCTTGTCAATGCTCACAAAGTTGTACCAAACAACTTTTTCAGACATTCTGAACATGTTTGGACAAGGAGAAATCGTAATTGAACCATGCTCCCAATTTTTGACTGCTTCAGCAGAGCAGAGGGGACTACCCAAGATGGTAGTTGGGAAATGCGCTTTCAACTTAGCCCTCTGAACCAAATACAATAAACTCATCCTTATCTGGAGTCAGTACTAGTTGACATCCACTCTTTTACATCATCTAGGTACCTGTTCAACTGTTCAAATGCAGAAGATGAATTTTTCTGAGATAGACGGACATAAAACCTGGGTATCATCTACATAAAAATTAAACTTTTTTCCTTTGCATTTACCAATAACCAAACTGAGGCTGGACCCAAGACACAATCTTGGTGCACACCAAATAGAAGTTTACAAAGGTCAGAGAGAGTAGAACCGAATTTTTTATTGACCAGTTAGTTAATCAACCCACCCCTCTGCATGGTCGGTAAAATGGTTGGCAAGACCTGTCTGAGGGACATGAAAGGGGAGTACTTTTTTTAGAAACAGAGATTTTTCCACGCTGGTTTTCCAGATTTCCAGCTAGTGACCTGTGAAGCTTTAGATGATTGTACATTATGGGTGATAATGTCCCTGCTTTTTTTAGATCCACCCAGGTAGTTTCTGTCATCTTATTGGCCAATGTCCTCTTCAGCTGTGCAAATGGCACTGGAAACAGGGAAACCAAATGTAAGGATGCATTTCTGAGGGCAACCAGAGTGTCAAGTTTGATACCAGAATTAAACTGATCTAATTAACTGTCTCATCTGGCAAGAGTAATGTTGGCCATTGTTACAAAAACAAATTTTGAAAGGTTTTGCATTGTCCTGGCCATAGCAAAAGCGATGCTCTGGTTGATGAGATATTGAAGTTCATGAGATATGACAGTTTTTCAGTAGCACACTGTGCTTTCACAGATGACTTTCCCTTTGCTTTGTCTTGCTTGATAATTGGTAACAAGATGTTTTTGTATTTTGTAGAGTTACTGGCTGAAGCCTATAATTAGATTCATATGAATGAGGACTCTTTGGTGGCTTTCTCCAGGATTTTTGTGAGATAGGAAGAGAAGCTGGTGGAGTTGATGAGAACCCTGATAGCCAGATAATTCTGATGTATGCACTGTTTAACTTAGCCGGCTCATTGTACCAGTTGGAGGCAATGGAACCGAAAGTGCTTTGCTTGTCAGAGTGAATGTCATATCACATGCTCTGTGACCAGGGCATTTTGTCAAATTGGTTTTTCTGTAGATCATTTTATTATGAACTTCTGGAAGGGTAGTCGGCTTGCACCTGGGCCCAGCAAAGGGGTTGTCATCTGCCGACAATGAAGAGTCAAACTGGAATATGATTCTTATAAGATCTGACACCCCTGACTGTCCCGCTGAAGTTTTGCTCTTCAGACAAAAGCTGGTCAGTCTTGTTTAGTGGGCCCAGCTGTCTGGTCTGACAATTCACCCTATCCTTCAAATATGTGGACCAGTGACAAATGTTCAGTCAGGTGTACAACCATCTCAGTGTCTGATTCCAGCGCCTGAAGTAGGGGTGAGCCAACAGCTGAAGTGGTGGGCATTCCTTTATGTACACAGGAGCCTTGTCAGTGTTGGCCTGGTTGGTCAGTCCAGTCAGTAGCAGGAAAGGTTTGTCTGAGCTAACTGCACCAGCCTGTGGCATTTTCACTGGAGAGACCATTTTTGGAGTCTTGGCTAGTTAGGTAACCTGATGTAAGGTCAGGGCATTGTAAAGGACACAGTCTTGCTTTAAAATACATGGGCCTGAGCCATGCCCCTTCTCAAGACAATCCCCGCATCTAGCATGGTGATCAAAACCCACTATTAAGTGTCCCACACACACTCCATTTTTGTCCTGGTGAAGCCATGATATCAGTAAAAATAATTGTACAAATATTCTGGAAATAACTCTTTCAACAGAAGCATTTTATAAAATAAGTTTAAATCTCGAGAGCTTTCCAAAATGTGTCTTCACTACACATACAAAAATGAAAAAAAAATGCTATGGTGACATGTTCTCTAGCTGGAAGGTAGTAGGTCATGACACCAGGCGAGTACACATAGGCAGCTGCAACGGTTGAGACACAGAACATCTTTTTCTGGCATTTGCAAGACCTGCTTATGCCTGCAGTACAGCTAATTGTTCATCATGTAAAATGTATTAATGCAATGAAAACTGATTTTCCAAGTTGCCTGGTTGACCGAGGTGATATAGTATTATAATATGTAATGTAGGTACATTCAAAAGACACCTTTGGCTAATAGTAAAATATATATAGGGCAATACATAAAAGGTATTTTTCTTATTTTGAAAGACTTATGCCTAAAATAATGAAAACTGACACTCCTACATATATATAGGATTTTTAGTGCCCCGATACAATTTAATTGAGCAGTTTCTCTTTGAATATAAACTTACATTACTTTTTATTCATACAAATGGATAATAAAAGTAAAATATCCCTCATCAGAGATGTGTGTAACATATATTTTACTCATAAAGATTAACAATATAACCTGTAACTTAACCTGTAAAATTAGGATTATGATCAAATAGTTTTGATTTACCACTACAACCACTTTTCTCCCAATTAAAAATTTACTCAAATTTTATTTTTTCGTTAAGTTTCTGTGTCTCCTAAATAGGCCATTCGGTTCACCATTGCTTATAATCCAAAGTATTCTTCTTAATTTGAATTTATTAACTTATGCTACTCAAACTTCATCAATGTTGTTGCCTTATTTTTAATTCTGTGTACAAAATAATTTTGCAACTTTATTGTCAAATCATGTCCTTATGCAATTACTTGTGTTCTAAAATTTCTGCTGAATTAGGTGAGTGTTTTTCTTTTCCTTTCTGTAATAAGTACTTATTTTTTTGCAATGTTATACCTGTAGCTCTCAATGCTGGTTCACTGCTAGTACCTGTAATCCTACTTCTCTGTTGTTTAAATCTGTTCTTTGGTTACATACATGTACATATTCTTTTTCCTACTTTTTATATTAACAATTTTTTTATTAGATATATTTTTGAAGGTACCAATGTTTATAGTTCATTTCCTAATAAATTTGTTTAAAGACGATGGCTTCAGTTGTAGTAAGGGTGAGTTTAGATCAGTTTCAGTGTCGTCCACTGGAGAGTCAAATTATTTTTTAAATGGCTATTGGTGAGGAACTTGTGATATTATCGGCTAATTGCCAAGGTCTCCAAAACAAAAATAAGCGTCGAGATGTTCTTGACTATCTTTCTAAAACAAGAGCTGCAATAATTTGCTTACAAGACACACACTGGACACCAAATGATGAATTGCTTGTGAGATCTGTGTGGAACGGAGACTGTATTATCAACGGTAAATCTTCCAACTCAAGAGGTGTTGCAATTTTGCTTCGCCACAACTTTGATTATAATATAGTGTCAGTTTTTAAAGATGACAGTGGCAACTTGATTAGTTTAGATATCAATATAAGTGGCATTACAGTAAAAATTATTAACTTGTATGCACCTAACAAGGACTCCCCTGAGTTTTTTGTACAAGTTAAAGAAATTATTGAATCCAACAATCAGTCTTATGTAATGCTATGTGGTGATCTAAACCTTGTAATTGATCCCAGTATAGACTGTGACCAATACAAACACATAAATAACCCTAAATCAAGAGAGACCATTTTTGAAATCATGGACTCTTTTAACTTAAGACACTTTTCGTCTATTCCATCCATCTCTAAGAAGATATTCATGGAGGAGAAAACCCCCTTTTTGCCAGACCAGACTTGATTATTTCCTTGTATCTCATCCAATGCATGATATCATAACTAGTTGTAATATTAATCCAAGTTATAGGAGTGACCACTCCATGGTAGAAATTAAAATACTTCTTAATAAGTTTAAGCGTGGCAAAGGAATTTGGAAATTTAACTGTAGCCTGTTGAAAGATGATAAGTATATAAGCCTAGTTACAAAAATTATTCAAGAGGAAAAATTAAAATATGCTGTTCAGGTTTATGACTTAAACTACCTAAGTAACATTTCTGATGATGATGTTGCTCTAACCATAGATGACGGTCAATTCCTAGAGCTGGTGTTGCTTCGAATTCGAGGTGAAACTATTAAATATGCATCGTATCATAAAAAAAGGAAACAGAGCTTGAGCAATGACCAATATCTGAAATCCAGTCTCTTGAGCTGAGCCAAACTCATGGAACATCAGTTGCCTTGGAAGTTAAGAAAAGGAAGTCGGAAACAATTAGGCAGAAAACGATAGCGGCCAGCACAGTAAGAGCCAGAGCTCAATGGCTTAACGAGGGGGAGAAACCTTCTAAATACTTTTGCTCGTTGGAGAAAAATAATTATATTGAGAAAACAATAAAGTGTATTCAGCTCAATAATGGTCAAAAAATAACTGAGCAGAGAGAAATTCGGAAAAATATTCAAGCCTTTCACTCCACTCTGTTTTCTCGAAAAAGAACGAGCCTATAGAGCACAATTTTGACAAATTTTTTCAAGGAAAGAATGTCAATAAATTAACCCCAGAAGAATCAAATTTGCTCGAAGGTAAACTTACCTTGTCAGAACTAAATACTGCCCTAAAGCAAATGAAAAATGATAAATGCCCAGTCGTAGATGGATTCCCATCTGAGTTCTTTAAACTTTTCTGGGACAAACTGAAATATTTTATCCTATGAGCGCTAAATAATGCTTTTGATATTAGGGCATTATCTCTCTCACTTAGAACTTGTATTATAAACTGTTTACCTAAAGGGAAAAAGCCCCGTGAATTCCTAAAGAACTGGAGACCTATTTCCTTATTGTCGGTGGTATACAAAATGGCTTCTACTGCCATAGCAAACAGACTGAAGAAGATACTTAACAAACTGGTAGCCGAAACACAGACTGGTTTTATCGCTGGAAGATTTATAGGCGAAAATACAAGGATTGTTTATGATATCATGCACTACTTGGAGAAAAATAACCTACAAGGATTACTTATGCTTGTAGATTTCCAAAAAGCATTTGACTCTGTTTCATGGGATTTTTTTGTCTGAAGTGCTTAAATTTTTTAACTTTCGGCAAGATTTTAAAAGGTGGATAGATGTTTTGAATAAAAATGTGCAAGCTTCAATTCTTCAGTCAGGATATCTATCAGAATTTTTTAACATACAAAGGAGTTGCAGACGATCCTATAGCACCCTACCTGTTTCTACTTTGTGCTCAAATTCTTTATCTTATGATTTTGTATAATAATAATAATATCAAGGGCATACATATTAACAACTGCAGCTACAAAATTAGTCAATTTGCCGATGATACCACAATATTTCTTGATGGTAGCAAAGATTCTCTTCTGGCGGCACTGAACACATTGGAAATATATGGCTGTCTATCTGGGCTTGTGGTAAATACAGACAAAACTAAGTTAGTTTGGCTGGGGAAGAAAAAACATTTGAAGGACATAATCGACACCCCCGGGAAATTATTGTGGGGCACAACAGAATTTGACCTACTTGGGATACAGTTTGCAGTGAATTTGGGAAACATACCCAACCTTAATTATGGTTCAGTCTTGAGCAAAATAAATAAAACCTTGAACCAGTGGAGAAGAAGAAAACTGACACCAATGGGCAAGATCACAGTTATAAAAACCTTCATTATCTCTAGCTTGAATCATATTTTTACCTCCATTTCATCTCCAAACAAGAAATTTATTACCAATCTGAATAGTCTTATGTATTCATTTATTTGGGATAACAAACCAGACAAGGTGAATAGGAAACAGATTACCAATACTTGCCTTTTTGGAGGCCTTAAAATGCTGGATCTGGAACTCCTTATCAAATCCAAAAAAATAACATGGATAAAGTGTCTTCTCAATTTCCCCAATGCTCCTTATGCTAAATTATTCTCAACATTAGTTTCTATTAAAAAACTTTATATGATGGGACCCCTTTGGTCTAGAATAATCTCAAATCCTTTCTGGGGTGAAGTGTTAATGGTTTGGGGTGATCTGCTTGATAAAATAAAACTTACAAAAGATGAAGCAATGTCATGCCCCTTATGGTATAACCCTCAGATCTCTAGTGAGCCTTTATTCTTCCCCCATTGGTACTATGCAGGTGTATACTCACCGCTAGATCTACTTGATAATGAAGGCCGAATGATTGATCAAAAGGCAGTCCAAAGACAGTTTAACATTAAGACTAATTTCTTGGAGTATACTAGAATTAAAAGATGCTTAAAAACCTTTATGAAAAATTTAAGTACTTCTGATATAATCCTCCCAAGATTGTGTCAGCCTTCTTACCTTAAGCTTTTGTCAACTTCAAACTCAGGAACTAGAAAATTTTACAGTATCTTAAATCAACAGTACAATAATTTAACTCTGAAAAACAAATGGAATAACATTTTGAATATTGATTTGGATGAAAACGACTGGATTAACATCTATAAGGTTTGTTTCAGGTCTCTAAGAAGGAATGACTTCATATGGTTCCAATTTAGACTTATTTAAAGAATTTTGGGTACTAAAGCCTACTTGAGTAAGGTCAAAGTAAGTCAATCTTCCCAATGCAGCTTCTGCAGTCTGTGTGATGAGACTATTTGCCATCTCTTTACATCTTGTCCAAAGGTGTGTGATTTTTGGTTAGATCTAAGGTCTTGGTCACAGCATCAGTTGTTTTTTTTTAAATTGTACCTAAATTGTAAATTGTAAAACCTGTAACTTCTTTCTTTGTCTTTGAAAATGTACTTGTATGTAATTCATGTTGTACATATGTTGATTGAAATAAAAAAAAAAGATTAACAATATGAAAGATTAACAATATAGTTGTGCTACCCACTCATTTATTATATTAAAAACCTTGGTGTTATCATTGAAGAGGAGCTAACATTAAATAATCACATAACTTACATCTGCAACTCCTGCTATCATTATCTGAGGAACATTTGTAGTTTGGCCATATTTGACCACATCATCAGCTAAAACCATTGTGCATTCAGTTAACTCTGCAAACTGAATTATTGCAACTCTCTCTTCGTCGAAATCCCAGACTTTTTATTACAAAATTACAACTTTACAAAATGCTGCTGCTGGGATTGTCCTGAATTTGAAGAAGTGCGACTCTGTAACACCTTATTTGATGAAACTGCACTGGCTACCCATGAGACAGTGAATTATCTACAAACTGAATCTCATTGTGTTTAAGGCATTAAAGGGTAATGCCACCAACTACATTCAATACTTGCTTTCAATAAAAAAACTACCAAGACAACTACATGGGCACATAATGCATAAACTAAAAGAGCATCGATGGAAACTGAAAAAAGGCATACCAATCTCTCTGAGTTGCAGCACCTCAAAATTGAAATAGCCTACCTCATGATGTCCGCAACATCAAACTGGATTTGATTGACTTCAAGAAAAGGCTTAAACACTTTCTATGTATGAATGCTTTTATTGGAATAGTGCAGTGATTAGCCAATCAGTGACTAGAATTATGCTATATAAGAACTAACCGTTATTATTATTATGGTCGTCTTCCTTTCTGATATATATTTTTGTACATGTTATTTAGGAAGTTTTTGTATTTTATAGCCTGTTACAGACTCAGCATGGTGGTAACAAATAATTATGTATATGGCTGAAAAGAGTTTCTATATGTGGCTGTAAGTTTGACGAGTTTTGTGAAGTCAATTCTATGTACACAGAGAATCATACTTTCATGCAAAAATTGTAATGAACTGTAAAATGTGCCCACGAAATATAATTTCCAGAAGTTTTGAGAATCTAGAAGCCCAAAAAAATTAAAATCAAAGTAAAAGCAATGCAGCGTTGGACACATTGAAAATTAAAGTAAGCCTATTGCATCATTTTGACAGATAAGGTCATATTAGTACAGGTGGATCAGCTGCAGAAGGCAGTTCTGGAGAGGCTGGAAAAATAGTGGTGGAGTATTGTACCTGTGAAGCCAGTAACACACGTCTAAGTAAGGTTTGACCAACGAAAAGAATCAGTATTAGGTAGGATAATCACCACTGATTGACACAGAAATATCTAAAAAGAAAAAAACATAGAAAAGAATATACAATTACCTTACAGCAAAAATCCTCTTCACTGGAGAATTGCTCAAATTTTGAATTAATGTATTGTCAACTATGGTCGAGTATTTTAATATAGTTTCCAATATTTCACTTCAAAAACATGCTAGCAATGTCTTTATGCTTTCTTTTGGACTCCTCATAAGTAATAACCCCTTTTCTGATGTCCCAATAATGTAGTACGAAGGATAATAATACCAAAAAATGTCGCACATATCCCTTTATTTTAACCAAGTTATTCTAAGTGATTCTTATATAATAAGACATTATATATATATATAAGTATATATATATATATACAATGATTTGTAACTTTATACCGTAACATGTAATATACTTGTTTCCTGCAGTTGTGCAGTTGTGTGTCTTACTGGCTTGGGGTTTAGGGACTGACCCTTGGTTATAGGCATTACGTGAAACGCATCTGTCCTGCAACAACTGTCCAAGGCCCATATGACTTTACATCCATTTATCTTCATTCACCTTATGTCAATGTATCACACTGAAAGACAACCAAGTCACAACCGTTTATACACCATGGAATACACCTTCAGTTACTGTAGAAAGAAATTCATCAGTGCATGCTCACAGTACCAAATTTAGAGGCAGAAATTTTAAACATTGTAAAACTTCTGGAGGATATGCAAAGTGATGGACATTTTGCCACTGTGTCACAAGGTGGCATGCAAACCTCTTACAGGAGTTGAAGGACAGGAGTGTTTGGCCCAATGCCTATATCACAGGTTATACCACCTGTAGTGTGGCTGGGGTTTAAGATGAACAATAAGACATAGAAAAATGGATAATATGTTCAAGCATTTGTTTATTTTTTCAAATAAGTAAATATTGAAAAAACTTTATAAATTTAAAGGGTTGTTTAAAACTCACAGGCATAGTGCATATGTCAACCCATCTAGTATCATGCAGATAACTACTTTCATGGATGTAAAAAGAAACCGGAAAATGCATTTAACTTTCCACCAAACGCTTCTGCCGTTATATCTCCTCTGTGAACTGCTTGGGCAAACACGTTCTCTCCACTTCTGCAGCTGACAACTGCATGGCCAGCTCCTTGATCATATTTCTAAAAATTGAAATATATATGTTGTAAAAGCTAAAAATAATATATTTCTGTCTTCTGCAGTACCTATACATCTAATGACACTTCATAATATTTCAATTAACAATGTGTTTGAAGTGTATCTATTCTCACCGTAACTGTTGTTTGAAGGTTAGAGTTATTTCAGTGGATCATTATCGGCAACTTTTCATTTGGCAGAGTGGGCTGAAGTGCCTTATTCCTTTCAACAGATATTCATTTGGAAAAATCTCTAAATGATCTTTTGTCAGGTGTTGTATTCAGGAAACTTGCTTAGACCAAGTCATAAGTTTCTAGTCTTAAGTCTGAGACCATCTTTGAATTCAAAGGAAGTTGGCTATCAACAAAATACTTGAGACCTATAAAGTGTAAGATGTGTTTTCATGTTTCAAGACTATTTCATTTTAAATAGACGTTATAGAAGTTTTTGCTGTGAATCATAACATACATTTTGAGAAAGTTCAGTTTTCTCAATTTTGTTTGCTAAAAACCAGTCTGATGGTCTGATTTGTTTGCTTCACGAGCAATTCTGAGTAGATGTCAGGCAATTATCGGATGTCAGACCATGTAGGCCAACATCAGCCAATAATTAACCACTAAAATGAAAGACCAACTTACATGTATTGGGTTGCCCATGTTAACCCTTTTTCTGTTTTGTTTTCCTCTTTAGAAAATTGGAGATAACTGTTTTAATATTGGTTTACCAAACATTAAATTGCCTAATCAACATGTGAAATATTTCAAGCAATTAGTAGTAAGGGGCCACTATGCGGCAGTGGTAATACACTAGCCTCCCAAATCTGAGGTGGCTAGCTTGAAGTTGCTAACCATTGATAGGCAGTTTACAGCACAGAAACTTGACAAACTATATGTATCGGTTTCCTCTGCCCACAAAGACTACACATTCTGATATGACCGGTACAGTGTTGAAAACAAGTTAAAACCGGAATTAAATAGATAAAAAAGCAATTAGTAATTTTTGCCGGAAACTGTTGGTGATTCCAGAACAAGGACAAGTAGACTTCAAAGAGAACAATAAGAGAATAATAATGATATGTCATGTTCAATTAAGAAACCAAAATTACACTTGACACTTTCAAGGATAACATATAATATGTAGTATAAAAAACTTCCCTGTTTGGCCACTGTTACCACACAGTCTTCTAACAACATCTGACAAGTTAAAGGTCAGCTTAATTTATTCTTATTGATCATCAGTGTTTATAATTATATTGGTAATGATCTCTGTGAAGTAATTAGCAAGCTTTAATATATGGAAATTTAACAAAGATACCGATTTATCTGCGAAGGCTCCATCAAAGCGCTCACTGTCTTTTGCAATCTGTATGTTTAAGTGAGCATTCTGTGTACTAAAGGCAGTCACAACAAAAAAGTAGTAGCCACTAACTGGACATGTAAAGATTCCTGGAAAAATATTTTTTTGAAACTGTTGTAATATTTGTAGACCAAATACAAAAACTAGTTAATTTGATTTTTGTATTTCACAGTTAAAACTTTTCTTTTCATACTTTTTTGGGGGAAAATTATTGGAATTTTTAATTTCACATGAAAAATTATATAAAAAATTATAATACAGACATCAAATAGAAATAATAACAGTGAAGATTTAAAAGAATGAAATCAAAAGAACACAAAATTTTGAATTAAAATTGAGTATACTTATATTATTTTTAAACCACATTTATTGATTTCTTGTGATGTATGAATAGAAGTAGTTCTTTTAGTCATAGTATCTAACATAAACTTTTCTCTGTGGCATCTATAAAATACTGGAACATTATTTGATTATTATTAATACCTGTTGCAAGGTTATAGTGTCCACTGTTCACTGGAGTCCGGTGATACTTGATTATTTCACCTTCATTAAAGTACCTGCTGTGGTCAAGTATTGCGGTGAATCCAATAAACTCTTTGGCTGAAGAATCATCAAAATAACTGATATAATGATTGAAAATCATTGCCTTATTAGTAAGACGGCATACTGGAAGAGGTTTTAAATTAAGGGTATGCTTGGCTGGTTTTTGTGTATAAGAGCATCTGTTTTTACTTTTGAAAAGTAAAATGTGTTGTAAATGTTTTTAAGCAATGTTAAATTGCTGCAGAAATCACGTTACTGTAGTAGTACTCACCCATGAGCAATGTGTACAAAATCCTTTAAAAGGAATTACATAACTGTCTTTCACTAGCACATCATCAAGGTATAATTTTAGCTAAAAACCAAAGGCACTAATGGATGAAAATGACAATAATCATTGATGGAGGTCCATTTCTGCAGCACATCAACCATAAAAGTGACATCATTTTACTATTATCGCCAATGGCTTCTCTCGCTGAATGGAGCAGACCAGCACAACCCGGTCTGATCGTAGCACACAATAACAGGGTTTCAAAACCAGTTAAAAACTGTTGTTTAGACTAGCATGCTCTTCATTATAGTATATCTCCTCTAGTGGGCACTAATTTCGGATTTCTACCTGACATGTCCCTGGACTTTCCCTTTTCGACCCTTTTGCATAAGAAGATGTTATGTCAATTTTGCGCCATTTTAATGTTTCTATTGCATTTTGTAATTGTATTTATACTCAGCACAATATCTCCATATACTACAGGACTCAATGCGCTATTTAACCAATCTGACTGCACAGGTACATCCCAAACTCACAAGTAACTGACATTCCCCTAACTAGAAGATAGAGGCTAAAGGATGACCATTAATTAACGTCCTTGAGGTTCTTTAGCCTGCCACTAGGGATAGGACCCAATGGCAGAGTACCGCCATTTTAAGTGGTCACCCGAGGCACTATGTATCTGCCTGTACCTGGGTTTGAACCCACATCCTCTGAGTTCCTAGAAAGGTGTGTTACCCGTTAGGCCACAGTGGCAGATAATTTGTTTCCATTATGTTACTTTTTATGCATGGATTTTAATATAGCAATGCCATTTCTATATCTTATGCCTTGAGTTATATTTAAATTACATCATTTTGACTGTGTACACTTCAGGTTATTGTGAACACAACTAGATGTTCAACTAGTCTAGGTGTTCAACCATGGCTGGGTTCAACTAGTCTGAATTGTCAATAAAAGTCTAATATTAACTCAAAGTTGGAATACACGTAATACAACTAACCCTCATTTTCCTTGAACTTTGCTTCCACTAGATAAATATAGAAAACATAACAATTTTAGTAAATAATACATTGAATACATGGTAATGTAAAATATCAATAAATAACATGTGGCTAAATTTTGGCAAAGGACCAACCAATGTGCCCATCTAAATATGCACATTTAATGCTTAACTTTAGTATACTATGTAAGTATAAATCAAGCTAAACATTTAGTAACATATTTTACAGCACCTAGGGATTCAAATGCAAGAAATAAAAGGCAACATGGGTTTAAATATCTATTCAGTCTACTAGTATTTTTTTCTTGTGCACATTTCAAATTTAAATTTAGCATTTTATTTTTTAACATTCTATATCATAACTGAATTTTCTGAAGCCACTGGTAGGAGGGGCTTATTGAATGAAACATCCAACAACGGTCAAATCAGTCTAGGTTCAAGGTCAAGCAATTTCCTTGACCTTCAAAAAATGACCCTGAGAAAAGGTACACCAGTTAATTGACCTTGGAGCAAAGGTCAAACCAAGGTCAAGCAATTTCCTTAACCTTGGGCATGAAATGTCAAACCAACTGTAACTGTTAAGCCCCCAACACCAAAGCCTAAATGCTAAGGTGTAGATAAGGCCCTGCAACCAGTGGATACTCAGTGTATATATGTATGTGACGTGAAAGAAACATAGTAAAGTGACGCCACACAGTTGTTATTAAAAATAAGGGGAAAGTTGTGTTAGTTAATGGTATTTATTATTTGACACTATATATGGAATGATTGGAAACACCCAATTTGAAGCTTTTTCATGGAAATTTAAGAAAGAACAAAGTTGTAAACTAGAGGTTGTCGGAAGTTTAGTCAAAAGATCAATAGTGGGTAGCCACTAGGATGGTAAGTGCAGGTGGAGATAAACATTTAGTAATATATTTTTACCAATAGCCAATGAAAAGGTGATTAAATCACTGAAATAAGTTGTAAATTTACTTATGTATTGTTATCTGTGACATACAGAAACACAAAAGAGACATAAATATTTGTACAGAAATCTATGTAAATGACAGAATCTTATTTAAACTGATTGTTAGTAGATTAAGTTATTAAAATAAGTTCTCACATGCTGCCAGTCTTGATTCTATTGTGTTACTGGGACCCTGTGGAAATAAAACACGCCAAATTTGAAGTCACTTATACAAAGCAAACCTTCACTGAGGGAATTTCCAAAATTTGTGAATATTTGTTTTTTATTTCTAAAATATGATCTGGATCTTTCCCGAAATATAACCACTTCTTGCTTTCTTCAGGCCCTACTACATGGAAAAATGCAGAAAACACTGTTCCTTGGTTTTGTAGAAATCTTGATCACAGACTGGCATACAAACAAACAAAGGAAGGTGCTCAGCGGAGATAAATATATCACTACTGCTGCCTTGGCTAGTAGAGAGAATTTACACAACCAGCCTGCCAGAGTGATGGCCATAAAGGTAAGAGAGTGTGAATTCCAGTCTCTTAAAAGCCTTGTCCTCTGACTTTTGGATGTTGAATAAGAACTTCAAGTTCTGATGTAATTAACCTAAATGGTTTAAAAGTTGTACTGATTACTTTAAACCCGTATATTCATGCTCAAAAGTTGCACCTTTATTGTATTTTCTTTGTTCCACTCCATTAATTAAGAAACACTACGCCTGGAATTCATGCAGACACTTATTTGAATATCATAAAGGTAAGATATATAAGAGAAACAGCTTTGCCATAACTATTTAAGCAATAATAACCAAGAATCACAGATGCAACAAGAAATGAAGCAACCTCTCAATATAAGTTCATAGAGAATAAGGTTTATAAGAATAAAACATTCATTTATTATAGTGATATGCAAATATTGACAACTTAGCAATAATAAAATAAACAGAATACTATTTGCCTAGCACCAATGTCACTTTTGTAAAGTAATATTTATTAATATTGGTTTCTATGAGAATTATAAATGGACAATATGTTACAATATTTGTCATACTAAAAGAAGAACAAATTATAGATAAGAATATATGGAAATACATCACATAAATTTGAGGCTATAAATATGCATACATATTTTTACTTATTGTCAACTGCTCACCATATTTAACAAATCAGTAATTGCAGTGTAATCTAAAGTAAAATGTATTTATATACCCTTACTATGGATATGCGTTATGACTAGATATTTATATTATTTAAGAGACTATGGACTTATTTTATTTCATATTATCATACAAAATGGTGGATAATAATTGCAAATAACCATATTTTTAAACACACATTTCACTGGGGTAATGTTCCTATCATTTACAAATTTGTATAGACACCAACAAAAGTTTATTTTATAGCCGCTTGATAAGTTATTAACTTAAATGATCACATACCTCCTCAGGCAGAGCTGTAAATTTAAAGGAAAAAAGTAATTACCCATGTATGAATTTAATTCCTGAGTTTATATTGAAAACAAAACAAAAGAAAATGAACTAGATGGCAGAGGCAAAAGAGAGCTATTACAATTTTATCCTACCTTTCTAAAACTTAATATCTCTCAAAGAAGACATTGATATACATACAGATATTTGTTAAAATAATTCTACAAGAATTTTGTATTCTTTAAAAAGAAAACAAGTTACCTCAAATATTTTCAGTGCAACATTCAAAGCTATAGCGACAAAGAAAGCTACACATATGGTCAACAATGTTACATTTTACACTGGTGATCACAATAGTGTTCGATTTTACTGTGAAATCAATGTTTAAAGCCCAGGGCCGGGATTCACAAAAGGTCTTAAGCAAAAAATTGTCATAACTTTAAGAGAAAAGTCTTAACTCTGCAAGAATTTTGTCATAAAGTTAAGACTTTTTTTTGCTTAGCCAAATTGGGATTCACAAAAGGTCGTAGACAAAAATTTATCTTAGATTTTGTCATAACTTTAAGACCACTGCAGGGCAGACTTAAGACATTTTTAAAATATTCCATTGCATGTATATACATTTTACCCTTTGTTATGCGAACAAAATATATACTATGGGGATCTATACTTCCTATAAATGTAATTTCTGTTGATTGTAATAAAAATTGACATCATTTAATTACCTATAAATTTCCACATTTTATCTTCTTGTGGTAAAAATAATGTCCTAAAAATGGCTGACACACAATAAAACATAAAGGCTACTATTTTTACATAATTTTACAAAAAAAAACAGTAACAAATCTGTTTTATAATTTTGAAGAGCATGTTTGGTGTATTTATTGATTAAAAATGTTTTTGTTTTACTAAAATTTGTTAATTTGAACTCAAAGTAGTTAAGACTTTTTGCACAAATTTTGTCTCAGCTAAGATTTTGCTAAGCACTTTTTGTGAATCCCAATTTAAGAGAAATCTTAGCTAAGACAAAAGTCATAGCTTTAAGATTTGTCTAAGCAAAAAAATTGCCTAAACTTAAGACCTTTCGTGAATCCCGGCCCTGATATTCCTTATATAAGCATATAGTATGCATTGACCTTGCGAGTGTCCAATATTAAAAAATAATGGATTGTTGACTCCGTTTCTTTGGGACCTCATAAACAATCCATTATTTGCTAATATTGAACCTTACTCTGCCATTAATTTATACGCAAGCAGCAGAATATTTTACTCTGTTTTGTGTGTCGTATTAACAACAAAAGGTATGGATTATAGATTTATTTATTGTTTTATGTTGTGTTCAACACCCATGGGTCATATTGCGATGGGTAGTTTACAGGTGGAGGAACCAGTGCATACTAGTTGGTCAAAATTCTGCACTGTAAACCACAGGGCATCGGCAAGTACCTACCAACATTCCAACATGAAGCACCCTGGCCGAGATTCGAACTGGCGACCTCAGAGGTTGAAATAAGTTATATCCATGTGATATATGAATTTTTGTTTCAAAGCTTCAGCTTCGTCACATGCATGCAGCAATTTTTTTACATTGCATAATTCTGTTTAAACTGCAGTTATATTGACCTTTTAATGGAAAGAAAGTTACTATAGATATACAATAGTGTCCTTTTTCAAATATATTCTAGCAAAGAAAAAAAATAATGAAATATTGAAATTCCACAATGGATTTAATAATATATACATATACATGTTATTAATATATATATTAATATAAATATATGTTATTAAATGTATTGTGCAATTATACATATATATGTTATTAATATATATTAATATAAATATATGTTATTAAATGTATTGTGCAATTTCAATATCTCATTATTTTTTCTTTGCTACTTTGTACTACTTTAACCTTTGCATATTAGCTAGGCTTTGCATATTAGCTAGGCTTCTGCAACCTGGTTAAGCTAATGCCACTATAAAGGACCAGTTGCAGTTTCTGGTTAACAATATTATATGTGAACATTTTATGCATATGTACTTTTTCATTGCTAATCTATCAAGATATAAATATTATGATGTAAGCTTTATGCAGAAAAGGCTGATTCGGGCTTCTGAGAATGCTGCAATGCTACTGAAGCTGTTCTTGGTCAATATTGACCATATATTCTGTTCTAACCCTTTTTCTACACAGAATCTTATTTAGACTTTCACTAAGTCCTTTTGTCTTCTATGTAATATATGGGTACTGCATGACTTTTGGAGAATCAGACGGTCTTGACAAAAGTTTTTTTTCAGATAATCCTCCCCCCCCCCCCCCCCTTACTCCTCCTGTCGGTTTCAGAAAAGTCTCAAACTGAGCCAGACTCAAGGCTTAAGTCTGTTCTTGAAACCGGTCCCTAAATGCTTGTTGTATAATGAAGTCTGGTAAGTTTCCAATTTAAATTTAACTGTTCAGGTGACTTTTGGATACAATCACAAAGACTTAGATCAAGTCTACATACCACTAGTAAGCACAAAAAATGTTTAAGGATCAACATTGTATAACTGAGCTTACTCTCGCATGCAGTGTATCTAAGACGCCAAGTGTAGAAACTTTTCTCGTTTTCCACGTGGATGACAGCATTCAATGATTGGAATGCTTCATCTGTCTTTTTCATACAGGTCAGTTTGTCCTTGTGAGTGGCCTTCAAGACATAACATGGTTATAACTTTATGTGGTGTGCTTTGGTGTATCTAGTGGTAAAAATATAAATACTTGGTATAATGCTTTTTATAAGTTTTTATCCCTTCTTCAGTCCCAGTATAAATATCTGCCATTCTTTCTTTAAATATGGACTAATGTTTATTGTTTCTTGGGCAAAATTATGGATAATTAAAGTAAAACGCCCTTTTTCAGACACATATCAAAAAACATATATTACTCATGAAGATCTGCAATAATATGTATATGCTACACACTCATATAATTACCATCTTGTTTTGGGTGTATTAAGTTCATACATGTCGTTCAAGTTATTTTCCTACTGTATTTATTTGGTTATACATGCTATTAAATACTGCCACAATTTAATAGTGACAAGACCTTTATGCAACTGGATTAATTTACATATTTATGCCACTGAAAAAAGTAAAACTAAATACCCTTTTCTTGACTTTTCCACCATTTGCAGTGATGCCGATAAACACAGTATGTTTCACATTCTCAGCATTAAAACAGAATTCGCTTATCGAAAAGTAATACCTCTTATCTGTAGCTGTAAATATATTAACAAATAAATACATCCTAAGTCATTTCTGAAGTAAAGTTTTAAAAGTAAGAGAAATTTACATATACATGTAAAACTTGAGCCAATTGAATTTCATTTTTCTTTCACTGAAAATGGAAAGATATTTCATTCTAAATCTACATTTAGTATCAATGAAAATTTTATTTTTTGCATTTTGACAAAAAAGCAGACATGCACAATATTCATAAGGCAACAGGTTACAATCAAATCTATTTGTGGATAATTTCACATAAACTTTATATTACTGAATGTCAGTTTGAATAATAATTCCACAATGTCAATAAACAAAGTTTAATCAGTAACAGTATAGCACTGAAAGGTTTTAATTATGCCAAAAATACAATTCAAGTCACCTCTTCAACATATTAACACAGTTCAATTTTGTTGGCTAATAATCATTCACAAAGTGGTAATTTTAAGGTAAAATGAAAAATTTATATTCTGAATGGTGACCGAATTTTACTATCCTCCATCAGTACTATTTAATAGTAACACAACAGACATACAACACTTACTGTGCATAATTAGCTATATAAAATTGCTAATTTAATAAGTGACAATTTTTTGTGAATATTTTATAAAAATTCTGTAAAACCCCAGTCACATTACAGGTGGTACATTCAGGGCTTACATACGTTGGGTGAAACGCCCCTGTCCCTCAAATACTGTTAGAGGTTTGTACGACACAGTGGTGAAATGTCCATTTGCTTGTACGTCCTATAGAAGTTTTAAAATGCTTCAAATTTCAGTGAAATGTCCATTACCTTGTATGTCCTATAGAAGTTTTAAAATGCTTCAAATTTCAAATTTCAGTGAAATGTCCATTACCTTGAATGTCCTATAAAAGTTTTAAAATGCTTCAAATTTCAAATTTCGGTGAAATGTCCATTACCTTGTACATACTATAGAAGTTCTAAAATGCTTCACACTTCCACTTCCGAATTTTGTACCATGGGCACGTGTAGATGAATATAAACCTGCACAGATAAAGTTGGAGTTCACAGTATGTAAGGGTGTGACTCGGTCATCTTTCCAGTGACATAAGGCGAGTTGAGGTATTGAACATTTTTGCCACTGTATCACAACTTCACATATAAAAACGCACACGGCAGCTTCAGGAGAGGGGTGTTTTGCCCAATACCTATAACAGTGTATTTATGCCGCCTGTAATGTAATGGAAACACTAAATCTCGGAAGGTATAAGGCAGCCTTATAGGCAGTTCCACTGCTGACTAAAATCTCTAACCATGAGCTGTGCCCCTTGTAGTGTGGCCGGGGCATAAGCTACAAAGTTGGGATGTATGAGATATAACTGAACAGACTTATTTACCTTTGATTGTGGTTTGGTCTGCTTTGTTATTTAGGTATGGCGATTCGACACATCTCGGAAAACAAATTTAGATTTTGCCCTACTTTTATTAAATGTTTGAAAAACCTTCACAGCTATGGTACAATATAAAGCTTGGATGGACAAAGTATTCTAGTCAAATATAAGATATTTTTTCTTAGCTATAAAGGCCATGTTTTTAAGCAGATGGACAAAGTATTCTAGTCAAATATAAGGTATTTTTTCTTAGCTATAAAAGCCATATTGTTAAGCAGAAATCAAATACTTTTATAAGCTCAAAAAGCAATTGAAATGTTTCAAGCTAAAATCATACTTAATATGCAATCTTGAACTGATGGCTTTTTGGACTTTGGTGCAACTCGTAGTCAGCCCTATATATTAAGGCAGAGAATTCCATAAAGTTTGGCCACACACTGAGAAGCCTCTGTCTGCCAATTTTGAACTAGTACAAGGTCCAACTAGGCTGTGTCCACTACTCAATCTGAGACGTCTGTTTGGATTGTATGACTGAATCAATTCACACACATATACTGGAACTTCACTGTGCATACATTTAAATAGAAAGGTCAGTATCTTAGAAATGATTCTTCGTCTAACTGTAAGCCAGTGCAGTTGTCTCCTTGGTTGGTTGGCATGGGCATAATATGGCAGATTCAGATATGACCAGATCGCCTAGGTTTTAGAAACTGATGTATGTAAATATGACAACTGTTTTCATTGTTAGATCAGCTACCTACCTTGCATGCTAATAGTTACTGGGTTAGAGGTTGACCCATAGCCTTCACACATTGATGGTGGCTTTTGAGGTGCCACAGACACAGTAAAGAGTGATTGATCATCACAACTGGTATCATTCAGGAACATAAACCTTCTTTGACATTCTCCGGATGTTCTGCCCAATCCTGTTAATTAGAATATATATTTTTAACTTGATACATAGCCACCTGAATGAACTATTAAAATAGGGAACATTTAAGTACATTGTGCCATTGTAATCTATCTGGCAAGTTTTTGGTTTTTTGGTTTTGTTTTGTTTAAAAGAAATACTACTCTTGCGAGATGTTTTTCAATCAGAAACCCTCAGAAACCATTGTGTCCACTTGCCCATGAGATACCTACACACTACTATACTGTATACTTTTACTTAATTGCTAATAAAATAAATAGTTTGTTCGAAAAACACCAGATAGAAATTTGAAAAAAAAACTTTGAAGCTTGGAAATGAAGGAGAAACGAAATTTTCAAAAGTGATATGTGATAATGTTTTGGACTAATGTGTTATAACACCATTTGTTACCACAACACACACTGTTATGAATATTTGAAGTTTGAAATGACGTATAAGTATCATGGCAGACTGGTTTGGTGATTTCTGGATTTATTATTTCCCTCTACAAAAGAGCTGTGAAAGGTTTGCTATTTTGTACTTCACATTTGTAAAATGCATTTATAACTTACATATGTGTCCATGCATATTTTAGTTAACAGAAATCCACATAAACCAGTAAAAACAATAAAAAATCTAGGTTTTTGAGTCCACAGTTGTGCCAAATTACTACAGGGAGCAATATGTTACAAATGATGATTTTGTGTTTAGGGTGAACAAAGTTTTAGTCTAGAATAACATGTACTGAATAATTTGCAAATCATCAGGTTATAGTTTTTTTCCCCTTTTTCACAAAAGGAATAGAATAAATGTGATGTGCATTATTTACCACACACTGTATTTGGTCTAAGACAAGGGCACGTTTTTGTGATTTTTTTGTATTTATGGAGCCACTTACTATGCATAATTAGCATATATAAATTTGCCAACAGGAGTTCTGTGTAACCTAAAATATGTTCAAGCCATCATTGGAAAGCTATTTCCACAGAGTTTTTGCTCGTATACAGTGTCACATTGAAATTCATGCAGTTATTTTTATGTCAGTAGAAAAGTCGAATTTTATACTAACACGTGTCAGTATAAAATATTTCAAAGTTTAACAGATGGCTGCTTGGCAGTTGTTTTTGTATTAGTATGACAATGGGTTATCTTGTATGTATGGACAGTGGGAACTTACATTGGGTTTACATAGTCAGTCACCTATTGTTAGGTGAATTGCTTTTGTCAAGGTGGCTGGAGTTTAGTCAATCTGGGTAACAATTTTTAACTCTATTTTGTTTTAGTGGTTACTTTTAGTACCATTGTTTGGAGATAGCAGGCTGTATAAGGTAATGAATGAGCACCTTGTGTATTAACTTTTTAACTTGTATTCATTGAGCACTCATGTAATGTACATGTACAATAATTGTAAAAGTTAACATACGGTTTCTTGCCCCTGGGTGCCTGGGCTGTGTTTATTGTATTTAGTTGTATCTGAAAGTAATGTGTGCCCAGGCGCCATTGTTATGTAGGTGCTAATATAGATATGATTAATAAAATAAAAGTTTTAGCTCCAATGCCGGTCTTATCATTGGGGTGTTGGTCTGATGGTATAATTCTACATGTTCCTCAATACCAACCATCTATTTACAAATGCACAAAGCAGTTTGGTCTAAGCTTTGCATATGATGCTCCCAAAATATGGAATCAACTCCTGGATGATGTACCATCTGCCACTTCTATTGCTTCCTTCAGAAAATAACTTAAGGCATACCTATTCTGCCAAGCTTATCCTCCTTAGAATTTTCCACTTCGTATGGCGTTCTCCGTGATGTCGACCATTGCTATGGATAAGGACTATGATTTTTGTGACTATGCTTATGATGTTGCGCCTTAGAGTCTGTCACTTTGGCAGAGATTAAGCGCTATAAAAGTGGAATTGGAATTGGAATTGGGGGACCTTCTCCTGGACTGAAGAAGGTATTACAGAAAACCTCTGATCAAGTGATTGAAGATGAATGTCATTTTTTGTGTTATTGCAACGCTTATAAAAAGGGCGTAAAATTTTTTTACATATATTAACACTAATGTGTCTATTATTCCATCTTTACAACTTGATGAATTATTTATTACATTTATGACCAGTGAAATCACATACTCATTGAAGTTTGTAGAATGTATTTGGAAAAAAAGAATAAGTTTTCTTGAGAACTGAGCTTTATATGTTTCTCAATTAATTAAATTTACTATTAATTTCGATTTAAATATATGTAGATTAAATTTTCTTAGAAGTCTTTTAGATTATAATCTGTCTAATGTACTGTCAAAACTGAAAAATATCATTAAACTTAAAGTGACTTATAAGCCCATTAGATGCCTGGGTATTTTCTTTTTCTTCTGTTTTGTGTTTGTAACTATAAATTGTATAAAACATGCCACTACAATAAAATAAATAAATAAAACTAATATCTACTCACCACTGAAAGTTAGTGCAGCAATCAACAAGATAACTTGAACTTCCACCATCTTGATATGTCCCAGAGGTATCCTCCAATTCTGTTGTCAGTCCTGAGAGGTAATGTACAGGGACTTGGCAGAGGGGGGGTTATATAGGTTTCACCTAATTACATTTTAATGACAGTAACGTTGAATTAAAAGAAAAAATTACAATTTCTGTAGGATGAGATGATTCTGTCCCTTCAAATAATTACAATTAAAAAACAGAAACCTATTTTGTGTCATTTAAATGGCAACTGCCTTATATTAAAAACTTTCTATAAAAACCACAGAATTCTTTGTTTTTAAATTTAATTGGTAGTTTTGTATTGTCAATGTTTTGTATACACACAATTGTGTCAAGATATTTATGAATTTGTGTAGGAAGAGGTAACTAGTTTCTCTGACCATTCTGCTTTTCTGTGAAACACATATTAGAGAGTGTGTTTTTTTCATAAAATCCTCACAAACATGAATATGTGTGGGATTCAATTATTATTTTCCAAACTGAATTCAACAGAATGAACATGCAGCATTAAACATGTAAATAAAAATTTTCCTTTCTAAATGTTTTCATTGGTCTTTTCTTTAGCAACACACACCAATTTCATTAAGAAGCTACCTTCTACATAAGCAATTACAAACGATTCATATGAGCCATCAATTTAACATTATTCAATGCTTTATATTTTTCTTTAATTTTTTACATTATTGTTTTGTCAGTAAATCATCAATCATTGAGTTGACACATCCCTGTAGCCCCAATTTTTCGGATTTACTCTCTCAAGTTCAATTTTTAGAATATATAAATTTATATAGTTATTAATTTAAATATTCATAAGCCCATATATTCAAGTGATTAGGATATTAGTCAAACAGGATCGAGCTTACTCAGGATTAAGCTACTAACATTCCCCACCCCAGAGGTCAAAGGCTAGGGTCAAACAATCTAGACCTAAAAACCAGTTCAAATAAAGGCCTACTCATTATGGCCAACTGAAGCGACAGAGTGCAGAAATTGACAAGACCAAAACAAAATAAAATTTGTACCTACAATCTTACAGAGTTTGAGAAACATTTGAACCCCGACCCAAGGGCCAATCAGACCAAGGGGAAGAAAGGTCAAACTTTCATGATCGCCCCAAAGAGCCACCCACTTATACAGAGGGTTCATATCGTATATCGTGAACTCCCAACCAAAAGTTCAGTGAAAGATTTCACAAAATGGTGCAAGACATGGATATTACGGTATTTATTAACCTCATAGAGGTAGCTTAACGTTTAAGCAAATCCAGAATGTATGTATTGTATATTTATCAATTAATTTATCAAAATATAGTCCCGTCCCTGGACTCTCCCTTCTTGGACCTAAGCGCATTAGAGGATTTGTACAATTTTGCGCTATATAAATCCTACTATTACTATTATTATCATCCAGGCAGTATCTCCTTGTTCTGCAGGACTCAAAGCACTGTAGGCCCATCCGGGCTAGTACAAGTACAGTAGGTGTCTGACTTACATGTAATTTAAAGCCACAGGCTCTTGTAAGACGATACATCGGTTTTCAGTATTAAAACCTGACATTGGTGGAAACAGAATTTCAAATATAAGAACTGAATATCCAGGCATCCCAATAGCAACATGTAGCATCCCAAAACCCACTATATTATGTGCTAGCAGAGTGTCACCACCTGCCATGGTGTAAAAAATTATGCTGTTTAAATTTAAAGACTTATAGTGTTTAGATTTAAATATTTATAGTGTTTAGATTTAAATATTTATACTGTTTACATTTTAAAAATTTAAACTGTTGAAATTATGAGATTTCTACTTTTGGAATTTGAATATTTGTATTGTTTGAAATGAAAGATTTAAACTGTTTCCTTGCTATAGCCTAATGCCATACCAGCATGCCAGTAGTCATGCCAGTCAAGGTGGCATGGTAAGATTAAGTGTTAGACTTTTAAATGCTTATTTCACAGAAGCATAAGTTACTATTGTTTTTACAGATTTTAATTATAGCTGATATTCAGTGAACAATATGTATATTACAAAAAACAATATTGTGTAAAGATATATTTTTCAAACACAATAACTCCATGTTTGAAGAATGTGTCTTTGCACAGTATAATTTTGAAAGTATATTACATCGTATACCATTTGAAATTTTATAAGATCCAATGATAAAATTTTAAAGGATAATAGTTGGAAAACTTCATATTGAATATAATATGATATGGACGTCTTGCTTGATTATCACGCTTCTGCATTATTTAAGGGTTTTATTTGATTTTGTTGACCAAATTATGCTCAGTGCCCTTTGCTATTTCTGTGGACTGAAAAATAGAATCGGAATTGGATTAATATAGTTATTCAACTAATATAGACATAGCTTAAATATTATACTTATGACTCAGCTCAAGCTTTCTCACTTAGTGTTCTTCTCTCACTTCCCCGAGTCCCAATTGTGGGGAAGTTATTATGCCTGCAAAGCAGTAGATTAGATTAGATTTACTAGATCTACTCTTATTGTATAGGAATAAAGGCCACTTTATATATAAAATGATAACGCTTTAAGCAGTAACAAACTAGATTTAACAAATTTAAGCAGTTAATGGTTAAAATTATCTAGACTCTAGACTAAGTTAAGGTGGCGTTACCTGAAAATTGTCTCCAGTGGGGTTAGAAAGTATAGCCATCAGACGATACAGAGAGATTGACCTTAAGGTCAGTTGATTTTGAGGTTGTTTAATTTACCAGGCCACTAACTAGGGCCAGATGACAGGCATATAAGGCCTTTTACTGCTTATTCATAGAGAAGATTGAGTTAAAAATTGATGTTAAAATTATTAATTTTGTTGACGAAATTATATTGTTTTTGTATGTATGTGTGGGTATGTTTTTTTCTTGATGTTTTTTCTTGTTGTTAAGCATAATTGCACCATTTTGAGGACTGTTTTAAAAACTGTTTTGAAATTATTATTGTTGGCTGAAACAAAAGAATCCATTTGACTTTTATATTTTTTATCAATAAATAGCTGTTTCTCTGCAGTTATGACTTTTGTGTACAAACAATCGACCAAATTACTGATATATGTGTGGGTGATGCAAATGCATTGTTCTCTCCATTTATCAACAACAAACTATTCCTTATTAAAACAAAAGACTCTATTTCATTTAATGCTTTTTATCAATGCATAGCTCTTTTTTCACAGTAATTACTTTTTGTACAAAATTCTTAGTTTTAAAGAAATTGAATAATTTTATGGAGATGTCCTTTGCTCTTAAAGTTCAAAAGAAAGTTATTAGACTTATGAGAACAAAAACTACGATATTTGCGAGAAAATATATTTTTGATTGAGGACACACCTATTCACTTATTCTATTAAAACAAAAAATCTATAATTATTTTCCATTTTAACAAATTGGCACTTTTTACAAAGTAATTTATTTAATGAAGTGCATACTTGAGTCAATCTGTTTATCATAATGGATGGGATTTTTAATATGAAAGAAATTCATTAAGTACGTTATTTTGTTCCACACACCCAAAAAAGTGATAAAATTATGGTTTAGCATTACTACATACAATGGCTACTTTATGGAGTTCATTCATATTTTTTGACTACTTAATAATCTCATTCAAAGTACTTATCTACTTAATGATGATTTGCATATTCAATACCATATTGTCTCTAAGGTAAATATTCAATACCAAATAGCCCCTAAGGCTTTTGCTGAAGCTTACTCTGAAGAAAATGAAGCTAATGTTTAATGGCAACAATTCCAACATTCGCAGTACTTTGAAATTCTTTACACGGGAGCTAGGACTGTCTTCGTATGATCTACCAATATCACCATACATGTTCGTAAAAAAACTAAATATCATTGTGAACAAGAAAGCACTTGTAGGGTGCAGACCTCAATCAAGAGCACTTCCAAAAATTTTGGATTTTTTCAAATCCTTAATAAGATCAAAGTCTTTTCCAAAATACAATGGCTTCTCCCTTTGCCCATGCCCTAACCACACAATTTCATTACTTTTTGGAGTAATGTCACCCAGAAAGCCAAAGTCATTAACAATTCATAGAAAATAGGATGTTTGAAAACTCGGGAATTTTGTGTGTGTCCAGTAAATGATCAGAATCTTTCCCAAAGCACTTTGGTCAAGCCCCATCCATTAAAAGAAAGCCAGAATTTATTTAGATTTATTTGTTGTTTTACTTCACGTTCAACAGCCAGGGTCATATTGTGACGGGTAGTTTATAGGTGGAGGAAACCAGTGCATACTGCACTGTAAACCACCGGGCATCGGCAAGTAACTACCAACTTTCCAACATGAAGGGCCCGGCCCGAGATTCGAACCAGCGGCCTCAGAGGTTGGAGGCAAGAACTCTAACCGCTACACCACCAAGCCCCCTGAGAAAGCCAGAAAGATAGTTTTGTTGCTTTTGTATTTATCAGGAACACATGCAAACAAACAACCAAACACAACCATAACCATCTAATTTATGTAATAAATCAATAGCACAAGTAAAAGAATATTCATCGGTGTTATCAAATATTTATTATACATGAGGTTGGATGTAAAATATGTTAATTTTGTAGTTTGTGGAATTAATTATATGTTTGTGTAGGCTAATCAATGCTGTAGGTATTTTTATATATTTTGTTTGTGTTTATTTTACGCAACATAAAAAATAAACAACAAAATGAATTATTTAGTCCAAAAAGTGAAAAGCGTCCACTTTTGTTTTAGATAAAACTGTTCAGAGGGTGACTAAAGAGTGGTTATATGAAAACCTCACAAACTTTTGATGAGCAGGTAAAATCTTAACTGCCCGATTTTGTCTTGGGTTGATTGTTTTAATCTGCCACTAACTTTAGAGAAAAAGTACAGTTATGGTGGAGTTGTGATGAAGACTTGAGATTGTGTTTGAATCTCTCATGAAGTTTTTCAGAATTTTTCACGCATTCCAATCCATTTATCGTAATCGATAGATGAAGATCGGAGACATAGTGATTCTGAGCTAGTGTTAGTACTTTGGGGTGCATATAATTCCATCAGATTTCCATTGGAACTTTCAAATTTATTGTGTTGGTATATGTCTCCCCCCCCCCCCCCCCCCCCCCCCTCAAAAAAAAAAAATTCTCAATTTTGATCGTTTAAGTGTGGTTCTTGGTGAAAACACATGCATTAATACAAGATCAAGTTCTAGATGAACTTACGTGACAAGAAAAAAATTGAACTTAAGACTCTCTTACATCCTAAAGTACATGCACGTACGAGGTGGCCACGGACAAAAATGAACTAACCTTGAAGTTGCAAACACATGACATCCACGTAGACAAGATGTCATGCCTGTAGAGAAGAAATTGACATGCAAATTAATTTCTGTGTGGTAGTATAAATAACTGACATGCAACTCAGACACACGATTCACTTGTTTTGTAATTAAGGTATCCTTGCAAACATCTACTTCCCCCACAAACTGGTCACAATCGTAAATTTCACAAAAAAACATACTGTCTATACATATTACAAGCCAGACAGTGGCATGTAATGTTTGTTTTTGGGATGACATTTAGGTGGCAACATTAGTCATTCCTCCAGCCTATTGAATAGTCTGTCCCTTTATTTGCAGTGAAATTTTGAGACGGGGAACCAGCCAACCTTTAACAAACAAGGGACTGCATGGTATCGCCCATGATGACCTTGCTGCATTCTTTTTTACGTTGTGAGAAGGTGCTTTTTTTCCCGCGAAACAGTTGTTTGCATTTTCAACGGCATTTTGGGGGGGATGAGGCTAGTAAGTACCATTGCTAAATAACCAAAAGAATGCATCATTGCTAGCTATCGTGTATCGGGAAATCTCCATATATGCATTTTGTATGTATTTAAAATATTTTTAACATTTATTATTGGACTTATAACATCAAATATTAAACTTAAAAATATTTTGGGATGACAATAATCTTAGAAGCAAATACGTGTTTGGGCGATAATAGAATATCTACAACACTTAAACTGATGCACATTTTTTATTTATCGCAAATGGTGTTTTATTATTGTGGGATATCATTACACAGTAAAATGGGGGATGTTGTGTCAAAATGTGCAACAAATGTGTTAATTAGAAATATTTTTATTTAATTTCTTCTTGGTCATTGCTAGGTAGTAACTACGGAAGCGTAGTACCCAAGATGGTGGGCGATACCTGACCCTATATTGCACAGTAGGGTCGGGAACCAGACTATGAAATTTTTGACACTTGGTGTCAGCTCATTGGTCAGTACTGGACCTTCCTGACTTTATGTCAGGGTTTCCTTGGGTTTGTGAGCCCGTGCTGTCAGATTTAAACTGGCAATCGACAGGACAGGACATAATTTTTTTTAGTCCCTGCACACCCTCCCTTAAAATTTATATCCTTTAAAGTGTATGTATGTTAACAGTTTTTCTATAGTTTCAGATGTTATTGTCTGTATTTATATATTGGTTGGTGGAGGATTGTCTTGAGATAGCATGTGATCATGTTCATATAAAGCCTGTGGGAGACTTCCTCAAGTGAGGCCAGATCCGCCTGTGGGGTTAGACCACAGCAAGATGTCATCTTGTTGTGTTCTTTTATGTAGTTCTAATGGTACTACAGAAACTCTGTTTTGCTCTGTTCTGGTGTTCCACTGACTGTGATCATATGATTATGCATTATTTTATTATAATTAATCACATCAGATATGCCATGATCTGATTATTCATTATTATTATTGGCATCAGTATTTTTGTAGCATGACATTACTATATTACTATTATAAGGTATCTATGTTTTGGGGCTGGAAGCTTCAACTTGTATTGGACTGGAAGTTTTTCTTACTTCATTGGGCTGGTTTTATGGGTTAAGATTCAAATTGGGGCAGTGATATTTAATATTTTAATTCTTAAGGTGTATGGCTACAATAATTTGGACTATTGTTGAACCACTCTTTTGTATTACATTATCATATAAATTAATTTTCTTTAAATACTTATCAATTCATAAATATCATTCTTCTTAACTGCATATTACCACTTGTACAAATTTTGGACCTGTACAAGTTATAGCTTGTACAAGCTGGATATATATCAGTTGAAGAATCTATTTTAATAAATTTGTACCTTAAATTTCATAAAATCAACATGTTGGATCTTTATGAATGATAAATTCACTGTTAATGATACTTCATAGATGAGAAAGCAACTGTTGACCTGTATATTTTCATAATTACAACACCTTTACTGCATATCTTTATATTACTTTGAAAGTTTGAGCCACAGTGGCCCAATGGAAGCCTGTATCTTATTTGGGATTTGTTGGTGTTAGTAACCTTCTAAATTATAATCATTTTTCTGTCAACAATTATCTTAAATTTATTTATTCCACAACAAAGGGGAAATAAAATTGATTATTTTATGATGAAAAAAGAAAATCAGAATTTTTAGACTATGCAAGGATTTTATTTATGAAAGGCATGTGTCAATTACAATTGTGTTTATACTTTTCTCTGTCCTTTGATGTTTTCCCTTACTCACTTGTGATCCTAGTTTATTGCCTAGAGGTAAATCACAAAATAGCCCTGATGCTATAATAAGTCACATCAAGATAGTTGATTGCATTTAAAAGATTTCTATTTCTTATTTATTACCTTTTTAACATTCATCTTCGAAGTCTAATTGTTATTACAAAGAACTTTTCTGCCTAAGTATTTTTAAAAAGAAAAAGGCCCCAGTCCACAGTTTCATAACTCTGATGTGAACACTGGAGTCTTACAAGCATCAACACACAGCTCACATTCATGGTGAACATAGTGAATCATAGACAAATCGGCCCTTTGCCAAATCGGCCCCCGTCAAATCGGCCCCCAAAATACCCGTCAACTTGGCCCCCAGGAAAAAATACCTTAGTCAAATTGGCCCCCTGGAAATTACTGCACTTTCAAAGAAAATATATTAAACACATGACAAAAATCACAATCTAATAAGAATCTAAATAAAATCCTTATAACACTTAATCTCTTTTAAGTCAATTGCACTTTCAATAAAACTTACACAAATAAGTGAGTAAAGGACAGAGGATAAATGATATTGATTACAGTATCCAAAAATCCTTTGATATATGTTAATTGCACTTCTGCTAATTATCACTCAAGTAGCTTTCACCCTTCATGTGATTATCAAATTGCACTTATAATCAATCTAACATTAGTTAAAAGAACTTGGTGTAACATCGAAATATCTTTGATATGTTAATTGCACTTTGCAAATATCATTATAGAAGTTGTCACCCTTATAAAACAAGCAAAACATGATCACAAAGAATTATCTGCCATTATTTGTCATTAATAACCTAATACATGCGCCACTGATGTACTGTGCATACTAAATATTTGGCAATCTTAGAGTCTGTCATATGAAGAAGATTGAGTACTCTAAATGCATTACATTTTAGTTTTTAACCTGGGGCCGACTTGCCCTGGGCTGAGTTTTTCAGGGTCAGATTTGCCGAGAGCCGATTTGGCAAAGGGCTGAATTGTCCAGTTCCCAACATAGTATTTAACACATAAGCTTAATTTTTATTCTGTATGATAAACAATGCAAAACATAATATATTATCATAAATATATTAATAACTTCTTTTTTGTATTTTAAGTGTTACTAACAAAATTTTTCAAGGTTTTTCTATAATTCAGTGTTAATTTTTTATGGAAAAAAATACATATATGGCACTCTCACATTAATTTGCATAATTATACTCATAAAATAAGAAATATTTTCAATAAAATTGTTAATTTCAACTTATATTCTTTTTTAATCCAACTTGTACCACAGTATTGTATAAGTTGGGTTTATTTGAAGGTAAAATTCTGTACAAGTTACAACTTGTACAGCCAATATTGTACGAGTTCCAACTTGTACAAACTGCTTGTACAAGTTGCAACTTGTACAGGCTCATTGTACGAGTTGCAACTTGTACAAAATCTCAACTTATACATAACAAATACATATACATTGTGGCTAACTGTTAACATCATCTGTCATTGCATGCATATTTTGTTAGGGCAATGACAAATGGCTAATTATGCTTATTACAGCCAAATAATATTACATTATATGGTCCCATACTGATGTTAGATTTACTGTTGATGCAAAGAGTATATTTTACCTTTCAGTGTTAAGTTCTTAGCATTATGTAATAATAAAATAATAAGCCTTTTAAGCTACATGTAATCAGCTCCATAACTTGGTACAAATCTCTGAATTTGCACACAGCAAGTCCAAAAAAGAAATAAATTTCTGTCTGCCATCACCTTGGTGTACCCTTTTTGGTATTGATACCATCCCTGGCAAAAAAGCTTCTTAAGTGCTACTGACCTTCACTGTCAAGGTCAATTGGGGCCTTGAAAAATGTTAGCTTTTATCCGTGTGGGAGCGAACGGATGGATTTTGAAGAAAAATCAGTATACAAATGAACCTTTGAGGAATGCCCCTCCTCAGAACCATTCAGGTACACTACGCTCAGTTAGTCCCAACATTGAGAGAATGCATACACCACTGTCAGCTCTATCAGGTGAAGATCTGGGAGATCTTTCGTATTCCGGTAGACTGACCAAGATGTCTAATACAGAGGGATGGTTTTCGTCTGCCTAGGACACCCGGCCTAAGGCAAATTTATCTCTACTTAGTTTAGCTGCAGTAAATGTTAATGGGGAACTACAACCAACAGTAACCTAAGGAGGCATATTATAGAAGTGTTATATAAAGATGTGATTTGTTTAAGTGCAACACACATGTTAAAAAAAGACACTACAAATATAGATGGTTATAGTTGGCTTGGGTTTAATCGAAGCACAAAACATGTGAGATCTCCTTTCACCCATGGGGGAGTAGGTATATTAATAATGAAGAATATCTATGATCAATATACTATAAATGTGATAGACAAGTCGTTTGATGGTATTCTGAGAATAAAACTTACTCATAAGATAACAAAATATAACATTGTTACATTTTCATGTTATTTGCCCCCAGATAATTCACCATGGGCTGAACCATATCTGTTTTTTGAACATTTACTATTCCAACTGTATTTACATAAACAGGAGGATGCTCTTTACTTATGTGGCGATTTTAATGCCAGATTGGGCAACGAAATTGATATAACTAATTTTGACAAAATACCAAAAAGAAAGCCTATTGATTTCAATAAAAATGCCTACTGCTACACTTTGTTAGAGTTCTTAAAAGATAGTAAATGTTGTATAGTAAATGGTCGATTTGAAGCCCATAAGGATAACTTCATTTCTACTGGAAAGGGAAATGCAGTGGTAGATTATATTATTATGCCACATGATTGTTTTAAATATTGCTCAAACTTTGAAGTGATATTAATGGCTTATCTGATGTGTAAAAATAACCTTTATGAACATGTCAACTCATCAAGTAAACCACCAGATCACTCTGTAATATGTGTTGATATATTCAGTGGTTACAAAGGAAACATAGGTAATAATCAAAACCCAATTGTTGGTCAAATTGAAAATAATGCACAGAAAAAATATAATTTTGAAAATATTCCAGAATGTTTTATGGATAATGATAATTGGAGGCACAACATTGAAATATTAATAAATAAAATGAAACAAACACAAATTGGCCAAAAAGAGGTTGACAATATGTACAATCAATTTTGTAGGTGTGTTTTTGCTGAGATGGATAAATATCTAAATTATAAGCAGCAAAATAACAAAACTCGGAAGAGGTTTAAAAGCCATAAACCATTCTGGAATAATAAACTTACACAGTTGTGGAAAATGATGTGCCAAAAGGAAAGGCAGTTTAGATCTTTTGTTGGTGCAAGACAAGTAAAAACGTTGAAAAGAAATAAATTTTTGTCTGCCAGAAAAGTGTTTGATAAAAAATTGCGTTTTTATGAACGTCAGTATAATAATAAATTCATTGAAAATCTAGAAAATATAACAACTACAAACCCAAAGGACTTTTGGAAGAAAATTAAACAGTTAGGGCCTAGAAGGACAAAAATTCCAAAAACTGTGGAAGATGAACAGGGAAACTTGTGCCATGATACACAATATGTACTGAATAAATGGAAATGCGAATTTGAACATTTATACAACAATAAAGAGAATGATACAAAAAATGAGATTTATTTTGACATACTACACCACAAAAGCATACTAGAAAATGAAACTGCCGTAACTGATGGTAATGAGTTTATAAACAGTAATATCTCCTTTGATGAAGTAGAACATGTTGTAAATAATGCTAAAATTTTATTTTTATTTGGGGTTTTTACGTCGCTTTCAACACTGTACAGGTCATATCACGACGGGTAGTTGGAAGGGCAGAGGAAACCAGTACATATAGTTCGCTAGGGTTCTGTACTGTAAACTGCTGACCAACGGCAAGCAACTACCAGCTTTCCCACTTATGGCCATGACGGGGATCGAACCCCGGCCGCAGAGGTGGGAGGCGAGAGTGCTACCACTCTGCCACCGTGGCCCCCTAAATAATGCTAAAAGGAACAAGGTGTGTGGTATTGATAACATTTTTAATGAGATCTTGAATAATACTGAATGTAAAACAGTATTATATAAATTGTTTAATGTATGCTTTGCCAGTGGTAGGGTGCTGGAGCAGTGGTTAAAAGCAATTATAACTCCTGTCCCAAAGGGATCATCTAAAGATCCATATATGCCACTCTCATACATACGTGTTTCTTTGCTATCACATGTCAGGAAAGCCTATTCCCAGTTATTAAATAATCGTATTATCAAATACTGCAATGAAGTACATTTATTTTGTGAAGAGCAAAATGGCTTTCTTAAATTCCGGTCATGTGAAGATCATATCTTCATGTTAACATCAATCCTAACAAATTGTTTTCAGGTAAATAAAGATCTGTTTGTTGGTTTCATTGACATGCAGAAAGCTTTTGACTGGGTAAACAGAGACCTGTTCTGGTATAAACTATTATCTCATAACATTACAGGAAATATTTACTGGGCAGTAAGATCCTTATACTCTTTTAATGAATCTTGCATTAAACTCAACAACCTATTAAGTCAATGGTTTGAAGTAAATATAGGCATGAGGCAGGGAGACAATTTGTCCCCTACTCTATTTAGCATATTTTATAAATGATTTGGAAATAGAAATAAAAAATATGGGACTAGGTGTTTCAAATGGAAATAATAAAGTATCAATCCTTCTATATGCAGACGACGTTGCAATTGTGTCTGAGAATGAAATTAATTTACAGCTGATCCTAAATAGGCTATATGAATGGTGTCAGAGTTGGTTCTGTTTATTGTTTGTTTATTTGGGGTTTAACGTCGCTTTCAACACTGTACAGGTCATATCACGACGGGTAGTTGGAAGGGCAGAGGAAACCAGTACATAGAGTTTGCTAGGGTTGTGTACTGTAAACTGCCGACCAACGGCAAGCAACTACCAGCTTTCCCACTTGAGCCCGTGCGGGGATCAAACCCCGGCCTCAGAGGTGGGAGGCGAGAATGTTACCACTCTGCCACCGTGGCCCCTGAGAGTTGGTTCTGACTATCGATACTGATAAAAGCCAAATTGTGCGTTTTAGGAAAAAAAGGAAGAAGAGATTAGACTTCTCATTTTCTGTTGGTCTAACACAGTTAAAAATTGTTGATCAATATAAATATTTAGGGATAACTTTGAATAAAAATCTTGATTACAAAGTTTGTGCCCAAGAACTTGCAGATGCTGACGGCCGTGCACTAGGTAGCTTAATATCAAAATTGAAACCATATAAAGGTATTGGTTATAGTACATTTACAAAATTGTATGAACAAGAAGTAATACCAATAACCGATTACTGTAGCAGTGTTTGGGGGTTTTCAAACCCCTCATTTGCAGAAAAAATTCAAAACAGGGCCTGTCGATATTTTCATTCAAAAAACCCACTGCATGTACTTCAAGGTGATGTAGGTTGGTTGAAACCAAAATATAGGATTTATTTGAATATACTTAAATACTACTATTAAATACTAGACTTATTAAAATGGATCATGACAGACTAACTTATCGTATATTTGAACATGACCTTCAGAATATAACAAATAATAGCTGGTGTGGAGAACTAGAGAAAATTCTTGACCAGATAGGCATGCTGGGAAATCTAATCGATGGTACTGAAATTGATATTGATGTAGCAAGAGAGAAATGATTTTCACTTTATGACCTAGAATGGCAGGATTCTATTAGCACTAAACCGAAATTGAGAAAGTATGTGAAATTCAAGTGTCACATCTCCACTGAAAATTATGTTTCACAAAATATTAATAAATATGAAAGATCACTTTTGGCCAAATTAAGGTCTGGCACATTGCCACTGGCAATAGAAACAGGAAGATTCAAATGCAAACAATTTTCTAAAAGGTTGTGTGAATTATGTAATAGTAATGAAATTGAAGACGAAGAGCACTTTATTGTTACTTGTCCATTTTATAAGACCCAAAGAATATCTTTTTTTAATTATATTTCATGTAATGTTTCTGAGGATTTTCATAATTTAAATCCTGAAGACCAGTATATAAAACTGATGACTTTAAACAACAAAAGTTTAAGGGTTTTTGTTAAATATATAACCTCAATTTGGGATTGTAGAAAATCCACATTATTTAAAATCTAAAGTAGAGTGATTTAACTAAAACTACACCGAGGAGCGTTTTTGTTTTTTGTATATTTCTAATCTTTCTTCATATTGTTATGCACATACGTATACTGTTAGAAGATTTCATACTGACCTGTAAGCCTAAATGGCTGGGTGTTATTATATTCTGTTTCAGTAAAACTGTTGTATAAACTTTCTGTTTATATATATGTCACTCTGGATAACACACCGTCAGTAAAATAAAACTATTATCTATCTTATCGAACAATTCTCTATGGATTGCACTACTTTGCTCTATCCGGGGATGATATGTAATATCTGGTTCCTTGATTAACTTTTATAATAGCTATTCTTTTGCAGGGTGAAATATCTGGATTTTATCATATATACAGTCAGCGTCATATGTGGCCATATTCCACCAGGAGCAAGATTCAGATTTTCTACATCCAAAAAATAAGATAAAAACAATATACATAGTTCAATCTATTCAAAATATAAATTTTATAACACATCTGACTACATTTATGACCAACATATATATTGGTTGACATACATTCATTTAGGTACTTACTTATAAGACCTTTCAGTCTATTATCTTAGAGACTCCAGTATGTTGTTTAAGACGTGTTTTTTATTATATCACATAGCAAGTTCAGCAGAAATTTTAAATCCCATTGAAATTTAGGTAAAAAATAAGTTTCATTCTAACTTTTCCAAAAAAAATTGAACTGGGAAATACATACCAAACCTCTAGGTGTTTGTGCAAACATATTTGTATTATGGAAATGTACATTATTGAAAAGTTGATTACATAGGAATATGTTTTATTAAAAATTCCACAAATCGTATTTGAATAATACTGGGACAAACAGACCTGGTAATATTTTTATTATATCCCATCAACCCGTACCATGGATAATTAGCATTAAGTATCAATATTTTCATCAATATTTCAATAATTATGCAAACTACAAATATGCTACATTGTTAGAGAGTTATTGTTACAGAGCTTATGTTTGTTTTGTTGCACTCAAATCTCTGTTGCAATGGCGGATCTTATAATAGAATTAAGGTTGTTTATTCATTCATACCTATAACTGTGGATACATTTCATATGAATTTTTGTTGCATTCTTTTGGTAAAAATGGATTTATTCACTTGTTTTTGAAGAAATGTGGTGGATGAAAAAAGTAAAGCATTCCTAATTGGAAATATGAAAACCTACATCACTCACTAAGATGAACAATACAACATTACTATTATTATATGCGACATACATTTACATTTGCCATTTTGGGAAACTTTCCTATTGTACATGATAAAGAATTAAATGAAAAGACAACAATTAAAACGAACATACGTCATAGGTAAAGATAAATTCACTGAGGTGCTTAGAAAATTGTAAGACCACCAGTGTAATATCTTTGAGACTTCAGTATGTTGTTTACAAAACATAGATAAACAACGGATTAAATATCACAGAAATACAAAGAAGCCATACCAACTGATTTCCACACAAGATTAAACTAGTTCATTAACTGGTAAAAATATATATCCTCTATTAGATTTTGATTTTACAAAAACAAAATATATCCACTTATTTTTAATAAATGCTAATGTCTGCGCGTCCCTGTATATGAAACCTCTGGCCAATCAAATCCTCGCATTTAGAATATTAGATGAGCCCTCTTTAGGAGCTACCTTAAAATGTCAGATGGAGTGAGACTTTCAAAAACCAGTATCTAAGACAAATAATCAACATTTTTGTCACTATCACCTAACTTAGTTAACAGCAAACAATAAACACCAATTCAAATTTCATTCCATGATTCCATGAATCCTATGTACTTTGGTATCTTATCGAGTATTTTGAATTTTCCGTACAGGTATCACCTAATAAAATTCACTTATATTCATTACACTTCTTACTGTCCATTTTGGCTCAGCAGGCGAGAGACTATTTATGGATTATGGTGACTCTCCATATTAGTGGGCCAATCTCTGAAGTATTGCCAAGGTAACAGACAGGACCCCCGTTGCCATGGTAAACATGGCGGCTGCTCCGGATTCTGTTGTAGTTTCATCATCTTCACCACTTCCGCTGTCACATGTAATCAGCTGAACTGTAAACAAAGAGTATAGATCAGTTGGTTTCACCAATAACACTTTCCCAGCAGGCACAGGTCCAATTCTTGACATCATGTTTTGGTCATGTTAGTATATGACATCAAGTAACTATCACTCGGACATGATTTAAGGTGGTCACGTCATCTGACACAAATCTGACATCCAGTTTATGTGACATGACATGACTTTATGTCAATAACATACCTACAATATCAACTAGATGACAAAATGATAACCAGACCTAATGTGATTCTATTATCCTATTCAATGACATAAAATTGACACCATCCCAACATGACTTTTTGTAGTCATGTCAAATGATGAAAATATGATGTTCGGATAATATGATGTGACCTGATATTCTACTCGGGCATTGTTTCTGACATCTTAATGATATTAATATGATGTCACTTTGTTAAAACATTTCAAGTGGAGTATCATCATATCATTTGAGATCGGATTAACATCAGTATTCTATAAAATTATATCATTTTTAGGAATATTACAAATGTAATATCATCCTGTACACCAGCCAGGGTCATATTAGGACAGGCCCTCAGCTTTTTCACATGAGTAGGGTCAAACCTAGGCAGAGGTGACAACCTTTCATTAGATGCTGAACCTACTAACTTGGCCTCTAGTCTCTGTGATGTTGCTTTGACAAAAATAATTAAGTTTTGGTACAGACAAAACAATTATGTTTAAAACTGTAACTAAAATGCTGTGTGACAGCAAAAATTTACAAGAAATATGTTGTTTTGTAAACAAATGTATACTTTAGTGTTTGCAACCAAGCCAAAGATTGAATAAATAAAGATAAAAGATCAGAAAAAGGGCTTCTAATATTCAAACTTTTGTACCCATAATTTGTATCTTTACAAATGGTATAAATTTTTGAACTGGTTCCCACTGAACATTAATTATTTTCTCCCATGGAATAATCTTTATAGTACATGGAAATCACTTAAGGCTGTGTCAGGTAAGTGTACACAAATGGTAGTTAAAGCAATGTAATGTGATATTAACTGTGAAAACAAAATGTTATTAACCAATATTTTTATTACTGAAAATTAGTTTCAGCACTTGTGAAATGATGTCAATCAGATTTTTATATCAGTACATCAAATTGATGTCAGTTTCTGATGTCATATAGACATGAAGTCAGTCCAAATTGGGCGATCATATTGATGTCTTATGCTGATATCAAATTTATATCGGCTACTAGATGTCATTTTTATGGCTTTTGGAGATGTCAAATAGACTAGGCTACTAAAGATCTGTTTGACATTTAACATATGATGTCATTTCGAATTTCAAATAAGCATCAGTTTCTGATGTCTTGCCCAGTGTCTTTTTGATTTCTTTTTGATATCCTATTGCCTGCTGGGTTTGTTAAATAACATGCACAGTATATAGATCTAACCCTTGCAAAACATGCCTTTTAAAGGGGGGAGTTTTTGATCTGGAACAAAAATCTTCATAAATTTCTCTCAGACAGACAGACAAAGGAACGTATACAAAACATAACCTTCTGCTGGAGGTAATAAAATACTTAGTATTTATTAGCAACTTTCTACTCTATTTTATGAAATGGTTTTTATATCCGTTGATAAAGAAAATCTTTCATAAAAATATGCATTGTTTTAATAAATACTAAGGAAATTTTACCCCCAAAAAATAAAATAATATGTGAGTACTGGACCAGTAAAATATTTTCATATAATACAACCATTATCACTCTTAACTCAACTTTGAAAAAAGAAGATACAAGAAAAACATTTTCCATTTTGTACTCCCATTGCCAAAATCAACTGGAAAATTCAGTTTCAAATCTGTGTTATGTTCAAATTGTTTTAAAAATTGAACAAAAGAAGACATATGAAGAACAATGTTACTTTCACAATGTGAAACAAAATGAAGGAGCATTTTAAAACATTGGTCATGACGGAAATTTGTTTCATTTTAAATATGGTGCGAAACATATTAAATTTTACACTATTAATTTAAAATTGAAAATTTTACCATCTTATCATTATTAGTGTATGTCTGTTTAGTGTATATGTTATTGCATAAAACTTGGATACAATTTTTTTTATTATAAATTTTAAGTAGCTCTCCTATTGTTGAGTAAACACACAAACACCACATAAAATTTTTGCACATTATTTCACCTACCTTGAATCAAGAAAACCAGGGCAAAAGCAATGTATAGAGCCTTGATTGAAGCAGCCATATTTGATGAAATACTCTTATTTTTCACAAAACTTATTAAATATATAGATTCCTGAAATTTCTACTATCCCGAGTGAGGTTTCTTTCTGTACTGATGCAGCTAGTGGATATGACCCTGTTTATATACCAAACCACGTGAGAATCCCCTTGATCCATGGTTACCAAGCAGGCAAGCTTGTTCATTTGGTGAATAATGACATTTTCTCTTATAGTTAATACCTCGTTCACACTGTACTGGCTCATAAGTTTCTCCGATTCTAGGTATCATAAACAATACTTGACAGGAGGTAGGTTGTTATTCCAAAAAGGGCAATGTTTTTATGTTTCTTGATTTTTCCGGTTGTTTAGAAAGCTATTGTTACTATGGTTTTCTCACAATGACAAACATAAACATGAATATGTTAGAATTACATTTACCCCTCATTCTATTTTGATTTAAATTGAGTAATGATCCATCAATGGGATTCGCCTTCGTGGATCTAAACTGCCAATAGGACTGTAATTCTGCATAATGTCCAATCAGTGATGGGTCATGGCTATTCTAATATGATAATTATATTTTGTATGAATTTGTTTTTTAAATGATGCTTTAATATTGGCGATAATTGGGAGACCTGTTACGCAGAGTTATAAATACAAAGATTTATTTTCCTCTCAACCAATGGGATTCACTGGCACAACCGAGTCATATTAGTATGCCATTTGCATTTTTCTTTTTTCTTTTTTTTTTTAGAAAAATATAGGTTTAGTCTCTCAGTCTCTCCTCTAGTGCCAAGCCGGAGAAGGAGGGCGGTCAAATTTCAGTAATATTATATTACAGAATATGTGACAAGGCACAACGCTATTCTCTATTTTTTATTTTTCAAAACTAGTTTCAATACATTTTTGTCATTTTTATTGCGATGCCATAGCTTACAACTAGAAGTTGAAAAAATATTGCAATTTTCACCTCATTTTTGGCTTCATTTCTATCGGCACCGTTCAATTAATTTTGATCGAGAAACGGATCAGATCTCCCAGAGTTTGTGGGAAGTTACCATAAGGATTATCACATCACATGATTCTTACAGCCCCCCCCCCCTCCCCCCTCACAACTAAATCCACCCAATTTATGTTTACAGATTTTCAGATAAAATGTACTAAGGCAGTGAAATTCCTTACATGTATTTTGTAACAACAATAAAACTTCTTTACTATAATCTTTCAGCACACAATTCATTGTACCTTACTGCCAAAGCTTCAATGTGATTTATTCAAATTGGGATATTACTAATTGCCCTGGAGTTTACTCTGCAGGTGACTAAGTTCATTGGGGAGACGAAATCTTCTGGCTGGCCAGTATATAAACATCATCGATGAAATAAAACATCGGCTTTCCACTAATGTAAGATAACCTTAAAACGGATTCATATTTTCTACAAACTGTGGATCACATTTCCCGACAAATAATATTCATTTTGAACAAATAGAATGAAATGATATTTAGCATAAGTATATAAATTTAAACAAAATAAAGGTATTCTTATCCTAATTTGGTCAGGTTTTATGGGGTTTCAAAATTTAACAGAATTAAGGTTTGAACTTGTTTGCCAACCCCGGAAATTTAAAATCAGACCACGTGATCATGTATGATAGACAGGGGACTGATATGGTATTAAACTTTATTTTCAAATGTATATGATTGGAATGGACCTATTTTAGTAAGTACTTTTTCATTTTACGTTTATATTTATCTAAATGTTTCTCCCTTATGTGTTTATTTTAATTTTCCTCTCCACTGGGGATTTTCATCAAGTAATTAATGTATGACACATTTTATACAGAGTTCTGTTCAGACAGGACAGTAAAACTTATTGACAGAAAACAAAAAAAAATCTGCAACGAAGCTTCGAAGGGGATTAAGTATGTCATAACCTAAATAGCCCCAAGATTATTTACAACTTTGGTCTAAACCACTGTATCCAAGGTAAACAAGTTCTTGGATACCGCTAATTATATTGATGTCAGAAATGGCAGGAATTCTATTAATTCGTGCCAAAATGGGCAAAATACAGGGAGGCCATCTTTTGATCTAGAGGAGCTATTAATTACTATAGGCACAGAAGAGGGGATTTTGTGTTTCATAATGAATGGTTTCTACCTGGTGAAACATTAATGAGGAGAATTGGAATATTGATTCCTACTCACTGACCAGTGACCTGTAAAGGCAACTGATGTAAACAAACCACTTACCACAAAAACAGTAAACAAGTTTTCTGGTGCATAATATGAAGAGGCTCTCAATTATTTCGTAATTTAGACCTCATTTAGTTGTACATGTAGGGTGTGTAATAGCTTCTTATATTAAACTGGAAATATAGTTTTGATACACAGGTGATTTGGACGGCCTTTTCTGCGCCGAAATCTCTGATTTACTTGAACACACAAACTGTTTGTCCTGGCTGTGTCTCAAAAACCGTAAGGTGCAAGAAGTTGATACTTGGTAGGGACATTGGTCAGGGGGTGTAGATGTGCAACGTCATGGTGTGACCTTGATTTGACCTTGCCGTAGTTACCTTGACCTATAAAATCTTGTCTGGGCTATATCTTAGTAACTGTAAGGTGTAGGAAGTTGATACTTGGTAGGGACATTGGTTGGGGGTTGTAGGTGTGCAACGTCATGCTGTGACCTTTACATTTGGCTCTACAAAAGTGTGTTCACCTGCCATATTTTAGATATATTTCCCTTATGACAAAGATACATGTATTACTGCAACTGATTATTATATGTATTTTTACATAATTGTGCTATTTCCAATGACAGCTATTCTCTAATAAATAAATTTTACAGCTTCATAATTTTTAATATATTGATTGATGCTGTCATCTTGCTATTGAATTGTCTTGTTTTAATACTTTACATACATTTTTTCTCTTAGAAGTTATTTTCTCCACATAAACATTATTTGGATCTTTATTTTACTGACACTGCACTGAAAGTGTCCCAATCTGTGTATGGTTTCATTACTTCTATATCTCATGGTGTTGAAAACTATTTCCCCAGGCTGTGGGGTACGGGCATCTCTGATGCTATTTTATGATTAGTAAATTTGTCAGTCTGTGGTTGTTAAAATTAACACGACCTGGGATGCTGCAATCTAGTGTGATAATCTGATAAAGACACTGTACACTGAATATACTTTTACTTACTTACAATAACATGCATATTGTTCATCATGCTCTTCTACACCAAGTTTATACTTTTATGCCAATAAAATGACAGTTGGGAGAGGGGGTGGATTTACAATCCAAGTGCTAATGTGGAATGGCCCAACAAGTTATACCAAGGGAGAAGGATTAACATTTAAAAGAGAGAAAATGGATGTAAAGACAGAGTATTAAAACAAGACAATTTAATAGCAAAATAACACAATGAATTGGCCAACTTAAAGTTATGAAACTTGTAAAATTTGTTAATTGAAGTATAACTAGAAGGACAAAGGTCACATCAAGGTTACACCATGATATTAAACACCTACAAGCCCCCCCCCCCCCCCCCCCCCCCCCCCCCCCCCCCCCAAACCAATGTATCTGCCAAGTTTCAACTTCATATACCTTACGGTTTCCAAGATATACCCTGAATAAGATTTTTCCTCCCACCCTGCTGCTCACCTATGCAGATGCCATAGGTAAAAGCAATACCCACATAGCTTTAAAGGCTGTGGGGTTAAAAAACCATCAAGTTCAATTTTTTTGGTGATTTTTATGCAGGCTATTAATACATGAAGATACATTTTTATAGATTTGACCATTATACCTCCACCCAAGTTTTAATCGACAGTGTCTGTCTCTTCATTTGCAAAATAATTAGAAAACCTGTGTACAGATTTAAATGAAATTCTAAGGAAAGGTCGGCAATGGCACAAGCAACAAATTATAAGATTTTAGTGAAGATCATTATCACTGTCTAGATCTAGGATTTTTAAAGGGTTTTTAATCATTGTAGTCATACACAATATTGGAATAGTTGTGCCTTGGCAGAGGTATGCACTCTCCGAGTGCTTTTGTTGTAAATGCAATCACAAAGTAACTCTTCAAAATAAGATTAAAAATAGATTAACTAGAAAAAGCTTTTTGCTAACAAAGATGAGCGGCCCGGATGGAGACTTGAGTTAATAAAGCTGTAGCAGTTTTGGTATGAGACTATTAGGAGAAGATAAGCTTTACTGTGTTGTATCTGATGGGAAAGTGGAATATCTAAAAACGGTATCAGTTGCAGTATTAGACTGTAAGCAGAATAACAGCAAGCACAGCTAGGCTTGATAAAGCTCAGTGAGAATGAACCTTTCCATTTTCTTTCAGTTTCTTTTTTTTTGTTTTTTTTTTTTATTTTATTTTTTTTGTTTTTTGCAAGACAGAAAAGATATACACATTGCACACATATTCTACTCTTTGTTTGAATGGGGGGGAAGTGAGACTTACAACACACACATAATCTCACTTCCCCATCTCACTTCCCCCATTCCCCCATACACAGAGGCAATTCATTTCTCACATGCATTTTCATTTGAGTGAGGGGAGTGAGGAGGGGGCAGATCTGTGGTACCTCTCTTCTAATGTCTCTGGGGAACAACCTGAATTAACTGAGGTCAGCTGAACAATACGATAGCTGGAGAGTAATTACTCCATATTTTCACTGCAAGGTGACCATAACTTCATTCATATTGCGACTTTAAGGTGACCATAAAATGAGAATGTCCCTTTCTGCCAACCAAATGTGCCCACATTGTTTTTCAAAATTGAGCTTAGTGCAGAAAAACCTTTCATTTTAAGTTTAAGATGGCCATAACATCATTAATATTTAAATCATAAAGTAGTAAGAGTCTTCTTTTGATCTACTTCAATATCAATATACGTTAGATATGGAAAAAGAAAGGGACTAGATGGCTTTATTCCAAATTTTATTACTTTAGGGGTGCCATAGTTCCAATTATTTTAACAGTTTAAGGTCACCATAAAGTCAGGATAATCCTTTGGCAAATCTTAATATATACGCTAAGTTTGGTTGAAAAAAGTCAAAAACTAAGTGAATTTTTGACATTAAGGTGACCTTAAGATTGCAGATACAGGGCTAAAACTTCGGCATGTGAAAGATTATCAAAACGTAGCTGAATAATTTATTCAAACAAAACGCCAAAATCCTGACCATTTTTGAGATACAGACCAAGTACCCATTTTTTAAAAAATTTTACGAAAATAAAACACCTCCCATTCAGGTATCTATGGTCCGATTGATCAGAAAAACCTTTCTGACCTGTGGATATAGGTCTGGAATGTACCCGATAAATTTTATAGCACATGTGTGTGTGGTTTTTCCAAAACGCGATGACAGGGTGTTTTTAAAAAGTTCTTAAGGTTACCTTAAGTAAAGCTTAAAGTCTCCGCAAAGTATCCCAAAAAATTTTCCCGCCACTACAGTTTTAAAGAACGATAAGAAGGAAAGAAGAAATTTGAAAGCCCAAGAAGTTATTCAAGGGAGACCATAATCCGGCGGTGGTGGTGATCAGTTGAACTTACGTGAAAACAAATAAGCGCCCCTGACGGTCCGCTTAATTAGCGGTGGATCCTTTCAGCTTCCTTCCATTTGAGGTGAAGGTTTTTTGATTTACCAAAACAGTGGCATTTTTATGGAGGGGATTTTTAAGATCAGTTTAAAAGTTAAATGTCTTGATATAATTTTTTACATTGTTTCTATAAGGCAGTAATACTGTGATAAAGTACATTGTATGAACTGATATTGGACTAATGACAGAATAAATAAGCATTTAAACACATGAGGAATAGAATAAATTAGTGGGAAGCATTTAATTCAATTTTGGATTATTACCTTTTTTGGACATTTTTCCTTTTCTTACAACAATGCATGGATAAGTGATTGTTTTATAAGTGAAAAAGATAGAGTGCCTATTCCAGTCCATTTGGGACCAAACCTCTCCCCAGATGTTTTGCATGATGGATTACACAATATAAATAATCCAATGGAGTTGTTATCTTCAGCAGGTGGCTTATGTACATTAAGCGTGATAAGAAAGAGAGTTTTCCTGTGACTGACGGACTAAAATATAGGAGTGCATATTAGTCAACAAAACAATTTGGCTTTAGTTTTGCATATAATGCTTCCGATGTATAGAATGAAATGCCAGATGACCTACGTTCAGCCACATCTCCACTAGCTTGTAGGGAGAAACAGAGATCTTATCTCTTTACAAAAGCCTCTCCACCCTAGATTCATTGTATCCTTCTGACTGTCTCTGGTGTGGACCCCTCCCCCTTGAAAGGTTTTGGACTATGAATTTTTGGGACTATCTCTCTTTTCCCTGGTTTCCTGGTTGTGGCACCTTAGAGTCTTTCTTTTGATAGAGATTAATGCAATAAAAGTCATATTGGTATAAACATATGCTAGTATTGTCTTCTTCTCACTTCCTACTATGTCATGCTCAACACTTCTTATCCCATGACCATAGCTCCTTTTTTCATGTTCACAACTTATCTCAACTTCAATGGATATAATCTCATTCTCATTACCTACTCTGTTCTGCTCACAATTTATTTTCTCATTCTCATTTATTTACCTTTTTATTAATTAATGCTCGACGATAGGAGTGGGTTATTGTGATCAGTTTGTTTCTGTCTGTCCATCTGTCTGTCTGTCTGTGCACCGTTTCGCTCTTATAACTCAAAAACTATAACACCAATCGAGCTCAAATTTGGTGGGCAGGTATTTTATGGGGTACAGACGGATTCTTCCAAATTTGGTGTAATTTGTGTGAAAATTAAAGCCAGGAGAGAGTTTTTTTAATTTTTAATTGGGCTTTTACAGTGAAAATTCTGCTTCTCTGTCTGTGCACCGTTTTGCCCTTATAACTCAAAAACTATAACATCAATCAATCTCAAATTTGGTGGGAAGGTATTTTATGGGGAACAGACGGATTCTTCCAAATTTGGTGTAATTTGTTTGAAAATTAAAGCCAGGAGAGATTTTTTCTTATTTTTAATTGGGAATACACAGTGAAACTGCTTCTCTTCATCACATAGGTAAAAAATCAATATTTTGCTTTCTGATGATGTCATTACTCCGTGATGTCACAATGCAACTGTCATTGTGAGGTCACAAACCTAGCTTGTGATACTTGCTGTCTTTAAGTAAAAATATTTCTTCTCATTTTAATAAACATAATAAAGAGGGAGGTGGTATATTCATCATTTTTATTAATTATTATTTCTGTTTTATTTTCTCTTTTTTTATTTCAATTCCTTGACAGTCCATCACAAAAAATTACCATGCGTGATTTTCACCAAGTGACCTTTAAGCAATATTTTTACCTCCACCAGCAGTTTAATGTTTTTGTGTGCTTATTGTTTATTTTTTTTCTTTTATTTTATTTATTATTTTGTGTGTGTGTGGGGGGGGGGGGGGGATGTAGTTACTAAAAGAAAGATCAGGATCTTAATTTGGATACAAAAAATTCATGATTTTTCAGAGGTCCCATTTCAATGTATTTTAAATGACTAGCTTTCTACTTGATATTTCTATGAAGATTAATTTACATGTTTGGTTTTATTTTATTGTCTTCCTTACAATACTTTATATCATTTGATGAACTGGTCACATGGAGTCGAGCGTTTTGCTCTCTCTGAGTGCATCTTGTTATTATATTGTGTCATGAAGATAACTTACTAATTCATGCTAGTCAGCATCGCTAAGTTTTGTGACCAGAGTACAAGTAGTAATCAATTTCATTATGGTGCTGTAACTGCAAAACTTTTAATGTCATTGTTATGCACATAAGAAACTGACAGCTCTTTTCCATAACTGGGTTTGTAGAAATTTACCAATGCAGACAACTTAGGAGGATATTCAACTTTTAGGCCTATTTTCTCTGAATGACCTTGAAGAATTTTAACTCATATAAAAATGGATACCCAACTTTAACCACACGTAATCCTTATTCCTACGTGAGTGAACAGTAACTTTCAGATTTTAGGCTCTTACAAGTTACATTACTTCATTTCAACCATTTCTGGTTAAGAAGTACATTTTTAAACAAAACTAAGGCTTATGATTGCCACCATAACAGTAGTATCAAAACACAAAGTGGTGTAAGCTATACTTTATTGGCATATAAATTAGATACAGTTACAAAAAAAACTTGACTCCTATTTTGAATGTAAATCTTGGAAAAGAGGACATGTGTTGTATTGTAGAAATACATATTTTAACACCTTAATGCTTAAAAAGTAAAAAATCTGGCCAAAATCTGGTCGCATGACCCCTTACAAATAAAGATATAGCAGGATTATAATAGGTCAGAGGGCCACATGACTTTTAATGGCCCTCCAGAACCAACACTGTTCCCATCTGAAACAATAAACAGCCGCATAATTTTATAAAACTTTTAAAAAGTTGGTGTAAACTTTGGAAAACCAATGGTGTTCTGATGTTTTATCACCAAAGTTACTGGGTATATCTTACTCATCCATATTTCTCCGTTTGGAGAATACGGCCATATGCAACCTCCAAGCTGCTCTCTCCTTTGCAAGACTTTTGGCTTCACTCCAGGTCAGTACCATTTCTTTTACTGGATATTATTAAAACATTTTTTTTCAACATTCCAAAGAATTACACATATTTACATGAGAAATTTGGGCAGAATGAACAGAATAAAATAGAACTATGTGGGTGGAAACAGGATTCAAGGTCCACAGGCAAAACAATGTAATTATGAATTTTGGGAAACAGCCCTCAAGCCATTTTTATAGAGATGCCCATGGGCCAGAGATCCTGATCTGGCAATCCCACTCTGAACAAATCTTGTGAATAATCACCTTGTAAGTACAGGACAGTTTTTAATGAAGTTATTAAGGCAATGTCAATAAAATGTCATGTTAATTTCAAAAATACAACAAGCAAATTTTAAACATATAATAGCATGGCCATAATAACGACTCCAAAAATAATCATTGGCACAGCTCTGTGTTTGTTCACAGTATGGACAATTAACATTTAGGTATTGAAAGTTTTGTATGCCATGCATTTTTAGCAAAAATAGTCTTACATAGATCACATTACTTAGTCCAACAACTGTTACAGTTCATTACAGAAATGGCACAGATCAACAATATACTTATAAAACAATATCACACATGGTTATACTTTAAAGACAAAGTTACAAATGTGGGTACACCGGGCATATTGTCAGACAGGTGTGATATGGTATTAATATGCTATCAGAAACCATTGGGACATCATAGGATAGAGGTAATAACGATCTAACAAGCGATAGTAGCTGGAAATATACTCGGCACTAAAGCTTACTAAAATGTACTAGCATATTAATATATGGATAATGTTTATACAACAACAAAATAGAGAGAGGATAACAAAAGTCACCTAAACATAGATAACACATAAAACACTAAAACACTAATACAACATCACCATAGTTCAGGCAGGAGGTGGATGGGAGTAAAATTTTATTTTCTAGTGCATCGACTCTTCAACAACTAGACACAGAACGACGACAGGTTGAAAAACTTCTAACAGGAATTAAAACCCAATGGGAAACATGTTATTATTTGCTAGGTGTGAAAAGAGAGATATTATTGAATAAGGAAGAGAAAGACAAGTCCATCGTGCATTACATATCAAGATGACTGACCCAATCTCAGGCAAAGCAGTGGAGCCATGAAGTTTTGGAGGGAAGACAATAACAACGATACCCACACAGCCATTAAAAACTGTGAGGTAATAATACTGATGTGTATCATGACAATATGTCTGTGATTTAAAAAAAGAACACACTAGAGGCTGTGTATGTAAACGTACTTTCCGAAAATAATATATGTATATGTTCATCTCATACAAAAATATATATCTCAAATATCAACATACAGGTAATATCAGTAACAATATCCTTAATCAACCATAAAACCTGGTAAAACTCTGTAAGAATGAAATGTAGTTTTCCCTTTGCAGACCAAAACAACAATATTTCCCAATTCGGGCACTGTGACAGCTGAAATGTCCAAGAATCAGCTTGAACCATATGCTTATATGGATTACTTGTACATGTTAAAACTTCCTGTCACATAAGCCACCCTGAATTACAAACATCAAGAGAAAAAGTCAAAGTTTGGGTTATACATCCCATTCAACAGCCAGTCATACTGACTCATTATCACTAACTTTACTCACAGTTTGTAAACAGGTAGAACTAAGTAGAATTCAGCCAAATTTTTGCAAGGAATTGCCATACATTAAACATTTATATCTAAGTAAAGCCACATATAGGATATTTGTATAATTTTCAAAACATAGTAGCTTGTGACCACTTTTTCTTGAGGAAAACTGAAGTTGATTAAGATATCTGAAGAAGTGTTGTGAAGACCCACAAAAATTCTCCTTTAAAAAATTTGCTGTCTGTTATTTGTGGGTGGATTTTGATGCAATAATACCAAACAGATGCACTGTTCATATACCTTACCAGTGGTATCTTATCTTTTAAGCATGTATCTATGAGTAAAGTAATTTTTATAATACTTACAAAAGATCAGCATTATTGACACTTTACATTTTGCTGGAATTTTGTACGAAATGTGGGTACGAGTTAATAGTTAGGACTTCTCACGGTCATGATATGCATAGGCCCTCAGGATGGCCACTTGGGAGAGTCACACCCACACAGAAGTGACAGCCTTTGTTCAGATGCAATCTAGCCATCCACTGGTCACTAAGGTCCTGCCAAAGATCAAGAAAGGTTTTCAAAATTTGAAATATTCAGCCAAAAGAAGAATATTTTTCTGATTTCGAATTCTGGAATAATTTCATTTTGAAATACACTGAGAGAACCATAAAATGTTAAAATGGAAATATAGAGAGTAACTAATCAAAATCTTTAAAATGAGCTCCAAATCAATTTAACTCGCACTATTTCTTTGAGAATGCTATTAAGTCAAAACAAACTCAAAAGTCATACATGTACTTGAATTTTTTACCATTTCTAAACTATTCACAATTTGTTTTGACAAACAGCCAAGCTGCATAAATCTTGCCAATGAAAAAAATATTATACTGAAATTTAGGATCATAAATTAAATGCTGGTTCCATTTCTGGTTAAAAGTAGGCAGGAAATCATTCATTATTTTGTCACTTACAAGAAGTCCTCTGTTTTAAGGAATAAGTTAAAATTATGATTTTTGTCCTAAAGGGAAATTTACAAAACCGATATCCTAGAGTGTGAGCGCTCTTGAGCGCTGTGCCAAGTGAAAAATTTATAAATTTTGAACACTGAATTTCAGTACCTTTTCTAGAAAGTAGTTCAACCTGTTGTGTTGTGATGTATTTGATACTTTTTGCCAACTTGGTGCCAACTTATACCCAGACAGGCTATCACTCATGCCACAGGTATTGACTGGGCACTTTTTAGATAATGATGCTTTAGGCCACTACCAAGACGAGAACTATAAGAAAAAATTATTTGAAAAAAAATTATAAATAAAAACTGATTTAATTAAGATTCAGGAAATTCCAAATGTAACTTGCTTTTCGTGAAAATTCGAGAAAAGTTACGCGAAAATGGTAAAAGAAATATTAACATTTGAAGGGGAAAAAAAAGAAAACAAAAAGACCATGAACTGTCTACATTGGCAGTGTTCACATGGCAGCAGGCGTAGTAGTCCCAATCTTTGATAGTGTTCTTCTTTCAGAGAAGATTTTAATGACATGAACAGATACACAAACGCGGACGCCTACACAGTGAGACCATTGCAATATGCCAGTGAACATCTTCAGCTGACACAAAAAAATAATGGACACAGAATATCAATCAATATACTTATGCATAAATGTAATATCAATTTCCAAATGCAAGTGTAAAATAGCAACAGACTATTATGTTCAGCAAAAATAACACGCAAGAGATTACAGCAATCAGTAGAGCAGCAAAATACATATATACACATGTATGTAAATATAAATTGATATAACTCAATTACAAGCACATACTAGTATGTTACACATGTAACATACACAGATAAACGCTATAATTCATCAATATTATACATGTGTCTATCACACAAATTAACACAACTGGCACAGGAATTTATATACACAATACAAGTACACAGAAATAAGAAGTACTTTATTGATTGTGTAACTTGGCAAATTTCGAACGTAAAATCTTTATTATCCTCACTACCTGAGGCTGTATTCTACAACAATACTTGCTTCATTTCTAACTTAGATTTTCAGAATGTCTTTGATTTCAAGTAAAAAAAGATGAAATTGAACATTCCTAACTTTTGGTTTGTGAATACAAAGTGCAAGTAAAACTTAAGAAAAAAACCTTCCCTTACTTAGATCTAAGGTCACCTTATCTAAGTATTGTTGTTGAATATGGCCCCTGTTTGTCTGTTTGTCCACATCCATATCTCTAAAACTGTACATGGGACTAGGGTCATATTTTCACACAAGGTGGGGTCTACCCGTGGGTCAGCCCTGATCTACATACCACAAACACAATTGTTATTATGTTCTGACACAACTCAAAAACTATTAATCAGAACTGGATTTATGATTTTCACAAGGTGGGATCTACCAGAGGCTTGGTCCTCAACTATCAGGATTCACAATTTTTTTTTTTTTTTTTTTTTTTTTTTAGTGGGGATGGGGGGAAGCAAATAATCAAAATCAATAGACCTTTCAGAATGAATCATCACAGAATTTTTACTTCCAATCAGTGCACCAACTTGGCATAGAGCACGGAATCTGCTCTCGGAAATTTCCAAAACTATTTAACTATGTCATCTGACTTTGGCCACCATCTCCTCCAACCTAACTCATAGGGAATATGTACATATATGGTCACAACCAGCTCTTGATAAGTATTCTATTTTCTCTTTCATGCCAAGTTACAACACATTTATACAACTTATACCAGAATACATATTATACATTTACAGAGATAAGCACTTTAAGACATAAAGATAAGCACTAAAACTGGAATACATATTACATAATGTAATATATGTGTACATAAAGATAAGCACTACAACTCTAATACATATTATATATGTAATATGTGTGTACATAAAGATAAGCACTACAACTCTAATACATATTATATATGTAATATGTGTGTACACAAAGATAAACACTGCAACTGAAATACATAATAGAAATGCAATATGTCTATAGTATTACATACGTACTTAATATCAGCACCCCAACCTGGCATAAAACATGGAAATCTGCACTCAGAAATATCAGATTATAATTAACTGATATCCATCATGACTTTGGCTACCATCTTCTATACCTTATATGGTATAAAATATTGCTTGAGATATACGTTCACAACCTGCTCCTGCTTAGTATTCTATTGTATGTTTTTTGCCAAGTTTTGACTTATTTATATAACTTATACCAGAATATATATGACACATTTACAGAGATAAGCACTTTAAGTGAACTACATATCATACATGTTTTTTTCTTTCATTTTTAACTATTATTTTTCATTTGTGTTCACACAGGGATAAACAGTATAACTGAAATACATAATACATATGTGTAATACATGTGTACATAAAGATAAGCACTATGACCATAACTGCAATATATATTACACATGTGTCATACAGATAAGCACTATAACTGTAATACATATTATATATGTAATACATGTGTACATACAGATAAGCACTATAACTGTAATACATATTATATATGTAGTACACGGGAATATACAGAAAAGCACTATAACTGGAATACATATTATATATGTAATACACGGGAACATACAGAAAAGCACTATAACTGGAATACATATTATATATGTAATATATGTGTACTTACAAAACAAAGCACCAAAAATGGCCATATAGTTACACAGAAAAATAAACAGTAAAAGTAGTGTATACATAATCCAGTCAAACCTATGTAAGTAAAGTTCTGAGAAGTAGAATTCTCTTTCAGATACAAATTAATATCAGGTGTACACTGAAATATACCAGGTTCAGCTGTGTATGTAATAAACACAGACCCACACTAGTCTATATGTTACACACAAGGAGGCACTATAACTGGCATAAATATTATACCTGTAGCACAAGTAAATCCCATAACAAATCACATATATACATTAATCTAGTTTTGGTAAACGTTCAATACAAAGAAAAATTCTTCATCTCTGGTTATTTGTTTTTCTCCAAATTGATAAAACCTTCTATAGCCATGACAAATTCCAAATCTGTTGCTATAGGTCTTTTAAACAACTAGAGTTGGTATTTCAATGACATTTTGAGATTGATATTTTTGTGCTGTGAAATTGTTTAGAATTTTGGGTTCAATGTTTTTGATATCACTACAACCTAGCAAACTTACATCTAGTTTCACCATTGAACTGACGTTTTCGAAAACAGTAAAAAGGCAGAAATCTAACATAAAGTCTGGTCACTTTGTTGACAATGTGGAAAAAATATAAAATCCACAGGTATTTTAGGTGGATTTCACCCTTATTCTCGAAAAAAACCCAAGTTTTATAGATGGGTGAAAATAGGGTCTTTTGTGATGAACCTAACTTTGTTTTTCGGGGGAAAAAAAGGAGCGAACTATCAAACTTCTACAAATATAATCGCAAAACTAACAGATATCACACTTAACTTCATCTTTTCATCTTGATCTGATGATGACTTTGAAAACTGATTAATACTAACCTTCCAAACTGATCGATGTTGACATTTTAATACTGTAACATACTTTCTCTCAATGACTGAATCAAATTAAACTAACAATTTGCCTTTCCATATTGGAATAATGAGTTCAAATTGATTAATATTGACTTTCAATACAATATTGAATTTCAATATTGATCTGATGAGTACTTTGCAAATTGATTAATATTAACATTGAATAATGATATATACTAACATTCCATAGTGAACACTATGCTCTCTTGCTCTAAAATAAATCGCTAAACTCATGCTTAATTTGTCATGTTATTTCATGCATCATGCTATAAGTCATCATCACTATAATTAAGTATTAAAGCCTCAAACTATATGAATAATCATTCAAGCCACTGATGTAGTACTTTTATATGCAACTGTTATGGCAACTTACATGAGAAATTTGCTCATTAATTCTTCAAATTAATATGAAAAAATCAGATACTGAAACTATTATGGGTCAATACTTTGCTCACTAACTCTTCAAATTAATATTTAAAAAAAATATATTGAAACTATAATGGGTCAATACTGAAAAATCAATATATGATATACCAACACCAGTGATGACCTTTGACCCTGTATTTATTTATTCCCCATCTACAACGTGGATTTGTTGTTATTTTTAGCCAATTCAAACAATTGGTCAGCAACTTCTAGACTCCTGACTGTACGGCGATTCAATAATGCTTCGTCTAGCTTTCCTTCAACCACATCCATGAATTGTATCAAGTCCTGCAGAAAGAGGCCTGAAATACACAAATATACCCATAAATAGCAACAGATCTGGCTTGTAAAACAAAAAAAAATCCTATTTACATAACACCATGTTTGATACCATAATGTAGAATTGAGCTAAAATATAAAATTTACCTTCAATCCATAACCATCAAAGTTATGGGATCGAGTACAAAACTACCACTGATTATGTATTCGTTTTTGGGACCATAGTTCATTTTAAATTTGTATAACATCTTTTATGAAAATCCAATATATGTCAAAGTAGTTAATGTACTTGAAATTTTTAAACATCAATAACTCCTACACCATAAGACAGCCTCATATTTCAATTTGATCAACAGGCAAAGTCAAATCAGGCTTCGATATTGCTACTGAAATTGTATTTCAATCCCTATAATACTGTTTATACACTACCACTTCCTTCTCACCTGGTTTCTTGGGTTCTTGCTGAGGAATCACGAGGTTCTGTGAATCTATGACTGAGTCGTCAGAAAACTTGAACGTGTAGCCACTAAGATATTTTGGTTTGTCCAGTAGTTCTCTCAGAACACGGATATTGACCAAACTGTGGAAACACAAGCATACGGTTAAAAGGACATTATATTATATTCAGTATAAGTAACACCAGAGTGAGAATCTAATTTAGATATACGTAGGGCTTGAGGCCCCTACATACGAAAATCCATGGTGGTATTAGCAAAAGAGCTTGGCCAAGTTTTAGGCAGTTCACTTTAAATTTACACAAAATATAGCAGAGCCAAAGACCTGGCTACGATCTTTGATGAATCTGGCCCCGGTATTTTTGCCAGTCTGCATAGATGTCAAGCAGAACTAGAACTGAATCCACATGTTACGGCAGAGAATCCTGACCAACTAGATGGAGGCACATCGCTTTGAGTTATTGATCTGTGTTCCCTTTTAACTCAATTAAAACTATATTTTTCTTTGCACAGTAAATTTACACAAGTCTCCTATTACCATTACCCTACCATCACTTTTTTTGCCTAATGAAGGCCAGGCTGTCTGAACCATAATGCAAACGTGAAATATTTTTGCCATAATACACACTGTATCAAAGCCTTTCTAGTCAGGGAGACTAGTCAGGTTCTCCTGAGCAAGCTAGGCTAAGTAAGTGTATGAGAACATTATGAAAAATACTTATAATACAGTTAAACAGTTGTGTCTTCTTTATACATATTAACGCCTGTGGCAAGACTAGCCTAATGACTAAGCACAAACAGCCAGTTATTGCCCTTCTCTATTTTTGCACATAAATATCTCCTAATATTACTCCCTTTCTATATATTCTTTTTTGTGAAACAATTCAACATAAATCTCACCCAACTTCAACCTAATTTTAGCCCAATGATTTGACAGAAATCTTTTTACCTGGATATAAGTATCCTAATACTGAGCCCTCCACTCTCTCTTTTTCTATATTTTGACAAATCTCCTTTTTAAGTCCTTTGTATTCTCTTTTTTGGCTAAATGACTGGACACAAATATACTAGTATCATTCCCTTCAATCTCTTTTTTGGCCCAATGACTCAACAAAAATATCTTATTACCATTCCTAGTTACATTTTTTGAAATAGATCTAATAATTTCACTTACTTTCTATCTCTTTCTTACACACTGAATGAACATAAATATCCTATCAAAACTCTCCTTCCATTTCATTTTTAACAAATAATTTGACAATGAATCAACATTAATATCATATTAAAACTCTCCACTATTTCATTTTTAATCAATAATTCACTGCCCTTCTGCTTCTTAATATATGATTGTTGTACCTATTTCCAGTCTATTACAAAAATTGGACAATATCATTTAGCCGTCACTTCTGAAACATTTCAGTGCATTTTTCTTGTTACAAAATAGTGTATGTATAACAAACAACACTTCTATTATAAGAATATACAGTTTTTTTAATATTTTTGCACAAAAACATGCATACGTCTGACATTAAAACCGTTTAGACCGGAAAGTGGAATGGACCGGATTCTGGTTCAAGAAGGATAAATTTCCTATTATTATGACGACATTTCTATCTCTTTACTGTACAATGATTCAACATCAATCTCATTATTATCACTCACCCTCCATCTGCTGTTTGCAACACCCCTACAGACTTTACAGACTTGTCATCTCTCACAATGGTAGCGTCTACTGGCTTCAGCTCTCCAAAACAGTCCATCAGCCGGTGTATCTGAGATATGCTGCTGTGAAATGGTGAACCTGAACGCTCAATCTTCTCAATCCAACCATTAAAACTACCTGCAAATAAATGTGAATAGGAAATTAATGTGAAGTTTCATTCTTGTCCTCCCTCCTTAAAAACTTTACAATAATTGTATATACATACCACAAATAAATTACACACATAGATTCCACAATTATCTGGGATTTTGCAGCAATGTTATTAAGAAGACACTCACACTTAGGCTGAAAAGGTTAGCATAATCTAGTCGTTGGATGGTTGTTTTCTCTAGCTGATGACTATTCGGTAAATTGTTTCCAATGTACATTATCTAAAAGGAGGGAAAGGAAATATGAACTAGACCTATCGCATCGGAGAACCGATGCAAATTGTATCCACCAGAAAGAAAACTCACCAAAGCCATTCGAGCATCGCTTAACCTTGAAGGAGAAGCCCAAGGTGAAATCTGACCATATCAAAAGATTCTCAGCCCATGATTTCATTTTGGTTGGTGTGACATTGCAAACCTCTAGGAACACGAATAAGCGAGATATAAGCACTGTTAATTTTGGCTATCCTCATTTGACCTTGAAAGAGGGGCCAATGGTCAAATCTGATCACACCAAAAGATTCCTAGCCCATGATTTTCTATAGGTTGATTTGACATTGCAAACCTCTAGAACCAACAATAAGTGAGTTATAAGCACTTTTAAGTTTGGGTATCCTCGTTTGACCTTGAAGGAGGGGTCCAAGGTCAAATCCGACCACACTAATAGATTCCCAGCTCATGATTTCCTATAGGTTGGTTTGCCATCCCAAACCTCTAGGACCAATAATAAGCGAGTTATAAGCATTTTTAAGTTTGGCTATCCTCGTTTGACCTTGAGGGGGGGTTCAATGTCAAATCTGGCCACACCAATAGATTCCCAGCCCATAATTTCCTATACGTTGGTTTACCATCCCAAACCTCTAAGACCAATAATAAGCAAGATGTAAGTATTCAGAGTTTGGCTATCCTCTTTTGGCCTTGAAGGAGGGGTCCAAGGTCAAATCCGACCACACCAAAAGATTCCCAGCCCATGATTTCCTATAGGTTGGTTTACCATCCCAAACCTCTAGGATCAAAAATAAGTGAGTTATAAGCACTTTTAAGTTTGGCTATCCTCGTTTGACCTTGAAGGAGGGGTCCAAGGTCAAATACAACCACAGCAATAGATTCCCAGCTCATTATTTCCTATTGGTTGGTTTACCATCCCAAGCCTCTAGGGCTAATAGTAAGCGAGTTACAAGCAATTTTAAGTTTGGCTATCCTTGTTTGACCTTGAAGGAGGGGTCCAAGGTAAAATCTGACCACACCAAAAGATTCCCAGCCCATGATTTCCTATAGGTTGGTTTACCATCTCAAACCTCTGGGACCAATAATAAGAGAAATATAAGCACTTTTCATGATTGACAAACAAACGTCTGTGGCGGCCATCTTGTTTTTCAAAATGAGGCTAAAATTATTCCGAGTGATGATTTTACAATGAGGAACATATCTGCGAATTTGAGATCTCTACCTATAATACCCTTTGCTCTAGAGGGCCAACAAAAGTCCTTCTTTAAAGTCGAATAAACGTCCCTGGCGGCCATCTTGTTTTTCAAAATGAGGCCAAAAAATATTCCCAGGCAAGATTTTATGATTATGAATATATCCTGCAAATTTGAGAAGGCTAGCTATAATATTTTTTTTGTTAGAGTGGTAACAGTGAAATCTCTCTACACACTCCGGCGGCGGTGGCATAACGAAGTGAAATCCATAGTATCCAATAGTCAGATACACATGGGCACCACAGTATAGTGTGGATCTCAAGGTGCTACAGAAGGAAAAAATCATGCAAATTGTTGGGTAATTTGCAAATAAATGTCATATTTTATATTTTTAACATAATATAGACAAAATACTTTGATTTGGAACCTCTGTTGCTTGTGAAACCAAAAGATAAGGTATTCTAAAATTCCATATCAGGTGATACACATAACAGTTAACCGGCTCAATGATATTGGTGTTGGCAAGTGCTTTGATAACCTTATCCTCAGTTACTATACTAGGATTAACTGTTTCAGCTCTATTAGCACCTCTCTTCTGATATTTTGAGTTCAGGAGCCGTATTCCCAAAAGTGATGATCAAATAGAGCAAAAAAATTGACTAAAGTTTAGTGTAAACCTGAGCTGATTTTTGGCTCAAATTGAACTTGATTCCTTTTGTGAATACCAACCCTGACCTCAATTCAATGGACATATAAAAGGCCTTTGATTAGATATTATGTTTAAACCTATTTTTTCCCAAACAGAAATTGATCCAGTCCATGAATGATATGACACCTACCTTCTAACCACACATCTCCCTCCACTAAATTGGGCTTGGTTTTCAACAGTTCTTTTACATGTAGATGTGAGTCTGTCAAAAGGGCAATATCTTCCTCATAGCACACTTGTCCTGAAAAGTCATATTACTTGTTGATAGGTAAGGGATTAAAAGGATCTCATATCATGGTTGGGCATCTGTCAATGGAAGGATTTTGTAAACAGTGGCCAAAATAAATCATCCAAACATTCTGTCTCATTGACTGTAAAGTTAAACAAGCAATCAGTGCCCATGAACGGGCACTGTGTCAGCTGATTGTGTGTCTTGAGTTTTAGAGTACAAGTGAAGGAAGAAAAGGACACAAAAACTGTACCCTGCAAATGGCACACCAAAGTAAAGTACCATGTTTGAGTAAAATGTAGGTGGAAAACATATTTAAACAAAATACTGTAAATGCAATAGTATTCGGGTTATAACAGATTTATTCAACAGTGAGAATTTGAAAATAGCTATTGCTCAGCTATGCCACAAGCTACACGTCTGTAATTTTACTATGTTATAGCTGATTCAAAAGTAGATGAAAAACTGATTTAAACAACATTCTCCAAATGCAATAGTTTTCAAGATACAACTAATTTAGTCAACAGTGAAAACCTCACAGTAGCTATTATTGCTCAGCTATGCAATGAGCTACATGTCTGCAATTTTACTATGTTGTAGCTGACCAAAGAGTAGGTAAATAACATTGAAATGAGTTACAGGTCTGCAATTTCACTATGTTATAGCTGACAGAAAAGTAGGTGAATAACCTATTTACAGAAAATACTGTAAATGTAATAGTTTTTAAGGTACAACTGATTTACTCAACATTGAGAACCACAAAGTAGCTATTGCTCAGCTATGCCATGAGCTACAGGTCTGAAATTTTACCATGTAATAGCTGCTTCAAAAAGACATGAATGACTTATTTAAACAAATTTCTCTAAGTGCAATAGTTTTTGAGTTACAAACACTTTACTCAACAGTGATAACATCAAAGTAGCTAAAAGGTCTGCAATTTTGCTATGTTATAGCTGACCCACAAGTAGTTGAATAGCATACATGTATTTAAAGAAAATACTTGAAATGCAATAGTTTTCAAGCAATAACTGATATACTCAACAGTGAGAATCTTAAAGTAGCTTTTACTCAGCTATGTCATGAGCTACAGGTCGGTGATTTTACTATGTTATGGCTGACCAAAAAGTAGGTGAATAACTTATTTTAAAAAAATTCTCTAAATGCAATAACTTTCAAGTTACAACTGATTTACTCAACAGTGAAAACCTGAAAGTAGCTATTGCTCAGGTATGCATTAAGCTACAGGTCTGCAATTTCATGCTATAGCTGAACCAAAAGTAGGTGAATATCATATTTTAAATAAAATTCTCTAAATACAATAGTTGTCAAGTTATAACAGATTTACTCAACTGTGATAACCTCAAAGTAGCTATTCCTCAGCCATGCTATGAGCTACAGGTCTACAATTTCACTATGTTATAGCTAAGGGAAAACTAGGTGAATAACATACTACAAGAAAATACTGTAATTGCAATAGTTTTCAAGTTACAACTGATTTACTAAACAGTGAGAACCTCAAAATAGCTATTGCTCAGCTATGCAATGAGCTACAGGTCTGCAATTTTACTATGCTATAGCTGACCCAAAAGTAGGTGAAGAACGTATTCAAAAAAATATTCTAAATACAATAGTTTTCAAGTTATAATTGATTTACTGAACAGTGAGAACCTCAAAGTAGCTATTACTTAGCTATGCAATGAGCTACAGGTCTACAATCTCACTATGTTATAGCTGACCCAAAAGTAATTGGATAACATATTTGCACAAAATACTGAAAATGCAATAGTTTTCAAGTTACCGCTGATTTACTCAATAGCCCTTGCTCAGCTATGAAATAAGCTACAGGTCTGTAATTTTTCTATGTTATAGCTGACTCAAAAATAACCTCTTGTTGATTCAGTACGAACTGACCGTATCACCCCTTTATGGAACAATGAAAAAAGTATCAACCACCTACACAGAAGTTTCTGTGATACAGCCCAGACAAGATTTTTGCCATCTCCCCCTTGCCCACCAAACCAAATGCCCATCAGCTTACTCACTCACCTGCCTACCAGCAAGCTGGACATCAGGTGCGAATACTGTGCAGCTTTTAAAGGCTGTGGGGTAAAAGTGAATATAATTTATAGACACCAATATATTCTGGCTACCCAAATATACCCCTATACCCGTATTTCGGTGGGACGTATTTGTTGAAATTCATATTAGGGTAAGACATTAATGTTTGGAACTTAACATTTTGCAACAGTCATAAAAACTTTAGGCTACTGAATTGGGACACTTGCTACAGTTGATGAAATTAACCACCAAGTTACCAACAACCACCCTTATTGTACATTGGGTTGAGACTTTCTTTGTTGTGACAAATTAACACCATGGTTATAATGTCTAAAGTGTCTATAGTGCCACCTCAATGGACAAGGGTGCACTGTTGGATTATTCCTTTTGGACTTATCTGCAGCCTTCGATACAATAGACCACTCAATCCTATTCAACTGCCTTCAGCACTGGTATGGCATTGATGGGGTAGGGCTTAAGTGGGTTCAGTCATACCTCAATTCAAGGAAACAATGGATCAAAATAGATGGACATCTTTCAGATGCTTTTCAACTCCCTTATGGCCACTCCTTTTTACCCTATATACAACCCCTCTCAGTTCAGTCATATCTAAACTCAATGTGACCCATCACTTATATGCAGATGACACACAATTTACTTGGAACTTGACTCTAGGAACTTCGATTCTAGTATCACTGAACTGGCAAATTGCCTCAAGGCGGTCCAGGCTTGGTTGGGAAATAATAAACTTAAATTAAATCCCGACAAGACGGAATTCATAGTGATTGGTGATGATCAAATTAGAAGCTCCCTGAAGTCATCTTTCCCAGTGAGTTTGCTTGGCAACAGCATGGAACCAGCTGAATCGGTCAAAAAGCTTGGTGTCATCCTGGATGCGGAAAATTCAAGGCAAAGACACGTGGCTAATCTCTGTCACATAAGTTACTACCATCTCCGGGAACTACAAAGGGCCCGCAGGTACTTAAATCATGAAACAGCTGTAAAGGTGGCAAATGCCTTGGCTAGCAGTCGCCTGGATTACTGTAACTCACTGCTTTACAACACAAAAAAGGCATATACTATCAGATTACAGAGAGTTCAAAATGCCTTATGTCGTACTGTATGCAAGCTAAATAAATATTGTCATGTCACACACTTCCTGCACAAACTACACTGGTTCCCCATTCATTACCGCATATTATTCAAATACAATCTCTTTATTTATAAAGTAATACATTTCAGCCAACCTCCATATCTTTGCTCTCTAATTAGGTGGAGTGATCTCACACGGGGCAATCGCCTATCAATTTCCTCATCTAAACCAAACAAATGCTCAGGGCTGCGCAGCTTCATAGTAGGGGCTCCCACAGAGTGGAACAAGCTTCCTCAAGCCATTAGAGTCATAGAAAGCATTTCTGGTTTCAGAAAACAGTTGAAAACCTTTCTTTTCAGATTAGCTTATCCTCCACCATAGCCTATCTCCCCTATCGGACACTAATATGGTAACAGACCTTGTTTTGGAACTGGACTATCCCTCTTTGCACATCAGCGCCCTAGAGGATGTTTACATCAATTCGGCGCTTTATAAGTGTTTCTTACTTACTTATAACATTTTTTTCACTCCACAGAACTAACCTTTTTCACGAGCATTTTCTTTCAGCTGCTGTGCTTGTGTGGCAGCTAAAGCCAAGGGATACTCTACCAGGACATGTTTACCTGCCTCCAGGGCTTTTCTGTAAAATAAAACAACATTTTAAGTATATGGACAAAGTATATTTAAGGCTATTTTAATCTAACATCTTATTTAATAAGATAATAAAACACACACGCCTCCTAAATAAGATCTTATCTAATATCTTATTTAACTAGAAATAGGACGTATTGGCATGCGTAATTTCCACCCTAAGGGAAGCACGAGTTTTGCTCTAAAACTTGAACAAATTGGCAAGAGTAGATTGCTGAGATATCCTGTGGATCGAAAATTTCGACAAAATCGCTCTATCTTGCATGGTTAAGGAGATAGAAGCAAATTTGTGTTTTTCCATTTTTGGCAAAAATTTGAAAATTCAAAATGGCCGCCCTTTTTGGGGACAGGAAAATTTTTTGTGAAACGGCAAAGGGATGTTTGCTGAGATGCCCTGTGGGTCTGTGGGTCGAAAATTTGAAAATTCAAAATGGCCGTCATTTTTGGGGAAAGCAAAAATTCGAAAATTCAAAATGGCCGTCATTTTTGGGGAAAGCAAAATTTTTTGAAAATTGCGAAGAGTATATTACTTAGATACCCTGTGGATCGAAAATTTCGACGAAATCGCTCTATCTCACATGGTTTAGGAGATAGACATATTTATGTTTTGTGCTATGTAGCTATTACTCAGAAGGTTAAAGCTATTACCATCAACAACAATACCAAGCAAGCAATTGACCCTATAAACCTTCAAATTTTACAAAGAGCAATCAATCAATCAGTTGTCCGAGTGCTTAATCTCCGTATCTACGGATTTTAAGGCACACCATCCAGTTCGTAAGGCATAAATCATCAAGACATTAGACATGTTCCAAGTCGTAGCCAGGGAGGCGATCCAGTGTTCGGTAGTTAGAAGCTATGGTGGAAATGATTTCTGAAATAGGTAGGTTTTTAGTCGACTTTTGAAACATGAGAGATTTGGAGCACTGCGGATATCATGTGGAAGATCATTCCATAACTTCAGGGCATCATATGAGAAACTGTTGTTGAAATGGACCTTTGATTTATGGATGGAAGCACAATAATGAGGAACCTGGAGGAACAAATTTTTGGGGGTTGGAACATCTTGTATTCATGGCAGATTTATACAAGGAGAGATATGGTGCAAAATACTGAGACTGGCCAGTGGTGAGGTACTTATAAACCAAAACTGGGGTCTTGAAGATAATACGTTGTCTAATGGGTAGCCAATGAAGTGTCCTCAGGGTGGATCTGATGTGAGTGTACTTTGAAGCACCAGTGACAAACCATGCAAGAGCATTTTGAACATATTGGAGCCTTGTAGCATTACGGGATGACAAACTGCGAAAGAGAATTGCAATAATCCAAACAACTACTGACCAGAGCATTTGCAATCACCACTGATGTCTCAACGGAAAGAAACCTCCTGATACGATGAAGGTCCCTGAGGCTAATAAAACAAGATTTGATGACAGAATTTACGTGATTGGTGAAACAAAACTTTGCATCAAACAGAACACCCAAATTGTGTACAACATCTGTGGCAGAGAGACAATTACCCAGGATATTGACAGGAAATGAGTCACTGAGCCATTTGTATCTGTCTTTGGCACCAAAGACTATGAATTCTGTTTTATCAGGATTTAGCTTGAGTTTGTTTTCAGACATCCAGACCTGAATATCATTCAAACAGGATTTAAGACGGTCAAAAGACTTGAGACTATCATCAGGGGATAAGTGAATGAACAGCTGAGTATTGTCTACATAGAAGTGGTATTTGACTGCAGTGTATTTTCTGACGACTTGACCAAGAGGTGTTGTACAGAGGGAAAACAGAGAAGAGGACCTAAGACAGAACCTTGGGGGACTCCAATCTTCAATTTGAACAAATTCGAAAGACTGGAACCAATCTTGACTGACTGAAAACGATCCTGGAGGTAAGATCTAAATCATTTTAGTGCCGATCCAGCAAAGCCAAACCTAGCTGACAAACAGGATAGGAGCGTGTCATCATGACACTGCGGACAGGTCGAGTGGCGCCAGTAGTTTCCTTTAAAAGAGTGAAAACAGAAATGCAATTCAGAGTAGGCTCAAAGTACCAAAGCAGCTGTTACTCAGATAGCTACAAAACTATCACCAACCAAAAGCTATCCTGGCCAAACTATTGACCCAATTATCCTTCATATACATTTTTGTGAAGATAGAAAACATTGTTTCATTAAATGTCCACAAAAAAGTCAACTCAAAATAGCACAATAGCTAAATAGCACAGTAGCTATTACTCAGTTAGCTATAAAGGTATTATCACCAAAAGCAATCCCAAGCAAGCTACTGATCCAATAATCCTCCATCCCAAATTTTCTGAACATAGATGAAATACTTTTTCTATAAAATAGAAAACTACTGAAAGTAGCTAAGTAGCTATTACTCAGTCAGTTATATAGCTATTGTCACTAAAACCAATCCCAAGCAAGCTATTGACCTAACTATTGCTCATACCAAATTTGCTAAAGATATGTCAAATATTTTTCCTTAAAATGCCTGGAAACAAAATAAGTACACAAAAGTAGCTATTACTCAGTTAGCTATAGAGCTATCTTCACCAAAAGCAATCCCATGCAAGCTATTACCCAATAAACACCCATACCAAATTTGGTAAAGATAGGATAAATACTTTTCCTTGAAATGAGCGAAAAACCAAGCGTGATGACGGACGACAGACGCCGGAAAAGACAAAAATAGTGGGGTGGACATAATAATAAGCTAAATAGAAATGATATTTTAAAATGACGTTAAAACTCAACATTATGGTTGTATTTGAGTGTCTGTAATTATTAAAATTGTTTAGGTATGTGTATATACATTCCTCTTTTAAGTTAGTGAAACATATACAGGGAACCAAAAGCTACCAGTGACCTTGAAAAAGGTTAGTTACATGTCAAGGTCAAGAAGGGCAAACAAGGTCATAAGAATGACAATGACCTTGGAACCAGTGATGTATGCGACTGCTATACATGTGGAGCCGCATTGAAGGTGAAAATGCCAATAAATTGAACTGAACAATATTTGGTGTTTCCTTGCTTTTATTGCAATTAATAGGTGAAGCACAATTATACATATTCTTAAAAGTGACTAGCTAGCCTCTAAAGTGCAACCACATTTACGTTTGTCAGTCTATTATAGCTTTAAACATACCAGAAATATGCCCTGTCCATACATTCAAGAAATGCCAAAGCAAAGAAAAATTTGTTGGACCTATGCCAATACTTGATGTTTGGTAGAACACTGCCATCTAGTAGAACTGACAAGGGGAGTAATTTTCCTTTGTAATTGAGCAGTCTTTAACAATTTAACTATAATTCTCTTATCTAGTGATTACTTTATTCAGGCAGTTTTTGAATAATTACCTTGCAAAAGTGTCTTAAAATTGCTCACCTGAGGTCAGTTTCTACTTGAGAGACTAATAGTTTAATACAGATTTAAAATTTCACTAACATTTCATTTTCAGCATACAAGCTCACTAGTTAATTCAGGTAAACTTTATGCTTAGAGAAAATTTCAACTGACACAGTATATGCAATCCTCTTGTCATCTACTGTTTCAATGGTGATGTTAAATATATGAGAAATGACTGAACAAATGTAGCACCAAATCACTCTGATGTGCTCTTTACACTGACCTAAATGTTAGAAAAATTTCAAAAGTAGACAATAAAAAAGAAATTTTAGCATTCTTGACAATACCTACTAATCCTATAAAAATTGGAGAATTCCACAAAAATAGTTTACCTCTGCCACAGAGCTATATGTTTTTGCAGGTGTTTGTTTTTCTCTGTTTGTTTGCAAAACGGATTCGGATGAAATGTTTAAAACCGTTTAAAAAAGTACTTGACATATTAATATCTAAATTACAAACTGACTTTATAAGTGGAAGGTTCATTGGAAAGAATATAAGACTTGTTTATGATATCATGCATTATGTAGAGAAAACAATTCACAAGGTCTCCTCATGTTTGTTGATTTTCAAAAAGCATTCAACTATGTTTAATGGAACTTCTTGTCAACTGAGCTCACCTTTTTATAAATTTGTCACCAGTTTTTGTAAATGGATTAATGTTTTCAACAAAAATATAAAGGGATCTGTACTTCAATAAGGATTTCTGTTAAGGCCTTTCCACATAAGGAGGAAATGCAGACAAGGTGATCCCATAGCTGCTTATGTGTTCTTACTTTGTGCACAAATTCTTCTTCTCATGGTTGATAATAGCAACAGTATTACAGGAATTTCAACTAGAGATTGCGTCTCGACGCAGTGTATCCCCGGACGGGACATAGTTAAGGCGTGAATGTGTCGGGCTTGAGCCTGTTTCCTGGAGCACCAGGTCAGGATTCTCCATAGTACCAGATTACTTCCAAAAGCTAATCACTAGTTGTTTCACTTATATCTGTCTTTAAAAATTACATTTCATGGATCCAGAAGATCCATATAGTGATCCGGATCGCTTCCAAAACTCAATCATTTCATCCTTTTACCTTTTCAGACATATTCTAAAAATTTCATCGAAATCCATCCATAAGTTTTTGAGTTATCTTGTAAACAGACACATCTGGCAGCCTGGATCCACATGATCCAGACAGTGATCCAGATTACTCCCAAAATCTAATCACTTGTTCTTTGTCCCATTTAAGACATTTCCTGAAAATTTCATAAAAATCCATTCATGACTTTCTGAGCTATTTGTCTTTAAAAATTACATTCACGGATCCAGAAGATCCAGATAGTGGTCCAGATCACTCGCAAAATTGAACCATTTCTTCCTTTTACCACTTCTTCCTTTTACCATTTGTAACATATCCTGAAAATAGTAAAATCCATTCCAAGATTATGTGCAAGCCTGGATCCAGATGATCCAGATCACTCCAAAAATGTAATCACTTGTTCCTTGTACCATTTAGGCCATTTGCTGAAACAATCCATCCATAACTTTTTGAGGTATCTGTCTTAAAAAATTACATTTCATGGATCCAGAAGATCCATATAGTGATCCGGATCACTTCCAAAATTCAATCATTTCATCCTTTTACCACTTCTTCCTTTTACTATTTGTAACATAGCGTAAAAATATCATCAAAATTCATCGTAAAATCATGTTGCAGGCTCGATCCAGATGATCCAGACGGTGATCCAGATCATTCCAAAAGTACAATCACTTGTTCCTTGTACCATTTAGGTCATTTGCTGAAAATGTCATCACAATCCATCCATAACTTTTTGAGGTATGTCTTATTACATTTCACGGATCCAGAAGATCCATACAGTGATCCAGATCACTTCCAAAATTCAGTCATTTCATCCTTTTACCTTTTCAGACATATCCTCAAAATTTCATCAAAATCCGTCCATAAGTTTTTTTGCTACAATGTACACAAACACATCTGGCAACCTGGATCCAGATGATCCAGACAGTGATCCAGATCACTCCCCAAATCTAATCACTTGTTCCTCGCACCATTTAGGTCATTTGCTGGAAATGTCATCACAATCCATCCATAACTTTTTGAGGTATCTGTCTTATTACATTTCATGGATCCAGAAGATCCATATAGTGATCCGGATCACTTCCAAAATTCAGCCATTTCATCCTTTTACCTTTTCAGACATATCCTGAAAATTTCATCAAAATCCGTCCATAAGTTTTTTTGCTACAATGTACACAAACACATCTGGCAACCTGGATCCAGATGATCCAGAGAGTGATCCAGATCACTCCCCAAATCTAATCACTTGTTCCTCGCACCATTTAGGTCATTTGCTGAAAATGTCATCACAATCCATCCATAACTTTTTGAGGTATCTGTCTTATTACATTTCATGGATCCAGAAGATCCATATAGTGATCCGGATCACTTCCAAAATTCAGCCATTTCATCCTTTTACCTTTTCAGACATATCCTGAAAATTTCATCAAAATCCGTCCATAAGTTTTTTAGCTACAATGTACACAAACACATCTGCAACCTGGATCCAGATGATCCAGACAGTGATCCGGATCACTCCCAAAACCTAATCACTTGTTTCTCGTCCCAATAAGGACATCTCCTGAAAATTTCATCAAAATGCACCCATAACTTTTTGAGCTATCTGTGTTTAAAAATTAAATTTCATGGATCCAGAAGATCCAGACAGTGATCCGGATCACTCCTAAAATTTAATCACATCTTCCTTTTACCAATTTGGACATATCCTGAAAATTTTATCAAAATCCGTCTGTCAGTTTTTGAGTTATCTTGTGTTACATATATTGGACACTATATTAGTACATTGTATATTACATATATTAGGCACTATATTAGTGCATTGTTTAATTTAAGCTTTATGTTTATACATTGTCATAAAAGATAATTGTGTTGTTGGTTCTTTTTGTGTGTTGACATTTAAAGTAAGGGAGTTATTGACTTTTGTGTTTTAGTGTTTATTGATCTGTTCACAGACTGGGGGAAATCCCCCCCTCAGTGGTTATGATAGATTTGGGGAAACCCAATTGCCAGTAGTTTCTAGAACTTCCTCCTTTGGCCTAGATGGCTCAAGCTTTTCTGAGTTGGTTCTGTACAGTTCCAGAGCAATCTATGAATGTATATAAGGAATGTACATCTGACCACAAGTGAACTTTGTATTCGCTGGCTATAAGGAGAGCTATTGTGTTTTGGAATATAATATAACTTGTGTTGCTGTGAACTTTTACTGGAGTGAACTGGATACATCATCTGGACAGATTTATTGTACTTTGGATATTTTGGATATTGTACATTCATATAACAGAGAGTGAATTTACTGCATTTTGGACATTGTCCACATCTTGGAGCAGACAGTACAGTTGTGTTAACTCTCTAAATATCTCCAGACAGACCTTCTGTGTGACTGGATATATAAAGGATAGCAGGACAAGCACCTTTTGTGTTGTTGAGTGTGGGACAGGTCACAGGATATAGATATCTGTGTGCGAGTGAACGCTGGACAGATCACGGGACAGACCACATTGGACAGATCACAGAATATACCACAGGACGGATTACAGAACACATTGCGGGATACGGCGGATAAACTTATTCTTAATCTCAGTGGTCAGGTCAGCTAGATCTTGTTATTGTATTAGTGTGCTTAGTTAAGGGCATACCAGTTGACTGTAATCATTATTGTTGACTATTAAATAAATTTGTTAAGTTTAACTTTTTGCTTTTTCTGTTACAACTTAAAGACAACCGGTAATTGCTACCGTGCTTGCCCGTGACCGTAACACTTGTTTACAAACAAACAAATAAATAGAGGGCCCAAAATGACCCTCGGTCAGGTACTTTGGCGGTCAGTGGATGACCTTCAACGAAGATCTGTAACCGGTCAGCCTGGATGCTGGTACTCTGTCATGTACTCAACCTCAAAAGCCATTTTCAATAGTTTCCACGCAATGTAGTCAGCATTAAGTGTGAAAATATCTCCAAATATGCCAAAAATGACCCTTGGTCAGGTACTTTGGCGGTCAGTGGATGACCTTAAATGAAGATCTGTAACCAGTAAACCTGGATGGTAGAAGCCCATCATGTACTCAACCTCCAAAGCCATTTTCAATAGTTTCCATGCAATATAGTCAGCGTTAAGTGTGAAAATATCTCCAAAAAGGCCAAAAATGCCCCTCGGTCAAGTACTTTGGCGGTCAGTGGATGACCTTCAATGAAGAGCTTCAAGGTCAAATTTCTGCATGCTTATAGAGGACATATATATGTATTATATATACCAGCCATAGGATGATCTAACTTTCTGTCTTGGAGAACTGGGCCAAAATGTGCAAAAATGGCCAAAATCTGACCTTTAAGTGGCCACCAGTGACCTTGAGATTGAAGGTCAAGGTCACAAAACAATAGCATTCGTGGCATTGCCCATATATACCTACATACCAAATTTGAAAGTTCTAACTAAAATATTTTTTAAGTTATCGCGTCCAAAAGGAAATCTCTGCGGCGGCGACGGCGTGACCGTACTGAATCCTAAGTATCCCCGACTTTCGTCCGGGGATACAATAAAAGAACACAGCTATAAAATCACACAGTTTGCTGATGATATTACAATATTTTTAGATGGAAGTAGGGACTCTCTAATGGCAACACTGAACACTAGAAAGTTTTTATGGGATAATAAAAATAGTAAGATTAGTGGCAATCGAATTACAAGTGATTACTTCAATGAAGGATTAATAATGATAGATCTGGACAACTTTATTATAACTCAGAATAGTGTTGGTATTAAATAAAAATATGAATATCAATATCAAACCATATTTTTACCTTTTGTATCGATCGATATTGAAATATCGGGGCATGAGATGCTTTCCTGGGAGAGACCTACCAAACTCATTTGCGAGGTTTAGTAGTGTCCCGAAACATAAACAAATATAGCAGTTCCGTTTTCGCGGTAGGCTGGAAATACACCTGTCCGTAATCTCATCCGTACCCGTATCGACGTCCGTGTCCGCACCTGCAAGACCCTAGATATTTTGGTATAAAACAGTGAACTTCTGTCCACATCCGCAAAAAAAGGGTCAAGTTTCTTTTTTGCGGGTGCGGATAGAAGTTCACTGTATTATACCAAAACATCCAGGGTATCACGGATGCGGACAATTACGGATGCGGATACGGAAACGTAAATAAGGACAGGTGTATTTTGCGAGTAAGTAAAAGTTACCGAAAACGATATGAAAATCAACATATTCTTCAAATTTTGTACTTTATATCAATGGAAGACAGCAGAGATGCATCTATTTAATAAATACAGGGTACAATATCAATATCGGAACATAGTATAAATAGTATTTGTACTATGTTCCGATATTGATATTGTACCCTGCATTATTGATATCGGCATATTTAGCAAGAATTGATAAATATTTCAATATCGATAAACAATACCATCACTAGCTCCCCCCGATTCTCCATGGGTTAAACTATTTTCACCCACAGCTAGCCCAGATAAATTTTATATGATGGGATCTTTCTGGCCTAAAATTTTGGCAAATAGCATGTCAAATCCTTTCTGGAAAGAATGTTTGATTGCTTGGAATAAATTCCTAGACAAAAAAAACCCATTTAGTCCCACTGATGCCTTATCAAGTCCTATGTGGTACAACTCACAGAGTTTTACTGAATCACTATTCTTTCCACATCGGTATAATGCACGGATATGTGTCCCATTGGACATAGCTCAAATTCAACAGCAATTTTTTTTAGAATACCTTCGAATTCAAAGATGTTTGAAACATTTTGTTGTTAAATGCGATATACATCATTTTTCGATTGATAGACCAATTTTTCCTCCATATTTGAAAATACAGCTTAATCATAATAAAGGTAGTCAGCATTTTTATGAAATTTTAAAAGACCAACACAATAATCAAAAATAGCATCAGAGATGCCCGTACCCCACAGCCTAGGGAAATATTTTCAACACCATGAGATACAGAAGTACTGTATCAGTACAAACTTCAGGATACTTTCAGAGCACTGTCAGTTACATAAAGTTCCAAACAATGTTTAAATGGAGAAATAATGTTTAAAAGAAAGATAATGTGTATAAAGATGAAGTATTAAAACAAGATAATTCAATAACAAGATGACAGCATTAATCAGCAAACTAAAATTCAACCCTCTTTATCTACATCTGCAAGGCCCGAATTATGGTTTAGATGGTTTGAATATTATCATGCATACAGAAGTGGTAATACATTTAATGAATGCTTATGTGTGGTGTTGGAGCAAAATCTGTGGCTCACTTGATGAAATTCTATCTCTTACAATGGGAAGTTATGAAAGTAAAATTCTTAATAAATTCTAATATGACTTTAATAGTGCTTAATCTGCATCAAAAGAGAGACCCAAAGGTGCAACAAGATTTTATAGGTCAAGGTCACTACGACAAGGTCAAAGGTCAAATTAAGGTGACACCATGATAATACACACCTATAGCCCCTAACCAATGTCCCTAGCAAGTATCAACTTCTTCAACCTTGCGGTTTCCAAGATATAGCACGGACAAGATTTTATAGGTCAAGGTCACTACGCCAAGGTCAAAGGTCAAATCAAGGTCAGATCATGACGTTGCACAACTACATCCCCTAACCAATGTCCCTACCAAGTATCAACTTCCTACACCTTACGGTTTCCGAGATATAGCCCGGACAAGATTTTTGAACTCAAAGTCACTACGGCAAGGTCAAAGGTCAAATCCTGGTCAGACCATGACGTTGCACACCTAAACATCCTAACCAATGTCCCTACCAAGTACCAACTTCCTACACCTTACGGTTTCCGAGATATAGCCCGGACAACATTTTATAGGTCAAGGTCACTACGGCAAGGTCAAAGGTCAATCAAGGTCAGACCATGACATTGCACACCTACACCCGCTAACCAATATCCCTACCAAGTATCAACTTTCTACACCTTACGGTTTCCGAGATATAGCCCGGACAAGATTTTATAGGTTAAGGCCACTACGACAAGGTCAAAGGTCAAATCAAGGTCAGACCATGACACTGCACACCTACACCTCCTAGCAAATGTCCCTACCAAATATCAACTTCCTACACCTTACGGTTTCCGAGATATAGCCCGGACAAGATTTTATAGGTGAAGGCCACTACGGCAAGGTCAAAGGTCAAATCAAGGTCAGACCATGACGTTGCAGACCTACACCCCCTAACCAATATCCCTACCAAGTATCAACTTCCTACACCTTACGGTTTCCGAGATATAGCCTGGACAAGATTTTATAGGTCAAGGTCACTACGGCAAGGTCAAAGGTCAAATCAAGGTCACACCATGACGCTGCACACCTACACCCCCTAACCAATGTCCCTGCCAAATATCAACTTCCTACACATTACAGTTTCCGAGATATAGCCTGGACAAGATTTTATGGGTCAAGGTCACTACGGCAAGGTCAAAGGTCAAATCAAGGTCAGACCATGACGTTGCACACCTACACCCCCTAACCAATATCCCTACCAAGTATCAACTTCCTACACCTTACGGTTTCCGAGATATAGCCCGGACAAGATTTTATAGGTCAAGGTCACTACAGCAAGGTCAAAGGTCAAATCAAGGTCAGACCATGACGTTGCACACCTACACCCCCTAACCAATGTCCCTACCACGTATCAACTTCCTACACCTTACGGTTTCCGAGATATAGCCCAGACAAGATTTTCAAACTCAAGGTCACTACGGCAAGGTCAAAGGTCAAATCAAGGTCAGACCATGACGTTGCACACCTACACCCCCTAACCAATGTCCCTACCAAGTATCAACTTCCTACACCTTACGGTTTCTGAGATACAGCCCGGACAAACTATTTCCCGCCGCCCGCCCACCCGCCCGCCCGGACGCCCGCCCGCCCGCCCATCCGGACACCATGGGTGAAAACAATACCCCGACAGCCCTTAAGGGCTGTGGGGTAAAAACTGAAGACTAAATGGATACATTTTCTCAATACTGATATCAGTAAAAGAGATTGTGGTATTATTTATAAGATATGTCTTAAAACCTTAAAAAGAAATGACTTCATTTGGTTCCAATACAGAATTATCCACAGAATTTTAGGTATAAGGGCTTATCTTAATCAAATTTATATAAGTAATACTTCTAGTTGTGTGTTTTGTGAAATATCTGCAGAGATTATATGCCATGTTCTTCCTTCCTTTCCAGTGGTTACACAATTTTGGAATAACTTAAAATTATGGCTTCAGCAGTTGTTCAACAAGTACCTAGATCTTATCCAAAGATTATAATCTTTGCTTTACTTGAAAAGGAAGTAGATTTCCCCCCAAAATGTTATTGTTATTGTTGTAAAAAAGTACATATTTGCATATTCTAAAATTTCAAAATTTCTTGACCTATTTGGTTTTCAACATTTTCTAAGAAGTGTATACATTACATTGATCAAGAATATTTTACCAAAACCAATAATCAGTTAGAACAGTTCTTAACAACTTGTTCACTACTTGAGAAAATAAAAGGGAACGGAAAGTATAAATGTACCTTGTATTCAAATTGAAAATGAATTATGTACTTTATACACATGTACTTTATTGAACAATGGTCATTTAAAGCCGTCTTTATGTCACTGTACTTTGAGAAATGCTTTTTCTCTTTGTGTGCCCATGTATATATATTTTTTTTTTTTTGTATATGAAAATGAATATAAAAAAGTTAATAAACAGATTAAAAAAAATTCAGGAAATCTAGACACTGGAACTAGGAACAGAGAACTAGATTTTGGTGATAATCGGGATCACTGTCTGGATCCAGAATTTTTTTGAAGGATTATCATTGCACCCATAAACCATATGGAAGTATTGAGCCTTGACAGAGGTATGCACTCTCCACATGCTCTTGTTTTGTACTTAATTTGTCACACAGACAAGTCAAGCTATTTCACATTTTATTATGAACTCGAATTAGATTGGATCATAGCAGTTGGATGGGTGGTGACCTTGATTCTAGGGCAGGGTCTGTAGCAGATTTTCCATTTCAGTATCCCGCCAGTGTGAATCCATACCGATTCGGGGATCCTGAAAAAAAATTGCGTTCTAGGATATCCCCAACCAAATAGGTCCATTACAAGAAGTGAAATTTATAAGAAAAAAAAAAAACATTGCAGTTCTTCCAAAAGAAATAGCCATAAAAGTGACAAAATATACAATAATATGAGGCACTTCAGATTTGAGGATTGTTGTCTAATAGGTATAAGTAAAGTGGTATTCAAGTGAATTGGTCTGGATACTGAGATACCAGTGATACCAACCCTGCCCTGCTTAATTCCAAGAATTATCTAAGGAGTGGAGGTTTTCAAAGCAAATTTCTCACGCTAGAATATTTTCCAAATTTGTCATTTGTTACTCAGAGGGCACATGACCCATAATTTAAAATAAGAAACATTGTGTTATTTATTATTTTAATGAAGTATCAACCACTAAAAGGCCAAAAAACAATGATATTTTAACAACCAGTTCTTACATATTCTTGTGTATATGTGATTTCTAAGGCAATGAAAAGAATATTAGTTTAACTTTAACATCACTAAGTTTAACTCAAAATTGTGTGATTTATGTTTGGAGACATGTCAATATCGATCCATTAAGTTACCTTGCTGTGGGTTCGTGCAGATCATTCTCTGTACAAATCAGAATAACATGCACATCTGGATTCTGAAGAGCTTCCTCCAGTGTACACTGCTGTACCCCTTCCATTTGTAACTCACGCCTAAAAACAAAACAACCTGTGTAACATCTGAGATCAGTCAGCCCAATCATCCCCTAGTAAAATAAAATAACCTGTATAAATTCTGAGCCCAATCAACCCCTGGTAAAATACGATAATAGGTGTAACTTCCGAGCCAAGCCAAACTCCTCTTAAAATGCCACAATCTGTACAATTTCTGAATCCAGTCAACGCTAGTAAAACAACACAAGCTGTAATACTCTGAGGATTCGTAGGCCATGATTTTCCATAATTATATAAGTTGTTTTCCACTCTGAACCCCTAGGACCAATGATACGGGAGATACTATGCAATCCAATCTCCCAAACCTGACCTTTGGCCAGCAGTAGATAACAATGCCACTGTAGTAACATTGGTTTAATAGCATCACTTTTCAATTAAGAAGTTTAAGACCGAAAAGTATTTTAAAAGCATTGCCATGGCAACAACTGTTGCCAGATATCCGCCAAAACCTATCAGCTCTAGATCCTCTTAAAAGTGTTGCCATGGAAACAGTTGTTGTCAGATACCCCAAAGGCTGATCAGCTCTAGACCCTCCTGAGGTAAACACATCCTAAAAATTTGGTGAAAATCAATGCCTGGGTTTAGGCTGTGGAACACCCACAAACTTTATGAAGAATCAAATTCCTACACCTTACAGTTTCTAAGATATGGCCTGGGCAAGATTTTCAAACTCAAGGTTACTACGGCAAGACCAAAGGTCAAATCAAGGTCACACTATGACACAGCTCACCCACACCACCCATCCAATATCCCTACCACGTATCAACATGTTATACCTCACGGTTTCTAAGATACCGCCCAGACAAGTTTTTTCCAACTGCGAATCCGGACGTCATCCATCCATCCATCCAGACGGGTGAAAACAATACTTGCACAGCCCTTAATGGCTGTGGGGTGAAAATGGAACAGATTTTAAAGGTATACCAACCTGGAGACAAATCCCTTCAGTTTCAGTCTGCTGAGTTCTGGGATGGATGAAGCTGACTGAAGAAGGTCTCTGATTCTCACTTTACCAGCCATACCCACCCCAACTACCACCACTCCTAATGTACTAGCCATAGTCTGAAACAAGAAAATACAGTCGAAAATCAGACCACTAAATAGAACTCCAGACTCTTGAATCACTCTTCACAAAGACGGATCAAACGTTTGATAAAATATGATCACCTGAGAATTGGCTCATATCAGTAATCACAAAGCTGACATCAGCTGAGCCAAAAAAATGAGAAATTTTCCCTAGCAACATGACATAATTCAATTCTTGATTACATGTACACTTATGGGCTTAGTAATTTGCTCCATAAAAAAATCATGAATTTTTGTAACTTTTTCGGTGAATATTACAGAAAAAATAAAAATTTGATTATTTCAATATGTTTGATCCAAAATTTAAATCACCTATCTGGGAGGATCAAACTTCAGCTGAAACTTAAGTAAAAAAATCAGCTCAACTTCTTTGTGAATACTAACTTGATCCTGATCAAATGTTTAGCTCAAGTTAAGCTAATTTTGGCTCAACTTGAACCTAATCCTTTTTATGAATAAGGCCCCTGATAACTAGACTACCATGCAAGAAGAATTAAATATGTGTGGTTGTAGTCGGAAAGTTTTTTACATTGAAATTCACTGGTTATATAAACAATCTGTTCAAGAATGATTTTTAATCGCATGACACCAGATTAAACATGGTTAAACTGCTGATCTATATAAGGATTTCTTGATAACAGGCTAGGCTGAAAATTTAAGTAAAGATGGAGTTTATATTTACTTATATTTACAAGAAGGGCTGCAATCATCTTTTAACTCACATGGGTTTTCCCATTTACCCACCTTTAGACTCGGCAGGGTCTGAAATTCGCCAGAAGCAAGAAGCAATTTGCTTGTTATTTCTAGAAATCACCTTGTAAAAACTTTGTCAGAAGCATTATTTGGCTTGCAGAAAAAATTAAAGTCAATACCTCAATAACACAGTGAGTGTATAAGATATGATTTTTTTTTTCCAATTCAATAATTTTAGAAGTTAATACATGGCACCATTTAACACATTTTCTGGGTTTAACTAGATCCAACCCCCATTTAAACTCATTCGTGGTTTTGATTGTTTACCTTTGGATAAACAAAAATATCTAATCACTGACAATATGTTGAAAGCCAAAACACTTTTCACAGTGGAACTGACCTACTGGTTTTGGTCCTTCTACAGTACATGCTTGTTCATTAACTGCCTGATTATCAATTATCAACAGGTAACAATTACCCCCACTAAGGAATAAAATGTTCATATTTCATCAACAAGAATACATGTTCAAAGCATTATTGTGTGTATTTCCTCCTTTCAGAATAGAAACAGTTACACCTAATTTACTAGATGTGGAAGGTACTTTTGCCAGATTGTGTCTGTTTCAAATCTGCATGACAATACTTGGTTCTCAGTAATAATCAGTAGTGCTATACTGACATTTTTACTTTAATAAATATTACATGGGTTGTCACACTACCATGCCTGTCACAATATTGTGCATCAATATTTAAACTAAATACGAGAAATATCCATTAAGTTAATGATACATTACACCTTAGTTGAATAAAATGTTAGTTATTCATGGCAAATTCATTGGTGGATAGATTTTTGTTTTCTGAACCTCAGAAAAAGTCAAGGTATTTTGTTCGCTAAAACAAGGGTGGGGGACAAGAAATGTTTTTAGATGTTGCCCGATATTGTATATTGGTCATGCAAGCTTATCAGCTGAGAGTAAATCATAGGAACAATGACAGACACTTTTGTATGAAATAAACAAAAGATTTGAACATAGAGACTGATGGAATTCTGGACCTTGTACAGTGCTTCACTTTACTTCCATGTAGTGCCGTATGGTGCAGTGTCACAGTCGCCAACTCGCCCACGGCGACTTTATTGGACGAAGGTCGAGTAGAAACGCTTTTATTGTCGCCCGACTGGCGAATTTAAAATGAAGTGAACTCTGCCAGTCCACGTTTTCTAACATATTTCTTGGATCTACGACTCCGCCATTTTATAAACAAAGCACACTCACGGTATTTCTATTCATGTATTAGTTTCAAATCAAGGCGTGTCGTGACGACAGCCAGTAAAAAGCTAGCATACATCTAGTAAGGGATCAATGTCATTTCTTTTCTGGCATTTCATTGGTTAAAATAATAGAATCGCGTTTTGAATGTAAAGAAATGAAAGTCTTTTTATTTTAACTTTCTTCCGTGACTACTGTTTTGAATGCAAATATCAGACATACATGGAATCGCGTTTTGAATGTAAGAACACGGAAGTCCTTTTAGTGTAAAAATCTTCGTAGCCCAGTGTTTTGAATGCATGGAAGGTGCTTTTTTATTCATTTATTTTTGGTTACTTGTACAATGTACCTGTTGAAAAAAAATATTTTTAAAAATTGGTGACATAGAAGGGGATGATTTTTTTCATTCATTTAGTATTGATAATGAATACATTCAGACACAGTGCAAGACACATTACAAAAATATATTAAAAATTGGTGACATAGATAGGGATGGGTTTTTTTTCCATTTATTATTGGTAACTTATATTTTACCATGCAATACTTTATAAATTTGTTTTCAACATTGGTGACATAGATATGGATGTTTTTTTTCTTTCCTTTTTTTAAATTATTGGTAACTTATATATTTACCATGCAATAAATTATAAATTATTTTTAAACATTGATGACATAGATGGGATGTTTTTTTTTGTTTTTTGTTTTTGTTTCTTTTTCATTTATTATTGGTAACTTACCGGTATATATTTTACCATGCAATACATTATAAATTATTTTTAAACATTGGTGACACAGATGGGGATATTTTTTATTTATTTATTATTGGTAACTAGAGTTACGATTGAAAGTACATATGAAAACTGGGACCCGAAAACTGTAAAATCTTCTGTACGTGTACCAACAGATGACTCCCACCTAAGTGAGTTTATATTCACACATAGTTTATTATTCAGAAATATGATACCATAATCCAGTCCATTTTAGATTATTCTTAATCCTTGATTCTAGTTGAGTTTTTGCATCAAAAGTCACTCAAATCATATCTAGTCATCCATGATACTCTCAACAAGCTAGCCTAAAATATGTAAATGTAAAGGCATTTGAAGTATTTTCGAATAAAGAAGGGCCGCTTAATATTTGTAAGGGCCACTTAAGTCTAAAAGTTACTGGTCCTGCTGGCCACCATTATTTTCGCATGAGTCTGAGACCCTGATGGTGAGAGCCCAAGCAAAACTAGAGGTTTACTTGAAAGACTTTCCTAATGAATAAAACTTCATAAATTATTCATTTTATATAGTTAAAAACAATTTTCATTGATCTAAAGACATAAATAATATGATATACAAGTTAATTCACAAAATTTTTACAATAACAAGGAAAGTTCCAATTTTTACTCAGAAAAACATCACACCTGTGTCACTGATGTTAGACGGCATTGACGCAAGACAATGATACTAATTAGTTAGCTTTATCTGTTTATGTGATAAATATATATTGGTATACATTAATAAGAATTCACTCCTTGCATTTCTTAACATTTTAAGGAAATCTAGACATGGTTACCTCAGCTCTACTTTACTTGCGTGTAGAGCTGTGGCACAACCCCACATAGAACTGGAGATTTGCATAAAACACATATTCTATACAAATGTGTACAAACAACTGTTCCCACAATTACTTTGTTATATTTCCTTCAACAATCAGTCAACATGCAAACATAGTTAACTAAAAATAAAAGACATTTCCTCATTTTCAATGTTTTTTTTGACCATTTCTCTAAAAATTTGAAAATTTTCTTTTATCATACAAGTTGTGTAAAATAGCATGTATTTTATACACATGCTGTATTTACTGTGTCCTTAGCTTAATAGCAATTGTTTTTAACTACATTATACCATTTCCAGTCATTTCATCAAGTTTTATTCAACAGAAAAGGATTTTATGCAAATCTCCAGTTTTATGTGGTGTCGTGCCACAGCTCTACATGCAAGTAGAGCCGAGGTAACCACGTCTAAAGGAAATCATGAAAAATCGGGCATGCTAATGACTACCCGTCTAATATTAATGTTGTCTAGAGTAACAGTTCTGTAGTGACACGGGTGTAACAACTGGGAAATCTTAGGTAGGAATTACTCCTATTAAATTTTTTTTTTTTTTTTTGTATTTTTTTTTTATTTTTCTGAGGCATATATACATACAGGCAGATACCTTAACAATCACAAGCTATATTTTTCCATTCAATTTTCCCCAAAAAGAATATTGCAAACCAAAAGAAACAGTTTTCTAAATGGCCCAAAAAAATAAAATAAATAAATATCATTAAAACCAGTAAATACAAAAAAAGTGTTGTCTTTTGTGAAGACTATCTTGAAATGTTTTACATGCCTATTCCTGTAAACAAATTTTGCCACACAGCCCACTTTTTGGAAAACTCTCTGCTTTGATACTTTATCTCATTTAAACACTTTTGTTCTGTAAAAATTTTCTTTATTTCTTTTTGTAAATAATAAATATTTATTTTAAAGTTATTCCTTGAACACCAATAAAGGTATTTCCTTGTAACCAGGAGGATTAAATTTAAAGGCCAAAAGTTTTATCATAGGTTAAATAGCCCAAACTTTTCATGCTATCTGTAATGTTAAATTTTATTGCTAATTTATTTTGGATCCATATTTTAACATTCTCCCATAATACATTTGCCTTTTCACCTTAAACTGAACAAGTGATCAATACTCTCTACTGATGTTTTACAAAGACCGCATTCATTATTCTCTGCTATTTTAACCTTCTTTAAATAATCCTTCATTCCTAAAATTTTGAATAAAATACAGTGCTGAAACCATGAATAATCATTATATTGGATAATTAATTTTTATATCTCCTAATGTTTTTTATCTTTGTCCGTCATTGCCCGTTCCTGTTATACCCTACATTTTTGGTACAAGACAGTGTAGCTGTACGTGTGTGTAGTTGCATATGTCCATGTCTGAAACTCTTCACTATGAGGGCTTTTTATATTTTTGGAGAAATGCATAATGACCTGTTCCTGAATTTCAGAACTACTAGTGCACTAGTAGCTAGGTGTGTATTAGACCGAGTTTCTGTCCCGCCACGCATTGCTTTTGATATTTTTGATGGTACGCAATGGCGAGGGACAGAGTTCACATGTACTTGTTTTCTGTGTAAATTTTGAACGGCATATTTGTACACATATTATAACAAGCATAAAGTGTTATTTGGTTTCTTTAAGGTCTGTATATGTGCCGTTCACTTATATTTTATGCCAATCAAACTGCCATGTATATATTTCAACCAATTTTCAAAATGTAAACAAACCTTCAACATTACATACTTATCTACAAAATAAATTCCTGGCTTCCAAAAGCAGTTTAATTTAATGGCACATGTATTGTAAACTGGATACAGCTATAATAGACATAACAAGGAGTTTTGAAAGTGAATACAATAATTCCCCATAGTTCGAGATTTACAAAGAAGACAGGTACATGGGAACTCTGTCCCTCGACATTGTGTCCACCAGTATATCAATAGCAATTGGCGATGGGACAGAAACTCGGTCTAGGCGTGTATTACTGTACCGAGTATGGTTCCTACTTAATATTCATTTTGATTTAAAATAAATACTATACTTTAATTGCACGGCATGGGACCCAAGGCATTTTCATGCAAATCCCGAGTTCTACATGGTCGTGTCACACCTCTACACACAAGTTAAGTACTGTACAGTACTGTACAAATACTCAGTAACAATACAGCCGTGATAATACCCCATTATCGCCTTGGATCAACAAGTTTGAGACACTATTACCAATCTGTATACAATTTGTTTGGCGAGCGAAATTAGTTTCGTTGAAAGATATATACCCATAGTATATTTTAACAATTAAAACGTGACATATTATACCATGTAATATGGATTCTCTTTTTAAACGAGTTTCAAGAGGGGCGGAACCAACAGCAGCAGGGAGCACGTGCACCTTGTTTGTTTATCGTGGTGTTTCCTGAACCTCAGAAATAGTTGGTACCGAAATAATTCGGGTCCAGCCTTTGGGTGTTGGATAGGTCGTGTGTGACCCCATGATTGGTCCAATTACTTTGTTCCCTTCAATTGCACCCATATCCTCGCCCATTTGAATCACAGGGATGACGGGGTGAGGTTGAAAGGTTTATGTTGGTGATATGGCTACTCCTTCCGATTGTCAATAAAATTTGAGGTCTGCCAAGCCGGACACTTTGTATCTACTGATTCAGCTTCAGTTGTTTGATGATTCAAGATTCCTATCAGAACTCTTAAAAAGGAATAGTTCAGCTAAAATTAGACAAGTAACTGATTCAATTGTGAAGCTTTAATAGCTTCATCAGATACCAAAATCCAAGTTCAAAACAACTAGTAATTTTAGATTGGACGGGATCATAGGGGCCACGGTGGCAGAGTGGTAATAGTCTCGCCTCCCACCTCTGAGGCCGGGGTTCGATCCCCAGCACGGCCTCAAGTGGGAAAGCTGGTAGTTGCTTGCCGTTGGGTGACAATTTACAGTACAGAACCCTAACGAACTGTATGTACTGGTTTCCTCTGCCCTTCCAACTACCCGTCGTGATATGACCTGTACAGTGTTGAAAGCGACATAAACCCCCAAATAAATAAATAAATAAATGGACGGGATCATGTAATGATTCTGCTTCACAACAGGTAATTAATATACAAATTCTAAGACAGTCACAGAAGCTAGGCCAGAGATTAGATGTAATAGAAGAGAAACATTGTTAAGAAACACATTTTGTCAAAACAAAAAGTAAATCAATTGAAAACCAACTTCTGTTATTGTGCTCAGTAGGGATAATATCTTATATTTTTTTAATTTTATAAATAGTCTGACCAAAGGAAATAATATCTGATGAGACCTCAACTTAGGATATCTGTGTCCAAACAAAGGACTACAGAATGACGCCAGTCTCCAAACACTTCAAAGAAACTTATCATTCTGCCAGGGATATGCAATTCTCCTCCTTGGAATGGTGTTCCCTAAAATACAACAGTGTCAAATCTGATCATAGAAAAATGAGAGAGAAATGGAGGATGTGATATATTGATGCAATACAGCTAATAGGCATTAATCAATTTATTTAATGCGGGTTCATTTAGCGTTCATTGACACTCAACACACTCCTCCCCACCCCAAATCTTTACCAATTAAAAACAAAGTCAAATCTTCACAGACCCTGGTCACAGTGTCCTCTTGTCATGAAACTCAGAAAATGCCAAATTTACAATCTTTGGGCAGGATGTTTTATTACAAGCCCAAGTAGATAGACATTTGATAGAACTGTCAGAGACTGAAAGTTAAGTAACTAAGGGCAGACCATGTGGAGGTCATGGTCCAGAGAAAGGTCAAAAGGCCCCACGAATACATCTTGTCAGGCATTGCTAAAGAATGTGTGTCATATGATAACTTGACTGTTACTCATTACATGGTTGGCTTTTGCTGCATCATGAAGGAAGAGCAAAATTTGACAACCAGAAAAAAATATGTTAGCTTACTTGAAGGCTCTTCTTGAGGACGCCAATGACTTTTGGGATGTGGCAAAGGCCAGACACATCCTCCTAGTTTGTAGGATGGAACAAGGTGAGATTTTAGATCACGATCAAATTGATGAAATTAACAAGATTAGAAGGGCCAATGCCCAAAGACACACAACCCCTACTTCTCAGAATTTCTTTAAAACCTCTAAAAAACAAAACTTTGTTCAAAAATCACTCAGATCCACGCCATTTAATCATGGCACATTTATCCACAACAAGAGTTATGACACCAAAGGCACTGTGTACAGGCACATTTGCTCCTCATGTTTTTCGAATTTGGGTAGAACTTTGATCATCCAGAGTCAGAATGTAAAATAAAATAAAATAAAAAAAAGCAAAAACCTTGTAAACTCGGGTGTTTCTTCTAGTAAGAGCACCCACAATTTTTGGTCTAGGCCACTCTAGGGTTTTCCTGATGCAAGTGCTTCCTCATACTAGTTAAGAAATTCCTGCCTCAAGAAGTAATTGTGGTTCAACGGTTACCACAACTTGTAGAAAAAAAGTAATTACTTACTCAAAAGACAGAAATGCCAATGTGACCGGGGTCACTAAGAAATATGGCAAATGTATTCCTGCACACAAAAATCAATGCACAGACAGTACCCCAATACCATTGTGTAACAGATTCGAGGTATTGCAGAATGTTGATACATTTGACACTGGTGCATCGAATCTTCATTGTGCAAAAAAATCTCAAGAGTGATATTGATAATAAAAAGCATCATTTCAAGTAGTGCAAATCTCTCACCCAAAGCAGAATTTCAGAGTCCCATTTGGCTCCCACAGAAACCTTTCTTTGAATGGGAATAAAAAAAATCAGATCAGGACTTGGATAAAGTGGATGGCTTGTATGGCTTTGTAGATCCCTATGATTCTACTAAATCTAAGCAAAATACTATTAAAACAAAGATTTTACACAGTTTGGCTTTGTCCCTCTAGGGCCTTTACAAACGTATATAGGCGCTACTATATGAAATATGAAAAAGTCCCAGATGTTATCACGACACACTCTCTTATTAGACTGAGTGGCAAACCAAATTATATGGGTTGAGGTATATTAGTGAAGTCACATCTCAACATTGATCTTGATCTTTTTTGTGATCATAGTCTAATTTCCGCAAAAAATAACCATACTTCGGCTTTACAGAATCCTCACCATGTCAACAATTACATTCAGGAAGAAAAACAGTTTCAAGCTATTCTTGGACCTCTTGATAGTATACTCCTTCAATAGTTAGATACAAGCAAGATATTAGCCTTACATGGATGAAATGCAAGTGGAACAATTACAGCTCCAAGGGTAGGCTACAATTAAGCCTTATAACTGGATTGGATGTGGCATCTCTCTTTGTAATTGATTCACTTAATGACTCTTAATTAACCACCTTATTGTAGCCAGTTACTGGATTACATATGGCTTCTTTATTTGGTTCACTTAATTAAACCATGATAACCACCCTTAATTGTTATAGCTTATTGGAATTAGATGTGGCTTCTCCCTTTGCAATTAATTCACTTGATGACCCCTGATTATGATTAACTCCCCTTATTGTAACAAGCTAATTGGATTACACGTGACTTCTCTATTTGCAATTGATATACTAGATTGCCTCTTATAACCTGACTCCCCCCATTCATTGAAACAATATAATTGGATGACATGTGGCCTCTCTATTCTAGCCACTTAATGAAACAGGGATAGAAACCCATAATTGGTATACGTTTGTTTATAAATAAAAATCATTGTGAGTTGGAGCAGCTCCATCTGGAGATTGTTTGAGCAATCTCGAGATGGGCGAGTGATCTTTTGATGACAAGATCGCGCAAGTGAAATCTCGAGATCGGGCAGATCGGAACTTTGCGCCCAACATAGCCACCTTACAGCTCAGAATAAGAAACTAAAACCCTAGGGGTGGAGTGACACCTCAGGTCGCAAGATTATGGTGATTGTTAGTTACAACTTTATTATATGGTTAGTACAATATAATGTGTATCTCAATTACGTATAATAATGTAGTTAGTGAGTATAGTATAGACTGCTGCAATAATACGCAACATAGCAGTTCTACAGTCAGTTAAGGTTATTTTAACGTTAATTTATGATATAGACTGCTGAGGTAATATGTACAGTAAGCAGTTCTCTACAATGAAAAGATTATGTATTTATTATTATATTCAGCACTGTTACACTTATTAGTGTAGCATTGCCATAATGCAGAGTTCATGATGGATTACACGACAAGTAGTTGATGACACAGCCTGCTGAAAGCCCAAGGTGGGCATGCTTTCGTAAGAAGCTGTCCTGTACCTTGATGCTTATGTACAAAACATGCAATTCAGCATTGCTAGTGAGCTTACTGATGTTCAGTGGAACGCCCTCTATGGTTACCAACAATCTATATAATTTGCTCTCTCCATGTGATGTTATGACAGGCTAAGTTGTGGCCTGAGGGAAAGATTGTTCACAGGCTTAAGCATTCCAGATGGTAACCATATACCATACTGTGTGGTGTACTGCAGATACAGTGGTTCCATTGCCGTATGTGGTTCCCTCATGTGATCTACAATAATAAAAACTCAAGTACAGTACAAAGAAAAGTACATAGGGCTGGTTAGGGGAATAAAATTTCATAAAACCTCTAATATGTTTGGTTTCAAAATTTAAACTGAATATGGCTCCCTTTCGACTGGAGGTCAAAGTTCAATAACAAGGTTGAGTCAGTTGGGTAATTGCGTCACAGTAAACTAGAAATACCTTTGTTTCAGATTTCAGTCCAAATTAAACTTGGATACCCAGTCATTTAGACTTAACCTTATTTAATTATACAATATTGTTACCATTGTTCATATGTTTCAGATTCTCCTGCGCAGACAGCCCAGCTGGCTACCTCGACTTATGACAGGATAAGGCAAGGCGTCAGGTCTGCAACTCTCAGGCAGTAGCAAAGAATGTGGACCCACTTTCTTTTGTTCCAGGTGGTGGCTAAAATGCCACATCTACAGGTGAATATCAAAAATTTACTTTCTTTATGGGATATCTTTACCAAAATAATCAATCCAAATCCAGCATTTCAAATTATATGTCAGCCACCAAGGCTTTCTATATAATATATGGACTAGAAACCTGCTCTTTCACAGACGACCATATTTCCTGATTTCTTTAATCACTGAAATTTTATGCTTTTTTTCACCCAATATTCAAACAAAAATAGATACCCCACTTCTTTCCTGCATCCCTACAATTAAGATACAATTCTTAAGTATTTTTAACCTTTGTACCTTGTTGGCTTCTTTTCCTTCTTAAGGCTTTCCTATCTTTTACCACATTCTGTCAGAACCTTTGATATCACCAGGTATTTGGGACGTGGTGATGTTATTTTCTACCTACAAGGTGATGTTCTTCTAATAATAAAGTGATCAAAGACAATACAAGACAGGAAACAGACTGTTACTTTGCCCCTCCCACATGTGGATTCCTTCTACTGAGTACCCATTACTTTCCTTCAATGCATATTCCACCAGTTTCCTGTTTTACCCAATGTCCCACTTTTCAATAAACCTAGTTGAGTTCAACTTAACTGATAATGTGACACGAAAACATTTCAACGAATTTGTCATTGCCAGCTCCACTCACATTCCATGTATTTAGAAGAGCAGTTGCCTCCTGGGTATTCCAGCAAGGTGTTCATTTGGAACATAAAATGCAACATGGCACCTGAAAATCATATGCTCTATGGACCTACTTGTATCATTTCCCCCTCCCTTACCCCCCCCCCCCCCATTTCCAGGACTTTTTAGTTTGTCATAAGTCCCTACCTTCTATTTGGGCCCTGGGTGTCACATCTTATTTTTTTTACTAAAGAATTATAACTTTCATATAAAAAGGCTCTGACAGTTTTGGCTATTATCCAACAGCCTTTATTTTAACTTCTTGTTAATGGTTTACTGTTTTATAACTTCAATATCCCCCATGTTGTAAGAAGTACCCATATTGTGTACTTGGGTTTTGAATGACCTAACTTAACCATTGATTCTATCAGAAGATCTATCAGGCACGTAGTGCACATGACTTGATACATGATTCAAAATATTCATCATTAAAATTAGTAAAATGCATTTTATAAATACAATAATTTTTACATGTAATTATATTTGGAAATATAATAATCCACCAAAATAATTTTTGCTGATTTATTATATCAGGATCACCACTACTTTGAAAATGTATCAAAGTAAATTAAATTTTTAATTTAAACAAGTAAGTAAAAAGCAAAACTAAGCTAAGACAGAATCAAAAACCTTTTGTATCCACAAATTGACGCCTTGAATATATTTTGTTGAACATATTTTGTTTCAATTTGGTTATATTGATTCTGGTTCAGACTAATTCCCAAAGTTGGTGAATTGGAAATGTCACTGCAAGTGTTGTTCAACACCTAATTTGCGTTTTCCCAATTTACAGATAGTTATCCCAATGCCATTTAGGATGATCAGGCATCATTCAAAAGTCAATCCTTTGATGTTACAATCGATGTTTTTTGTGGCATTATTGTAAAATTGGAAGGAAAATGAATTAATGATCTTTTAAGATGGCTTGCTTAATATAAAAGAGCTACTCCAAATCTGTTTTGAATGACTTCATGAATTAGGCCAAATAATAGATTATTTTCCTGAATATCAAATAAGGAGTACAGAATGTTACCCTGACATGAATATCCTCCCCCAACCTCAGGAATCTACTATGGAACTAGTCCCAAATATAAATTATGTATATTAGGGGCCCAAATTATTACTCCAGCGTAGAACCATTACATCATCAACAATATTTGAGTCAGGAAGAAACAATTAAATATGTATATACCTGTGAAAAGAAAAAGGACAAGGAGAGAAAAGTGAAGGGGACACCAGATGGAGGTTCAAACCCAGGACTATGCAGAGGTAAATCTCAAAGGTCATATGGGGTCAATCTGGAGACGTTGAAAGTATGGTTTGGGAATTTTATTTTCATGTTAGTTAAAATCTTGTAAACAGAAATAAGGTATTTAAAAGTTTTATGTATCACATGAAATTTTTAAAACCACCATGTGTAAAACAGTACAGACTAAGACACAAGTAATACTCAGACAAACTGGTAGATCTCTGCATAGGGAAATGATGTATGTCAATAGTATTCACTACCCAGTCAAGGTAAGGTGTAAGGTCAGTGAATCTAAATGACCTGCTGGTCATAGGTCACGTTTTGGAGGTGAATGTAAAAGTAGATGGGGGGAGCCAGGCTTGGCCTGGACCACTTAACCCAACTTACTGTGAGCTACATCAGTCCCAGGGGAGACCTCCGCCTGGGTGGGTCAACCCTAGAGGGGTCCCACTCACAGTTTCTTTTTCCTTTTTTCAAGCAACCAGAGTAACTGAAATCCACATCAATCCACAATTGTGAAGACCCCTCAAAAGGAGGGTTAGATCCAAGGGGGTCAAGAAATCAGCCTGTTAGGTAGATACTGGAATGCCAGGGTCAGCCTGGACTGCCTAACCCAAAATGTACTCCGAGCCACATCATTTCTTATGGAGACCTCCCTCTCGATGGGTCGGTTTGAGAGGTTTTAAGCTCAGAGTGTCAAATTTGGAATCCCAAGTTTTATTCTGGTTAAAAACAAGCCTCAAGACCTATATTGAATTCTGACTTAGACAAAAAAATCATATGTTAGAAAAATGCCAAATTTGAGGTAAAAAGTGGAAAGTTTCACTATGGGAAGGTAGCATTTCGGGTGCTACCTTAGTCAGTGGAGCTTGAATGTTTGCTAAGGACCTTAATTTGTAATTTGTCATAATAACCTTTGTCATTCATTTTCTCCCGCTTTTTCTGTAAATTTTTCCTCCTGCCTCACTTTAAATCCAGTTTTCAGTGAGGTAAGTCGTCATTTTAAGTAATATAAGACTTCTTGAAACTTTGGAACTGGATTGTCAGTGATATTATGTAAAATGATGATGGGATTTTAGTGATTTACAAAAGCTTTTAACAGTGTGTTTTTAGTGACTTGACTGTAAAAAAGTACCTGTGGACATTCTGACTCAGGGCGAATGCTGTGGAAGATTGTTTTATGACTCTGTTTTGAGTCATGCTTGATTTTGCTCTGTGTTGAGCGCTCATTGAGGGCTGTATTCACTGTTATTATTTCAAAAATTTGGGACTGCATTGTCCTCAATTTGTCATCCAAATTTGACCAAACTAAAGCATGATTCAAAGCAGTATTTTCTGCTTATATGTTTCAGAATGGTTAAAAGTTTACCAGTTTACAGTTTCTATTAATGGGTCTTATGTGGTGACCCCCACATTTATTGCAATCAAATGTTTTAAGTTAAAGTTACCAGTTCGACCTCAGGTCCGGCCGGATCAGACCGACTCCGGACCGGTGGCAAAGCCTTCAGGACAAGATACAAGCACTTTTATTACTACTGGCCTGTCCGGTCCGGCAGTTCATGTCCTTGATAGGTCTTCTAACAACCACAGAAAAGCAGGTTCACCTCGGCCGGACCTGAGGTCGAACTGGTAACTTTAACTTAAAACATTTGATTGCAATAAATGTGGGGGTCACCACATAAGACCCATTAATAGAAACTGTAAACTTGAAAAGAACAAGGATGAGCCAATGGACATGAATTCTCAGATATTGAAAGAATTGAAAAACTTAAGTGGTCGTATGACACAAATGGAAGACAGAATGGAAGCTTTGGGTTCCACTTCATCATCACCTGTCAAGAGCCACACCTCCAGTTTGTCACCACAGAAGTCACCTCTAACTATCCAGAGAAGCCGCCCTTCTATAGGATCACCAGACCAAGACTTGCTGCTGCCTACACTAGCCACACTTCGACAGTCAAGGACCATCCAAAACCAAGTCGACACTCACATCAGGGAACTGCAGGGCATAGAAAAAGGCAAGTTTAAGTCTCAAAGGGGGAGGTCAGAAACAATCTGGGTCAAAAAGGGAATAGCTTGGCCTCATAATCATGTTCTGGGGGGGGGAGTTAAAAAAACAGAGTGACCTATGATAATCTCACAATTAGCCAATGGGTGTCAGGTTTTGTCATCATTATAAGGGATGAGAATGATCCAACCACAAAGAAACAAAATGTTAGAATATCTTTCAGAAATTATGGAAGATTCGCATAATTTTGGTTGGTCAGCTGCAAAGGGCTGACACGCAGTCCTGCTTTGTAAAATGGAAGAGGGGAGAATCACTTGGGATGAAACCCACAAAATTGATAGAGTCCGAAGAGCTTATGCTCATAGGTCCACCTCATCATCCCAAGCCTCGTATGTTAACAAAAAATTAGGTAACAAAGATCAGTCAATGCCTTGCAGATATTTTCAGAAAAATTCCTGTTCACATAAAGGAGATCACGAAACTGGTGGTCGTTTGTATCTGCATATATGTAGTTATTTTCATTCCCAAGGCAAAAATATCACACATTCTTTGAAAGATTTGTCAAAAGACAAAAAGCGAGTAGGGCACTGCAGCAATGCAGTGCCAAGTACTGAAAAAAATTGTCAAGGGCGTATGTATAGTGAAAGAGTAATTAACAACACCAGTAAAGATTCATTGAGTAGCATTAATTGGAAGTTAGAGACTGGGCAAAATTTAAGAACAAATCTTATGCCTCAGTTGTCAAACAAAATATTTCCAAAAAATCGGGTAATGAAAATAAATCTGTGAAGACTCACAAAGTCAGCCATTCTTCTGAAAAATACTCATAGAATTACAAGGCTTAGTGATCCAATGTTCCCAATGATCGAGCTAGTGTAGCCAAGAGTTTAAAACCATTGACAAAGACCAGTTATGTTAAAAATCAGTTACAAAAGGTGTGGGAGGTCGATGTTATACCAACACATAATAGGTTTCATGTGTTAAATAATATTGATTTCAATACAAATTGTGCGTCCCAATGCAATGATAATACAGTTTGTGATACTTTGACAGCTAAGCTTGCAGAAAGTAAACAAACTTATGGTAGTCTTGTGGACGGTAAACTTGTGCATAAAAATGCTGAAATATCAAGAAATAATGTTGTCAAAAAGTGTCAGTTAGCAAAACAATTGCAAACAAAAACGTGTGTCAGTAATGGGAATGTGTCAAATAATCCAAGATGCAATTATGGCAGGTGAGTCGAAAATTACAAATTATGTGTCACAAAACACTGTGCGACGCCATCGTAAAACCATCATTTGTGAAACAGACAAATATGAGTTAGATCTGAGATTCAAACCTCACCATAGGGACATTATTGCTTCTGTTAGTGAGTGTAACACCTTCAAAATGTGGAATGATCAAAACCATGACAAATTTGGATTTATTCTGTTGGGAGATCTCACACTACCTCTAATTGAAATAAAAAACATAACAAAGAAACAAATTTGACATACATAGACGGATAAAAGCCTCTGGTGTTCATAACTATATGAAATGTCAAATTCAGATTCACTCCCAGTTAAAACCGGATATTTGACTAGTTACTGGGATTCACAACTAGTATTGTTACTGCGATATGGCTTTCCTCTTGACTTTGATTATAATTCACCATTGGAGAGTGTTGAAGAAAATCATAGTTCTGCCAACCAGTATAAAAAATATGTTCAATCTTACTTAGATGAAGAGAAATAGTTTGGAGCCATTCTGGGCCCTTTTAAAAATTCACCAATTGAAAATTTACATGTTTCACCATTCTTAACTCATGATAAACCTGGGAGTACACAAAGGCGAGTAATTGTAGATCTTAGCTTCCCTCATGGTTACTTATGGTCGTTTGTATAACATTCACCTGAGCAGGGCCTTTAGACATGTCAAGCTGGACCCAAAAGACTATAATTTCTTAGGTTTAATACTTGATGACCTAGATATTGACAGTTGTCTGCCATTCCGGTTTCAGCATGGATCGGCGCTGTACCAGTGCCTAAGCGACTCTGTGCACTTTATTATGGCCCAGAAGGGCTTTTCTGTCACAAATTATATAGATGATATAATTGGGCACTCTGTAGTCAGTAAATCACATGATTCTTTCCAAACCTTAAGAGCCCTCTTGCTGGAGCTAGGCTTTGATATCAGTGAGAATAAGGTTGTGGAGCCTGCAACCAAAGTTACATGTTTGGGAGTCGATACAGATACAGTTCAGTTTACAGTCTCCATAACCCCTTAAAAAAAGTGCAGAAATTTTGGTAGAATGTCAATTATGGGCCAAAAAACAAGCATGTACCAAAACACAGCTACAATCTCTGTTAGGAAAATTTCTCTACATAACCAAGTGTGTTCGTCTCTCAAGACCTTTTCTTAATCGAATGCTAGATTTACTAAGAAGTGCTGATAAAATTGATAAAAATAGTACTCACCACTGATTTTAAAAGAGATTGGAACTGGTTCTTGAATTTCATTCCTAAATTCAATGGCACAGCCTTTATAGCACATAAGCCAATTACTGAAGAAATTGAATTAGACGCCTCTTTGCAGGGATTGGAAGCCAGATGGGGCAGGCAAATTTACAGTATGCAAATTCCTCTTGGATATGAAAATATGTCAATTGTCCACCTGGAAATGTTAAACATATTGGTAGCCATACGTGTATGGGGCCCCCAATGGTATGGCAAAGCCATTCGAATTCCTTCTGATAATCAGGCTGTGGTTATGGTTCTCAATTCTGGTATAACATGTGACCTTACTTTGGCAGCTATTGCTCGAAACATTGTCATGGAAGCTGCCCAGGGAGACATATTTTTGAAGACATTTCATATAATGGGGGTTGTCAACGAGGTAGCAGATAGCCTATCAAGGTGGGCCATATCTGACCTATTTAGGAGAAAATTCTACAGGTTAATGCCCAACAATTTGTGGGTCACTCCTTCTAGGGATGTACTCAACATTAACTGGTGTATTTAAACTCTTCAGGTCCATCATCTCGAATCTCGACTTTGACAGACAGAGCCACCAGCAGACTCAAAATGGCTTTCACAGATTCCACTTCCAAGTCATATGAACTAAAGTTTAGAATTTTTGTTGCATTCTGTTGCTTTGCTTCCTTCAATATATCAAATCTTTCTCCACTTGAAATTCTTACATTTTTAGAGTTTCTTAATTTCAACAATGCTACCTACTCTGGCCTTGCAATATTATCTCTCTGCTGTCAAAACACCCCTTTCTTTATATTGCATTGATACCTCAAGCTTTAGTGAACCTAGAATCAGATTATATAACAGAGCAGTAATGAGGCACAGACCTCTTCAACCCTCCCTTAAACCTATCATTGATATCGCAACTCTTCAATTGGTTGCTCAGCAGTGCAATAGAATGCATATGGATCACATATTAAAATCTGCCATATTGCTAGCTTTTTCAGTTTCTTAAGAATCTCTAATCTTGTTCCTCATTCAATTTCTGGTTATGCCCCCTTAAAACACCTTTCATGGGGTGACCTCATTTTTGCACCACCTGGCATCAATAGACTCATCAAGTGGTCCAAGACCTTGCAAAATAAAGACAAAGTCATCAAAGTCCCCTCCATGGGCAACCCCCCCCCCCCCCCCCCCCCCCCCCCCCCTTGCGCCCAGTGGCATCTGTTAGAGAAGTATTGCATAGGACGTCAGGCACCAACAACACTCCTCTGTTTCACGTTAAGTGCTTTGACAGATGGGTTCCCCTGACAGACACCAGATTGCGTAAACTTTTGTCAAAAATTTTACAAATTCTTCACCTTGATTCACTGGGCTACACATTTCACTCCCTCTGCCGTTTGGGTGCCACCCTGACGTTCAACCTCAATATACCCATGCAGGATATCCAAAGTCATGGCACCTGGACGTTGGAGTCAGCATGGACCTACATAACCCAAGATCATAATGCATCAGCTTCAGTAGCACACTCTTTCCACTCCTTACTACATGTTTAACCACAAACTACTGGGGTTTGGGGCTTTTGTTAATCTTAATCGCATTTGAAACTATGAATATCATATCATCGAGTTGTATATATAAATTACCTAGTATTACATAGTAAAATGACTGGGTGGCTAGGCCACCTTATCTTCATTTGAGACTAAAACTTAAACAATTTAACTCAAATGTAGCTTGTACTTATAAACTTTAAGTTTTGACTAAAATTCATTTTAAGGTAACCCAGTCACCTCTTATTTATCCCATTAAGGCCACCTCAAAGTATTTCAAATTGTATGTTATGGTGACCTTAGGGTCAAGTAAAGGTTATCATCGTAAATCTTAAGTAAAGGTGGCCTTAGGTAATTCACTTTGTGTTCATTAATATTTAAATGGGTCTAGTATGTAAATATGGTATAGTATGTATAACGTTAGAATAAAATTATTTTCCCCAGTTGTCGTGTTCATGTATTAAAGTTCAAGGTCAGGACACTGTGGGAAGGTAGCATTTCGGGTGCTTAGTCAGTGGCACTTGAATGTTTGCTAAGGACCTTAATTTGTAATTTGTCATAATAACCTTTGACCTTTGTCATTCATTTTCTCACGCTTTTTCTGTAAATTTTCCCTCCTGCATCACTTTAAATCCAGTTTTCAGTGAGCAAGTCGCCATTTTAAGTAATATAACACTTTTTGCCCACTCCCCACAATAGAAACCTATTAATTCTTAGTTGTAGTTTCAGATATGGAAGCTGCCTGATAACACGAACCTGGGACCAATATTCCCTGGGTCCAGTAACAGACCAGTATAAAGTACAAGTAGTCCTCTGTCGGCTTGCTCAAGCCTCATTATTGCATTGTTTGAAGATGAAGGCAGTTCATATATGTGTTTCTCATGGTGGGAAGCCAGCAGCTAATTTGTGTTAGTGTAAAAGCAGGGTAATTTATATTATTAAAAATAAATATTTGAGAAGATCACAGCATGGTGTGTAAGCTTGGCCAGTCCTGGGCCAGAAGTCATTTTATTGTCAACAACCAGAATCCCCACCTTCTATTCAGCCCCAGGATGTTGATCTGCAATTTATTGCCCCCTGGCTTTATCTGGCGTAGGGGGTCCATCCAGAAGCCGAAAGTCAAGTAGATCAGCAACATGGACACAATATCTTGTACAGACAATAGTTAAAGTAAATTGATTTAATTAGTTCATTTGTGAGTTCTTGGTTGTTGAAATGATTTTGATATACATGCATGAGTGCATTATAAGCACAGTATTTGGTAATGATAATTTTTTACAATCCAAGATTCTTAACTTTATACAATGATAGGTAACATACAACTGAAATTAGTTCATTGGTTCAATTACAAATATGTTTTAGTAACGTGTTTACACTTTAAATATTCTGATACCATATAATTAAAAGTCATATATGCCAGAAATTTATACTTCAAAACCTGGTAAATTGGGGTGTCAACCAGAGTCCCCTAAGGCAATTTTGTATGAGCGGCTTAAGGGGGTCGTAATGCTCGATCCATTAAGGTGTAAAGTCATTTAGCTAGATACTCGGGCCCTGATTTTACCTATGTACTTTATTTTATCTTATATTTAATCTATTTTACAGGCTTTTATTTACAAATGTATTGATGTACTTTATTTTATATCATATATTACTTGTTAGTGGGGCTTTTGTTACTCTTACTCTCATTTGAAACTTTGAATATCATATCATGAAGTTGTATATATAAATTACCTAGTATTACATAGTTAAATAACTGGGTGGCTAGGTCACCTTATCTTCATTTAAGACTAAAACAGTTTAAATGGATCTAGTATGTAAATATGATATAGTATATGTATAACATTAGAATAAAATTATTTTCCCCAGTTGTCGTGTTCATGTATTAAAGTTCAAGGTCAGCACACTGAAGAACTTTTGTAGATCCAGACCATATCCTTCAGTCAGGTACAAACAAAATTGTCTGGCTTACATACTGCCACTGAAAGACAAACAGACATGGATGACAGGCTGCCGACAGACAACCAGTATTATATTCTTCAAATAACATCAATCATGGGGCCAGACTGGTTCCTTTTTGGAATAAGTCTAATTTAGTCTCGGTCATTTTCAGACAGTTCCACAACATTTACCACCTATGGGAGTCGAACTAAATTTTTATGTGGCACATATCATGTGTTTTGTCAGTTTATCTGAACTTTTTTCAACAGGATTACTGGTAGCAGCACCATAAGTTTAAAATTGGCTACACCGTTTGGTCAATCGAGAACAGGGCCATTGTGGTAGATTTAACTTTAAATTGTGTGCATGTGAACATAATCCATTAAAATAGGCAGAAAACTTGGTGAAAGTGGTTAAACTCTGAACTCATAAAGTCCTCAGTGGCCTAGTTGTATCCAATCACAGGCTGTCACCTCAGTGTGGGTTTGACTCCAACAAGTGGCATTTCTGGGTCCTGTCCCAGTGTGACCCTGGCTGTTGAACGGGATATAAAACCCCAACATTGACTTTGGAAACATACACTGTAGCAGTTCTGTTGTGATATTGAATTTACCACACCCCTTTGATAGTAACTAAATATCAGCGTTTTAAATATTTAAATTTTAATGGCTTTAAAAGTTTTATCGGCCTATTCCGTCTTTTCTTAATTTTAGATTATTATTTTAGATGTTCCATTAACTATGATGTTATCTTTCCCTTGTATATGGAACTATATGGGACGCAGCTGTAGTAAAAACCCAACTATTCCATGTCTTTATTGGATAACATTATCACAACTGAGGTACCCTAGACTGGCACAAAAACTCAGGGAAATGGGTTATTATTGCTTTAAAACGGCGTCTTTTAGTTCTAGAGATCACTTTTTGTGTCTCTGGACTTTTATTAATTGTGCACTGTTCTAGAACACTACTCATATCTCTGACTGGTTTGTAACTTGTTCATGTAGACTGAAATAAATTTTGTCCTTTTTTATTTATTTTCCTAATTATTTACTTTATTTTTTGCTGTTTGTGCAGATCTGAAAATTCTTCTGAATGACCAAACCACGCAATAGCCAAAAACTTTTGACAAAGGGCTTTAGATAGATAACATTCTCCTCCGAATCTATAACCAATCTTCTGTGGGATTCTTCTTGTTATCCAGTCTTTGTACACATAAGGCTTCAAATCTAAATATGATATTGCTTTAACTAATTATGTCCCACAAAGGCACTACTAACCATACAGTGTTTGTTTAAATGTCTTGACATGTAATTAAGAAATGCAGTAACTTTTATTGTTAATGAAAGACCGTACCTCTTTTTAAAAAAAAGATGATTATACATGCAAATTTAACACAAAGTTTTATCATCCAACTAATCAAAATGTTAAAAAATGAGATAAAATGACAATTGTAATTCCATGTAAAGAGTTTTGTTGTACATCAATAGTTTATGTATTGATGTAAATTCAATATCACAACAGAACTGCTACAGTGTATGTTTCCAAAGTCAATGTTGGGATTTTATATGGTGAATTACCCAGGGATTTTTCTAGATTTGTTTCAATTTTCTACTGTAAGGCAGTATCTGGGGTGGGTAGGACAGTTTTGGCTGGTGTTTTGAGAGACAATGAACTGAAGGGTAGGGGTTGAGGACGTGGGGGTGAGGTAAATAAATTGTCTGCAGTACTCTCAATGTCTGCATTAGAACCAGTAAAAGAATCCCTGTCGCCCTCACCCAAAAGATCAAGTTCATCATCTTTTGAACTAGAAGCGTCCTTCTTTTGTTTCTGTATATAGCGTTTCCTGTGTTGAATTTTATTCATTTGTTCATCTGTGAAAGATGCACAGATATCACAGGACGCCTCAAAAGTGACATAGGGGTCATCACCCTTGCCAGATTCCCTACAGGTAGGGCAGTAATTATGTATGTCAAATGAGAAACAAAAAGGCGCCTAAGTGGAAGGAGCCCTCTGATTGGTCTTGTCCGGCAAGATCTCTGAGGTAGAATCTGGTAAAGGTGTTGTGTGATTTCCAATGGCAGGCTTGCATAATTTGATCCATGGAAATTCCCCCATAAAAGGCCTTGGAAGCCGCAAAATCTCTGACGTCATGGGCCTTTACCCCTACAAGGTCCATGTCTGCATTGTCTACCTTGGTTTAACCCAAGACGATATAGTGGAACATTGAATATCCTTAGAATGGCCCAATTTATAGGAGATAAACAATAACTGTCTACCCCCTCTAGAATCCTTAGTTTGGTCCAGATAACACTGAAGGGCCCTGACAGGGCAAAGTAGGACATCTGTGTCCGGAGAGTCTTGATTACACTTCAAGGCTGGAATGACCACTGGTGAGATAGATTGCGGTCCTTCCTTTGCTAATTGATTCTTGGCAATGAAGGAGGGAGAGGGGGACAGCTGGATCTGATCCCAGTCGCCCAGGCATAAAAGTCCATCTAGGGTCCAGGCACTCCGGCTTTTCCCGGAGGCTAAGGCTAGTAAGACATTCCCAGGTCCCCCCAAGACAAGGAAAACCCCAACATTGGGATTATACATTCTATTTATTCATCTAAAATTGTTTGTATATATATAGTATTGTTATAACACATTGTATACAGTATTGTTATACATGCAAATGATGAAGACAATGTCTCAGTCAATGTAATAGTCAGTGATGCAAGAAAAACCCCCAGATGTTGATAATATCTAAGCACAGTCAGTCACTGACAGTTAAAAATCATATCACTACAATGTTTCAATGAAGATTCCATACAATGTTCCACACAAGTTCCTAAACAGCTAAAACCCAGAAAGTTCCAGTGATACAGTTCCAGATGCTAATCACAGATGAAGAAAACACAAGTAATAAACATAGTTCCATAGTACAGTTAATTCACCCAGTATAAGATACCAGTTCCTAAGGCCATATATATAACTTATGGCCCCATAAATGTTGTAGCACTACAAACAGCAGATCAGGCAGGACGGTCCCCCATGGTGAGCAAACAGTCAGCGTGTGAAACAAATACAGTTAAACTTCCTCATGACCTTTAGCAGGTCAAATATACACAGTTCAAGGTCAAATAACGCATATAAACAGAGTAAGAGACACCCAAACAGCCAGTAGGAAGTAGGCTAGATAGCTAAGTGGGCACGAAAAGAATCAGCTACTCTAGACGGCCCAGATGAGGAGGTATGGACATATCTCCAGACACATTGTGAGGTCCAAGTCCCCTGGGCCTGAATATCTTGTAAGGGAACTCCATGCTGGAATGCCCAGGACGCCCCCGCCCTCCTGAAATCATGAAGCATGCGGTGATATCGGCGAAATCGGCGATATTACGTTTTTACCATTTCGTTATGAAACAGTTTTAAATTGATGTATTATGATTGTAACTTGTATTTATTTACCTTTTTGGTGTCATATACTGTTATCCTTGTTGTGTATGATTGCTGTAAGTGGTTTGTATTGTATTCTCATGTCAATGTGCAGAGAGGATGTTATCACTTCAAAGTTTGGGAGAATACTAAATTTTAGACCAATAGGATTCCTTGTTTCAATTTTACAGGTGCAGACTTTGAGTTATTCTCCCATGTCTGGGATTTCTCTATAAAAGCAGGGTGAATTGTGTCATTCTTTGCTGAATTGGTATAGGTAGCAGGAGACAGACATGTCAGGGTAAAACCTGGTATTTTCTTCTGTTGTTAGATTTTAGAAATGTCAGGGTAAAACCTGCATGGTATTATTTTCATAGGTTGCAGGGAAAGTTGCAAGATGACATTTTAAAGCAGGCAGGGAAAGGAGAATGTTCTGTACATAATTTCTGTTTGATTTCAGGGTAAAACCTGTTTGGGAATTTACTTTAAAGTATCATGATATTTTAACTGTTTATTTCAGGGGAACTTGGGTTTTCATTTAATACTTTGCTGCTTGTTGTATTTAACTATGTTTGAATGAATTAATGATGAAGTAGTTTGTATTTATTTCTAGTGGCAGGGTAAAACCTGGCAAGAATTGAATGGACTGAGATGTTATAGATGCATGTGGTTGATTGTGCATGATGTGTTGACTTCAGTCATATGATTATAGTTCCAGGCTGAATGCCGGTGATTTGATTAATGTTTCATGGGGTAAAACCCATGACTAATTGAATTCATTTCAATTCATTTCATTAGGTACTGAATCTACTATGGTACTTGATAAAGGATGGAACCAGTGTTTTAGTTGATTCTGGGAATTATTTGAATGTATATAATATAAATGTGATTTCTGATTATTTTTGATACTTTTGTGACATTAGTGCTTGTACCAATTCAGCCCCAGCAATTGCTGGTAAAATATTTGTTATATTTTGTAAATAAATGTTTTCTTATGTGACATAAGGCTTTCTCTTGACATTAGTTCAACATCAAGACCCTTGGCACGTTACAAAATTTGGTGGCAGTGGTGGGATTAATTTGAATGAATGTGTAATTACTTGGTACCATTGTTGAATGTAATGTCTTGAGGTATATTAGACACTAGGTCTAGATTTGTTGTATTTTTTTCTGCTTAGGTAAAACTTAGCAGATTCTGTGTTTCTTTTTGTCAAGGTAAAACTTGACAGAAACTTTGATCATATAAGATTTTGTGTTTAGTTTCTGTTGAGGTAAAACTTGACAGCTCTGTTTATTTGGTTTTGTTTTCTGTCACATAGGACTTGACAGTATTTTCTGAGTTTTATTTGAGTGCTGTGAATATTAAGATGGATACTTATATGCAGCATATCAATGAGATGGAGGGACAGTACAGGCAATCAGAATTGCCCAGGTCCAAACATAGGATTTTACCTGATGTTAGTCATGAGCAAAGAGAAAGATATGTAAGCTTTGAAGGGCAAGAATCATTTGTCACTTTTGATCAGTATTCCCAAAGTTCTAGGGAAGGATGTGAAAGACAAGGTTATATGCCTAATAGGGAGCCGATTTCAGATGTTAGATCTGGAAATCAGGTGTATGATAACAGAGTCCCTGAGAAGACTGGTGAAAGGGTAAAACCTTACTCAGTCCCCAGAAGTCCTTGTTTTGAGGATATTCATAACCGTGGTAGGGTGGAGGAAGGTAGAAGGGTGAAACCTTCTACTGATTTTGTTAAGAGAGAGTATTATGGAATGCCAAAGGGTGGAGTTTCCTTTTATGACAGATTTCCAGGTGTTGCAAGGTATGACAGGGTGGAACCCCCCAGTAACACTGTTGGTTGTACACAAGACAGGTCTGACCCAAATATAAGGTCGCTGCAGGAGGAAATAGGTAGGTCAGATAGACCACATTCACCTTATTTGTCAAGGTCAAGGAACGTTCAGAATGTTCAATCACCGAGAAATTTAAGACCCCCTGCTTATGATGGAAAGTCTAGTTTCAGTGATTTTGTAGTTCAGTTTGAGCTCATTTCCCAGTTGTCTGGATGGAATTTAAGCATCATGGCTTTGGAACTAGCATCTTGTTTAAGGGGTACAGCAGTCTCTGTCTTGAGCGAGTTGGAAATCCATGAGAGAACTCATTATCCGAGTTTGAAGCAAGCTTTGGCAAATAGATTTGAATCAGGGAATCTTAGTCAGATATACAAGGCACAGCTGAAAAGTAGGGTAAGGAAATCAGAGGAGAGCATACCTGAGTTGGCTCAAGAAATAAGTAGATTGGTTAGATTTGCATACAGTGATCTTCCAAGTTCATTAAGGGAAGGCATTGCTAAGGATGCATTTATTGAGGCATTGAGTGACAGAGAGCTTGAGTTAGTTGTGTTTCAGCGTCATCCCAAATCTCTTCAAGAAGCTGTACAAGTTGCACTTGAGTATGATGCTTTTAGAACTACTAGGCAAAAGCGGACTCTGGGAAGTGTCAGGGAAGTTCTTAGCAAGGATGAAAGTGATAGTTATGCTACTTTACAGGATAAAGTGTTAGATTTAGAGAGACGTTTGGAAGGTCTTAGAATCATGAAATCTGATAATATAGATCTTTGTGAGTTAGGTTCTGAAACTGGGAATTCTAAGGACAGAAAATCATACAAGAAGTGTTTTTCCTGTGGGGAAGTGGGTCACTTCAAAGCTAATTGCCCAACAAAAGTTTCAGGGAAAGTGAGTCAAAGCAATAGAGTGAATGCCCAGTGTGATTATTGTGGTCGTATGGGTCATACTATGTTGAAATGTTGGAAGTATAAGGCTGATCAGCAGAATGTTGAGCCTACTTGTGTGTTTTGTGGTATGAAAGGTCACTACATGATAGGCTGTGATAAGTATAGGTCTCAGCTGCCATCTGGCAGGGGTTCAAATGTGAGAACTGTTTCAATGCAGGGTGTTACTGAGGCTTGGATTGAGGGTAAAACCTCAACAGACATCTGTGAAGCTCAGGAAAAGGATCCTTACATTGGAATTGTTAAGGCTATGATAGAAACTGATCAAAGACCAAAGTGGGTTCAGATAGCACACCAGAATAGTGTTGTGAAAGCATACTGGTCTCAGTGGGATAGACTGGTTTTGAGGGATGACATTTTGTACAGGAAGTGGTGGCCCACAGGGAATTGTAACCTTGTGCTTCAGTTGGTCCTGCCTGAATCTCTCAGAGGTTTAGCTTTGAATCAGTTGCATGACCAAGCCAGTTCTGGTCATCTAGGCATAAGACGTACTCTTGCATGAATGCGTAGTCGTTTTTATTGGGTAGGGTGTAAGAGTGATGTTATAGTGTGGTGTCAAAGTTGTGAGGTTTGTCAAAGGAGGAAGTCCCCAGTGAGAAAATTTAGAGGTCCAATGCAGCAATACAATGTAGGTGCCCCTTTAGAGCGTGTTGCTTTGGATATACTAGGTCCTTTGCCTGAGACTTATAATAGCAATAGATATATTCTAGTCATTAGTGATTATTTTTCTCGTTGGGTAGAAGCTTTTGGTATGCCAGATCTGGAAGCTAGTACTGTTGCTGATTGTTTAGTTCAAGGCTTTGTTTCAAGGTTTGGAGTTCCAAGTCAGATTCACTCAGATCAAGGAGCACAGTTTGAGTCCAACTTGTTTCAGGCCTTGTGTAGGATTTTAGGAATTGAGAAAACTCGTACCACACCTTATCATCCCCAAAGTGATGGTCTCGTAGAGAGATTTAATAGGACTTTAGAGGATATGCTAAGTAAGGTGGTGGAAACAAATCATAAGAACTGGGATGATTGTTTACCATTAGCAATGATGGCCTATAGGTCATCTATCCATGAGACTACTGGTGAAAGTCCAGTTAGGATGATGCTAGGTAGGGATATTCAGTTGCCAGTTGACTTGATGTTAGGAAAGGGCATTCCTGAGACACAAAGTGTGGTATCTGGTGTTGCTTATGTAAAAGAGTTGAGAGAAAATCTGCATAGAATTCATGATATAGCTAGGGAAAAGTTACTCAAGTCTAGTGATAGGCAAAGAAAGGCTTATGATTTCAGGAAAAACTTCAAATCTTATGTGGTGGGAGATACAGTATATTTGCACAACTCAGCTAGGAAACAGGGCACTAGTTCTAAGTTTCATCTTCCATGGACAGGGCCATTTCTAGTAGTTGGGAAGGTGTCAGATCTTGTGTATCAGATTCAAAGGTCATCCAAGTCTGATTTGAAGTATGTTCATCATGACCGATTGAAGCCTGCTCATGTCAGATTGGACAGTTGGTTACAAGGATCAAATGACAAATTTTTAGGATCTACTTTAGATCAAGGAAATAAGAATGGGAATTCAGATTTACATGATGTCAACAATTCAGCAGATGATAGGGAAGAAATTTTGATTTCTTTTTCAGGTTCTGAAGAGGTGCCAAGGGACCAGCATGTTTCTAATTCATCCAGTGGTAAAACACTGGACAATTCTTTTTCTTTGTCAGAGTCACAGAATTCAACTGATTTGTCCAATGGTGAAACATTGACAAGTTTTTCTCCAACAAGGCCAGTTTCACAGTCCAATGATAAAGCATTGGATGATGCTTCTGATGGGAATGATTCTCTATCCAGATGTGAACGTACTACCAGAACGGGTAGAAAAACCAAGTTGCCTGGCTACTTAAAAGATTACAAATTGGAATTTATTTGCCAATTGTAATTGATGAAAAGGGTAAAACCTTTTTTTTCCCAGTTTTACGTGAGGAAGAGTCTGAGGAAGTCATTGATGGACAAGTGGCTGACATGGCTTGGCAGTTGCACGGTGTGGATGTTCCCGTATTTTTGCAGCGTTGGACTTCACAGGACTCTGATGAACAACATTGAACTTCACAGGATTCCATAATGAACAGCATTTGCTGGGACCCAAGGACAATGAACTTTAAAGACAGTTATGAACGGTGTTTTTGTGGACAATATGGACATTTATAAATGATGAACTGTTTTTGTGTTTTTAATGAACATTATGGACTTTATGAACTGTTTTTTTTGTGTGCATGTTTTTTTTAACATGGAGTATATAGTAAATTAAATTTTATATTTTGCTTGGTTCAAGTGTGATATTGTACTTCATGTGATTATTATTATTATTTGTGTGTGTGGCATATGATGAGTTAGGTTATGGTAAATATATTGTCTGTAACCTGCTGATGCTGCAGTTGTAAAAATTGGGATGCCTAACTCGGGACGAGTTAGTTTTTATCAGTAGGGGGATAATGAAGCATGCGGTGATATCGGCGAAATCGGCGATATTACGTTTTTACCATTTCGTTATGAAACAGTTTTAAATTGATGTATTATGATTGTAACTTGTATTTATTTACCTTTTTGGTGTCATATACTGTTATCCTTGTTGTGTATGATTGCTGTAAGTGGTTTGTATTGTATCCTCATGTCAATGTGCAGAGAGGATGTTATCACTTCAAAGTTTGGGAGAATACTAAATTTTAGACCAATAGGATTCCTTGTTTCAATTTTACAGGTGCAGACTTTGAGTTATTCTCCCATGTCTGGGATTTCTCTATAAAAGCAGGGTGAATTGTGTCATTCTTTGCTGAATTGGTATAGGTAGCAGGGGACAGACATGTCAGGGTAAAACCTGGTATTTTCTTCTGTTGTTAGATTTTAGAAATGTCAGGGTAAAACCTGCATGGTATTATTTTCATAGGTTGCAGGGAAAGTTGCAAGATGACATTTTAAAGCAGGCAGGGAAAGGAGAATGTTCTGTACATAATTTATGTTTGATTTCAGGGTAAAACCTGTTTGGGAATTTACTTTAAAGTATCATGATATTTTAACTGTTTATTTCAGGGGAACTTGGGTTTTCATTTAATACTTTGCTGCTTGTTGTATTTAACTATGTTTGAATGAATTAATGATGAAGTAGTTTGTATTTATTTCTAGTGGCAGGGTAAAACCTGGCAAGAATTGAATGGACTGAGATGTTATAGATGCATGTGGTTGATTGTGCATGATGTGTTGACTTCAGTCATATGATTATAGTTCCAGGCTGAATGCCGGTGATTTGATTAATGTTTCATGGGGTAAAACCCATGACTAATTGAATTCATTTCAATTCATTTCATTAGGTACTGAATCTACTATGGTACTTGATAAAGGATGGAACCAGTGTTTTAACATAGCGTATGATCCAAGGTCTAAGTGTTAGTAGACAGTAGGTTTCCAGTGTTATGACTTGTTTTCAATTCTTTTAGTTGATTCTGGGAATTATTTGAATGTATATAATATAAATGTGATTTCTGATTATTTTTGATACTTTTGTGACATTAGTGCTTGTACCAATTCAGCCCCAGCAATTGCTGGTAAAATATTTGTTATATTTTGTAAATAAATGTTCTCTTATGTGACATAAGGCTTTCTCTTGACATTAGTTCAACTCAAGACCCTTGGCACGTTACAAAATTTGTAACAGAGGCTTGGCCAAAGCCAAAGCAGTGGAAACCTGCTTAAGATGCTTCCTGGCTATGGGATCAGTCAATGGAACCAGTGAACCAGCTACAGGGATCTGGAATAAAGGAGAATCCACATCAGCAGGAAATAGTTGAAACATGGCCCGAATGGCCACCACTGGACACAAGGGGGACTGACCCAAGGCAGGGATGGCGACAGATGTGGTCTTACATCGGTCCTGTAATGTTTTTGACCATTTTATGATAATGACAGCTTTGGAATGGCCAAAAATCACATCAGCCCTGCATAAATGTCTGGAAGGATCAAATTTAGCTACAGAGTGTGGCAAAACATTTGAGAATCTTAAAAATGAGAAAAAACAAAATGAATACAGTGCTTGAAACACTGGGGTATGGTGTAGGTGATGACAAACCTGTAGAATTTTTGACAGAAGTGAGGCATCCAGCACTAACGTAATGTGAGGTTGGAGAGGCCTGTTTATTCTGACAGCTTTCAGGAATAAAGCAATTCTACTGTCTGTAAGGATAGTTGGATTCAAACCATAAACCACAAACATAGCTCTGATGCCAGCAATATGATTAGTTATATTGGAAACCGACATACCGCTTTGTAAGAGATGCTCCATATATGCTAGTACATCCAGCGTGGTAGCCTGGGGCAGCGACAGCTGAGCCACAACCAGAAACCCCAGAAAATCTTTGAAATATCTAGTATATGCAGTAAGTGTAGCTGGTCTATAGCCTGAGAAAATACGGGTACTGGCAGCACTGGCAAGTGAAGCTGTGGCGGCCCCAGGCTCTGAAATATATGAATAGATCAAATACTGTAGTTTAACAATGTTAGATCCAAGTGTGTATCTACCCATATGGGATTTTTTATGAATTGTGCTAACTTTTCTTCATTATCTGGAGTTTTACCCCACATAGAGAGGAGGTCGGCTAAGGCATTCTTTGTACCATACACGTGACTTGTGACTAATGTTATATTAAACATGGCTGTCAGTAGCCATATATTACGTGCACAGGTGGCCAAAATGTCATCCCTGGCCCTACCAGAGTTGAGTGTATCAACCACTGCCCTATTGTCACAAAATATCTGTATTCTTTTATTAGCCCAACTCTGGCCCCAGACTTTGAGAGCAACAACGATATTTAGGATCTCTAAATGTACAATAGTATAATTCATAAAATGTTTTGGCAAAGCAAGAGCATATACTTGGTGGCCAAAAACTCCCCCTAGGCCCGTAAGTGAGGCGTCTAGGAATATGTCAGCTGATACAGGTCTGACCTCATACATTGTGACCCCATTATACTGTGTTAAGAAGGTGTTAAACCACTGTAGGTCTTTGAAAAATGCAGTAGGGAGTGTCAGAATTGGTTTATGGACTTGTTGTCTGAGTACCTGCAACATGCGGTTAAGAAAGACCCTAGCAGGTTTAACACATTTACTGACATATAACAAAGAACCCAGTAAAGACTGGAGTTTATTTTTAGTACAAGTAGAATTTTTTGACCAATTTTTACACATATCTATAATTTCTTGCAATTTTTCCGGGGGAATACTAATGGTTCTATCGACAGTATTAAATAATATCCCCAGACAGACGGCTTGGGTGGAAGGGGGGTGGAGTTTCTTACTGCTGATGTCCAAACCTAACTGTTGGAGGAGATTCAGCAGAAATTGATAAGACTTATGAATTGTAGAGGGTAGTGCCGTATAGATTAAATCATCAATATAATTTAGCATTGAATTATGACCATTATTATTCATAATATAGCAAACTGCATCGCTGATTTTCATAAAGAAAAATGAACCCAATTTATACCCGAATGGCAGGGACAGATCAATAAAGTATTTGCCCTGATGTTGCAGGCCTAATAGATCTATATCACCTGGGTCTATACGTATATGACGAAAAGCTCTGCTTATGTCGACTTTAAAGATGTTAGCAGCAGGTCCAATACTATTTAACTGTTTAACAATTTTATCCACAGTAGGGTAATGCATGTCAAATTCTGAGCCCAAGTAGATGTTATTATTAACCCCATCATTTACAGCTTGGCCTTTGGGCCAGCTAAGGTCAATGATAGTACGCCTAAGGTCAGATTGGGCCTTGTCCCTGGTCATGAAGGGTGAAACATGCAAAGTACAAGGTTTTTCATCAAAAGGACCAATCATGGCCCCAAATCGTAACTCATCCTGTATATATTTATCCACATGGGATGCATATTCCTTAGCAGAAGCATGATTGTCAATAATTGTACCTAATACACAATTTCTGTCAAAATCCAGAGGAAATCCATATTGGATTAGGTCAACTAGCTGCTGGTCCCAGTAATCTTTCAAGTGGTGTCTCCATGCCTTAACTTTGAGTTGTGTGTTCACTGGAATCCTTAAGCCCAAAAAATTTGGGACCCCAGACTGACGAATCATTTTGTGGGTAGTAATGATATCAGGGATAGTTTCCCAATAAGTAGGGTCTCCAGTAAATAGAGTAATAGAAGACAAAGGAACGCAGCCGAAGTCAACCCCATTTTGTTGTTTGCACTGCCAATACTCTGGACAGGTAAGCGCTTGGTTGTTAGTGGGGGCCCCAGCAAGCTGGCCACTGTCATTGCGTTCGCCATTGCGTTCACCATTGCGTTTACCTTTACGTTGGTGACTGCATTCGCGATGGTGTATTGGGTTACTGTGTGAAGCAAGAGAACACTGATCGAACGCATGTTTAGCCTCAGTATCCGTTACCATATCTTGTAAGACCTGAAATCTATTACTGAGAGGTATTTCAGCAACTGGACATATATTTGAAGTCGTGGACAACTGTTTTACAGGAGTGTTCATATCTGTACCTTTGCTTGGTACAACTTGTACTTGGGTACTGATTCTAGCTGGAACAAACGGTTTGGCTAAAGGATTCAAACCCATGACCTTATTGCAACCTTTGGTGTTGTCCTTAGCTGTATAAGCATGGCGGACTTTATAGTCCGTACGAGTTGTAGTCTGCAAAACTTGTGCATAAGATCTCTTGCCTTTAAAGTTATAAAAGGCTAGTGCTTTGTGAAATTCTTGACAAACTGCATTCTTATCAAGATTCAGCAATTTATTTATACTATGAGCATTGTGTTTACTATTATAGACAATCCTATCTGAGTGGGCACGTCCTGTATGTGACCTGCCCACTGTTACTGGTTTTTTGCCTTGGATTTTCGACAATCTAATTGGGAATGTGGATATACTTTCCCCTCAGCTGTGAAACATGCCAAACATATGTGTCTGTACAAGACTCCTCTAGTTTCATGAGAATTTTTCTGGAGGCATGCGTTTTTGTTAAAGTACAAACATGTGAGAACTTTACTTGCATGTTGTGTCTTATCTTGACCTTTTTGACCTTTTTCAGAGGGAGCAGTGACATGTCTTTGCGCATGTGCACGACGGATGCGTTCGATTTTCTCGGATTCTGTCCAACCACTAATTTCCCCCTGCTCCATTCGACAGAGCAACACTGCATGGCTGGCCTTTGCTGCAGACCATGAGAAATCCTGAGCGTCTTCTAATAAATGTATAACATAATCTAACATATGTTCTCGAATTTTTACATCAGGTTGATCTCTCATGGTCCTACAAAAGCCAGCCATCCACTGTACTGGGGATAACTGATTATAACTGATCCTTTCTTTGTTAGTTCCCGACAGTATAAACTCGTGGGGCCATTTAACTCTATTATTGACAAACACATCCACTGAACCACCCCTCTGAGATTTAATCTTTTCCTTACCTTGACTAATATTTTCTGACAGTTGTTTTAGCCTTTCCTGCACTTGTTGCTGTATCAGTTCATCAGCTTTTATTTGCCCGGGAGTGGGAAATGTAGGATGTGTGGAGTTGGAAACGCCACCCAAACCCTGGGGAACCGACCTAGCCTGAGTTGCCTTCTGTGTAGGTCTAACCTTATTTGGATTTTTGATTTTTGATTTATCCGAAGATTTTTTACAAACCCCACCCTTTTTTTCAATATTGGTGAGCCGTTCACCCAAGTGTGACAGTTGCTTCAAGATTTGCATGTTGATTTCATTCTGATCTATTACTGTTTTATTACACGCGACGCTGTCACCAGAATGACCCTGCTGATCAGGACCTCTCTGAAAACCATGTTTTGACGGGGAATTAATTTCATTATCAGAATTTTTGAATATACCACTCAGATCTAATTCCGAATCCGAATCACTGGCACCGTTTGACTGAAATGTAACTTGCCCGGGATCTGGATGGCTGCTCCCTAAGTCCTGAATGAACAATTCCCCATCTCCTGCCATCTGAAGCTGCACTGGTACACAGATTTCTTGCCCTTTGGAACGCAAGTTGTATCTTTCCATATCACAGAGTTCATAAAATGATCATATACTAAAACAACTAAAATACTAAAAGAAAATCATAAGTGTACATGTGCGTTGGTGGTTGATAAAATGTTGCTGTGTCCTCTTGGTCGACCAAAGTCAAAGTGACAGAGAAACCCCAATCTGCAAGGTCACTGATGCGTTAACAAATCAAATTCAAGCTTACATCAAATACCTGTTAACATCAAATGTCATACAAATGATAGTATAAATACTACGGCTAAGGTGGACCACAGGAATGAATACCTGTACACCTAGATGTACAGTTACAAAACTGTCTTCCATGTTAGGAATTTTAGAGGTGCTTCCTCTTGTGGTTCAAAAGGAGGCTGGGTGAGTCTCAGGACAGATTCCACTTAGGAATGGACCTGGAACTCTTGGGTTTATCCCTGTGAAAACTGTCAATCTCAGGGTTAGTACTAATGTTTTGTTTAGTATTCCAAAGGGTATCTGCGATGGCTGTTCTGTAGCCTTCAATAGTAGAAGGGCATCTATTTAAGTCATTGAACAGATACCAGAAGAAGTTGCAGATGTCTCCTATAGAGGGACTCCTGAAGTCCACCTGTTTTTCTGTGCACCAATGTTGGAAAACGGTCCACTTGGATGTGTAGATGGATCTTGTTGAGAGTCTCTGAGGAGCAGCAATTCTTTCTGCCACTTCTGCAGTGAAACCATGTTCTTGGAGTGCTGAACTCCTAGATACCAGATGTGGAGGTTCAGGGATGTTGGGTTGGCATGGTAATGGTTGTTCAGTGGTTGTTTTAGGAGAGTGCGTGTGGGTGGTAGTTGTCTTGGAATGTCCAGACACATCTCCACCAGGTCCCAAAACCATGGTTTTGTCGGCCAGCCTGGGGCTATCAGAATTATCCTGCATGTTTGTGATTGAAGTTTTTGTACAACCTTTGGGCAGCAGGGCGGTGGGAGGGAATGTGTAAGCAACCATGTTTTCCCATGGAATGTTGAGGGCATCTACTGCCCATGCCTGAGGATCCGGAATCGGAGAGACATATGTAGGAAGTTTTTTGTTCAGGCTGGTTGCGAACAGGTCCACTTCGGGACTCTCCCAAAGTTTGGAAATTTGTTTGAAAATCTGTGGAGAAAGAGACCACTCTGTTGATTAGATCTGGTTCCTCCTTGAGAGGCCATCCGCTATCACATTGAGGGAGCCCGGTACATGTCTTGCTCTGAGTGTGACATTGTTTAGGTGACACCAAGTGAGGATTCTCCACATTAGAGCACAGTTAGAGTTCTGCTGATTATGTGCTGCCCTGTTTGTTGATATAGGCCACCACTGAGGTGTTGTCTGAGGCGATAAGGACTTGATTGTTCCTGTAATCTGTCTTGAAGAATTGCAGAACCAGAAGAACCACCTTCATTTCTAATAGGTTGATGTGAAGGTGCTTTTCTGAAAGAGACCAGAGCCCTCCTGTAGAATTTTGACCTGAGTGAGCGCCCCAACCTGCGTTTGAGGCATCTGTAAATATCAGTTTTTCGTGTTCCTTGGGGTGGAGATGTTCTCCTTGTAGCACATTTTGAGGGTCTAACCACCATTCCCCGTGTCATATCATCTTCTGATTCCAGGGTATCGGTGTGTCCAGAGGCATTGGATATTTCCAATGAGTTTTGAGATGCCACTGAAAAGGTCTCATATGTATCCTGCCCAATTTTACAGTCTTCTCCGTTGATGCAAGCAATCCAATGGTGGAGTCCTTGCACTGATAACAGACTTCAAGGAGAGGCGATGAAACATCTCCTGAAGTTTGGTCCTCCGTTCTTGCATGGGCTTCACAAGAGCCAAATCTAGTAAAAAATGGTAACCCAGGAAGTTGAACCTCTGAGATGGTCTGAGTTCTGACTTTTTGAGATTTACTATAAAGCCCAAATCCTTCACCAGCTTTAGTAGTTTTTGTGTTTGAACCATGCATTGTTGTTCTGAGGGGTCACGGATCAACCAGTCATCCAGGTATTGGTGGAGTCTGATTCCTGATTGCTGAAATAGGTACGTGTAGGTAAGCGTCTGTGAGATCTATAGATGTGACCCATCCCTCCTTCCTGAGGGAGGCACGTATGGACTCTGGGGTCTCCATCTTGAACTTTGAGAAGGCCAGGAATTTGTTTAGTGAACTTAAGTCTATGACTGGCCTCCAGCGGATGCCTGGTTTTGGTACCAGGAAGAGACGGCTGTAAAATCCCAGACTTTCTGGGGTATGAACAACTTTGACTGCACCTTTCTGCGGCAGGTCTTGAATAGAGGTCCATAAGGCATTTTGTTTGTCAAAGCCTGCGTAACTGCTGATTATGCAGGGTACCCTGGATAGGTTTGGGCATTCCTTGAAGGGCAACTTGTATCCTTCTCTTATGAGCCTTGTGATCAACCGGTGGGACCCATGTTTTTCCCACTCCAGAAGAAACTGCCTTAGTCTGACCCCCACTGGCGAACTTTCGCTTTTTCTTGAATATATACACTTTTGAACTGAACTAGATTAGATATATCCTGAGACTGTACACACAGAGTTTTCGCCCCCTCTGGTGGGGACTGTACACACGGAGTCTTCCCCCCAGTGGGGACTGTACACACGGAGTCTTTTCCCTCTCCAGTAGGGATAACACACTCAGATTCTTCTCCCCCTCTCAAGGGGCTAAAGGGAAAACACAGTGTAAGGGATCTCCTGAAAGCATTGTCAGTTCTACTCCAGGGTTTTGTGAAGGTAGCACTTGGTATTGAGTGTCATTGAGGAGGTTGCTGCTGCTTTTTTACCACCTGTGCTGCCTCCGCGGCCGCGACCTCTTTGACCACCACGTCCTCCTCTGCGACCACCTTGGGGTGGAGGCTGAAAGAAGGGTTGCTGCACCATATATTGTGGAGCCAACATGGGTTGGTAGTAAACCCCTTGTGGAGCTTGTTGACGTCCACCCCTACCCTTCTTGTTTTTCTTATATGGGTGGAAATACTGCTCCTTCTTGGATCCAGGCTTCACTCCTAGTCCTATCAAGTGTTGCTCATACTCCTGCATGAGACTCCTCTCAAACAGGTCTCCACCTGACACTGGGGCGGCGCGAAGGTTGCGTACCCTAAAAGTATCTAGGTTGGGGTGAGCATGGCGTAGATAGGCATCACGCATGAGAAGCACCAGGTTCGTGAGAGTGGATAGGAAGTTGGATACCAAGTCTGTGTAGGCCTTGGACATACTCCTACTTATATCCAGCATAAACTGCATCTGGGCAAATTCCTGTTGGGTCATGGTGAACAGCTGCAACATGATCTGCTCTCTGGTGGGCCCATCCGTGGTTGCACGGAACTGGTCAAACAATCTCTCTTTGGTCCCTTGAGAGCGAAGATTGTTAAGACACGACTCGCTGGCCATCCTGAAGGTGGAGAGGAAATTAGCTATGCTGATGTTCTCTCAAGTCATGTATTCCAGCTTGACTATATCCTTCTGTTAGACTGAAGCTGGGGGTCCACTCCTGTAGCCAGGGTTTGCAATGTTTGAGAAGGCCTGGGGAACCACCTGTGGTGTCTGTGCAAAGTTATTGTCCACTACACTATACCAGCTTCTCTTGTGTGGTGGAATGCCTGGAAATATTCCTATCTCCAGAGTATCTGACGTGCTCGGTTTTACTGAGTCGTCCTGGGCAGTCTGAAGGCGAGATAGGTCAACAACCATTGGGAGCTTGATAGATGGGGGTCTATCCAACTTTTCCTGCTGAAGGAGAAGGGGATCACGTCCCAGTGCTAAGCCCAGCTTGTAGTCCTCTTCTGTTGAACTCCCTAGCCTTTTGGACCAGTTCCCTGAAAGGGAGGTTAGGGGGTGCCGCCTGTTCTCCAACTTCCGTAGGGCTTTGAAGTGGAAGAGAAGGAGGAAGCTGAAGCATCAGTCCTCTTGTTCCAAAGCTTGAAGAGGAGATGCGAGCCTTGAAACAGAAGCAGCCGTCGGCAAAGAGGATGGTTGTGTAGAGGGGGTGGTAGTGAGTACTTTCACTTGAGAGACCACCGCTTGAACGGACTGTTGAGCAATCGCCGAGGAGCCCTTAACCTTTGAGAGACCCTTCTTTACCTCAGGAGGGGCAGGTTGAGATGGAGCTCCATTGGTTCCTCTGTTTTGGCAGGCGGTACAGCAGACACCGGTGTGATTGACACAATATGGGGTGGCGGTGTTGTAGATGTAGCTGCTGGAGGTTGAGTTTGTGCAGGGGCCAAATGGTTGAACATCTGCTCCATGGACTGCTGAAGGAATGCCTGCAGTCCCGTTTGTAACTGAATAGAGAGATCCTTGATCTGTTGCTGGTTTTTCTGCTGCAGAGTGTTCATCATCTCAAAATTCTGCTGTTCCAGCTGACTCCTAATGAGTTGAGTCCTACGAGTCTGTGGGATCTCTGTTGTTGAGACAGCCCTCTGTGGTTGGAATGACAAAGCAGCCATTCTTTCCACAACTGATTGCCTGCCAGGAGTTGTGTGTGGTACATATCCTGAAGGTGGAATGTCCTGTGTGACTGTCTGAGACAGAGGGTGCAGCACCCTGAAAAGGGCTGAAGAATCAGTCGTAGACTGTTGTACAGGACCCATAGTAAAAGAAGTCACCGGTACATTCTGCGCAGGTAATGCAGCCGGTAGGCTAGTAAGAGGGCTGATGCCGGTGAGAGGTGCACTGGCACTGGAGCCTTCCAGTTCAAGATCCAAGAGAGTGTCGTCCACCTTTGAGAAATCTTCATCGGTCAGCGACGGTTCTTCTGTCTCTGGCTCCTCAAATGAGTCGCCCTGCAAGCCGGTTTTATGCTTGTAAGCAGACCTCTTTGCAAAACTTTCTCTGAGGTGGGACCACTGCTCTTCTGACAGTGAAGCACACTCTGAACACTGCGTGCTATCAGCTCCTTGGGCACAGGGATCCTGTCCATTGCATTTGGCTCTACAGCCAAAGCAGGAGCCATGACTATCAAACTGGGGCATAAAATGTCCACACTTGCCCCTTTTCTGGTAAGGAGGTGTCTTAACCATGTTACCAAACTGATCTATAAACTGTTATGAAACAAATTAATCACAATTTAACTGTCTACCCACAGTTATACAGCTGTAACAATTCACTAAAAATGAGAGTCACTAGCAAGCCAACTTGACAAGATGGCTTCCAACAAAAAGAAGAAAGTGCTCATGGGAGCAATCTGATAGGTTCCCTAGGTCACGTGGCCAAGCCAACAGGTGCGTGTTTACCCACACCGGTACTATATCACGGACATTCCCCGTGACCAGTACTCCGGATAGCCCCGTCTATCTGAATTTCAGGGGTAATAGTTTTCAACTTTACTCCGGTTGGAAGCTTCCCGTGGTCAACCACCGGTAAAGCATATGGTTACAATAGGTAGGACTATTGTAGCAGAATAAAATGGAAATTTTTCAGAATAATCTATGATATATAATAAATGAAATGACTAAAAATAAACATCCAACAATACGTATGTGCTGAGAAATAGATGAAAATATCTGTGTAAATGACAGATGCTACATATCCACACGGCCAACGAGAAAGTAGGGCGAGAGGTCAAAGTTAACCACGAGACGATAACTGGAGGTTACGGCCAACTATAAATGTCTATTTTTCTCAGACGTTGGCCTGATGCCTTGCGGCCATCCGAGAACAGCATTCAATCCGACATGGTAAGCTATTGTAGCGCAATAAAATATATATCATTATGGAAGGCAAAAAAGGTAAGCTACAAATCATTTAAAAAGAATAATATCCATGAAATGTATTTTTGTCTTGTTCCACCATTTATGATTCCTCCTCAGGTATAAGTAACTAATGCTCAAACTTAAAGTCTACTCACACTTTTGAGAGAGTACTCATAATTGGAAAGTACTAGGATGCTTTTTGGACATTCTAGCAGCAGAGATAACAAGGGTAAGCTTGAAATATCGAATGGATTGTACTAGACTTGCGGGGGCCACGGTGGCAGAGTGGTAACACTCGCGCCTCCCACCTCTGAGGACGGGGTTCAATACCCGGCATGGCCTCAAGTGGGAAAGCTGGTAGTTGCTTACCGTTGGTCGGCAGTTTACAGTACAGAACCCTAACAAACTCTATGTACTGGTTTCCTCTGCCCTTCCAACTACCCGTCGTGATATGACCTGTGCAGTGTTGAAAGCGACGTAAAACCCCAAATAAATAAATAAATGTACTAGACTTGCTACAAGTCTCAACTTCTGCATGTTTTAAGCACTGAATAAGAAATCACAGGTGGAACAGAAATCATGCATGTGTACATAACTACAATTTTTCCTTGCAATCCACAGATGGCAGCACTAGTTTTATTTAGTCACCTTTATCTCTGATCTCCTCTAGAAGTTCAGCAAGACAATTTCCCCCTCCAAAATCATAATGTACTGATACAGGAATGTGGAATGAAAGGATGTTGCATAAGATCTAGGATTGTACATGTATGTAAAGTTCCCTTGGTTCAAAATGACATAGAAATTTCTGTCTGTATGATCTATTGCCGCTTCTACATCCACAATATTGCCCTGTGTAACCTTCTGTATGGTACTATAGATAATATTTCTCTATTACATACACTTAGAAAATGTCGATAATTAACTTTAGCTCTGTCTGATATCTTTTTATTTAAATCCTTTTTATACAGCTGTAGATTGAAAAAAAATCATTTTCCCCCCACTTTTCTCCATTACTTTAGCTCTGATATTGTCAAAGATCCAAGTTATGTACTTGTACCGTCTCGTGTGTCGAGGTGCCCCAAGGGAATCAGAGGTCTGGTTTGATGGAAGATGGGTTCTGGTGTTAAAAACTATTTTGTGGTGAAAATAAAACTAGAAGAAATCTAGCAAATTTAACTTTGGTAGATAAGTACACCATATTTGCAGTGTATAACTGACTTGTTGCTGCATTTTGAAGGAACATATTTTTCATCTTTAGCAAGTAATCGCCACACTAATAGAGACTGAGGTGCACAATTACTATTATTATTATTATGTATTTATACTCAGCGCAATATCTCCATATACTACAGGACTCAAAGCACTATTTAACCAATCTGACTGTACAGGTACAGCCCCAACTCACAAGTAACTGACATTCCCCTAACTGGAAGATAGAGGCTCAAGGATGACCATTTATCAACGTCCTTGAGGTTCTTTAACCTACCACTGGGGATAGGACCCAATGACAGAGGACTGCCATTTTAAGTGGTCATCCGAGCCACTATGTATATGCCTGTACCTGGGATTGAACCCACGTCCTCTGAGTTCCTAGACAAGTGTGTTACCCGCTAGGCCACAGTGGCAGATAGCTGTATTTTTTAGAAAAAGTGTATGGCCACTGATAAACTTGATCCATTATTAGGAAGGGGCGGAGCCTTAGTAATCAACAGGTATGTGAAACACCCCAATAGCAAGAATCCAAACCAAAACAGTAGGCTTTACAAAAACTTTATCCTTATTTAAAATCAAACTAAATTAATGAAAAAGTATTGTTAAACTTATTACAGTTTCCTTGATGTTTTCAAAGTGCAAAACCCAAGCAGGAAAAATGAAAACATAAAACACAATAAAGGAAGGCCAGATGTTACACAATATTTATATCTGATCAATTAATGTTCCTAACTTAACCTACTGGGAATATAGTCTGTCAGCAGCCTTGTGAAAGCTGAAGGAAAATATTTTGATTTATGAGCACCTCAGGTTAACCGGAAGTGCGCAAGCGCGAGTAAAAGATTAGGGCAGAGCGCATACACGTGGAAAAGATTAGCGGAGTGCACATGCGGGTTGTAAAGATTAGGGGAATGATAGTGATCAAATATAAGGCTCCTGTGGTTAACTTAAGCTCCTAAAAATGGGGTTTCTAATTAAAATCAACAGGAGTGGTTAACCTCAGGAGCGATCAGATATGAGGCTCCTATGGTTAAAATGAATGCGCATGCGCGTGCAAAAGTTTAGCGAAGAGTGCATGCACATACTGTTTATTAGGGTGCACATGTGTGTCTTGCGCATGACCTTGTGCATGCACAACTTGTTTAGTAGACTTTGTAAACTTGTAGTTTTACATCTGATAGTAGTACGTGACCCCTCTCGACCAATCAAATTGCTCAAAAAAGATAAAAAGTATAAGGATGTCGGGGTCCTTATACTACTGATAATATGGGCATGTGTTGAAACTAAAATAATATTATTTTTTGTACATTTTTGGCTTGATATTTTGTACATATAGTGCCTCCTGTGACTAACCATGAATGCACAAAAAGTCTTACTCAAGAAAGTGCATTGAAATGTAAAATTTGTGTGGAAAAAGAAGTGCAAAGTGAACCCAGCTATTTTTGTTTTATCCAACTCATTGAAAAGAAAGAAAACATTAAAAAGTTTAAAGTTTATTATTATTTTCTTTGACAGTAATATCGTTCTTCATCTTCTAATATATTTGCTCTCAGTCTCATGTTATCCGGTGTTTCCTGCCTGAAATCAATGAACAGATAGCTATATGGTCCCAGGGTCATCACTCGTTCATACACCTGTACAAGGTATTCTGGATCTTTGGGGTACACCTGTCTTGCTAAATATTGAATCTGACTGGCATCTCTAGGATTCTTAAACAGCACCATGTAGTGTGTGTTCAAACTGATAGTCCTCTGGAATCTACTTTGGTGAAACACATTCTGGGTCACTGCAATGACGGATATATTTTTGTGATGACTCCCTTTGGTAAAGAGGTCAGCCACTCCACTCTCCAAGCTGTCCATCATGTCATCTAACACCAGAAGGCAAGATTCCAGTTCTTCAACATCTGGTAAGCCTTGTTGGAATTCTACATATTTCATTGTGGTATAAAGAGGTTGCCATTGGGAATAGCACCACACTATTCTTTGTGGGCATTGATATATCTTTTCATGTTTCAGTTCCAGTAGCTTTTTAAGAAATGATGTTTTTCCACTTCCTGTTGGGCCAGCCACTAGACAAGTAAATGGATGAATCAGCTTAGGTAGGGCAACAGTGATGCAGGAACCATCTTGGTGGTGCATAGGCTTTGGATGATGCACTGGCATTTCAGGTGGCATCTTCTCATGGACATTTTTATGTGTCTTTTCAAAGTATCTCTTTGAGAAAAGGACTTGCCACAGTCAGGACACTGAGACATCTTTTCATATCAGTGTCTTATTGGGAAATGAATTTGTTTAAAATTTTCTGCTATTTATATTTTTCTTCCTCCTCTATCCGTCCTCCTGATATTGATCCTCACCCTCATTCTCACTCATTTTTCCTCCTCCTCCTCCTCCTCCTCCTCCTCCTATTATTACCCTTGACCCTCATTCTCACTCCTCCTCCTAATATTACCCTTGACCCTCATTCTCACTCCTCCTCCCCCTCCTTCTCCTCCTCCTCCTCCTAATATTACCCTTGATCCGTATTCTAACTAAATCCCCTCCGCCCCTCCTCCTCCTCTTCCTTCTGATATTATCCCTGATCATTCTGTTTACTCAAATTCCCTCCTCCTCCTCCTCCTCCTAATATTACCCTTGACCCTCATTCTCACTCCATCCCCTCCTCCTCCCACTGCATAAATAAAACACTTTTACTGTATAGCCATATTTATTGTCTAACAATAATGCCTTGACTAAAAATATAGGTGCAATATGTACAATTAATTAGTTTAAATATTATTTTTATAAATGTGCAAGACAATATAATGGTTTTGAACAACTAATTTTAAAGCACAACAAATTTAAACCAATTGAAATGATTTATTTGTGATTCATCAGTAGAAGACCATTTATCATTTCATCAAGACCTTTCACCATTTATCATTTCATCAGGACCATTTATCATTTATTTTTTATTTATTATTTTTATTATTTATCATTTATTTTTATCATTTATTATTTAACCTTTTATTATTTATTATCATTTTTTATTATTTATTTTGATCATTTATCATCATTTATCGTTTCATCAAGATCATTTATCATTTTCATCAAGACCATTTATCATTTTTATCAAGAGCATTCATCATTTTCATCAAGACCATTTTCACCAAGACCATTCATAATTTCTTCAGTATTTGTTCTACAAAGTTTTCAATCTGGTCATCACTGTATTTCTCCATCCTGTTGACAGTCGTCTCCATGCTGCAGCCAGCAAAGGTGTGGAGAGCAAATAATGCACAGTAATGTCCACAGGCCAGTGAGAAAGGTCTTTGCAGTTGAACATCATTGTAAGTGTAAATATGACCTTCAAAAAATGTGCTGAATTCTTTGAAGACAGGTGGTAATCCATAAGAGTCAAAGTACAGACCCTCACCTTGGTCATTGATGCTGAGTGCCACCCAGTGGGTTCCTTCATTGTGAGAGCAGTCTGTGTTGCAAATAAAGACACATTTTTCTGTTGGACTTCTCAGCTCATTTCTGGCAAAAACTCCGGTGTCCCATTCCGGTGGCTTGAAGGTATTTAACGCTTTTTCCAATTCAAATGTATTCATCAGTTCAGAACTCTACAGGGTAAAGTCAGTCACAACAGATCTGTACTGATCAATTTCAATGGTATTTTCAAATTCTCCATACACGACAATGTTCACAGTTTCTGTCAATTCTTTTTTTGAAGTGCACCTCGAGTGACACTGTGCCAGTCTTTCTCAAATTCACATATCCCCCACCCTCTTCCAAATCAGGTGACAAATCAAAGCAGATCAGGGTATATCCCTTTTTATACTCCTCCCTATCTATGTGGTTCCCTTCATCTTGATACATGGATCCCAAGCCAGAGAAGAGAGTCATGTAGCAATTCATGTAGTCTCCAGTCTCAAAATCAGGTTGAAGTGCCTTACCAGGAATGGATGTGCCACCTACACTCAGTGCGATATGGTCCATATCAAAATGTTCAAACTGGAACGGGTTAGTTTGGTACGTTCCATTGATACCACTGTTTCTGACAAAACCTATGACAATACGTTTTGGAATTTGACCTGAATACAAATTTTCTTCTGCATGACTTCTTGTGCCTGAACTGACTGTGTACGTCTTACATTCACCTCGGGTGATGGGGTACTTGGCTGTTCCCATTTCTAAGGCCTTTGCGTGACTTGCCTGGATGACTGAATTCACTTGAACTTTTCTGATCATCATCTTAACACTATCCATCTTCACTTTAAATACGGTATTATCCGTTGGGCTGACTATGGCGAACTTATCCTTGCTTCTGGTTAGACGCAACTTGATGGGTGTGTGATTGAGTATGTAGCGATCTTGGAACATGAGGTCCAGGTGCAGTTTTCCCATCATATCTATCAAGTGACTTTCACGGGCAAGCTCCTTTCTTTTGGTATATCCCTTATTGTGTTGGTCAAGAGAAAAGTTATTCGTGTCTTTGTACCACATCGATGCCGTGAGTTGACTTTGTTTGCTCTCAGTCCCAAAACTGAGGAGTGTTTCTATGTATGCTTTGTAAGGATAGGTGTTATTGGAGGTGGTGACTAAAGTGTCTTTCAGGGTCATGTCTATCTGACTAAACAAAGGATGCAGCCAAAAATTTACCGGGGCGACATCTGCAGTGGCATCCAATAGCTCTCCGACAGCATTCACAATTTTAGCCTTGACTCGAATGAAGCTGTTTTTTAAATCTATGTACTCTGAATCAGTCTCAGCAATTTTAAATTCAATGGTGTCATCACTGTCCTTGACTGCTGTAATTGCCATATTCTACCCATCTCCCTTCTTCAACACTGGTTTGAGTGAGTGGCACACCAAATAAATCCAATTCACTTTTAACGCACTCGCATGACAGTGGGTGAATCAGAGGCATGTTTAAGAGTATATATCTTTTCATTTTTTCCTGGAAGGTCCTCCTCTTTTGACTGCTCTCGATGAAATGACGCGCTTTCTTTGGTTGCTGTTCCTTTTATTATCTCCTAAGTAATCTTGTGCCAGTTCAACACCTGCTTTTAGAGCTTTCTGTCCCAAGGATTTTCCCAGTGCAATGGCACCTTTCTTCAACAGGGGAGCAGCCACTCCTACAAGACCCCGAAACAGGCTTCCCAAACCGTGACCTCTTTGATATCGCAAACCTTGAAATCCTGGTAATCCACTTCCTGCTTGACTCTTGTAATACTGCTCGTATGCTTGACGGGTGGAATCGTCGCAGCAGTAATCCTGGTGCTTCATTTTTGACGAAAGTGAAGCGTTACGAATGACTTCTTACCAACAAATGGAATAATTTCACCCGTATCCCCCTTTATATTGATTTCAACAGCTCCAAAAATCTTTCTCATCACTGGATAGTAGAATACTTTACTATAGGAGGTGGTGACAATGGGCCTCTTTTGGATGGGTACAATTCTCAAGAGGGGCACCTTGGCATTTCCCACGGCTACAGGTTCAATTAAATCACAATAGACGTACAAGTTGTGTATGCCATCTTCAATGTCAGCTGGATACTTTGATTTTCTATCTCCAGCTGAAAATGGGCCTGTCATGACAAATCCTAACATGTCACTCAATCTCTTGGAAAGATACAAGTCAGGTGCTAACTCCTCTGATGTGTCATTTGTTTCAATTTTAAGTCTCGTTTTTTGTGTGGTCTCAATGGTATTGAATTCAACAGTGACAGGTGGGTTTCCACCAAGGCCCCATTTAATTTTTTTATTTAAGATTTTGATCAATTCCTTTATATCAGCATAAATACCCTCAGGAATGAGTATGGTTGTATTCCCAACTTGAACAAATTGATCTGAAGGGACATTATACCACGTTCTTGCATATTGAATTTCCATCAGTCCCACTTCCCATTCACCAACCAGTTCATAAGGTTGAGCCAGTGGTACAATAAACTCTCCGGGAGTATTACCCGTGTACTTTGTATTGCTTGGTAAATAGAGATAAAAGTCTTTCATGGTCTGTCTCTCTCGTCATACTGAAGGAAATCTAAGGATGCTTTCCCCTTTATGTACTCTCCCATTTGTACTTTTTTCTTGGAATCTTTGGTTTCCATTCCGATTCCGGTTCAGATTCTGGTTCAGGTTCAGATTCTGGTTCAGAATCTGGTTCAGATTTTGGTTCAGGTTTCCACACCTCTTGTTGCAGTTGAAACTGGGGACCACGACCCAGTAACCTCTCTGGAATGTTAGCCTCTTGTAACTTTTGATTAAAGTAACCCCAACCAGTTGGGAGTTTTCTTCTTTTTCTCTGTGTCCGATAGCCGTGTTAATCAAATCTGTGATGTGTGATCCACTAATGGGTCGATCGTCTTCTGTTAAAATTTCACCTTTGTCATTCCATTGTAAAGTCCCTTTTAACTTTTGATACAGGTGCTGACCTTTATTCCTCAGAGAACTTGGCAGAGTGATGGCCAAGTCATCTTCTAAATCTTCCTTAGGGTCTTCCACAGGGACCACGGGGTGTGGAAAAGGATCCACAGGTTCAGGGTCTTGGTTTCGGTTATAAGTCAACAGACGATTCATGGATTGATTGTATAGCTTCATTTTTTCAGTTGGTTCCAATACGGGGTCTTCTAACAGTCCACTCATATCCTTTTCTAATCTAGCCATAGCTGTAGCTGTGGCATCTCTTCCCACTGGTGCACAGTCTCTGACGTTCAAGAATGACTTGGGCACAACAATCTTTTCTATAAATTTATTCATCGCCGAGTGAAAAGCCCTACCAGTTTCTTAGCAAGTGGAGGAATAACAGTTCCTAAAATAGGAGCCAATAGAGCAGTCAGGAATCCACCCTCTTGCAAAATCTGTTTCTTTTTTCTGTCAGAGGTATTCTTTTTCCTCAATGCTCACAATTCTTCTTTATACTTTGCCAGTCTTTTCTTTTCTTTCAGCCCAAGAGGAATATTCCCCTCTAAAATATTGTGAGCGCAATCTACAAAACAGTGAAGGAGTGGTCTGTCCGCACCACGAATGATGTACTTTATGGTTTTGGGGTCACCTTCAGCTAAAATTCTTAACACGTATTCGTTCTTTTTAACGACAGACATGTTTTCACCATGACTGTTCACGTTGAAATGTCAACACAGGTTTAGGGAACCTTCTATTTATAAAAACTGGTGATGTCTGTGGCTGGTATCCAAGAATCATACTTTGGAGGCCAATGTAACCACCTCACCAAAACCTCTTTGGGGCGACCTTTAATTTTGCAACTTTTCAAAATTTTTTCCACCTTATAATACTCACTGGGAGTGACCTTCTGTAGCTCTTCTTCATAAAATGTTCCATCAATGGACTCCCCGGCAAAGTCTTTGATTTTGTATGTGGGATACCTTTGCGTCCCATCTCGGTTGACTATTTGGAACAGTTCACCACTCCACCTCTGATCATATTCCCTTGTGAACGTTTTTCTGGCACATGAGATCCTGACAAAGTCCCCAACTTTAAACTTAAAAGTGTTTTTTTCATTCTTTCTTCATTCTTTATCCTTTTTGAATTCAAGTTGCTGATTGTGACCTGTGCTGGTGCCATTTTAATGGATCGGTGTACACTTGAGTTGTAAGCCCGAGTAAAGTCTTGCAGTGCATCGATATAACGGTAAGACTGTTTAAACGTAAAATACTTGTATATTTTTCCTTTGATGGTTTTAATAGCTCGTTCAGCATAATTGGCCTTCACTTCATTTTGGGTCACAAAGTGATGGATCAAGTGCGATTTGAATAAATTCTGAACTTTGTGTCCTAAAAATTCTGTTCCTTTGTCTGAACGCACAACTTCGGGTACTCTTTCTTTAAAAATTTTTGTGAACGCACGAACAACTTCATTTCCAGATTTTTCCCTGAGTGGCACCGTCCATACATAACGAGAAAAAATGTCTACAGCTAAAAGAATGAAATGATAACCATCGTTGTATTTTGCAATTTTCGTCATGTCCATCAAGTCGACATCCCACTGCTGATCAATCGTTCCGACAATGACTTTATTTCTTTTAAATTTCTTTCTTGATGGCTTGTGAAATGTGTATGTCTCCTCTCCACTCAACCAACTTTTCACGGCATTGAGGGTCACAGTGCTGTCTTGTTTGACTGCAGCTTCATAGAGTTTCTGAGGACCCGAAAAGCTTGTGAGGTGTGAGGGATCAAAGAAAATCGAACTTAAAAGCTTATTCATTCTTTCTTTTTTATACTGGGATTTGGCAATATATAACCCAAAGTTGAACACAGTAATGGTAGCCAAATACCCTTTTCGTCCTGATTTAATGACAAATTCACAACAGATGCTATAATTACAATAACAAGTATGATCATCTGACAGGAATATTTGACCAATGACTTTTCACACCAATTATCCATGCGTGTCCTTTGTGACCTTGCAATTGAATGATCCTTTCTGGTGAGAGGGACATCTATTTATTGGTGTTTTCAAAAATGTTTCAGTGGAGCGACCCCCTCCCCACTGCGAGGTGGTGGAGCTCCATTTGTATCACAACTTAAACCAATCAAATCACTTTGTCCTGTGATACCGCATGACATCATGTCACATGACTAAATGCTGCAATCTGATTGGGTGAAGGGTCCTGAATTCCACTTAAGACTTTGTCAAAATTGCACCTGTGCAACAAATCTAATAATGTGTGCATGCACAACGTCTTACGCAACGTGCGCATGTGTGAAAGATTAATTACAGGAGCTCTCTTAAAACAGAGACTATTTAACCCATACATTTTAATCGGGATTGCACAAAAATGTCCACATCAATGCTCCTGTTACAATCCAAAAATGCTTAAAAGGGTAGCTACGTGAGTGCTGCTAAAACTGATCACAAGACTATCCTGCCTGTACATTTTAATAGTCACTGCTCCTGTACCAAACAATACGCACATGTGAACAAACCGAATCAACAATGTGCGCATGCGCAACCAAAAAAAGAGCACGTGCATGCACACTGCTAGGTTAATCACAGGAGCTCGTAACATAACTGATGCTCCGGACATTAACCACACTGTTAATTTTAATTTTGAACCCTCACTTACGAGCTCAAAACCACTCCTGTCTTTAACCACGGGCTTTATTTACATCTTGCAGGGTCTAAATATGGTTTCGAGGTTGTGAATATTACACAACACTTACTTTTTGCTTCTCAATAACTTCAAAACTATAAAGATACATATGAAAAAGTATATATTGATGAAAAAAGTATTTCATAGCGCTTCTTTTGGTTTCTATTTTATTAAAATCAGTCAAGAAATAAGCGAGATATTGCAGTTTAACCTTCAACGTCAGGTTAAATCAAACAGAATAAAAAAATTAAATGTTGCCTTTTCATCAATAACTTTTGAAACTATAAGAGATACATTAAAAAATTTATATCACTGAAAAGAGTATTTCATAGTGCTTCTTTTGGTCATTATTTCATCAAAATCCATCCAGAAATAAGCAAGATATTGCAGTTTAACCTTCAACGTCAGTTTAAATCAAACGTAATGACAAATTTTGCCTTTTCATCGATAACTTTTGAAAATGTAAGAGTTACGTTAAAAAAATTTATACCACTGAAAAGAATATTTCATAACACTTCACTTGTGTTCATTTATTCAAATCTAATTCAAACTCATAGATTGGTACACAAAATGAACACAAGTGATGTGGAAACCGTTTCAAACTTTTAAGTGTATTACCACATGTGTATGAGAGTTTTATTCGCATCTTGCAGATTCTAAATATGGTTTCGAAGTTCTGAATATTACACAACACTTACTTTTTACTTTGTCATCAATAATTTCAAAAATATAAAAGATACATAGGAAAACTATATATTGCTGGAAACAGTATTTCATAGCGCTTCCTTTGGTCTTTATTTCATCAAAATCCATCCAGAAATAAGCCAGATATTGCAGTTTAATCTTCAATGTCAGGTTAAATTAAACAGAATCTCAAAAATAAATATTGCTTTTTGTAAATAATATTAAAAACTATAAGAGATACATAAGAAAACTATATACCATTGAAAAGAGTATTTTATAACGCTTCCCTTGGTCTTTATTTCATCAAAATCCATCCATAAATAAGGAAGTTATGCCTAAAAATGTAAAATTACACATATATTTTACCAAACATTACTTAATTGACGAAGTGCGCATGCGCGGCCTAAAAAACAGCACTCTCCTCATCTTTTGCACGCGCATGCGCTCTCCGATAATCTTTTACTCGCGCATGCGCACTTCCGGTTAACCTGAGGTTGCTCCTAAATCGACTGCACCTCAGGTTAACTGCCCCGTTAATTTTAATTGGGAATCTCATTTTAGGAGCTCAAAACCGCACCTCAGGTTAACTTTGCATTGTTATAATGCGCGCCTTTATACTACTGCTGATCTTCATGGAGGTGTGCTTAGTGGGCCCAAGACAATAACTTGTGGAAGTCTAACACTCAGTAACTTAGGTATACACAGTACCCTAACAAAATATAACCACTTCTCACTTACTTTGATAACACATACTTTAGACAATAAAATTTTGCTATGTGTTATTTCTCTAAATGCAAATGATGTCAAATCATCATTTTCCAGACTAGGTTGATGGCTGCAAAGAATTTTATCAATTTGAAAGGCAGTTATATGATTGATTAACCAGATATCTTGCAAAATACCCTCTTGACTAACCTTCTTTTGTTTGCTTGAATAAGCAAAAACAAAATTTAAATTAAAAAATATTTTCTTGACATTTTAATGCTTGCATTATTTGCTGTAGGGCAGAACGGAAACAATAAGACAAACCCTAAATATTTTTAAATTTAATGAAAAAGAATTTCAACTAAAGATATTTTAAATGTTTCAAAAAATAAGTGGTAGGATATTTTGAATGAAGTAAAACGGTGCTACCAATCTTTATACAGTCTCTATACCAATCTCTACTCAGCCCAATATATAGAACCTTTGTTGTCCAGAATAATGAATTTAAAAAGCTATCTAAAAGAAAAAAATTTCCAAGTTTCACTTGATATGAATGCAGGTAAGCACCAAAAGAGTTTAAAACAATAAATTTCGTCATTTTGATAGTCTCCCAGAACATTTCTTAAGAAGTAAACTTGGTGTCCAAAAAGGGATAGTCAAGTTTCCATGTTTGCAGTTGACAGAGGAGAAAAAATTTAGGGGCTAACATGAATGCGTAAGTCTTTAACTGTTGTTTGAAGCTAGTGAATCCAGGCCTGTCTTTCCCATGCAGCAAAGCTGAGTATATCCTTGGGTATCCTTTATTGTATAATTGTTGTTTAAATATTAGTCTGTACTGACAGAAATAATAATTCTATCAAGGGAGTAGTTATAAGACACAAATAATTCAACATTAATCAGTTGGCGCAAAACACTACATAAAAATATTGTTTCCATTTTCAATTCAATAAATTTATTCATCAAATTTTCACGTATTTAAATTAGAAATAACTTTCCATATAGGCTTAATGAATAGAAGCCCAATTGTAAACCAAACCACAGACTTGCTTGTATTTGTTACATTTTTTACTTAACAGTTTACTGACTACTAGTGTGTTGATTGTAATTTTTGTGTTATGTGAAACTTTATTTTTGTGTATAGAACTTTTAATGGATTTTCAAATTTGAAAATGCAAGGAAATATATTTTAAATAATAGCACATAAAACATATTCAAACTTCCCAAATCAAACCATGTTTAGGGGAAAACTATTACAATTACGAATGGCAGACAAAGCTCTGTATATCTATATTCGTAGAAAACTAGCTTATCTTTGTGGACATAATTGAAATTCCACACATTAGTCGATTTAAATCCTGCATAAGCCCTCAGTAAATCAGCCCCCTAAAAACTTTTTCCTGCAAATCGTGCTCGCATTTGAAAATAAATAATAACATGTAATGCAATAGGAGTACTTTTATACAGCTTAAGGCCTATGCACATATACGGGGCGCGGTGCGTATGCTGAGTAAGCGAATTTTCTTTACCTTGTACATTTGGACGATTTTTCCCAGCGGTTTTCAGTAAATTAACAAAATATTATTAAACTACAGCAAAAATGGCTAGAATAGTTAAAATAATGACATATAATTAAACATCTAATAGCCCACAGTACATTTCCACAATCCCCATTTCAACAGCTATCCTACCCTTAAATACATTTAATCTCTCCACAATGAAGAGGCCTTTGACCAGTTTCCCTTTTATAATACTTGTGATTACACCCTCTTTCAAGTTATTAACTTATGGCTGTGTATGTGTCAACATATACATATATTGTCACAACCCTAATTGGACTTCCCTTTCCACATTATAAGTACTTAATCCATCCACAAACAAGACACTTGTTCACTGTGTCCCTTTTAGAATTGGTGGAAATTGCAATCCTCATTCAGTTCAACCCTTTTATGTGTCTATATATCCTGTCATCTATGTCCCAGTAGTTAATCCTTTCACAATGAGCCTGTGTACTTGCATTTTGTTTTCCAAGTAATATATTTGTGTAGAGTTCTGTGATATACTACAATTTTAAATATGTGGGAAATCCAAATAACTATGAAAACTTGGGAAAAACAGTGAGAAAGCCGCGCGGTTTTAAAAAAAATAGAAAAATTTCTAAATGGAAAAATCTGCGCCGCACTGCTAGCTGCCTCGCCGCACATATGTATAAGCAGTGATCTACTTCACTTATTTCTATTTTATTTAACCGCGCCACACCGCGCCGCGCTAGTGTACAATAGGCTTTAATCTCCATCATATGACAGAGTCTAAAGCTAACAGACACTTATTTGTGAATAATACAGTTATTTTTTTCTTATAGTGACATGTGTTATACATAAAAAGTTTATACAGGCAAGCAATAAATTTGACACCCCGTCCCTTAGGGATTATAAATCCTAACTTTTAGCATCTGTATTTGGTATGTTTCAGCAAACACAAAATGAATAATTAGCTTTTAATTTCTAAATAAGTTTTGAACATAGTGTAGAATTTTAAAGCATTAAATATAACAAATACTATTTAAACAACATCACCTTCTGTATTCCTATAGTTCCACAATAAAATGATCGATAATCACTTCATCAGTTCTCGGAATTATACCATTCAAGTCCCTCAAATCTGAGGGAAGATCTATCTGCTCCCCCTCTGACTGTGTTTATTTTAGGTAGGGTGCTGATAATGATTCACCACAAACCATAAACGATTTCACATCTGGGCTTTCTTGTCTAACTGTAATCCAGTCAGTTTTATGACTATGAAAACTTTTTGTCCTACAAATGAATTTACTGTGTTCTCATAGGAATGTATCACGTTATGCACAGATATAGCAATGTTGATCCATTTGTCACTAGCATATAGTAATGTAAATAAGAGCACTCAGAGAACATAAACCTCTGCCAAGACATGTAATATCTAATTAGAAACTGCATTGATTTGAACCAGTGTACCCCCAGGCTGAACATGGTAAAGTACAGTGAAAAGCTTGGTGATCCTGATTTTTTTCATGAAGTTCTAAGGTGTACTATTTGCATAATCCAGCAAACACACAAACTAAAGAAAGAAAAAGACATCAAACAGCAAATGCACACAAAGTCATTAATTCAACAAATCACACACTAATAACTGAATGGGAGAATTTAGAGGGCTTTTCTGTAACATTTATTACCCTTACTTGCTGTGCTGTATGATGACTCATTCAATCCCACATATTTTGTTTACTTGCTACATTTTCCATCTCTGCAATGCGATGTGATTTGATGAAGATGAGCAATCTTGTGGGGTTTTTTCTACAATCCAACACGCCGAAAAGAACTTTGACTGAGTTACAATTTGAGGAAGATAACTTTATGATTGACTTAAGATGGACTTACAATTGCAAAGACTGAGTTACGATTTGAAAGATTCACTTGTGATTCTTAATAAGATTGATGTTCAACCCATGCAGAAGTGTTATGTTAAACTTATAATGAATCTAATTGCAAAAGATCAACTTACGATTGAAAAAGATTGGCTTCCAATCAGTTTAGGATTGCAAATTCCTGGAAACGAAGACTGCCTGACACATTTATGAGCCCCCTGCTGTAGCAATGACCAGTATTGCTCGACAACTAAGTGAGCTAACTAAGTAATTGAATTAGATAAACTGGTGGCAATATTTCTAAGGTGACATAGAGCTCAAGGAAGAAGAAAGGAAGAGAGCTGCTGAAGTTTGAGTCATTATGGGCGAGTGAACTCGGGGACAAAATCAAGGATGGGACTATTGGCTTCTCTCCTGTAGGGCCAGAGGTGCATTTCTTCATTCTGGGTGATGACACCTTCGACCTTAGGCTGATGAAACTCTTCTCCCAGGGATCCATGGACCAGAGTCAGCAGGTCTACAACTATTGCATCAGCCATGGTAGAAGGGTTTTGAAGAATGTTTTGCGATCTTGTCCATAATTGAAAGTCAATTGTGAAACCATCCTTTGTTAATCACAGGTCGATTGTTTTAATCCTAAGTCAATCGCATAACTCTCTTATTCATTACAAACCCAATATTTGCCTTTGCGATGGCTTCTTTTGACAATTAGACACTCTCATTGCATTTTTACACACAATCTGATTGTTTAAACCTCAGTCCTTTTAAAATTGGTGCCTAGGGAAAAAGGTTTATGATTGACATTTTAGCGATTGTAAAATGATTGAAAAACATTGTAGTAGGGCTGACTTAGGATTGGAAAGATCTATTTATGATCAACCTGCAATAGACATATGATTGTAAAATCAGATAAGAATCATGATTTCAATCCATTTGAAATCAGGAAAATTATGGATTCAAATAAGATTGTATGCATTGTAAAAATTGACTTACGATCAATTCAACTGTAAAAGATTGACATGTGATTGCCTATCACATCTTATTTGGCCATATAATCACAAAGGTGGAACAGCCCTATTACAGCACCCACAAGAGATTATGGTTCCCTGCTTTATCATGTGTTCCTCAAGAAAAGAAAGTAGTTCCATCAATATGTCAGATATGTATTATTGAATAAGCAATCAGTGCCCGTGAACAGGGTCTGTGTCAGCTGATTTGTGTTTTAAACTTCATCATGCAAGTGAAAGTAGAAAAGGATGTACCTCAAACTGGTATTGCTCTGTTATGTAATGGGGTGCTGGTCTGCAATTTTGTCATGTTATAGCTGACCTAAAAATAGCTGAAAAACATTTTAACAACTACAAACAACAAATAGTTTTCAAGCTACAAGTAATTACTCAACAGTGAGAACCTGAATTGGCTATTGCTCAGCTATGAAATGGCCTCAATTTTACTGTTATGCATGACTCAAAAGTGGATGAATAACAGGTTAAGATAAAATATTGTAAATACAATAGTTTTCCAGTTACAAGGCATTTACTTGACAATGATAACCTCAAAGTATTTATTGTTCAGTTATGTAATGAGCTACAGGGCTATAATTTTACTGTGTTATTGCTGACTCAAACGTAGGTGATCAACATATTAAAACAAAATACTATAAATGCAATAGCTTTTAAGTTACAAGTAACTGATATATCAATTACTTGTAACTTAAAAGCTATTGCATTTATTGAGAACCTCAAAGTAGCTATTGCTTAGTTATGCAATGAGCTACATAGCTGCAAGTTTGTTATACCTGACTCAAAAGTGGGTGAACAACATATTTAAACAAAATTTTATAAATGCAATAGTTTCCGAGTTACAGGTGATTTACTCAACAGTGAGAACCTCAAAGTAGCAGTAAGTCTCTTCTAACGGCTCCTGAAACACACAAACAGACAGATCTGCATGCCTTGAACAATTTATCATCTTTTATAGATAAGGTATCTTTTAAAAGTAACAGCAAGTCTCTGGGCCTTGTACTTTTGGAGGAAAAATTATTCACATGGACAAGGACACGTATACCACAGAGTGATGTCATAATGTCAACTGACCGACAAGTTAGCTGACATAAAAAATAAGGCTAACAAGGTTCGCTAATAAGTAATTGAGAAAATCTGGATTATTATTATTATTTTGCATCCAGACATTGATTCAGATCAGTTAAAATTTAATGCGATCTAAGTCAGGACAAGCCCAGCTTATGACTTTTTAAAGAAAGATCCAAGCAGTAATATTTATGTAATCCTACAAACAGACAAATGGTCATGAAAACAATACTTCCTTGGTGGAGATAATAAATGTGTGTACCAATAAAATACAACTCTTTCTTTACATTCTAGTGAATGAAAAAGATAAAAATAGTATACATGCTTTCTTGTTACAAGCATATATTCACCAACTAAATGTGGTTTGCTTTTGATAAGTATACTTGCTTTCTTCCAGTACTGGCAACACATTTTAAATAAGAGAGCAGTCATTTACAACCACAAGAAACATACAGATGATGGGCTATTAATTACATGGTCTTCAGATAACATAAACACTTGCAACGGGGGAGCAGATAAGCCTTCCCTCAGATTTGAGGGGTTGGTATGGTATAATTCCTAGGACTGTCATGGTTTTTTATATTAATAAGGGAAATTCGTTTACCAACCAAATATATGAAGAAATCAATGAAGCAAATGAAGAAATCATGTATTAGGGTAGCATCCCCTAATTATTATGTTATTCCTTTAATGACCAATAGTGAAATAATTCTTTATGATCATGTTTGTTTCACAAGGATGGCCAAATGCTAGTAACACATATCAAACATATTCTGATTTTGTAATCAAGTCCTTTATACACTTGTTTGTCTTAGAATCAGTAAAATTGCAATTATATTGCACTTGATGTCACATAACTAGTTGTAAAGATCTTTATTATCATGTTATGTCAAGGGTGATAGTAATATCTTAAGTGATATTTAGCAAACATGCAATTTTTAGTTTTCAAGGATTTTTGGATACTGTAATCAATACCTTTAGCCCTCTGTCCTTTACTCACTTGCGGGGCCACGGTGGCAGAGTGGTAACACTCTCGCCTCCCACCTCTGCGGCCGGGGTTCGATCCCCGTCGTGGCCGTAAGTGGGAAAGCTGGTAGTTGCTTGCCGTTGGTCGGCAGTTTACAGTACAGAACCCTAGCGAACTATATGTACTGGTTTCCTCTGCCCTTCCAACTACCTGTCGTGATATGACCTGTACAGTGTTGAAAGCGACGTAAAACCCCAAATAAATAAATAAATTTACTCACTTGCTTATTTGGACTTTTTTTAAAGTGTAATTGGTTAGATCAAGATTAAGTGTTGTAATTGATTTTTATTAGATTATACATAATTTTCTGGAGGCAGATTTGACCTGGTGATTCTTTAATGTTGTTCAATTTGACTGGTGGCTTTTATCTTTGGGGACAATTTGATGGGTTCCGATTTGGTAAAGGGCCAATTTGTCTATCGTTCATACAAGTATTCTCTAATTATCACTGGCATCAAGATGCATATTTAAGAAATGATTTGGTGTGGGTGATTCCTTTAAGTAATTTTTTGAATGAACTTCACTTCAAGGTTGCAAAAAATATAATTAACATATTCATTATTTATGGTGAAGATACAATATAACTCTGTTTTTGACACTATAAATTTTAAAATGTTATTTACCACAGGTTTCAGGGGCCACGGTGGCAGAGTGGTAACACTCTCGCCTCCCACCTCTGAGGCCGGGGTTCGATCCCCGGCACGGCCTCAAGTGGGAAAGCTGGTAGTTGCTTGCTGTTGGTCGGCAGTTTACAGTACAGAACCCTAATGAACTCTATGTACTGGTTTCCTCTGCCCTTCCAACTACCCGTCATGATATGACCTGTACAGTGTTGAAAGCGACGTAAAACCCCAAATAAATAAATAAATTACCACAGGTTTCATGAAAGCTGTAACAAACTTCATCATTTAGTCTACTCACAGTTAACTAAATATGATTGTGTATATAATAGACACTGTACTGCTTCCCTGCATAAGTTGGCCGCAGGCATAAGTTGGCCGCCCTCACCACAGCTTCACAGGGCTTTAACATGAGTGGCCTACTAAACTCTGAAACCATCTATCACTGTTAAACTTATTATATGCAACAGTTTTCATTGGGTTACAATAACCTACTTGTCTTGCTGGAGCCTGTCGATGAGCCGCAGGCAACTTATGACTGCGGCCAACTTATGCAGGGTAGCAGTAGAGAAATAGGGAACAGACATTAATCCCCTCCGCAGTTGCAAGGTACCTTAATTGTTTAGGCATTTTATGATTCAGTTTAGACAAATGACCTCTGACCAACCAATCACAGATCTGGTCATGGAACATTTAACAGTTTCAAAATCTTAGGTTACATTGATTTTGGGCGCCATTAGAATGACACAGAAAGAAAAAATTTAGTGTAACAAATACTTAGTTTTATGTGGATTATTACGTGTTGTAACAAGTTATAATTTAAACATCATCATGCCAAGTTCAAAGAAGCTTCCAGCTGTAAAATGAAAGTGATGTCTTCTGCAAGGGCTTGACTTGGGTGGATCATATTTGCAACCTTCTACTAATGTGAGTACACAGCCCTCCACCTCTCAAGCCCCAGACCCTTCTTCAGATGCATCAAATAACAACGCTATACCCGCCATGATCCAGAAACTGGACAACTCCAACAAGGCATTGGCTGTGAGCCTTGGCAGGTGGAGCAAAGGTCATTCACTTCAACGTCATCACTACTTTAACTTTTGCCAATCAGAATATGGCATTTAGTCAAGTGTTGTGATGTCATCACCTCTGTACCAATCAATATACAAGTGACATTGTCAACCCTTCAGATGCCTACATTATAAGACATCATCATCCATCAACCAATCAAATGCCTGCATCCTGTGACATCCCTGAACCAATTAATATGCAAATGACCTCATCAACCAATCAGATGCATGCATCACCCCTCAACCAAACAAATGCTTGCATCCCGTGACATCCTTCAACTGATCCACATGCAAATGACATCATCAAGTAATCAGATGCCTGCATCACGCATCAACCAATCAAATGCCTGCATCCTATGACAACAATCAGACAGCACCATTTAGTAACAGGATGTGACATCATCACCACTCAACCAGTCGTACTGAAAACAGAAGTGTCCTGAATCACTGCAGTATGTGTGTACAATGCCCACTATATACTAAACTGAAAATAAAAGTTAGTTGGTCTAACAAAGAAAAGTTGATTCATTGGTAAAACAAAGAAAGTTTGTTAGATTTAACAAACTAAGTTGGTTCCTCAAACAAAGCATACAGGTTACTCCAACTGAAGTCATTGGTTTGTACTACCAGATGACTTGGTTTATCCAGCCAAGTGAGTTACTTGAACTAAATATAAACAACGAATGGCACATTCTCAAACTCAAACTTAGCTGGACCAAACAGGTTTCTTAGTTTTAGAAACTAAGGTGTTAGTTAAAATTTCTTTTAACAAACATATCTTAGTACTATCTACCAACTTTATATACTTATGTCCTTATAGCACTACAGTTGAACTCTGCTTCAGCATAAGTACCTGAAAAAATAGATGATTTCAGAAACATTCCCTTTTTCATTCATGGATCATCAGGACAGATTGCAGAGAAAATCAATGATCCTGAATCCTTATACTGTAAAAGGACTCAGCAAAGAACTCTCAGAACAATAAACATTTAACTCTTGATATATTTAAAGTCTTATACTGCAGTTTGGGGGTTTCTTCCTGTTTGCAATGTATAGCAAGTTATAACAAAATTTTACCAAAGACTTTTCATCAAGTTTGACAAGTGTCAGTGTAAATCACCTTCTTCACTTATTGCCAAGAGTATGTTCCAATTTGTTACCACTTTATCATTAACTCTAAACATTGATTTTAACCCTTACTAAATAGGTTTTGTTATTTTTATTTTCACCCAATGAAGTGCTTCAAAGATCACAAATGAGAAAATTTGAATGATTTGGCTTTTAGGAATTAAATATGTGAAAGACAAGTGTATGACTGTTTTATAACAGTTAGCATCCAAAATTAAAGATTGCTTGTTTTGTACTTTATAGATTTCAGCAAACTTTATTACATAATAAAAAGGTGATACGATCATTATGGGAACCAGATCAGGCTGATGTTCGTCACGTAAAAATCTAGACCAAGTTTGTCCTCGTATTTCAAGTGCAACAAAGATAAATCTTGCTCATACGTACATCGCATATTCCGAGATGAGAAGACACACAGCTTCGAATATCTTCTCAGATTAAAGTAAACAAACAGTAATGGGGAAAACATTCAGTTTCAGTTTGTGCAATAATTATAATGTGTAATAATTATAATAAAAATAATTATAGGTGTTCTTCTCTTTTTCATGCTACTTAGAATAATATATGTTATATAAAACCCAATATTTATACTGGTGCTGGACCCTGCATTATTTACACCACCATCTTGAAGTTCCAAATGCACTACCCAGTGGTGGAGATCACTCGGCTAAGATAAATTTGTGTTCCGCAGAAGATTTCTGATTCATTTGGCCTCTCTTCTGCATGCACCTACACACTCAATGTACAAAGCCAAACTCCATTAAATAGAAATCGGATGAACTAGAGGTTCTTCCTAAAAGTTGTACAAAAGGGGAAATTCTATCACCTTTTGGACTAATATGATTAATTTTACTTGAGATGGAGTGAGGAGTGGTAGATGGCCAGCAGCGATATCAGAGTTAGTCCAAGTAAAGCAGTGAGAGCAGCAATTGGGATGGTGGGTGTAGCAGCAATGAAGATGGGGAGTTGGCTAACAATGATTGTCCAAGACAGGGGGCGTTTGCCAGGATGTACTATTTATTATAAAATATTGTTACAACCCCCTCTTGGAGCCTCATTTTTCTCAGTGCAATCATATGTTGTTATCATAGAAATCGTATGGTTGTTATTGAGAAAACATGAGGCTCCAGTCGGGGATTTTCTAGCAATCTTTTTTAAATAAAGACATCCTGGCCATTGCCGCTTGCTTTTGACAATTAAATACTGGCTAACTCCCCTTCCTTGTTGCCAGCTCCCACTCCTCTTTAAAAGTTGGACAGGAAAGTCATCTACGCTTGCTTCTGTTAACTGAGTAAACATGATGCTCCAGGTGGGGGTTTTCTAGCAATAACCCCCCCCCCCCCCCTAGAAGTCCGAGTTTTAGAATGACCCTGAACTAGATCCACATATTTATTTTAACGGATAATTTTTATAGAGTGTATGAAAATTCCGTCTGTTTACTTCTGCCGAGTGTTATAAAATATTTAAATTAGGTAAATATGTTGAAATTCTGCTATTTAATATTTATTTTCCTTTCGCAAGGACTGCAATTTGGTGCGTGATATCGTGGTATATGTCATACGTTGAACTCGCGACTTAGGAACTTTGTCAAAAACTTCAGAGTGTCTTCAGAACGGTATCCGGAGGGGAATCTGGTCATTTCGGCCCGTTTGAAAGTCTGCACCCTGCAAACTCGGCCCATACAAACTATACTGCCTGGCCACCAATTATGGTCACGTCTGTGTAGGAAAATTAATTCCTGTGCTTCAATAAATGAAAATAACACTACAGATATTATATAGTCAAGTATCCTTGATTCGAGGGTCTTGTTGATTCGAGTATGGCCGTTTTTCTTGGATATAAGAGCATCTATTTTCATTTTTTATAACATAAAATGGTGCTTTGGTATTTATAGTGTTATAAAACACATCCAAATTGCTGCAAAATAAAATATTTTGACGTGAAATAAACCCTTAACTAAAACGTTAAAACTCGCGAATCATCAAGACGTAAGGCTAATTAGTGTGTGTTTATTTTACTAATCCAAAGTTTTGCCTTCGTTTCAGCACAATCAATTTCCTCTGTACATGTACATTGCACCAAAAATGCCCTATTATCACCCAAACAACTGGAATTTCTTCATACCAATTATGGTCACCCCATTATTTTAGCCACTGATATAACAGAAAATAATGTTTGATCTGTGGTGCTCTGCAAATATAACTTAATGTTTAGCCTTTAAAAATATATTTTAATAATCTTTTGTTATTTAGAATAGGATTACTCTAGCTGTTTACAATTACTTCATGTTTTCCTCACCATGGCATTTTCTTTTATTTGACTGGCTGGGGGTGACCATAATTGGTACACTGACCATAATTGGTGGCAAGGCAGTAAGCCTTATTAAGGTAGTTGGGTTAAACAAAGTTTCACGTAAATTATTTGACTTTTAAGCAACATTTCCGTCAATAAAATATTGTAAGGGAACCCCACGGAATTCTGTGACCTCATATTTTTGTGTATACATGAACATAAATGAATTGTGTAAGTCTATGAAATTGAAATGTTAATTCGTCAACTAAGTACATTTCCAGGTAAAATACTTGATCTCCAGGCAGCATCTCCAATCTCCAATTAGATCTTTTTATGTCAGCTGACTTGTCAGTCAGCTGACATTATGTCATCACTCTGCGGCGTGGGCGTACGCGTCCACGTGAACAACTTCTTCTCCAAAACTACAAGGCCTAGAGACATGCTGTTTTTTTTAAAAGATACCTTATCTATCGAGGATGAAAAATTGTTCAAGGCATGCAAATCTGTCTGTTCGTCTGTTTGCTAGAGACATTACAAGGGGGGTACCCCCACCAAAAGTGTGAAAATTTCAACTTTTTATCACAATTTTCTCAGTGACTATTGCAGGGATTTCTCTCATATCTTGCATATATGTACTAGGCCAGAGGTAGATTCTCTTGTGTGAGTATGAGACCTGGATCTGTCTTACTTTTTTTTTAATAAATTTTTTTAATAATTTTTAATGCATTAAAATTCATGAAATCATGCACTAAATCACTTATAACTTCAAAAGTGTTGCATTTACAGCATTTTGTGAAAATATGTTGTTCAGCTACTTTTTTCATAGCTACAATATGGTGAGTAAGTTGGGTGTCTGTCTCAATAGCTAAGTGAGTAATAGCTACTTTTGGGCTTTTCAGTAACTTCCATTATAAGTAAAATCACTTGTAACTTAAAAACTATTGCATTTAGAGAATTTCGTATAAATATGTTATTCAGCTACTTTTGGGTCAGCTATAACATAGTGAAATTTCAGACCTGTAGCTCATGACATAGCTGAGTAATAGCTACTTTTAGGTTATCACTGTTGAGTAAATCGCTTATAACTTGAAAACTATTGCATTTAGAGAATTTCGTATAAATATGTTATTCAGCTACTTTTGGGTCAGCTATAACATAGTAAAATTTCAGACCTGTAGCTCATGGCATAGCTGAGTAATAGCTACTTTTAGGTTATCACTGTTGAGTAAATCACTTATAACTTGAAAAGTGTTGCATTTAGAGCATTTTGTTAAAATATGTTATTCAGCTACTTTTTTCATAGCTTCAATATGGTGAGTAAGTTGGGTGTCTATCTCAATAGCTAAGTGAGTAATAGCTACTTTTGGGCTTTTCAGTAACTTCCATCATGAGTAAAATCACTTGTAACTTAAAAACTATTGCATTTAGAGAATTTCGTATAAATATGTTATTCAGCTACTTTTGGGCCAGCTATAACATAGTAAAATTTCAGACCTGTAGCTCATGGCATAGCTGAGTAATAGCTACTTTTAGATTATCACTGTTGAGTAAATCACTTATAACTTGAAAACTATTGCATTTAGAGTATTTTGTTTCAATATGTTATTCACCTATTTTGGGGTCAGCTATAACATAGTGAAGTTTCAGACCTGTGGCTCATTTCATAGCTGAGTAATAGCTACTTTGAAGTTCTCACTGTTGAGTAAATCAGTTATAATTGGAAAACTATTGCATTTACAGAAATTTGTGCAAATATGTTATTCAACTACTTTTGGGTCAGCTATAACATAGTGAAATTATAGACCTATAGCTCATGGCACAACTGAGCAATAGCTATTCTCAGGTACTGACTGTTGAGTAAATCAGCTATAACTTGAAAAATATTGCATTTGGAGTATTTTGTTAAAATATATTGTTCACCTACTTTTGGGTCAGCTATAACATAGTGAAATTACAGACCTATAGCTCATGGCATAGCGGGGCAATAGCTATTTTCAGGTTCTCACTATTGAGTAAATCAGTTGTAGCTTGAAAACTATTGCATTTACAGTAGTTTGCTTAAATATGTTGTTCACCTACTTTTGGGTTAGCTATAACATAGTAAAATTTCAGACATGTAGCTCATTGCATAGCTGAGTAATAGTTCCTTTGAGGTTCTCACTGTTGAGTAAATCAGTTGTAACTTGAAAACTATTACATTTAGAGTAATTTGTTAAATATGTTATTCACAGAATTTTTGGTCAGCTATAACATAGTGAAATTGCAGACCTCTATGTCATGGCATAGCTGAGCAATAGCTACTTTCAGGTTCTCACTGTTGAGTAAATCATTGTATCCACTGGATAGCCGCAGTGTGTAGAGAGAGATTTCACCATTACTGCTCTGATGAAAAAAAATATTATAGCTAGCTTTCTTAAGTTTGCAGTATATATTAATAACCATAAAATGTTGTCTGGGAATATTTTTGGCCTCATTTTGAGAAACAAGATGGCCGCCACAGGTGTTTTTTGTCAGTCATGAAAAGTGCTTATATCTCCCTTATTATTGATCCTAGAGGTTTGGGATGATAAACCAACCTGTAGGAAATCATGGGGTGGGAATCTTTTGGTGTGGTCAGATTTGACCTTCAATGACCCCTCCTTCAAGGTCAAACAAGGATAGCCAAACTTAAAAGTGCTTATAACTCGCTTATTATTGGTCCCAGAGGTTTGGGATGGTAAACAGACAGGAAATCATGGGCTGTGAATCTGTTGATATGGTCCGATTTGACCTTGGAACCCTCCTTCAAGGTCAAATGAGGATAGCGAAAATTGAAAGTGCCTACAACTCGCTTATTATTGGTGACAGAGATTTGGGATGGTAAACCATCCCATAGGAAATCATTGGCTCGGAATCTTTTGGTATGGTCAGATTTGACCTTTGGACCCCTCCTTCAAGGTCAAATGAGGACAGCCAAGCTTAAAAGTGCTTATAACTCATTTATAATTGGTCCTAGAGGTTTGGAATGGTAAACCATAGGAAATCATGGGCTGGGAATGTATTTGTGTGGTTAGATTTGACCTTGGACCCCTTCTTCAAGGTCGAACGAGGATATTGCATTTGTAGTATTTCTTTAAATATGTTTTAACCTATTTCTTACACTTAAACAATTACCTTGTTATTTTCCTTCATAATACCATTTACAGGGCACAACTTTTTTATCCTTTTCTTCTGTCAGCTTCGGAATTTCTTTCGAACTTGCTGTTCAGTTACCATTTACTGTATTTCTGTACCGCCCTTTTCCTGATAATTATTCTGTCCTATAATCACCTTCACAAATCAAAAACACTCAGTCAGCTGACACAGTGCCCGTTCACGGGCACTCTCCTCTTGTTTTGAACAAAGTTTTGTGTACAGATATTATATTTGTTTTGTTATAATGAACTAGATGGCTTATTTCTGTATTTAAGTAATATTCAGATGTTTATTTTAGAAAATATAAAAATATAACTGTTTGGAACAGATTACATGGACACTGTTGACTGTTGTGGAACATATTAAAGTAAGAGATATTTGTATATTTGCAATTTCAAATTAAGTTTGCCATGTGTTGCAAAGCTGTCAAGACCGATCGACTGAATGGACATATCGACATTACGATCATCTATAAATTAACTAGAGTGTAGTTCAAGCTGTTATTCTAAACTACACTTTATGAATGTTTAATAATTCTAACATTATGTTTATTTCAGAGTGTCTTCGGACCTGCCCCTTACGGTTCTCAGTTCTTTATATTTAAGAACTGGCAAGGGTGTACTTCTTGATTTCAGAACTGTCACATTTTTATCTCCCGCCAGGCTTTAGCCCAGGAGGGAGATTATGAAATGATGCCTGTGTGTGCGTGCGTGCGTTAGTTAGTCACGCAGATTTCTCCAAAACTACAGGGGTGTGGCATGGTAACATGACCCATTTGTACCTACCCTCAAAAACTTGAGTCAAGCTTGCCAACCAAAGCATATAAAATGAAATGGTTCTCATTAAAATATGCCTTAATGATGGGCACTTGTGGAGAGACAACTTCAGGTCCACTGGATTAGCCGTTTTTTTATGAGAAAGGAATATGTTACCAAAATTCACCATTTTTTCACAAAAATTTGTTCACTCTGAAAAAAGTAAAGTTTTAAAATGTGTATAATGCATACAAATCTCTTAATAAATGCTAAAAAACAATACTTTTATGAAAGCGTATTATCTCACGTTTGATTTGGTATATAAAGCTCAAACCTACCTTCAATACTTTTTAAACTACAAGCTCTTGAGTATGTGCTGGTAGATATGGAAATTTAGGTTTGAAAATTGGGTGACTTTGTTGGAGCACTCACTACAATAACATTTTTTTTGTCTTTTTCTGACATTTTTAGTCAAATGATAGCCTAAAGTCTTTGGTTAAATGTGGTCAAGATTTAAAGTCATTATCCCAATGCATCTCTGAGTATATTTGAATTAAAATATTAAATTCTGTTGTCCGAAACGCCCTGTCACATCTGAAGAGGCCACCTTTAAAAAAAAAACAGGAGCTGCAGAACCAAACAAAGATGCTGTTTAGAAGGAACAACATGTGCATTATAATGCCTGAAAATATAAACCTTTAATGGTTTTCTTCAACAGAATGACAGGCAAAAGTTTCTGTCCGAAACAGAAAATGTCACATCTGAAGAGGTTTAGTTTAACCTATGAAGATGTATTGTCATGATTGATAGTTTTAAAAACAATATTTCAGCTTTATTTTATATTATTTTGTTTTAGGGAATATGTAACTGTGTACAGACATGAAAGGTTATTGGAAAAAGTCCCTAATATACAAATGAGGATGCCTACTTTTAAAAATTTACACTTTCTTTACAAATGTAAATTTTACTTCCAGTGACACGGATAGATGAAATCAATGATCACTATTATGATTTACCATGAAAGTCAAATGCACTTAGTTGCAATACAGTTCAGAAAAAAGGCTATTGGAAGATCGCTTCTGGAATAGTTTGACACCAATGGAACTCTTCAGATGTGACCAAATGCTCTTCAGATGTGACATATTGCTCTTCAGATGTGACTTTAAATAATTTTGTCTCAACGTTTTCCCCATTCTTTACCTTGTGCAAATCCTTTATACAAAGGTCCACAATTTCCAATATGTTGTCACATATTAGAATAAAAAGAACTCTGAAATGTTGACCTTATACAACATGTCACATCTGAAGAGCTCTAACCAATTAGACAATTGCTAATGCAGTTGGCAAGACTGGCCCACCAAACAACAGAAAAAGTCATTCTGTGTTTCCACCAACAGGACCAGTCTAGTACTGTCCATTCGCTATGTGGGTAGAACACTTCCTTCCTGTCTAAACAGTGTGACATCATACCATCTTTTTCAGTGTCTAAACCTATTTAGACCCCTGGTAAGCTGACAGTGGCGTCAGTTTGGAGGGCCTTACCTGTTCATTGGGTAAGGTAATAACTTATATGCAATACAAAAGAGATGTTCCAGGAGGGGATGCCTCTCCGACCCTTAAGTCTGTCTCTGTGGAAACTAACCATGAGACAAGTGAGATTCTCTGCTATTGATGGGTGAATTTCCCAATTTGTCTGCAATGGCTGACCTGTAGCCATCAACTGTACTTGGCCGCAACTTCCTGTGTTGGAATAGATTCAACAGGAAGTCAGCACCCTTTGCCCTGAAGTCCACCTGATTACTGTGGCACCACTTTGTAAAAATGGTTCACCTAGCCTCATAGACTGATTTGGTTGAGACTATCTGAGGAGCTGTAATTCGTGCTGCCACTGCCTCAGAGAAACCTTGCTCATTGATAACTGAGGCTCCAGGAGCCAGACATTGAGATTTAGGTTTGGTAGAATCCGGTGAGGGATGTGACTGAATGGCTGGGTTAGCAGATTGGGCAGGTACAGTGGAATTTGACCTGACATGGTCACTAGGTCCCAAAACCAGGGCATGGTGGACCACCCTGGAGCAATCAGAATAATTCTGTTGCACAGATAGTCCTGAAACTTCTCCAGCACTTTGCCCAAGATGGCTACTGGTGGGAAGGCATGAGGGTCCAGATCCTTCCACAGCAGACCAGTGCAACCTGCTTTCTGAAGGGAGCAGGTTCCCCTTATAGTGTGCTCTCCTAAGTTAGTGCCCCACCCTTCTTTTGATACATCTGTAAAGATTGGCAGAGCACACCTGAGTGTAGTGGTAGACCTTGAAGAACATTTTCTTCGTATGGTCATCACTTTAGCTGAGGAGGGAGTGACCTGGGGATAGGGATCACCTTTTCTAGTGATTCTGGAACCTTCCAATTCCTTTTCAGGTGCCACTGTATAGGTCTCGTATGTATCCATCACAGTTGGACCTGTTTTTCTGTAGCTTTCAGTAGCCCTTATCAGGGACATCAGCTGCTTGACCTGACAGGTTGATTTGGAGAGCAGTTCCTGAATGTTTGCGTTCAAGGTTTGCCAGCGCTGTAGGGTGGGCGACAGGGTCTGACCTTGCCCTCCTTGAGGTTGAACTGATAACGTATGAGGTTGAACACTTAAGTGGTTTGGGGTCCAGTTCTGATTTTTTTCCTGTTTACCAACCTAGCTCCTGACACAGAGCTACTAGAGTATGTGTATGCTGGAGATAGGTTTGGTGGGATCTGGCTCTGACCAACCAGTCATCTAAGTACTGATAGATTCTTATACCCTGTGTAAAACCATCAATTTGACCTTCATCACTACTGTAAATTCCATGGGTGTTGTGAATTGGTGGGACTGACCCTGGATGTGAAAATGTTCAGTCTGGCAGATTTATAATACCAATAGGAAATTGAACTGGAATCCTTGTCTTGTCAATCCTGAGATTTGGCAGTCCCGGTATACTGGTTACATTGCAAACCAGTAGCCCCCAAACTCCTAGAAGGGTAGCCTTCAACTAGTGTGAGGTTGAGTTTATCCAACTTCTTACATAACCAGTCATCTGTCGGTATGTTGACTGAATTAGATTTTTTATTTTACATCATGTTCAACAGCCAGGGTCATGCTAGTTGGTCAAGATTATGCTCTGTAAACCACTGGGCAGTGGTAAATAACTACCAACTTTCCAACATGAAGTACCTGGCTGAGATTCAAACCGATGACCTCAGAGGTTAAAGGTGAGCACTCTAACTTCTACACCACTGAGCCCCCTGCATGTTGACTGAAATCTTTCCAACTGGTTGCAGTTTTGATCCTGCAAAGGGGAGGTCATCAGCCTCTGAAGTAGCTGTATCCAGATTGGGGATATGCTTCCAACCCATGTAGGAGTCTAATGCCTCTCTCATTGTCTCTCTGTAGGTTTGCTCCTCTGAAACAGCTTGGTCAATGTTGGCTGAAGTCGGACCCTGATCTAGGTCAGACTGCTCCATTTCTTCTGCTGGGCAAACAGTATGTGGTCAGTCAGTGGGGTTGACATTCGAATCAGTGTCCATCTAGGTAAGCTGCCTGGCTGCCTCTGTAACAAGTGTACTGGACACCTGTCGCTGCATAGCAGGGACCTGGTCGGTGGACTGGGGTCAGTCAACAGGCTGAGGTAGGTGCACATCAACAGGCTGAGGTCTGTCAAAAAGCTGAGTTGGTGTAATAAAAGGATCAGCTGCCTTCACTGCACCAGCTGGTGGAGCCCTTGTTGGTGTCACTTTCACAGTCTGAAAGATCAGTTACGGTAGAAAGCTTCTGGCCAACAGCATTGCCTCCAGCCTTGAGAAATGTTCCGACCATTTCTGATCTAGAGCTTCTAATTTATTGTCAGTTGACGGCTTGGAAGACTTAGAAGGCCTTGAATGCTTTTTGGCCTTATCCTTGTCTTTGGCCAATGTCTTCTTAGGTGATTTCTGCTTCTTCTGTTCATTCAGAGACCCCAAAACTGAGACTACAGTTGAATTTATTAGGGTTTAACTAGTATCAGCAGCAGCAGATGTGTCAGACTTGCCATCTTGTTTTTCTATCTTCAGTTTATAAGATGATGTGGCCAGTTATGCTTGCTGATCAGTGGTTAGGATATTACTGCGAGAACAGTCTTCTTTCAAAACACAATGGTTGCTGCACTTACCCTTGTCATGATAACATACACAGTGGGTTGTTACTATTAAAGGTTGGCATTAAATGATCTCATGTCCCTCTCTTCTGTCCCGGTGATACCGTGTTGAGAAGTAACAATCACTATATGTAGAAAATATGAAATTAAGGTTCAAATCTGCAAACAATCAGCAAATTCTTCAATTTCTGAAAGCTTCCCAAAAACACATCTGCACAGTACACGTACCACATGGAAAAGATGATGTGACGTCACACTGACTAGACAGGAAGGAAGTATGTCACATCTGAAGAGCCACTTTTATTTCATCTAAAACTGACACACATGTTGCCAGTTATAATTATTTATTACTTTCTTGGTGCAATATAAACATTTCTAAGCTTTAACAAGAAAATAAACACTAAAATTTTTAAAAAGTCACATCTGAAGAGCTATAAGTCACGTCTGAAGAGCATGTGTCACATCTGAAGAGTTTGCTTTGGAGACCTGTATAATGTGAAACCTGTACAATCATCCTAGCATTGGTTCTTTTAGAGGTAGACCACCTTTAGGTTAACACCTGCAAAAAGTTTCAACTTTTTGGACATAGTACTTTTCTTTTTACAAGAAACGAAATGTGTTTTTTCAATAGGTGCTAAATATGCAACAATAGAAAGCTGTCAAAAAATTTAACCAAGTTTTCATACATTGTTAACTTCATTCATATATGTTAGGGTGCTCAGTATAGTATTGGCAAAACACAAAACATGCTTGGTAATTAAGCTTTAAAATTATTAAAAATGAGAATTTCATGACGTGTCACATCTGAAGAGTTTCCAGACACACCTTTATATTCTTCAAGTTAAAATATACAAAACGGCAAAAAGTTATCTTTTCATTATTGGAAGTAGATACTAGGGTCATAGTAGTATCTAAATAAACAGTTAGGTTTAATCTCCTAAAGACTTTAAAATTTCACCTCCAGTAAACACTTTTGGGTCATGTTATCATGCCACACCCCTACAGCTACAGATTTTTTGTAAATTAGTTGTCCCAATGAATTTTCACGCCCTTGAAAATTTTTTTGGTTTTATGGACTTAGGCCTAAAGATAAGTGAGTAATAGCAATCTTAGCTACTTGGAGTAAAGGGCTCATAACTCAAAAACTATTGCAGTTACAGCTTTTTCTTAAAATATGATGTTGAGCTACTTTGTCCTTAGCTATAAGATGGTACATAGTTTGGGGTCCCATTGCATGCCATAAGTGAGTAATAGCTATTTTCTTATTTGTAGCAAAATAATGACATAAGTAAATGTCAAATATCTTCAAAAGTATTAAAGTTAGGAAATTCTTTTCAAATATGTTATTCATCTACTTATTGATAAGCTATCACATAGTAAAGTTTCAGATGTGTTGCACATTGGATAGCTGAGTAATAGCTATTTTGAAATTCTACAGTTGAGTAAATCCATTGTAACTCCAAAACTATTGCAGTTACAGTATTTTCCTAAAATATGTCATTCAGCTACTTTGTCCTTACCTATAAGATGGCATATAGTTTGGGGTTCTATTGCATGCCATAACTTCCATAAGTGAGTAATAGCTATTTCCTTATTTGAAGCAAAATAATGACATAAGTAAATGTCAAATATCTTCAAAAGTATTAAAATTAGGGAATTCTTTTCAAATATGTTATTTTAGTTAGAGTATTTTCCTAAAATATGTTGTTCAGCTACTTTGTCCTTAACTATAAGATGGCATATAGTTTGGGGTTCTATTGCATGCCATAAGTGAGTAATAGCTATTTTCTTATTTGTAGCAAAATAACAACATAAGTAAATGCCAAATATCTTCAAAAGTATTACAGTTAAATCTTTCAACATGTTATTCATCTAGTTTTTGGTAAGCTATCACATAGTAAAGTTTCAGACCTATTGCATATTGGATAGCTGAGTAATAGCTACTTTGAAATTCTGACTGTTGAGTAAATCCATAGTAACTCAAAAACTACTGCAGTTACAGTATTTTGCTAAAATAATTTGTTCAGCTACTTTTTCCTTGACTATAAGATGGCATATCATTTGGGGTTCCATTGCATGTCATAAGTGAGCAATAGCTATTTTCATATTTGTAGCAAAATTATGATGGAAATAAATGTCAAATACCTTCACAAGTATTAAAGTTAGGCAAATCTTTTCATTTGTTATTCATCTTGTTTTTGATAAGCTTACTTTCCTGTGTCCTTTATATTTTTGTTGCTTTTGCAGATCTAGGTCAATAGCTAGGCAATTTCTTCTACATAAGTCATTCACCTACTTTTGGGTGATCTACTACATAGTTAAGTTGCAGATCTATAGCTTTTTGCATAGCACACTCAAATGAGTAAATGTATTTTATCTCTAAAAGCATTATAGGTAGGCAATTTCTTCTAAATAAGTCATTCACCTACTTTTGGGTGATCTACCACATAGTGAAGTTGCAGAACTGTAGCTCTTTGGATAGCCGAGTAATAGCTATTAAAATGAGTAAATGTCTTTTATCTCTAAACGTATTACAAGTAGGCAATTGCTTCTAAATAAGTCATTCACCTACTTTTAGCTGATCTACCACACAGTGAAGTTTCACATCTATAGCTCTTTGCATAGCTCAGTCATAACTACTAAAATGAGTAAATGTCTTTTATCTCTAAAAGTATTACAGATAGGCAATTTCTTCTAAATAAGTCATTCACCTACTTTTGGGTGATCTACTTAATAGTGAAGTTTCAGATCTATAGCTCTTTGCATAGCTCAGTCATAGCTACTAAAATGAGTAAATGTAAATCTGTAAAAGTATTGCATACACGCAATTTCTTCTGCATAAGTCATTCACCTACTTTTGGGTGATCTACCACATAGTGAAGTTGCAGATCTATAGCTTTTTGCATAGCACACTCAAATGAGTAAATGCGTTTTAAGTATAAAAGTATTGCATGCACGCAATTTCTTCTAAATAAGTCATTCACCTACTTTTGGGTGATCTACCACATAGTTAAGTTGCAGAACTGTAGCTCTTTGGATAGCTGAGTAATAGCTACTAAAATGAGTTAATGTCTTTTATCTCTAAAAGTATTACAGGTAGGCAATTTCTTCTAAATAAGTCATTCACCTACTTTTGGGTGATCTACCACATAGTGAAGTTGCAGAACTGTAGCTCTTTGGATAGCTCAGTAATAGCTATTAGAATTAGGATTAGGAAGTTGATACTTGGTAGGGACATTGGTTTAGGGGTGTAGGTGTGCAACCTCATGGTGTGACCATGATTTGACGTTTCAGACGTTGTCATAGTGACCTTGACCTTTAAATCTTTTCCAGGCTATGTCTCGGAAACCATAAGGTGCAGGAAGTTGATACTTTGCATGGACATTGGGTAGTGGTTGTAGGTGTGCAACGTCATGGTGTGACCTTGAGTTGACCTTTGACCTTGCTGTAGTGACCTTGACCTATAAGATCTTTTCCGGGCTATATCTTTTAAACCGTATGGTGTATGAAGTTGACACTTGGTAGGGATATTGGTTGGTGGTTGTAGGTGTGCAACGTCATGGTGTGACTTTGATTTGACCTTGCTGTAGTGACCTTGACCTATAAAATCTTGTCTGGGCTATATCTCAGAGCGTAAGGTGTAGGAAGTTGATACTTCTTAAGGACATTTGTTGGGAGTTATAGGTGTTCAGCATCATGGTGTGACCTTGATTTGACCTTTGACTTTACCATAGTGACCTTGAGTGTGAACATCTTGTCCAGGCTATATCTTGGAAACATGTTACAATCTTGTCCGGGCTCTTGAATTCTGTAAGGTGTAGAAGGTTGACACTTGGTAGGGCCATTGATTAGGGGGTGTAGGTGTGGATCATGGTGTGACCTTTAACTTTGGCTCTGCCAAAGTGTATTCACCTGCCATATTTGAGACATGTTTCTCTTATGACAAAGATATATGGATTGCTGCAACTGAATCTTTTATATACTTTTACATAATTGTTCTGTTTCCATTGAAATCTATACTCCAATTAATAAATTTTACAGCTTCGTAACTTTTAGTTTACTGATTAATGCTGTCATCGTGCTATTGAATTAGCTTGTTTTAAAACTTTATCTTTACATAAAGTTTCTTTGTCTTAGACTTATTTTCTCTACTTAAACATTATTTCGACCTTTATATAACTGACACTGCTCTGAAAGTCTACCCCATATACCGTACTGTTTTAATATTTCAGTATCTAATAGTGTTGAAAACTATTTCCCCAGGTATCTCCAATGTTATTTTTACCTTAGTAAAAACCTGTTTCCTATTTTAATATCTGACATAGCTAAACAAGTGGTGTGTTTCAGATCATGGCCAATACACTGGGAGTTGTAGTAGTTGGAGTGGGTATAGCAGGTAAAGTAAGAATCAGAGACCTACTTCAGTCAGCTCCATCCATCCCAGAACTCAGCAGGCTGAAGTTAGAGGGATTTGTCTCCAGGTTAGTATAAATACACTTGGGGAGGGATTAATTCATTTACATGTATAAACACAATTGGGGAGGGATTAATTAATTTACACGACCCCATTACACAACTTCTTTGATAATGCGCCAATCACTGAAAGCTTGTTCAATTGAGTGTTGCATTAATAATCTCATGGAGTAGATCAATTCACAAACTGACATGCAAGAAATAACAATGCGCACGTACCAACCAAACAGACCCAATCTCTGAAGAGGAATTCATTTGGGGTTTTACATAATAATCTCCCGAAGTTTTCAATAGACAAAACGCACGACTATATGTTTATCAAAAATGAAACATCAATGATTTATGTACAAATCAAACACGCCCAACTCCTGTCCACGTAATATTGTAAACAAAAATGAAAATGCTTACAGATATGAAACAAAAAAGTCACAATTAGAAGGTAAGTTCTGTTGTATTACATAATATATTAAACTGCTACATCAGTGACCGCTTTTTATGTCAGCTGACTTGTCAGTCAGCTGACATTATGTCATCACTCTGCAGCGTGGGCGTACGCGTCCGCGTGAACAACTTCTTCTCCAAAACTACAAGGCCTAGAGACATGCTGTTTTTTTTAAAAGATACCTTATCTATCGAGGATGAAAAATTGTTCAAGGCATGCAAATCTGTCTGTTCGTCTGTTTGCTAGAGACATTACAAGGGGGTACCCCCACCAAAAGTGTGAAAATTTCAACTTTTTATCACAATTTTCTCAGTGACTATTGCAGGGATTTCTCTCATATCTTGCATATATGTACTAGGCCAGAGGTAGATTCTCTTGTGTGAGTATGAGACCTGGATCTGTCTTACTTTTTTTTTAATAAATTTTTTTAATAATTTTTAATGCATTAAAATTCATGAAATCATGCACTAAATCACTTATAACTTCAAAAGTGTTGCATTTAGAGCATTTTGTGAAAATATGTTGTTCAGCTACTTTTTTCATAGCTACAATATGGTGAGTAAGTTGGGTGTCTGTCTCAATAGCTAAGTGAGTAATAGCTACTTTTGGGCTTTTCAGTAACTTCCATTATGAGTAAAATCACTTGTAACTTAAAAACTATTGCATTTAGAGAATTTCGTATAAATATGTTATTCAGCTACTTTTGGGCCAGCTATAACATAGTGAAATTTCAGACCTGTAGCTCATGGCATAGCTGAGTAATAGCTACTTTTAGGTTATCACTGTTGAGTAAATCGCTTATAACTTGAAAACTATTGCATTTAGAGAATTTCGTATAAATATGTTATTCAGCTACTTTTGGGTCAGCTATAACATAGTAAAATTTCAGACCTGTAGCTCATGGCATAGCTGAGTAATAGCTACTTTTAGGTTATCACTGTTGAGTAAATCACTTATAACTTGAAAAGTGTTCCATTTAGAGCATTTTGTTAAAATATGTTATTCAGCTACTTTTTTCATAGCTACAATATGGTGAGTAAGTTGGGTGTCTGTCTCAATAGCAAAGTGAGTAATAGCTACTTTTGGGCTTTTCAGTAACTTCCATCATGAGTAAAATCACTTGTAACTTAAAAACTATTGCATTTAGAGAATTTCGTATAAATATGTTATTCAGCTACTTTTGGGCCAGCTATAACATAGTAAAATTTCAGACCTGTAGCTCATGGCATAGCTGAGTAATAGCTACTTTTAGGTTATCACTGTTGAGTAAATCACTTATAACTTGAAAACTATTGCATTTAGAGTATTTTGTTTCAATATGTTATTCACCTATTTTGGGGTCAGCTATAACATAGTGAAGTTTCAGACCTGTGGCTCATTTCATAGCTGAGTAATAGCTACTTTGAAGTTCTCACTGTTGAGTAAATCAGTTATAATTGGAAAACTATTGCATTTACAGAAATTTGTGCAAATATGTTATTCAGCTACTTTTGGGTCAGCTATAACATAGTGAAATTATAGACCTATAGCTCATGGCACAACTGAGCAATAGCTATTCTCAGGTACTGACTGTTGAGTAAATCAGCTATAACTTGAAAAATATTGCATTTGGAGTATTTTGTTAAAATATATTGTTCACCTACTTTTGGGTCAGCTATAACATAGTGAAATTACAGACCTATAGCTCATGGCATAGCGGAGCAATAGCTATTTTCAGGTTCTCACTATTGAGTAAATCAGTTGTAGCTTGAAAACTATTGCATTTACAGTAGTTTGCTTAAATATGTTGTTCACCTACTTTTGGGTTAGCTATAACATAGTAAAATTTCAGACATGTAGCTCATTGCATAGCTGAGTAATAGTTCCTTTGAGGTTCTCACTGTTGAGTAAATCAGTTGTAACTTGAAAACTATTACATTTAGAGTAATTTCTTAAATATGTTATTCACAGAATTTTTGGTCAGCTATAATATAGTGAAATTGCAGACCTCTATGTCATGGCATAGCTGAGCAATAGCTACTTTCAGGTTCTCACTGTTGAGTAAATCATTGTATCCACTGGATAGCCGCAGTGTGTAGAGAGAGATTTCACCATTACTGCTCTAAAGTTTCTTAAGTTTGCAGTATATATTAATAACCATAAAATGTTGTCTGGGAATATTTTTGGCCTCATTTTGAGAAACAAGATGGCCGCCACAGGTGTTTTTTGTCAGTCATGAAAAGTGCTTATATCTCCCTTATTATTGATCCTAGAGGTTTGGGATGATAAACCAACCTGTAGGAAATCATGGGGTGGGAATCTTTTGGTGTGGTCAGATTTGACCTTCAATGACCCCTCCTTCAAGGTCAAACAAGGATAGCCAAACTTAAAAGTGCTTATAACTCGCTTATTATTGGTCCCAGAGGTTTGGGATGGTAAACAGACAGGAAATCATGGGCTGTGAATCTGTTGATATGGTCCGATTTGACCTTGGAACCCTCCTTCAAGGTCAAATGAGGATAGCGAAAATTGAAAGTGCCTACAACTCGCTTATTATTGGTGACAGAGATTTGGGATGGTAAACCATCCCATAGGAAATCATTGGCTCGGAATCTTTTGGTATGGTCAGATTTGACCTTTGGACCCCTCCTTCAAGGTCAAATGAGGACAGCCAAGCTTAAAGTGCTTATAACTCATTTATAATTGGTCCTAGAGGTTTGGAATGGTAAACCATAGGAAATCATGGGCTGGGAATGTATTTGTGTGGTTAGATTTGACCTTGGACCCCTTCATTTCATAGCTGAGTAATAGCTACTTTGAAGTTCTCACTGTTGAGTAAATCAGTTATAATTGGAAAACTATTGCATTTACAGAAATTTGTGCAAATATGTTATTCAGCTACTTTTGGGTCAGCTATAACATAGTGAAATTATAGACCTATAGCTCATGGCACAACTGAGCAATAGCTATTCTCAGGTACTGACTGTTGAGTAAATCAGCTATAACTTGAAAAATATTGCATTTGGAGTATTTTGTTAAAATATATTGTTCACCTACTTTTGGGTCAGCTATAACATAGTGAAATTACAGACCTATAGCTCATGGCATAGCGGAGCAATAGCTATTTTCAGGTTCTCACTATTGAGTAAATCAGTTGTAGCTTGAAAACTATTGCATTTACAGTAGTTTGCTTAAATATGTTGTTCACCTACTTTTGGGTTAGCTATAACATAGTAAAATTTCAGACATGTAGCTCATTGCATAGCTGAGTAATAGTTCCTTTGAGGTTCTCACTGTTGAGTAAATCAGTTGTAACTTGAAAACTATTACATTTAGAGTAATTTCTTAAATATGTTATTCACAGAATTTTTGGTCAGCTATAACATAGTGAAATTGCAGACCTCTATGTCATGGCATAGCTGAGCAATAGCTACTTTCAGGTTCTCACTGTTGAGTAAATCATTGTATCCACTGGATAGCCGCAGTGTGTAGAGAGAGATTTCACCATTACTGCTCTAAAGTTTCTTAAGTTTGCAGTATATATTAATAACCATAAAATGTTGTCTGGGAATATTTTTGGCATCATTTTGAGAAACAAGATGGCCGCCACAGGTGTTTTTTGTCAGTCATGAAAAGTGCTTATATCTCCCTTATTATTGATCCTAGAGGTTTGGGATGATAAACCAACCTGTAGGAAATCATGGGGTGGGAATCTTTTGGTGTGGTCAGATTTGACCTTCAATGACCCCTCCTTCAAGGTCAAACAAGGATAGCCAAACTTAAAAGTGCTTATAACTCGCTTATTATTGGTCCCAGAGGTTTGGGATGGTAAACAGACAGGAAATCATGGGCTGTGAATCTGTTGATATGGTCCGATTTGACCTTGGAACCCTCCTTCAAGGTCAAATGAGGATAGCGAAAATTGAAAGTGCCTACAACTCGCTTATTATTGGTGACAGAGATTTGGGATGGTAAACCATCCCATAGGAAATCATTGGCTCGGAATCTTTTGGTATGGTCAGATTTGACCTTTGGACCCCTCCTTCAAGGTCAAATGAGGACAGCCAAGCTTAAAGTGCTTATAACTCATTTATAATTGGTCCTAGAGGTTTGGAATGGTAAACCATAGGAAATCATGGGCTGGGAATGTATTTGTGTGGTTAGATTTGACCTTGGACCCCTTCATTTCATAGCTGAGTAATAGCTACTTTGAAGTTCTCACTGTTGAGTAAATCAGTTATAATTGGAAAACTATTGCATTTACAGAAATTTGTGCAAATATGTTATTCAGCTACTTTTGGGTCAGCTATAACATAGTGAAATTATAGACCTATAGCTCATGGCACAACTGAGCAATAGCTATTCTCAGGTACTGACTGTTGAGTAAATCAGCTATAACTTGAAAAATATTGCATTTGGAGTATTTTGTTAAAATATATTGTTCACCTACTTTTGGGTCAGCTATAACATAGTGAAATTACAGACCTATAGCTCATGGCATAGCGGAGCAATAGCTATTTTCAGGTTCTCACTATTGAGTAAATCAGTTGTAGCTTGAAAACTATTGCATTTACAGTAGTTTGCTTAAATATGTTGTTCACCTACTTTTGGGTTAGCTATAACATAGTAAAATTTCAGACATGTAGCTCATTGCATAGCTGAGTAATAGTTCCTTTGAGGTTCTCACTGTTGAGTAAATCAGTTGTAACTTGAAAACTATTACATTTAGAGTAATTTCTTAAATATGTTATTCACAGAATTTTTGGTCAGCTATAACATAGTGAAATTGCAGACCTCTATGTCATGGCATAGCTGAGCAATAGCTACTTTCAGGTTCTCACTGTTGAGTAAATCATTGTATCCACTGGATAGCCGCAGTGTGTAGAGAGAGATTTCACCATTACTGCTCTGATGAAAAAAAATATTATAGCTAGCTTTCTTAAGTTTGCAGTATATATTAATAACCATAAAATGTTGTCTGGGAATATTTTTGGCCTCATTTTGAGAAACAAGATGGCCGCCACAGGTGTTTTTTGTCAGTCATGAAAAGTGCTTATATCTCCCTTATTATTGATCCTAGAGGTTTGGGATGATAAACCAACCTGTAGGAAATCATGGGGTGGGAATCTTTTGGTGTGGTCAGATTTGACCTTCAATGACCCCTCCTTCAAGGTCAAACAAGGATAGCCAAACTTAAAAGTGCTTATAACTCGCTTATTATTGGTCCCAGAGGTTTGGGATGGTAAACAGACAGGAAATCATGGGCTGTGAATCTGTTGATATGGTCCGATTTGACCTTGGAACCCTCCTTCAAGGTCAAATGAGGATAGCGAAAATTGAAAGTGCCTACAACTCGCTTATTATTGGTGACAGAGATTTGGGATGGTAAACCATCCCATAGGAAATCATTGGCTCGGAATCTTTTGGTATGGTCAGATTTGACCTTTGGCCCCTCCTTCAAGGTCAAATGAGGACAGCCAAGCTTAAAAGTGCTTATAACTCATTTATAATTGGTCCTAGAGGTTTGGAATGGTAAACCATAGGAAATCATGGGCTGGGAATGTATTTGTGTGGTTAGATTTGACCTTGGACCCCTTCTTCAAGGTCGAACGAGGATATTGCATTTGTAGTATTTCTTTAAATATGTTTTAACCTATTTTTTACACTTAAACAATTACCTTGTTATTTTCCTTCATAATACCATTTACAGGGCACAACTTTTTTATCCTTTTCTTCTGTCAGCTTCGGAATTTCTTTCGAACTTGCTGTTCAGTTACCATTTACTGTATTTCTGTACAGCCCTTTTCCTGATAATTATTCTGTCCTCTAATCACCTTCACAAATCAAAAACACTCAGTCAGCTGACACAGTGCCCGTTCACGGTCACTCTCCTCTTGTTGGATGTTAAAATATAAAACGATATTCCTTCAGTTATCGCTGACCTGGTAACCCATATATGGCGGATTTTGAGTTCCTTCATCTATCAGAACCCCTTGATTGTTGAAAAATTTATAGGTAATGTGTATAATACACTATCTATGAGACTTTTATTTGACATTTCAAGTTTTATAACTGTTGATGTTATCAATACAAACATAGACTAGTGATTGAATCAAAGTTTGACAAACATTGATTATTTATTTGTTTTAGAGATTTTCAAATTTTTAAATAAGTTTATTTTGTGTATTAATGTCATTACTCAGGGTTTATGTGGATTTACTTCAACCATGCTTTCAATTAGGGTTTGCAACAAAAATTGTACTCCCAAAAAATGTATTGATTGGGATCAGAAATTCCACAGATTGTGATGTTTTTACCATTAGGTTAACTGACTTAGAAATTGCACAGATTGTATGGTTTTACCAGAGGTTGACTAGACTCAGACATGGTACAGATTGTGGTGTTTTACAATGGGATGATTAGGCTCAGAAATGTCACAACTTATGTTGTTATTTTCAGGCGTGAGTTACAAATGGAAGGGGTACAGCAGTGTACACTGGAGGAAGCTCTTCAGAATCCAGATGTGCATGTTATTCTGATTTGTACAGAAAATGATCAGCATGAACCCACAGCAAGGTAACTTAATGACATTCCCTAAGCTGTTAATCATTTCTAAGAATGTTATACATTAAATGTACATCTTACAGGCAACTGGAAAACCCAGCAATTCACATATTAACTGAAAATTTTCATCTTCTACAGAAATTGATTCTAATTGGGACGTAGCTCTAGTTGTACAACAAAATGTCAAAAAATAAAGCTGGAATCAGTAGCACAGGTATCATGCAATTGGGATCACTTACTGAGATACTGTTATCAAATATAATTACTGTCATGTCAGTTCATCACCAAGTAAAATATTAGAGATTATGATAAATCTGATAAAATATGTAGAAATATAGTATATTGTTACCTTCAGTGGCTTTTATCATACTTTTTTTGCGGATTTTTCTGTTTTCACCCATGGTGTCCGGATGGGCGGTTCGGCAGGCAGCAGGGAAAACTTTGTCCGGGCTGTATCTCAGAAACTGTAAGGTGTAGAAAGTTGATACTTGGTAGGGACATTGGTTAGGAGGTGTAGGTGTGCAACGTCATGGTTCTGACCTTGATTTGACTTTTGACCTTGCTGTAGTGACCTTGAGTTCGAAAATCTTGTCCTAGTTATATCTCAGAAACCATAAGATGTAGGAAGCTGATACTTGGTAGGGACATTGGTTAGGGGGTGTAGGTGTGCAAAGTCATGGTGTGACCTTGATTTGACCTTGCTGTAGTGACCTTGACCTATAAAATCTTGTCCGGGCTATATCTCAGAAACCGTATGGTGAAGGAAGTTGATACTTGGTAGGGACATTGGTTAGGGGGTGTAGGTGTGCAACATCATGGTCTAACCTTGATTTGACCTTTAACCTTGATGTAGTGACCTTGACCTATAAAATCTTGTCCGGGCTATATCTCAGAAACCGTAAGGTGTGGGAAGTTGATACTGGGTAGGGACATTGGCTAGGGTGTGTAGATGTAAAATGTCATGGTGTGTCTATAATGCCTTGTCTGGGCTATATTTCGGAAACCATAAGGTTTAGGAAGTTGATATTTGATAGGGACATTGGTCGGGGGTTGTAGGTGTGCAACATCATGGTTTGACCTGGATTTGACCTTTGATCTTGCATATCTGATGCTATTTTATCTCTCTACGGGAATATCTGATACCATTTATCTCTCTTATATCTCGCATATCTTTTTACTTGAATCTTGGTTGTTGTACCTTTGGGTGTCTTTTGATGTAGATTAATCACTGTTAAAGTCATATCAGAATTCATTAACTCTTTTACTTTTGCAACTTCCCATTGTAAAAGATGGTATTGCATCAAGTGAGCCACAGTTTTTGCCCCAACTCTACATAAAAGCATGTATTGCCACATCTGTATGTATGGATAATATTCAAAACATTCAAACCATAATCGACCATACAAATGAATATAAAAATGGGAGAAGTCTTAAATCTTCACACAAATGTATGAGGTCACTTTGGTATGGTTGAACAATATCGAAAACATGCAAATCATAATTCAACTGTGCGAAATGTGCATGTATAACCGTCTTACAGCTTCTGTGATAAACAGACAGACAGGGTCTTAATCTTTTCAACCCGAAAGCATTTCTGTCGGTTGCAGACTGGCGGATCGGCGCTAATTTCAAACCCTGCCTTGATTTGACTTTGACCAATTATATATTATCTGGGCATATCTCGGCAACCATAAGGATATGGATTGCTGCATCTGATTATTATGTATTTTTACATAATTGTGATATTTTCATTGACAGCTATTCTCCAGTTAATAAAGTTTACAGCTGCATAATTTTTAGTTTACTGAATTGTTTTGTTTTAATACTTAATCTTTACATGCGGTTTCTTTTTTTAGATGTTATTTTCTCTACTTAAACATTATTTGGAGCTTTATATAACTGACACTGCTCTGAAAGTATCCCGATCTTGTACTGTTTCACTACTTCTATATGTCATGGTGTTGAGAACTGTTTCTCCAGGCTGTGGGGTACGGGCATCTCTGATGCTATTTTTTATCTCCCGCCGGGCTTTAGCCCGTGAGGGAGATTATGAAATGATGTCTGTGTGTGCGTGCGTGTATGAGTGCATGCGTGCGTGTGTGCGTTAGTTAGTCACGCAGATTTCTCCAAAACTGCTACAGCTACAGATTTTTTGTAAATTAATTGTCCCAATGGATTTTCATGCCCTTGAAAGTTTTTTTGGTTTTATTGACTTAGGCCTAAAGCTAAGTGAGTAATAGCCGTCTTAGCTACTTTGAGTAAAGGGCTCATAACTCAAAAACTATTGCAGTAACAAGTTTTTCTTCAAATATGTTGTTCAGCTACTTTGTCCTTAGCTATAAGATGGTACATAGTTTGGGGTCCCATTGCATGCCATAAGTGAGTAATAGCTATTTTCTCATTTGTAGCTAAATAACAGAAGAAGTAAATGTCAAATATCTTCAAAAGTATTGGAGTTAGGGAAATCTTTTCAAATATGTTGTCCATCTTCTTTTTGGTAAGCTATCACATACTAAAGTTTTAGACCTGTTGCACCTTGGATAGCTGAGTAATAGCTACTTTGAAATTCTGACTGGTGAGTAAAGCGATTGTAACTCCAAAACTATTGCAGTTAGAGTATTTTCCTAAAATATGTTGTTCAGCTACTTTGTCCTTAGCTATAAGATGGTACATAGTTTGGGGTTCTATTGCATGCCATAAGTGAGTAATAGCTATTTTCTCATTTGTAGCTAAATAACAGAAGAAGTAAATGTCAAATATCTTCAAAAGTATTAAAGTTAGGGAAATCTTTTCAAATATGTTGTCCATCTACTTTTTGGTAAGCTATGACATAGTAAAGTTTCAGACCTGTTGCACCTTGGATAGCTGAGTAATAGCTACTTTCAAATTATGACTGTTGAGTAAAGCTATTGTAACTAAAAAAGTATTGCAGTTAGAGTGTTTTCCTAAAATATGTTGGTCAGCTACTTTGTTCTTAGCTATAAGATGGTACATAGTTTGGGGTTTATTGCTTGCCATAAGTGAGTAATGGCTATTTCCTCATTTATAGCTAAATAACAGAAGAAGTAAATGTCAAATATCTTCAAAAGTATGAAAGTTAGGGAAATCTTTTCCAATATGTTGTCCATCTACTTTTTGGTAAGATATGACATGGTAAAGTTTCAGACCTGTTGCACCTTGGATAGCTGAGTAATAGCTACTTTGAAATTCTGACTGTTGAGTAAAGCCATTGTAACTCCAAAACTATTGCAGTTGGAGTATTTTCCTAAAATATGTTGTTCAGCTACTTTGTTCTTAGCTATAAGATGGTACATAGTTTGGGGTTCTATTGCTTTCCATAAGAGAGTCATAGCTATTTTCTCATTTGTAGCTAAATAACAGAAGAAGTAAATGTCAAATATCTTCAAAAGTATTGAAGTTAGGGAAATCTTTTCAAATATGTTGTCAATCTACTTTTTGGTAAGCTATAACATAGTAAAGTTTCAGACCTGTTGCACCTTGGATAGCTGAGTTATAGCTACTTTGAAATTTTGACTGTTGAATAAAGCCATTGTAACTCCAAAACTATTGCAGTTAGAGTATTTTCCTAAAATATGTTGTTCAGCTACTTTGTCCTTAGCTATAAGATGGTACATAGTTTGGGGTTCTGTTGCATGCCATAAGTGAGTAATAGCTATTTTGTTATTTGTAGCAAAATCATAACATAAGTAGATGTCAAATATCTTCAAAAGTATTAAAGTTAGGGAATTCTTTTCAAATATGTTATCCATCTACTTTTTCATAAGCTATCACATAGTAAAGTTTCGGATCTGTTGCACATTGGATAGCTGAGTAATAGCTACTTTGAAATTATGACTGTTGAGTAAAGCTATTGTAACTAAAAAAGTATTGCAGTTAGAGTGTTTTCCTAAAATATGTTGGTCAGCTACTTTGTTCTTAGCTATAAGATGGTACATAGTTTGGGGTTTATTGCTTGCCATAAGTGAGTAATGGCTATTTCCTCATTTATAGCTAAATAACAGAAGAAGTAAATGTCAAATATCTTCAAAAGTATGAAAGTTAGGGAAATCTTTTCCAATATGTTGTCCATCTACTTTTTGGTAAGATATGACATGGTAAAGTTTCAGACCTGTTGCACCTTGGATAGCTGAGTAATAGCTACTTTGAAATTCTGACTGTTGAGTAAAGCCATTGTAACTCCAAAACTATTGCAGTTGGAGTATTTTCCTAAAATATGTTGTTCAGCTACTTTGTTCTTAGCTATAAGATGGTACATAGTTTGGGGTTCTATTGCTTTCCATAAGAGAGTCATAGCTATTTTCTCATTTGTAGCTAAATAACAGAAGAAGTAAATGTCAAATATCTTCAAAAGTATTGAAGTTAGGGAAATCTTTTCAAATATGTTGTCAATCTACTTTTTGGTAAGCTATAACATAGTAAAGTTTCAGACCTGTTGCACCTTGGATAGCTGAGTTATAGCTACTTTGAAATTTTGACTGTTGAATAAAGCCATTGTAACTCCAAAACTATTGCAGTTAGAGTATTTTCCTAAAATATGTTGTTCAGCTACTTTGTCCTTAGCTATAAGATGGTACATAGTTTGGGGTTCTGTTGCATGCCATAAGTGAGTAATAGCTATTTTGTTATTTGTAGCAAAATCATAACATAAGTAGATGTCAAATATCTTCAAAAGTATTAAAGTTAGGGAATTCTTTTCAAATATGTTATCCATCTACTTTTTCATAAGCTATCACATAGTAAAGTTTCGGATCTGTTGCACATTGGATAGCTGAGTAATAGCTACTTTGAAATTCTACAGTTGAGTAAATCCATTGTAACTCAAAAACTATTGCAGTTACAATATTTTCGTAAAATATGTTGTTCACCTACTTTGTCCTTAGCTATAAGCTGGCATGTAGTTTGGGGTTCTATTGCATGCCATAAGTGAGTAATAGCTATTTTCTTATTAGTAGCAAAATAATGACATAAGTAAATGTCAAATATCTTCAGAAGTATTAAAGTTACAGAATTCTTTTCAAATATGTCATTCATCTACTTTTTTGTAAGCTATCACATAGTAAAGTTTCAGACCTGTTGCACATTGCATAGCTAAGTAATAGCTACTTTGAAATTGTTACTGTTGAGTAAATCCATTGTAACTCCAAAACTATTGCAGTTACAGCTTTTTCTTCAAATATGTTGTTCAGCTACTTTGTCCTTAGCTATAAGCTGGCATGTAGTTTGAGGTTCTATTGCATGCCATAAGTGAGTAATAGCTTTTTTCTTATTAGTAGCAAAATAATGACATAAGTAAATGTCAAATATCTTCAGAAGTATTACGGAGTTCCTTTCAAATATGTCATTCATCTACTTTTTTGTAAGCTATCACATAGTAAAGTTTCAGACCTGTTGCACATTGCATAGCTAAGTAATAGCTACTTTGAAATTGTAACTCCAAAACTATTGCAGTTACAGCTTTTTCTTCAAATATGTTGTTCAGCTACTTTGTCCTTAACTATAAGATGGTATATATTTTGGGGTTGTATTGCATGCCATAAGTGAGTAATAGCTATTTTCTAATTTGTAGCAAAATAACAACATAAGTAAATGTCAAATAAAAGTATTAAGTATTAAAGTTAGGGAAATATTTTCAAATATGTTATTCATCTAGTTTTTGATAACCTATCACATAGTAAAGTTTCAGACCTGTTGCACATTGGATAGCCGAGTAATACCTACTTTGAAATTGTGACTGCAGGGTAAATGCATATAGTTTGGGGTTCTATTGCATGCCATAAGTGAGTAATAGCTATTTTCTTATTTGTGGCAAAATAATGACATAATTTTTCTAAAGTAACTGCTTCATCTACTTTTGGGAGAGCTTTCACCTGGTGAAGTTTCAGACCCGTAGCTAATTATTCACCTACTCAAAATGAGTAAATGATAATTATCTCTAAAAGTATTGCGGGTATCCAATTTTTATCAAATTACTCGTTCATCTACTTTTGGGAGAGCTTTCACATGGTGAAGTTCCAGACCCGTAGCTAATTACTCACCTAATCAAAATGAGTAAATGTGAATTATCTGTAAAAGTATTGTAGATAGCCAATTTTTCTCAAATAACTCATTCACCTACTTTTGGGAGAGCTTTTACTTGGTGAGGTTTCACACCCGTAGGTAATTATTCACCTACTCAAAATGAGTAAATGTGAATTATCTCTAAAAGTATTGCGGATATCCAATTTTTATCAAATAACTCATTCATCTACTTTTGGGAGGGCTTTCACATGGTGAAGTTCCAGACCTGTAGCTAATTACTCACCTACTCAAAATGAGTAACTGCCTATTATCACTAAAAGTATTGCAGATAGCCAATATTTCTCAAATAACTCATTATGTCCACCCCACTGGGGGGTGGACATATTATTTTTGCTTTTTCCGGCGTCCCACTTGGTTTCCAGACATTTTAGGCAACAGTTCTTATCCTATCTTTACCAAATTTGGCATGCAGGTTTATTGGGTTAATAGCTTGTATGGGATTGCTTTTGGTGATGATAGCTCTATAGCTAACTGAGTAATAGCTACTTTGCTACTTTTGAGTAGCTCTTTGGTTTCCAGACATTTTAAGGAATGCTATTAAGCCTAGCTTTCTGAAATTTGGTATGGAGGTTCATTGGGTTAATAGCTTGTATGGGATTGCTTTTGGGGGGAATTGCTTCATAGATGAGTGAGTAATTAATTAAAGAAATGAGTAATTAGCTATTTTGAATACTGAAAAAGGCAAATGTGCTCATATCTCCTAAACCGTGCGAGATAGAGCGATTTCGTCGAAATTTTCGGCCCACAGGGTATTTAATGAATGTACTCTTTGCAATTTTCAAAAAATTTTCCCCTCCCCAAAAATGGCGGCCATTTTGATTTTTCGAATTTTTGCCAAAAATGGCAAAACACAAATTTCCTTCTATCTCCTTAACTGTGCAAGATAGAGCGATTTCGTCAAAATTTTCGACCCACAGGGTATCTAAAGAATGCAATCTTTGCAATTTTCAAAAAATTTTCCCCTCCCCAAAAATGGCGGCCATTTTGAATTTTCGAATTTTTGCCAAAAATGGCAAAGCACAAATTTGCTTCTATCTCCTTAACCGTGCGAGATAGAGCGATTTCGTCGAAATTTTCGACCCACAGGGTATTTAAGGAATGTACTCTTTGCAATTTTCAAAAAATTTTCCCCTCCCCAAAAATGGCGGCCATTTTGAATTTTCCAATTTTTGCCAAAAATGGCAAAACACAAATTTCCTTCTATCTCCTTAACCGTGCGAGATAGAGCGATTTCGTCAAAATTTTCGACCAACAGGGTATCTAAAGAACGTAATCTTTGCAATTTTCAAAAAATTTTCCCCTCCCCAAAAATGGCGGCCATTTTGAATTTTCCAATTTTTGCCAAAAATGGCAAAACACAAATTTCCTTCTATCTCCTTAACCGTGCGAGATAGAGCGATTTCGTCGAAATTTTCGACCCACAGGGTATTTAAGGAATGTACTCTGCAATTTTAAAAAAATTTTCCCCTCCCCAAAAATGGCGGCCATTTAAATTTTTCCCTCCCCCAAAATGGCGGCCATTTTGAATTTTCGAATTTTTGCCAAAAATGGCAAAACACAAATTTCCTTCTATCTCCTTAACCGTGCGAGATAGAGCGATTTCGTCGAAATTTTCGACCCACAGGGTATCTAAGGAATGTAATCTTTGCAATTTTCAAAAACATTTACCCTCCCCAAAAATGGCGGCCATTTTGAATTTTCGAATTTTTTCCCAAAATGGAAAAGACAAATTTGCTTCTATCTCCTTAACTGTGCGACATAGAGCGATTTCGTCGAAATTTTCAACCCACAGTGTATCTAAGGAATGTACTCTTTGCAATTTTCAAAAAATTTTCCCCTCCCCAAAAATGGCGGCCATTTGGAATTTTCGAATTTTTGCCAAAATGGCAAAACACAAATTTGCTTCTATCTCCTTAACCGTGCGAGATAGAGCGATTTCGTCGAAATTTTCGACCCACAGGGTATTTAAGGAATGTACTCTGCAATTTTAAAAAAATTTTCCCCTCCCCAAAAATGGCGGCCATTTTGATTTTTCGAATTTTTGCCAAAAATGGCAAAACACAAATTTCCTTCTATCTCCTTAACCGTGCGAGATAGAGCGATTTCGACGAAATTTTCAACCCACAGGGTATCTAAGGAATGTACTCTTTGCAATTTTCAAAAAATTTTCCCCTCCCCAAAAATGGCGGCCATTTTGAATTTTCGAATTTTTACCAAAAATGGCAAAACACAAATTTACTTCTATCTCCTTAACCGTGCGAGATAGAGCGATTTCGTCGAAATTTTCGACCCACAGGGTATCTAAGGAATGTAGTCTTTGCAATTTTCAAAAAATTTTCCCCTCCCCAAAAATGGCGGCCATTTTGAATTTTTGCCAAAAAGGGCAAAACACAAATTTCCTTCTATCTCCTTAACCGTGCGAGATAGAGCGATTTCGTCGAAATTTTCGACCCACAGGGTATCTAAGGAATGTAATCTTTGCAATTTTCAAAAACATTTACCCTCCCCAAAAATGGCGGCCATTTTGAATTTTCGAATTTTTTCCCAAAATGGAAAAGACAAATTTGCTTCTATCTCCTTAACTGTGCGACATAGAGCGATTTCGTCGAAATTTTCAACCCACAGTGTATCTAAGGAATGTACTCTTTGCAATTTTAAAAAAATTTTCCCCTCCCCAAAAATGGCGGCCATTTGGAATTTTCGAATTTTTGCCAAAAATGGCAAAACACAAATTTGCTTCTATCTCCTTAACCGTGCGAGATAGAACGATTTCGTCGAAATTTTCAACCCACAGGGTATCTAAGGAATGTAGTCTTTGCAATTTTAAAAAAATTTTCCCCTCCCCAAAAATGGCGGCCATTTTGATTTTTCGAATTTTTGCCAAAAATAGAAAAACAGGAATTTGCTTCTATCTTCTTAACCGTGCAAGATAGAGTGATTTCGTCAAAATTTTCGACCCAACCAATGCAAAAAGGCATGAAGCTGAAATAATTTACATCTACACTAATAAATATTTAAGCATCATTGATATATTTTACAAATAAAACAGGGTCTTGTAAGACTACTGTACAATTTTGGCAAAAGGTTCATGGGGTGGACATTACACATGATAATGTGTGTTCTTCTATGCTATCCTGTTTCTATTCGCGTCTACTATCAACAGGGCATCCTATTTCTAGTTCACCTACATTTTGGAGAGCTTTCACATGCTAAATTTTTTTAATGAATTTTTTAGATAATTTTTAATGCATTAAAATTCATGAAATCATGCACTAAATCAATTATAACTTGAAAAGTATTACATTTAGAGCACCTTGTTAAAATATGTTATCTTTACTACATCTAATTTATATGGCGGGAGATAAATGCATGCGTCAGAATGCTTGTTTTATTTTGTTTGTTTTTTTATCAACATTACTTCCAGTTAATGGTCCATATCAGTTGGAGGGATGCCAGAACTCATATTTTTCTTTGATCTGAAAAGAAACAAATTTTTGGATTTGCACAATACAGAAAATATGTTACTAAGCCATCCCCGCTTACTACTGATTCCACTTTTATCCAGCTTCAACTTACATCTTGTCTGAATGTATCATATTAGTCAAAAGTCACTTCAGATGTTCGTCAAACATTTTCATTGATTCTGTTTCATCCAGAAAGGCTCTTGAAGCAGGAAAACATGTCCTGGTGGAATTTCCATTGGCTTTGAGTGCAAAACGGGCTCAGGCACTGAAAGATTATGCTGCTCAGAAAGGTGAGTGTAATTTTAGTGATCGAATGTCACAGGGTACATTTAATGAGGTGACTCTTACCCTTTGGTCATTTGTGGGTTCCAATCCACTTCATGAAATCATGTGGGATTCACAAAAGACTTGCTTTGATAGAACAGCTGTGAATGGATGTCGAAGCCCAGTTTGACCTTTGTTGTCCCATTTTTATGTCAGCTGACTTGTCAGTCAGCTGACATTATGTCGTCACTCTGCGGCGTGGGCGAATGCGTCCGCGTGAACAACTTCTTCTCCAAAACTACAAGGCCTAGAGACATGCTGTTTTATTTTAAAAGATACCTTATCTATCGAGGATGAAAAATTGTTCAAGGCATGCAAATCTGTCTGTTCGTCTGTTTGCTAGAGACATTACAAGGGGGGTACCCCCACCAAAAGTGTGAAAATTTCAACTTTTTATCACAATTTTCTCAGTGACTATTGCAGGGATTTCTCTCATATCTTGCATATATGTACTAGGCCAGAGGTAGATTCTCTTGTGTGAGTATGAGACCTGGATCGGTCTTACTTTTTTTTTAATAAATTTTTTTAATAATTTTAATGCATTAAAATTCATGAAATCATGCACTAAATCACTTATAACTTCAAAAGTGTTGCATTTACAGCATTTTGTGAAAATATGTTGTTCAGCTACTTTTTTCATAGCTACAATATGGTGAGTAAGTTGGGTGTCTGTCTCAATAGCTAAGTGAGTAATTGCTACTTTTGGGCTTTTCAGTAACTTCCATTATGAGTAAAATCACTTGTAACTTAAAAACTATTGCATTTAGAGAATTTCGTATAAATATGTTATTCAGCTACTTTTGGGCCAGCTATAACATAGTGAAATTTCAGACCTGTAGCTCATGGCATAGCTGAGTAATAGCTACTTTTAGGTTATCACTGTTGAGTAAATCGCTTATAACTTGAAAACTATTGCATTTAGAGAATTTCGTATAAATATGTTATTCAGCTACTTTTGGGTCAGCTATAACATAGTAAAATTTCAGACCTGTAGCTCATGGCATAGCTGAGTAATAGCTACTTTTAGGTTATCACTGTTGAGTAAATCACTTATAACTTGAAAAGTGTTGCATTTAGAGCATTTTGTTAAAATATGTTATTCAGCTACTTTTTTCATAGCTACAATATGGTGAGTAAGTTGGGTGTCTGTCTCAATAGCTAAGTGAGTAATAGCTACTTTTGGGCTTTTCAGTAACTTCCATCATGAGTAAAATCACTTGTAACTTAAAAACTATTACATTTAGAGAATTTCGTATAAATATGTTATTCAGCTACTTTTGGGCCAGCTATAACATAGTAAAATTTCAGACCTGTAGCTCATGGCATAGCTGAGTAATAGCTACTTTTAGGTTATCACTGTTGAGTAAATCACTTATAACTTGAAAACTATTGCATTTAGAGTATTTTGTTTCAATATGTTATTCACCTATTTTGGGGTCAGCTATAACATAGTGAAGTTTCAGACCTGTGGCTCATTTCATAGCTGAGTAATAGCTACTTTGAAGTTCTCACTGTTGAGTAAATCAGTTATAATTGGAAAACTATTGCATTTACAGAAATTTGTGCAAATATGTTATTCAGCTACTTTTGGGTCAGCTATAACATAATGAAATTATAGACCTATAGCTCATGGCACAACTGAGCAATAGCTATTCTCAGGTACTGACTGTTGAGTAAATCAGCTATAACTTGAAAAATATTGCATTTGGAGTATTTTGTTAAAATATATTGTTCACCTACTTTTGGGTCAGCTATAACATAGTGAAATTACAGACCTATAGCTCATGGCATAGCGGAGCAATAGCTATTTTCAGGTTCTCACTATTGAGTAAATCAGTTGTAGCTTGAAAACTATTGCATTTACAGTAGTTTGCTTAAATATGTTGTTCACCTACTTTTGGGGTAGCTATAACATAGTAAAATTTCAGACATGTAGCTCATTGCATAGCTGAGTAATAGTTCCTTTGAGGTTCTCACTGTTGAGTAAATCAGTTGTAACTTGAAAACTATTACATTTAGAGTAATTTGTTAAATATGTTATTCACAGAATTTTTGGTCAGCTATAACATAGTGAAATTGCAGACCTCTATGTCATGGCATAGCTGAGCAATAGCTACTTTCAGGTTCTCACTGTTGAGTAAATCATTGTATCCACTGGATAGCCGCAGTGTGTAGAGAGAGATTTCACCATTACTGCTCTGATGAAAAAAAATATTATAGCTAGCTTTCTTAAGTTTGCAGTATATATTAATAACCATAAAATGTTGTCTGGGAATATTTTTGGCCTCATTTTGAGAAACAAGATGGCCGCCACAGGTGTTTTTTGTCAGTCATGAAAAGTGCTTATATCTCCCTTATTATTGATCCTAGAGGTTTGGGATGATAAACCAAACTGTAGGAAATCATGTGGTGGGAATCTTTTGGTGTGGTCAGATTTGACCTTCAATGACCCCTCCTTCAAGGTCAAACAAGGATAGCCAAACTTAAAAGTGCTTATAACTCGCTTATTATTGGTCCCAGAGGTTTGGGATGGTAAACAGACAGGAAATCATGGGCTGTGAATCTGTTGATATGGTCCGATTTGACCTTGGAACCCTCCTTCAAGGTCAAATTAGGATAGCGAAAATTGAAAGTGCCTACAACTTGCTTGTTATTGGTGACAGAGATTTGGGATGGTAAACCATCCCATAGGAAATCATTGGCTCGGAATCTTTTGGTATGGTCAGATTTGACCTTTGGACCCCTCCTTCAAGGTCAAATGAGGACAGCCAAGCTTAAAAGTGCTTATAACTCATTTATAATTGGTCCTAGAGGTTTGGAATGGTAAACCATAGGAAATCATGGGCTGGGAATGTATTTGTGTGGTTAGATTTGACCTTGGAGCCCTTCTTCAAGGTCGAACGAGGATATTGCATTTGTAGTATTTCTTTAAATATGTTTTAACCTATTTTTTACACTTAAACAATTACCTTGTTATTTTCCTTCATAATACCATTTACAGGGCACAACTTTTTTATCCTTTTCTTCTGTCAGCTTCGAAATTTCTTTCGAACTTGCTGTTCAGTTACCATTTACTGTATTTCTGTACAGCCCTTTTCCTGATAATTATTCTGTCCTCTAATCACCTTCACAAATCAAAAACACTCAGTCAGCTGACACAGTGCCCGTTCACGGGCACTCTCCTCTTGTTGCTTGAGCTTTACCTAGTGGGTAAACGATTGATTATTTACTCAATTAATCTTTAGTGATAGTTTGTCTTCCCTTCTTGTACTGCTATTTTTCAGCAATTGATAATACAGCAGAAAATCACCTTACTTCAATCAACCAAGTATGCACGCAATATTTCAAATTTTAACCATTTGCCATTGACATAATGATAAAAGTTAATACTATTTCATATTTTGTTTATGTCTACTGTCATATTGATTAAGGCTCAATCACTGATTGGAAAAATGGATGATTATTGTACCTAGAGAAGTGAGGTTGATTTCTGACTCTGGTTATGCATCTGTGTTCTGATAAATTGTGAAATTCCAGAAAGTGATCTTATTCCCCCAATCAATCATTATGTCCACCCCCCTGGGGGGTGGATATATTATTTTTGCTTTTTCCGCCGTCCGATGTCCGGCGTCCGATGTCCGGCGTCACGCATGGTTTCCGCTCATTTAAAGGAAAAGTATTAGAGCTATTGTCACCAAATTTGGTATGCAGGCTTATTGGGTCAGTAGCTTGCTTGGGATTGCTTTTGGCTGTTGTACCTCTTTTGCTTACTGAGTAATACTTAAGTACAGCTATTTTCAGTACCCATTGGTTTCCGTGCATTTAAGCCAAAATAATTAAAGATATTTTACTACAATTTTGAATACAAGATTGTTATGTCCATAGCTCGCATGGTATTGCATTTGGGACTGATAGCTTTGTCAGTACATGAGTAATAGCCATTTAGGTACTTCATTGTGTATTTTCAGTACTACTTTTGAGAAATTTGCTAATATCTCAGAAACCATAAGAGATAGAGCGATTTCGACAGAATTTTTGACCCACAGGGTAGTAGAAAAGTATTCTATACAAAATTTTAAAAAAGTTCTATTTTCGCCACTTTTGGCGGCCATCTTGAATTTTTGCGAAAAACGAAAAAATCTTAATATCTCAGAAACCGTAAGAGATAGAGCGATTTGGACAGAATTTTTTACTCACAGGGTATCTAGGGAATGTACTCTTTGCAATTTTCCAAAAATTTTCCCCTCCCCAAAAATGATGGCCATTTTGAATTTTAGAATTTTTGCCAAAAATGGCAAAACACAAATTTGCTTCTATCTCCTTAACCGTGCGAGATAGAGCGATTTCGTTGAAATTTTCAACCCACAGGGTATCTAAGGAATGCAATCTTTGCAATTTTCCCAAAATTTTCCCCTCCCCAAAAATGGCGGCCATTTTGAATTTTCGAATTTTTGCCCAAAATGGCAAAACACAAATTTGCTTCTATCTCCTTAACCGTGCGAGATAGAGCGATTTCGTCAATTTTCGACCCACAGGTTATCTGAGCATTGTACTCTTGGTAATTTTTTAAAAATTTGCCCCTCCCCAAAAATGGCGGCCATTTTGAATTTTCGAATTTTTGCCAAAAATGGCAAAACACAAATTTGCTTCTATCTCCTTAACTGTGTGAGATAGAGCGATTTCGTCGAAATTTTCAATGCACAGGGTATCTAAGGAGTGTACTCTTTGAATTTTCCAAAAATTTTCCCCTCCCCAAAAATGGCGGCCATTTTGAATTTTCGAATTTTTGCCAAAAATGGCAAAACACAAATTTGCTTCTATCTCCTTAACCGTGCGAGATAGAGCGATTTCGTCGAAATTTTCGACCCACAGGGCATCTAAGGAATGTACTCTGCAATTTTCAAAAAATTTTCCCCTCCCCAAAAATGGCGGCCATTTTGAATTTTCGAATTTTTACCAACAATGGCAAAACACAAATTTGCTTCTATCTCCTTAACCGTGCGAGATAGAGCGATTTCGTTGAAATTTTTGACCCACAGGGTATATAAGGAGTGTACTCTTTGCAATTTTCCAAAAATTTTCCCCTCCCCACATATGGCGGCCATTTTGAATTTTCGAATTTTTGCCCAAAATGGAAAAACACAAACTGGCCTTAACTGTGCAAAATAGAGTTATTTCGTTGAAATTTTCGACCCATAGGGTATCTAAGAAATGTACTCTTGGCAATTTTCAAAAAATTTTCCTTTTCCCAAAAATGGCGGCCATTTTGAATTTTCAAATTTTTGCCAAAAATAGAAAAACAGGAATTTGCTTCTATCTTCTTAACCTTGCAAGATAGAGTGATTTCGTCAAAATTTTCAACCCAACCAATGCAAAAAGGCATGAAGTTGAAATAATTTACATCTACACTAATAAATATTTAAGCATCATTGATATATTTTACAAATGAAACAGGGTCTTGTAAGACTACTGTACAATTTGGGCAAGGTTCATGGGGTGGACATTACACATGATAATGTGTGTTCTTCTATGCTATCCTGTTTCTATTCGCATCTACTATCAACAGGGCGTCCTATTTCTAGTTTAAGTAGACATTGTTCCAACATGACCAGCACTGACATTATTATGTGGAAGCATTCGATACGACTTTGGCAATAATGAAATGTCTAATTTTGTACGCACCGAGACAGTGTATCCATATGTTGTGTCAAAGTCCCAGTATGACACATTGTATTTCTATCTGCACAATGATGTTTATCTATGATTCTCAAATGCCAAAGAGTTTCAGTAAATTTTTTTTATTATCTGTGTAGGGACGTCATCGTGTACCGTGATATCATCATATCGCCAATGGTTCAAGTCTGCACACAATATTGAGCTTTGCATTCATAACCCGATTCCCGGGTTTAGTTACCACGTTAGTGAAAAATTAAACATACGTGGGTGTACATGAGCCTGAACTGGAAATGGCTCTCAGTTTATTCTAAAGTGAAGATCCTTGGATTTTACCCTTAATAAAGTAAAACTCGATGTTATTTCGGAGAAGTTACAGGGTTTATAATGTTTTGAATTAAAAATATCAAGTTGAAATGTAGATATTAACTTAGCGATTAATACTGCGATATCGCCCACTATTTTGTTCATGGTATTGAGACAGCAAACTTCTACACGATGACGTCCCTATATCTGTGGAAGTAATAACAGTTGTGTGCAGATTATCTGTAACTTTGCACAGTAGGTCAGTCGGTCATACTCTAGTTTAATGTAGAGATATTAGTTCACTAGTCTTTAAACATAATTTTAACAGGGATTGTCTGTTATGCCACCTAAAAATAATGAGACCTAAAGTAAGATCCTTAGTACACTGTGATTCTCTGAGCAAAATTCCATCGAAAAGGAAGTACTGTATTCGACATGATTAGCACACATGCTGCATTAAGCGCACATACCCCTAATTAATATCCATAAATCCCAGAAGTCTGGTTTTCTACTTGAGATTATATTTTAGCCTGATGTTTACTGTACTGGCATGTTTCATTCTAATTATAGATTTTTAAATATGAAAGAGAAATATATTTTGGAGGTATCGGGCCTATGTTGTTAGATGGAAAAAAATTTAAATCACTTTTACTTTTTATGTCAGCTGACTTGTCAGTCAGCTGACATTATGTCATCACTCTGCGGCGTGGGCGTACGCGTCCCCGTGAACAACTTCTTCTCCAAAACTACAAGGCCTAGAGACATGCTGTTTTTTTTAAAAGATACCTTATCTATCGAGGATGAAAAATTGTTCAAGGCATGCAAATCTGTCTGTTCGTCTGTTTGCTAGAGACATTACAAGGGGGGTACCCCCACCAAAAGTGTGAAAATTTCAACTTTTTATCACAATTTTCTCAGTGACTATTGCAGGGATTTCTCTCATATCTTGCATATATGTACTAGGCCAGAGGTAGATTCTCTTGTGTGAGTATGAGACCTGGATCTGTCTTACTTTTTTTTTAATAAATTTTTTAATAATTTTTAATGCATTAAAATTCATGAAATCATGCACTAAATCACTTATAACTTCAAAAGTGTTGCATTTACAGCATTTTGTGAAAATATGTTGTTCAGCTACTTTTTTCATAGCTACAATATGGTGAGTAAGTTGGGTGTCTGTCTCAATAGCTAAGTGAGTAATAGCTACTTTTGGGCTTTTCAGTAACTTCCATCATGAGTAAAATCACTTGTAACTTAAAAACTATTGCATTTAGAGAATTTCGTATAAATATGTTATTCAGCTACTTTTGGGCCAGCTATAACATAGTAAAAATTTCAGACCTGTAGGTCATGGCATAGCTGAGTAATAGCTACTTTTAGGTTATCACTGTTGAGTAAATCACTTATAACTTGAAAACTATTGCATTTAGAGTATTTTGTTTCCATATGTTATTCACCTATTTTGGGGTCAGCTATAACATAGTGAAGTTTCAGACCTGTGGCTCATTTCATAGCTGAGTAATAGCTACTTTGAAGTTCTCACTGTTGAGTAAATCAGTTATAATTGGAAAATTATTGCATTTACAGAAATTTGTGCAAATATGTTATTCAGCTACTTTTGGGTCAGCTATAACATAATGAAATTATAGACCTATAGCTCATGGCACAACTGAGCAATAGCTATTCTCAGGTACTGACTGTTGAGTAAATCAGCTATAACTTGAAAAATATTGCATTTGGAGTATTTTGTTAAAAATATTGTTCACCTACTTTTGGGTCAGCTATAACATAGTGAAATTACAGACCTATAGCTCATGGCATAGCGGAGCAATAGCTATTTTCAGGTTCTCACTATTGAGTAAATCAGTTGTAGCTTGAAAACTATTGCATTTACAGTAGTTTGCTTAAATATGTTGTTCACCTACTTTTGGGGTAGCTATAACATAGTAAAATTTCAGACATGTAGCTCATTGCATAGCTGAGTAATAGTTCCTTTGAGGTTCTCACTGTTGAGTAAATCAGTTGTAACTTGAAAACTATTACATTTAGAGTAATTTCTTAAATATGTTATTCACAGAATTTTTGGTCAGCTATAACATAGTGAAATTGCAGACCTCTATGTCATGGCATAGCTGAGCAATAGCTACTTTCAGGTTCTCACTGTTGAGTAAATCATTGTATCCACTGGATAGCCGCAGTGTGTAGAGAGAGATTTCACCATTACTGCTCTGATGAAAAAAAATATTATAGCTAGCTTTCTTAAGTTTGCAGTATATATTAATAACCATAAAATGTTGTCTGGGAATATTTTTGGCCTCATTTTGAGAAACAAGATGGCCGCCACAGGTGTTTTTTGTCAGTCATGAAAAGTGCTTATATCTCCCTTATTATTGATCCTAGAGGTTTGGGATGATAAACCAACCTGTAGGAAATCATGGGGTGGGAATCTTTTGGTGTGGTCAGATTTGACCTTCAATGACCCCTCCTTCAAGGTCAAACAAGGATAGCCAAACTTAAAAGTGCTTATAACTCACTTATTATTGGTCCCAGAGGTTTGGGATGGTAAACAGACAGGAAATCATGGGCTGTGAATCTGTTGATATGGTCCGATTTGACCTTGGAACCCTCCTTCAAGGTCAAATGAGGATAGCGAAAATTGAAAGTGCCTACAACTCGCTTATTATTGGTGACATAGGAAATCATTGGCTCGGAATCTTTTGGTATGGTCAGATTTGACCTTTGGACCCCTCCTTCAAGGTCAAATGAGGACAGCCAAGCTTAAAAGTGCTTATAACTCATTTATAATTGGTCCTAGAGGTTTGGAATGGTAAACCATAGGAAATCATGGGCTGGGAATGTATTTGTGTGGTTAGATTTGACCTTGGACCCCTTCTTCAAGGTCGAACGAGGATAATAGCATTTGTAGTATTTCTTTAAATATGTTTAACCTATTTTTTACACTTAAACAATTACCTTGTTATTTTCCTTCATAATACCATTTACAGGGCACAACTTTTTTATCCTTTTCTTCTGTCAGCTTCGGAATTTCTTTTGAACTTGCTGTTCAGTTACCATTTACTGTATTTTTGTACAGCCCTTTTCCTGATAATTATTCTGTCCTCTAATCACCTTCACAAATCAAAAACACTCAGTCAGCTGACACAGTGCCCGTTCACGGGCACTCTCCTCTTGTTTTTTTTATCTGAGTGCAATTTTGCTAATCGTATCAAATGTGGTACTTCTGTGAGAATGTAAAATCCAGACTGTTCTAAACTTCTCTTGCTTATTGTCTAAATACATGATTTTACTTTACCAGTACGGGATCCACCATATTTGATAATTGCAGGAAATTGTCAAGGAAATATGAAATAAAATTAACAAAGTTATAAATCAACCCCCATGAATGGTATTCCTGTGTATTACAATAAAAAACAAAAGGATGGAATTGCTAAAAACGTTGAATTATATTATCGCCCAAATCTCGTACCGGTAAAGTAAAAACTAGCCCAAAAACCTGTTTAGTGAAGTCATGTATTAAGTCTAAACAGTAGTGGATTATGTTTACACCTAAACACGCGCATGCTGGCCACATGATAAAAGAAATTATTTCTCATTGGTACTACAATTACGTTACATGACAGGACCATTGCATAAGGTTTCTTGTCTTCACCAAAAAAAAATTGTTTTCTCTCTCCCTCTCTCTGTGATATGTATACCTTTTGTACTTTGTGAATTCCTGAAAAAATGTAGAGACAGTACCATATCTATTATTTGAACATGCTGCAAGTGTAAGCATATGTTCTAAGAAAAGAAGGTTTGTAAAGTCAGAGAAGCATATCAGTGTCAAACAGTGGGACCTACAAATTAGGAAGAGGGGAATGGTTTCAGAAAATTAAATATTCAAACACTAAAAGGTCAGATAATTGAGGTTCTACTGTATATTATCTAGGTCTGGTGTGCTATGAGGAAGACATCTCCCTCCTCACAGAGCAGCATCTGCACGTCAAGGAGCTGGTGAAGACTAAACCTCAACTGGTGGAGGGAGAGACCTGGCTGGAAGGTAGGTACACTAATGATCATAACTGTAGTCTCTTTTTATTAAGGCTGCAAGCGAGCCGGAAAATGCACCTCGATTCCTCATTTTATAAGAACCGACTCAGACTCTGTTAATCATTTGAGAGTCTTTACGTCTATTTTTAGTTGTTTTTTTGAAGACCCGGTTCACTTTTTTTGACTCAAGTATTAAAGTGATTTGTTTGGTTTCCAAGTAACCAAAGAATTGTTGCAGCCCTACTTTTTATGTTACACTTTATTTTATGACCAATAAGTAATAATGATCGTTGCCTTATGTTGTAATTCTGGTGTGATTAGTGTATGCTGTTCTGAAATGTGGGATGAAACAGTGCTGGCTTAACACACCATGAATGGGGAGTTTGATATCAGTATTGCATGCAATTCTGGCCTTGTGTTAAAGACATTAACATTTACCTCAAATATCGAGTATATCTCACTACAATGTGTATTTGTAATACTTCTTCTTGTCTTCATTGCACCGAAAGCCATATGTTAGGACCATAAATGTCCATAATTAAGTGATAACAAATGTTCAAGGGTAAGTGTTTTTTTAAACTACTTCATTGAAACAACTAACCTTTCATTATTTAACAAAGGAAAATTTCTGGTGTGTTCATGAACCATGATTTCAAATCAAAAGATGAAATTGAGGCAATGTGGTGGCTTTATTTAATGAAAATGATCAAAGTGCCACTTACAGGACTGTAAAAGGAGTGCAGTTTTGTACTTTGATTGTGCTATAGTTTCTAGGTCGTGTTGTGGTTTGGTGAAAATGAAGTGCATATTTTGATTATAGCTACTCGGGAGTATGTACATGTTGTTTGTGTAGTGTAGAGGGGACGATAAACTGGAAACCTATTTACCGACTGAAAGATACTGATCCGACTACATTCCGTTTTCTCATAATCCAAACTGCTTTCCTCACATCAAAACTGCTTTCCGGTTTTTCATAGCATTTCCGCTTTCAGTAACCGGCTCTAAAATTTGCATTCAACCACAACACTAAGTTAATGGTGTTACTGAAGCAAACGCATACATATATACAAGTTCTGAAATATTTAGAGGAAAACTGCATCTTGTTTTCTGTAGCATTGAAGATAGTCAATGTGTGTACATTTGTCCTTTATAACTCAGTTTAGTCTACCCTTAATGATTCTTTTCAAACATCAAGTAAGCACCAATTTTACTTGATGGCCAAAAAGGTTCAGTTTTCATAGTACAATTTACATACAAATTGCATTTATGTAGAAATCTCATTAGTATGATTTCCCTTGTGCCTGCAGGGTAATAGTAAATAACAGGTGCTTGTAGACCTTTTTTCACTCATACTTACCTTTTTATGTAGATATTGTGTGTATGTACCTCTTTGAGATCAATTTAGGTTTGACTAAACAGTTTTGAAATGTTCATAGTTTCTTTGCCTTTTTGAGGTCGTTTTAATGGCTGGATTGAGGATCATGGCCGGGGTGGCTCTGCCTTTCACAGTAGCATTGCTCAGATACATAGACTGGTGAACTGGTTTGAGGACTTAAAACCAGTGGAGGCTACAATCGTGAGAGGGGAGAGGTCAGTTGAGTCACTAGGTAAAGTGCAGACAGCAGATGGAGGGTGAGTGATAATTGGGAATTTAAGTTACTTTACATGTTACACAGGATGAATGATAGCTGAAGTTTTATGTCAAATTATTGTACACACTCCTACACACAAGTTCCCTGATCAGCTCAGATTTGAGGAAAAGTCCAGATATCTTTATCTGATCCCAGAGTAATAAAACTGGTACTAGTGTACAAGAAAGATATAGAAAAGTAGTGAAAATATTGAAATTATAGCATTTTACTTTTCATGGGAGAAAGATGGTTACAGAAATTATAGGAGATTTTTGTGAATTGTGACATTTTTATTTTGCAAGTGATTGTTTTTGGTCCTAAAAGAAAAAAAAATAATAATAATAATTATTTGCAGTTTGTCTAAGGGAATAGTTCCCATCACTTTGAAAGAGAGACAATAAATTGCAATAGCCTATTGCATATGTTTATGGTAACATGATGATTTTCAAATACTGGATTACCAATTGGCCTCCGAGATCTCTACGAAGTGAATCAAGATCACTCATTGCATGACCTTTAAAACCACTTACCATTTAACTGATGTGTTGCTATGGTAATGTCTGTATCTATAGGTTGATTCAGATCCGCATTCAGAGAGAAATGCTGGACAAGCCCAAGAGAGCCACAGGCTACAGATTCAAGTATTCTGATGGTTCAGTGATTGATCATCAGAGGCTAATGATAACGTATGTGGGTCCCAGACAAGTAAAACCAGGTGAGACGTGACCTGCTGTGAGAGGGGGGGGGGGGATGTCTTTGTGAGAATATGATGCTCAGAAGCGAGTAGGCCTGTAAAACCTAAAGTTCAAAACACTGATTCTAATGTACCATGATGCCAAATGCATATTTAACTGTCAAAAAGTGAGTGAAATCCCAAATTTTACCTCAAGTGTGTTTAATTCTTATCGTAATGTACCCATAGAGTCAAACAAGTAAGCTTATTTGGCTGATATTGATGGACAAGAGTCACAAAGAAGTAAGGCTGATAGTAATGTACTAGAGTCTAAAACAAGTAGGTCTGTAAGGCCCATTTTAGTTTATGAGAGTTTTATCAGGTAAACCTCTGAGACTGTTCATAATGTACCAGAGCATCAAAGTAGTCAGTTGTTAAGGCTGATCATAATGTACCAAAGTATTGAGCCATTTTAGAAGTAAAAAGAGAACAATTGAAAGAAATGTTTTAAGTCCGAACTTTGACCCAATCAAGTAAGCTTGTAACACTAATGCATACCTTGTAGGATCCAATGCAAATAGAATCAGACTTCTGAGGGTTGGTCAAAAGAATATGTAATTTAGTCTGAAACAGTAGGAAAATGCAAATTTGTGAAAGTGTAAATGAGTTCATAGAATCATATATTTGGGTAATAGAAAGTAAACAGGCAAACAACAGAGGTTTTTATTGTAGCAACCGAAATATAGTACATCATGATATTTTTCTGTTGTAGCTCTCTTTATCCAAGATCTGATGCAGTTTATGGAGGTGGTTGAAGGGAAGAAAGATGACGGAGATTTGAGTAGGGTGACATTGAAAAGTCTGGAGATTGCAGACCAGTTGTTTGAACTTGCTAAAAATAATAGCGAGTCCAAGTTATAGACATGGGAGAAATAGCACAGGATGAGGAGTTGTCTTATAACCAAAGGTCTTATCTTGAAAATTTGTTGCAGATTTCGAATTTGTCATGTACAATAAAAGAATTGTCTGAGTAGAAAAATATCCACAGAATAAGAATTTACTGTGTTGTGAAAGGTCTGAAGGAGAAATTACAGTGGATTTGGTATTGGTCAAGACTGAAGGCTTATTAATGGGAAAGTAATTGCCAATTTAAGTTGTATATAGAGAAAACATAGCTGTATTGTTCTTTCAGTAAATTGCGTTCATGTCAATGGTTCAGTAGTAAAGATGACTTGCGGTGATGAGATTAGTATTTCTTTTCTTAAGACAACAAATGCTTGTGCTGCATCAAATCCCGAAATCCTTTAGTTTACTGTTTATACTTCTGTTATTGTTTGGCGTTATTTATGTTTTACTTGGAGTGTTACTGGCATTTATGTTATGTTTTATGGCCGATTGGCTGATCTCTGTGCACTGTATTATAAAGGTACGGGTTGGTATTTGCAAGTCAGTGTTTTAAGAATGCAAACCTAATGCCAGAAATATTGTCACCGGTAAGGTATCTAAATAAAAGAGGCAAAGTTCTGTGTACTGAAACCGCAAAAAGAAAAGAAACCGTTTTCAAAAATATTTAATCAAAGATTATAATTTCTTTAGGTTTATTGTCCATTTTTGACAAACAGCAATCAAAGTACTTTGCAGTGTTTCAGTAAAACAGTCTTAATAGCATGATATTTGCACTACCAACTCGTGTCTACTGTCTAGATGTACTTGCTTTGCATGACATTTGCATGTGATTAGACTGCATGATCTCTTTCATTTTATTTTCGTCCCACAACCAGTAAAGACTTGTGTCATTGTCGACCCAAAATCAGAATCGGTGGACATGCTGGCATATGAAAGGCTGACCTTGATTGACCTTAACTTTGATTCAGTGACTAAAATCCCGCAAAATGTGCCCACCAAAGAGCATATCTTTTTACTTCGAGTGTGACTTTGATACATACTCTGCAGCTGTGGGGTATTTTTTTTGCATTTTTTTTTTTCATTTTCCATAGAGTTTTTACATTTTTTGGTGTTTGTTATTTAATATTAATGTTTATATTGTTTAACATGTTTGAAATTATTTATATATCTTAAGTTTTTAATTGTACTAATGTGTATTGGTCGATGGAATTGTAAGCAGTACTTATAATTTGTTATTGTACATGATGCCAAAATATTTCTGTTAATGCTGTACAATGTAAGTGATATTGAGTGGAGTGTATCTATATTATTTCAAGTATTAAGAAAATTAGCCTTAGTAATAATGCATTGGTGTTAATGTACAGTTCATATATATAAGAAAATTGTGTCAATGTATATTTTAATCAAAAGAAACTGACACTAAATTAAACAAAATTGGTAAAATTTTGTGTTGAATTGGCAATCCAACAAATGCGTAATGAATAAAGTAAAAGTTGCTGAATGTCGCATTGAAAAGGGTTATTTAGTTAAATGACATTCTCTGCTATTTAAGTTATTCATGATGTTTGGTTTTTTTCCTCTGTATGTAATGTGTACTCGAGCAAATATATCACAATACTGGCAGAATGTCTCACGGATACATATTTTCAGTTACATATTTTGTAAATATACAGAGTACTTTTAATCATCTAAATGTAATTTAAAAGTAAGCCAGCAGTTATCAGAAGTTTGTTTTTGGCATTTTATCCATAAATGTATTAGGTTTACATGTTTGCATACAAAGTGAGATATGTTTGTTTTATGTAATTGTGTAAGTATTTTTTGAATGACCATAGGTTTACTCTCCTAATAAAATGAGTCATCAAGGACATACGTAAGAAATTGGAATTGAATCAAGATTCTTTGCATAATGTTTCATTACAGTTTAGCACAGTTATGAGTTACATGCATATTAATCATCACCCATTGAAGAGAAGGGATAAGTGTATTGTAATCAGGTTTGTCCATCTGCCTGTTTGTCTTTGTGCATAACCTGAAAACCATCAGATCTGTGTCATATTTACATAATACAAGGTCTGTCTAGCCGTGGCTCAGTGTTCCTCAAAGACAATCCAGATTGAATCTCTAGAATATTTTGTACTTATTGCGACACAAAAGTTGTCAGCACAGAAGACTATATACAAAAGACAAGAAAGGTGTGTAGAGGGTTCATTAGGTGCCAACAAAGATGGCGGTCATAGTGAGAGCCTTTTTAAATCTCAAACAACTGGACCAATGATGCATCTGGTGAGATTGTGTTTTTTCAGCACTACCCAGAGGTCAGGGATCTTGCATTCTCCGGCACTGCTGTCTGTTCTACATAACCTGTCATGTGAAACCAAGATATTGTGACACACGATTTAATATTTAATATGAGTTGAATTTTTTTTTCGTGTATTTTTTCTTGGTTCAGTAGCTTGACATATAGTTGGCAATCCTCAATTCTCCTAGTTCAGATCTGACAGAAGTTATATTTGTGATATTTTTAAAGTTTAACCTCACATTTATCTTGCAGTATTTCTTGCTCATGGTCAAACTTCATTTTGGCATTTTGATGCCTGAAGTTAGATAGCATGAAGTTTTAATTAGTGGCTTTTGCTTTAGAAAGTATGTTTAAGTTTATATAGTTAAGTAAAGAAGGTTTTTTCTCTGTTTAAATATTTTCCTCAAGATTTTCATTTCCAGTTGGTAATTGGTTAAACTTTGTTTCATTTGGAGCCTATTTATTCAGATGTGATTGTTGTGACACTTAAACTTCCATAAACCAAAGACTACATTATGTAGACCTGTTCTATTTTTTTTCTAGTTCAACATCAGTGGTTTATTGTGTTAATAATTCAAGTGATATGTTGGAGGAAAAGTAAACGGCTCATTTGAGTTGTTTTCAAAGATTAGTCTTCTCAGAGATTCTTACTTTAACATACGTCACTGCTTTGTCTGCTCTAGTCTTTCTGTAAATGGTGCTATAAAGCTACTCTGTGTTCATTTTACATTTAGATTTATTGTGTTTTCCCAAATGATTGGTTTCGTTGGATATGCTAGGTGATAACCATTTATTAAAAAAAGTTGGTACTAATACTGTAGAACACATGTTACCTGACCATATATTTTACAATTACTTAGAATAGAATTTGTTCTGTTGCCCCATTTTTTTAACAATTCCAACTCTGTCTTACATAAAATACCTCTTCTATTTTATGAACTTTACATAATTCACCCAGAGGGGTCATGGACCCATTGGTCAACAAGATAGCCATCTAACCTCTTTGCTCTCACCACTGTGGCTGTAGGTTTGAATCCAGATTACGAGGCATGATTTACTGATGGCCAGTGCTAATATGGCCTTAGGTGTTGAAAGAGACCTCCCCCCCACCCCCACTCACCACTGTTGTTTGTCCAAACTCTCACTCTCCCACCCGACGTGGATAATAGAGGTACTACTGTATGTGAGATATTGAAGTGGATCCATTTGGCTATTAAGAAAAAATATTACATTGAATTTACAAAGGCAAAACAAATGTGTAATTCTGTAAATTTACTATTTCAGCCAAGTATGTTTTTGAATTGTCATCTGTGTGAAGGTAAACTATGATATCTGTCTTTTAAAAACCTATATGAAAATAAATTTCAGCCAAAATTTGACGGAGCCCAAATACTTTTTGGGATGGGATGCATATCTCAAATAAACTATTACCGACACATTTATGTTTCTTCTGTTTGCTTCAGAAACTTCACCATCAAGTTCAGTTGTCAGCTAATGCAGTGACTGGCCTGTTGTAATGATCCAGCTATTCTGACACAGTTACATCTTTTAGGAAGAACCTGAAAAGTTTATCTATTCACAAAAGCAGGCAGTGAGAAAAAGCTTGTCCGGGCTGTATCTCGGAAACCCTGAGGTGTAAGATGTTGATACTTGGTGGGAAATTGCTTAGGGGATGTAGATGTGCAACTTTTCAGTGTGACCTTGCCGTAGTGACCTAGGGGTACATCATTATGGTGTGACCTTTAACCTTGGCTCTGTTTGTTGACCTGCAATATTTGAGACATATTTCTCCTATCACAAAGATATGTGGATTGCTGCAGCTGATTATTATATTTACTTATTACCTCATAAAACTTGAGGACTGTCGGAGACTTGTTTTCACCCATGGTGTCCAGATGGGCAAACTGGCGTCTGGAAAAGTTTCTCTGGGCTGTATCTTAGAAACCGTAAAGTGTAGGAAGTTGAAAGTAGATGGGGACATTAATTGGGGAGTGTAGGTGTACAGTGTCATGGTGTGACCTGGATTTAACCTTGCTGTAGTGACCTTGACCGGTAAAATCTTGTTTTTACATGGTAGGGACATTGGTTGGGGGTTGTAGGTGTGCAATGTCCATGTGACCTTGATTTGTCATTTGACCTTGCCGTAGTGACTTTGACCTTTAAAATATTATCCGGGCTAGGGATGTGTCGGTATGAAAAATATGTACATCGGGAGGTCGCCAATGCAAAACTGTACCGAATAAGGGACTCCATGTTTTAGTTCACCAAAAACAAACATGGACGTATCCTCAACGACATCGCAATAAAAGCTCATAGATGCACAAAATATGTGATAAAAACATATAATGTCTTCATATTTCTGGTTTCTTTCCAATATTTTAAATTTTCCTGTATTTATATGAGTTGACAAGCGAAATTGAGGTTATAAAGTGTCGTAACCAAAACATGGCAGTTCTGCTCAACGTATCGCTTATAAAAGTCTGCAAATGGATGAAAATATGGGACAAAAGCTTATAATTTCTTCAGATTTTGGGTATGTGTCTAATGTTTTAACTCTTCCATTATATGTGCTGACAAGCGAAGTGGCAGTTGTAAAATCTCATCACAGTATTTCAGTAAAATGCTCTCGATACCGAGATACCAGACCTACCGACCCATCCCTAATCCGGGCAGTATCTCATAAATCATAAGGTGTAGGAAGTTGATACTTTATAGGGACATTGGTTGGGGAGTGTATGTGTGTAACATCATGGTGTGACCTTGATTTGACATTCAAACTTGTTGTATTGGCCTTATCTTTATAATTTGTACAGGCTATATCCCAAAATCAGAAAGGTGTAGAAACTTGTTAGTTGGTCGGTATATTGGTTAGGGTGTTTAGGTGTGCAACATCAAAGTGTGACCTTGAGTTGATCTTTGACCTTGCCGTAGTGATCTTGACCTTGAAAATCTTGTCCTGGCTGTGTCTCATTAACTGTAAAGTGTAGAAAGATGATACTTGGTAGGAACATTGTTTAGGGGGTGTAGGTGTACAGCATCATTGTGTGACTTTGATTTGACCTTGCTGTAGTGACCTTGACCTGTAAAATCTTGTTCGGGCCATATCTCATAAACCGTAAGGTGTAGGAAGTTGATACGTGGTAGCAACATCATGTTGTGACCCTGAGTTGATCTTTGACCTTGCAGTAGTGGCCTTGACCTTTAAAATATTGTCTGGGTTGTATCTTATTAACTGTAAAGTGTAGAAAGGTGATACTTAGTGGGAACATTGGTTAGGGGGTGTAGGTGTACAACATCGTGGTGTTACCTTGAGTTGTCCTTTGACCTTGCTGTAGTGACCTTGACCTTTAAAATCTTATCTGGGCTATATCTCAGGAAACGTAAGGTTTAGGCAGTTGACACTTGGCAAAGTGGGTATGGGCATTAGTGTAGGTGTGAAACATCTGGTGGGACCTTGATTTGACCATTGATCTTGCAGTACTGATCTTGACCCTTGAAGTCTTGTCTGGTTGATTTTGTTGAAATCTCAGAGACAGTAAGGTGTAGAAAGTTGATACTTAGTAGAGACATTTGGTGTGACTTTTAACCTTAGTTCTGACAAAGTGTGCTGACCTGTCATATTTGAGACATACTTTTCTTTTCACAAAGATATGTGGATTCCTGCAACACTTAACTACAAATGTTCCATTGGTTTCACACAAGTTTTACATAAGAGTATCATTCAAAAGCATGAATAAATGGCTTGGTTGGCCATCTAGTACACAGCATCCTTACATGTGATATCAATTTCATCTATGTTTCATGTTTATTTGTTATACCAGGTGCAGCCAAACAAGATTATATACCCACAGTTATGTTTTATATATGGGCGTATACGTAAATATCTCTACCAGGTAGTTACTTTTGATCTATTGCAGTGGGAATCAACAACAAGGTTTGGGCATTGTTAAATGTACTCCTTCCTTTAGATAACCTTTACTCAGACAAATTAGAACTGTTACTTGCTCCGTACTACTCTATAAATAATTGAACATAGGACAAAAAGAAACCAGACAAAAAGAAACCGGACAGAAAGAAACCAGATAAAAAGAAACCAGACAAAAAGTTTTACTACTAGGACAAAAAGTTCCACTATAAAATTAACTTTAAATTTCAATTAAATTTTCAAAAAATGCTAATTACTTTAAGGCTCCTATAAACACCTTAAACTGTGTCAAACTTGCATAATAGCAGTTAGTCTTGTAAAGAAAAGACTTCTCTATTTGCTGTCTCTTAGTCAAACATAAAGTGAAAAAGGGATGTGTGCCAATCCATAGCTTCTTCTGTTTGTCAATTAATAATCTTTATTTATTGTTAAATGAGCATTTTGTGTAACTATATTTACCAATAGACCCCCTCACCCTGTATTCTTTGGACGAAAAGGGATAAAGGGAAAGCCACTTCCAATCACACATGACTGTCAATTGCTATTATTAATAACTGGCATCCAATTCATACAATATCAATTCAGGTAAGCAGCCTTTATTATGTCCACCCACTGGGGTTGGACATATTATTTTTGCTTTTTCCGGCGTCCCACTTGCTTTCCAGACATTTTAGGCACCAGTTCTTATCCTATCTTTATCAAATTTGACATGCAGGTTCATTGGGTTAATAGCTTGTATGGGATTGCTTTTGGTGATGATAGCTCTATGGCTAACTGAGTAATAGCTACTTTGCTACTTTTGAGTATCTCTTTGGTTTCCAGACATTTTAAGGAATGCTATTAAGCCTATCTTTTTGAAATTTGGTATGGAGGTTCATTGGGTTAATAGCTTGTATGGGATTGCTTTTGGGGGGAATTGCTTCATAGATCAGTAATTAATTAAATAAATGAGTAATTGGCTATTTTGAGTACTGAAAAAGGCAAATGTGCTCATATCTCCTAAACCGTGCAAGATAGAGCGATTTCGACAGGGTATTTAAGGAATGTACTCTTTGCAATTTTCAAAAAATTTTCCCCTCCCCAAAAATGGCGGCCATTTCGAATTTTTGCCCAAAATGGCAAAACACAAATTTGCTTCTATCTCCTTAACCATGCGAGATACAGCGATTTCATCAAAATTTTCGAGCCACAGGGTATTTAAGGAATGTACTCCTACGAAATTTTCAAAAAAATTTCCCCTCCCAAAAAGTGGCGGCCATTTTGAATTTTCGAATTTTTGCCAAGAATGGCAAAACACAAATTTGCTTCTATCTCCTTAACCGTGCCAGATAGACCGATTTCGTAGAAATTTTCAACCCACAGGGTATCTAAGCATTGTACTGTTGGCAATTTTCAAAAAATTTTCCCCTTCCCAAAAATGGCGGCCATTTTGATTTTTTGAATTTTTGCCAAAAATACAAAAACACAAATTTGCTTCTATCTCCTTAACCATGCAAGATAGAGTGATTTTGTCAAAATTTTCGACCCAACCAATGCAAAAAGGCATGCAGTTGAAATAATTTACATGTATACTAATAAATATTTAAGCATCATTGATATATTTTACAAATGAAACAGGGTTTTGTAAGACTACTGTACAATTTTTGCAAAAGGTTCATGGGGTGGACATTACACATGATAATGTGTGTTGTTCTATGCTATCCTGTTTCTATTCATATGTCGTAGCTACTGTCAACAGGGCGTCCTATTTCCAGTTCTATTCAAATTAATCCATTGATTGATTGATTACAGTAAATGTCTTACATTGCATTATTATATCCCCAGACGAAAGTCGGGGATATATTGGATTCAGGTCCGTCGCGCCGCCGCCGCCGCCGCCGCCGTAGAAATTTCCTTGTGGACGCGATAACTCAAAAACAAATTAATATTTTTTTTTCAAACTTGGTACACATGTTAAGGGTGCCCAAAGGAAGATCCCTATTTTAAGGTGACCTTAAACTCCCAGTAAAAAAGAACTTATGGCCACCTTAAGGTCAGAAATTGGACTTTTGGCCACTTAGAGCCCTGTAGGTCACAAACTATGATGCTCAGCTGGCTGAAATTTTACCTGACAACACATTAATATGTTCTTAGTACATGTGCCGAAAATCACGACTTTAAGTTGAGGAGAAAATTGTGTTTGAGGCCCATAAATACCCCCACTTGGGGATTTTTTGCTATACTTTTCACATATTTTGCCCTATAATTTGGAAGTGGTAATTCTGATGAGTCTCAAACTGCGCTAGGTATAACTTTGATATGTAATCCTTGTCTGTAGAAAATTTTAGGGCTGTAGGTTTACCCAAAGGGGTCGACTTAAGGTCTCAAAAGTGCCCACAGAGACCCAATTTATGCACTTTTTGCCACTTTCAAGCACTGTAGCTTTCAAACTATGTCTCTCATCTAAGTTAAATATCATCTGGGAATATATCTATGTGTTTTCTTATATGTGCCCCAACATTTAGGCCTTTAATAGACAGTTAACCTGTGTATCAGGACCATAAACACCCACCCGAGTGACCCTTATAAGACATTTTTCACATCTTTTTCCCTGTAACTTGGAAATGGTAAGTCTGAGAAGTTTCAAACTGTATTAGATATATATTCTGTGTGTAATCTTAGTATGTAACAGATTTTAAGTCTGAAGCTTTAATTTTGAAGGTCAAATTGAGGTCTCTAAAAGGCTCCCAAAGACCCAATATTTGGACTTTTTGCTACTTTTAAGCCCTGTGACTGTCAAACTATGTGACTGATAGAGCTCAAATCCTATCTGGGAAGATATTAGTATGTTATTTATATATGTGCCAAAAATTAAGGCTTTAAGAAGACATTTAACCTGTGTATGAGGACCATAAATCCCCACCCGAGTGACCATTTTTAGACATTTTTCACATATTTTGCCCTGTAACTTGGAAATGGTAAGTCTAAGAAGTTTCAAACTGTATTAGATGCATATTCTATGTGTAATCTTAGTGTGTGACAAATTTTAAGTCTGAGGCTTTAATTTGAAGGCCACATTTAGGTCTCTAGAAGGCCCCATAAAGACCCAGTATTTGGACTTTTTGCCAATTTTAAGGCCTGTGACTGTTAAACTATGTGACTGATAGAGCTGAAATCTCATCTGGGAATACATTATTATGTTCTTTTTACATGTGCCAAAAATCAAGGCTTCAAGTAGACATTTAACCTGTGTATGAGGACCTTAAACACCCACCTGAGTGACCCTTTTAAGACATTTTTCACATATTTTGCTCTGTAACTTGGAAATGGTAAGTCTGAGAAGTTTCAAACTTTATTAGATACATATTCTATGTGTAATCTTAGTATGTAACAAATTTTAAGTCTGAAGCTTTAATTTGAAAGCCACATCGAGATCTCTAAAAGGCCCACAGAGACCCAATATTTGGACTTTTTAACCACCTTTAAGCCCTGTGACTGTTAAACTATGTGATTGATGGAGCTGAAATCCCATCTGGGAATGCATTATTATGTCCTTTTTACATATGCCAAAAATCAAGGTTTTTAGTAGACATTTAACCTGTGTATGAGGGCCATAGACACTCGCCCAAGTGCCTTTTTGGACATTTTTTCCGTATTTTGCCCTGTTATTTGGAAATGCTTAGTGTGACAAGTCTTAAACTGTATTATATATAATTTTTGTTTGTTATGTATGTCCCCCAAAAAGTTTCAGATCTGTTGTTTAATTGCTAAGGTCTCTTTAACAATTGTAAAATGCCCACAGAAACCCAATTTATGGACATTATGCCACTTTAAAGCCCAGTAACTGTCAAACTATGTGGGTTATAGAGCTGAAATCTTTGAATTTTTAAAAGGAAATGCCTGTCTATTTAAATTTTGAATATTAATAATGTTATGGCTATCTTAGTCTTTTAAGAACTTATTTTTGTGTGTTATACCTCTGCTTGCTGAGTTTTTAACTTTTTAAAATGAAACTGGTTAAACATATTCAAGTAGACAAAATGGACACTTTAAGTGAGCTTTAAGTCCCAATATTAATGAAATTATATCCTTATGTAGTAAAAGTAGGGGATTTTTAACCCTCAACTAGCCCAGTTTTATTCAACTTGCCTCAGTTAATTTTGACACAGCTCCTACAGTTATGAACTCATTTCAGTTGATAATCACATACTTAAAATTCTCAATTCTTTTTGTATTTGAGTACCCCTTTTATATAGATTGTTTGTTTACCATTTATGCATCCCCCACCCGGATTCCCCCCACCCACCTCTGGGACCTCCAGCTATATTGAGTGACACTAAATAAACAAAGGTATTTAATGATATCAGATGAGAAACAAAGAACTCAATGGGGTTGCAGATCTTGTGTAATAGTGAGAGAGGTGTGGAGAAGGGGAGAGGGGTGGGGGTGGGAGGTGGTGGGCTTCATTACATATAACACAAAGGGGAGTCAGAACTGAGATTGTGTCACATATTTAGGTTGCATATATATGGACCACATATATAGGTATAGAGGAAATGAATAACTGAAAACAATTTGCAAATTCTAAAAATAATATAATAAAATAATAATATAAATAATTTTTTTTTAAATAATATTTTATTTGTGAACAAATATAGAAACAGATATGCGCTTTTGGGATTATGAATTTTAGAATGGACATTGAATCATCAATCATTTAAATACTTTGAAGGAAGATTGAAAAGTATGATGAGTTGAGTTAAAAATAATATTTTATTTGTCAACAAATATAGAAACAGATATGCTCTTTTGGGATTATTATTTTAGAATGGACATTCAATCATCAATCATTTAAATACTTTGAAAATAGGTTTAGAGTTATCATTGCAGGAAGATTGAAAATAGAATTTGAGTTATGTATTCGGCGTCTGGGGATACACCATCTTCCTTGGAAGATATAAACAGAGTAGATTGATGTGCTGAAGTTCATATAATAATGGGTAATTATGTTTTAAAAAATTCCCGATCAAAACCTGTGGCGTGAGTGATGACCTGTCTGGGGATATGTTGGCGCCGAGTTGGCCCAATCTAGTTTTAATCATCCTATGCTCTTTTATGTAACTGAGTTGAGTTGTGACTTTAATCTTTCTTTGAAGTAGGTTTACTGAGTAGAAATGAAAGGAATAGCTACCTACTCAGGACAATTTAAGTTCTAAAAATAGGTTTAAATTTTCTTCCTGATATCATTGACAACTTACCATTTAAACTATGGAGATAATAAAAAGCAATAAAGGTGGTTTGAAGATATGCATGGATGGATACATGTACACAAAGCTTTCTGTGAAGTCTTCTTCCATTTTCTGGAAGTGTTCACAAAAGGTTGCTTTATCATATAAAGCAGTTCTCAGAACAGGTCTTGATGTAAGTTTTCTATTTTGATATAAATTGATTGATAATGATAGTCCACTGCTCATCAGAGAATACAGCCATAAAAAAAGAAATATCTTTGTTCTAGGTTCAGAGACTAAAGTCATACATAAACAATAAGATTATTTTTGATGACTTTTTTTAAACTATACTGTAGCTTACTTTTTGGGCATTTTCTATTTTCAGAATAACAATCCAGAACTTGTCAAAGAACACAGCCATGAAAGCAGTTCAACAACAGTTGAGGTGGCTAAGTTAAAGGCTAGCTTGAAAGAGAAAGGTGTTTCATCCAGGGACAGACCAGCCCAGATCTTGGCAACCAAGCTGTCTGGAGTCAATGATGAAGTCCGAGCTGAATGTGATAGAGTGGAAAGCATAAAGAGGTCCATTCGCAGATGTCAGAGGGGTACACTACCCAAGGAACCCAAGACCATCACAGAGTTCAAACTGGAAGATGAGTGGACCAAGACAGCAGGATCCCAAAGATTTCTCATTCATGATAGTGGATCAGAGAGCCAGTCCCGCGTAGTGGTTTTTGCCAGTGATGAAGCTCTCAGACACCTGGCCAGGCAAGATGAGTGGTTCATTGATGGAACGTTCAGCCTTTCTCCAAAGATATTCCAGCAACTCTACATCATCCGGGCCAAACTAAGGACTTCTGCAGTCACTTGTGTTTATGCCCTACTGACTGGAAAGTCCCAATCACACTATGAAGAGATCATGCAAGCAGTTCTCAAAAGATGCGAAGAGCTTGGTTTCACTCCTGATCCTACAACAGTGCATCTGGATTTTGAGCAAGCAGCAATTAATGCAGTCAAAGCTACTTTTGGCCCCCATGTGTTGACCCTTGGCTGCTTCTATCACCTTACCCAGGCAACCTGGAGGAAAGTACAAGAATTAGGGCTCAGTCAATATAAAAAAGAAAATGGCAGCTTTAGACATTTTTCTGGAATGTTGGATGGGCTAGCCTTTCTGCCTTTATCTGATGTCACTGAGGGAATGCAGTATCTCCAGAATCTAGATGAAGAATATACAGATGACCTGTTAGATTACTTTGATCACACATATGTGCCAGGATCCTTTAGGCGGATCCAGCGGCCAGCTCTACCTGGGGAAGACCAACCAACCATCAGATTGAGGAAAATGCCTCCACTTTTTCCTCCACAGATGTGGAATGTGCACAATGCTACCCTGAGAGGTGATGCCCGTACAAATAACCTATGTGAAACCTGGAACAGTAGTTTTTCACAGCTTGTTGGGCACAAACATCCATCAGTTTGGAGACTTCTCACGCATATTAAAGAAGATGAGTCCCTCTCAAGACTACAGATCTGCCAAGACTCAAGAGGGGAGCCACCAAGAAAACAGGTGAAAAAAGCAACTAAAGATCTCCAACAGCGCCTCAGCTACTTGTGTTCAGAGATAGAAAGTGGCAACAAATCACTAGAGGAGTTCCCGAAAGGTGTAGGACATTCCATAAGACTCATTAAAGTGTGACATGTTTCAATGGTGTGTTTACAGACTTGCTTAAGTAATTGCCAAATGGAGCTTTGTACAATTTCTGTGCTAATTTTTGTGCTATTGTTGTAAATATTCATGTTTAAATGTTGTATATTGTTTTTATGTTGTTAAAAGAAACTTTTTTAAAATAAAAACTTTTTGTCCTACTAGTAAAACTTTTTGTCTGGTTTCTTTTTGTCTGGTTTCTTTTTATCCAGTTTCTTTTTGTCCGGTTTCTTTTTGTCCGTCCTTCTAAATAATTGACCACCTTCAAAAGATAGTTTGGTTTATTTTAATTACATACATATGGTGAGTCTTGTTTTAAACTGGATTACTCGTCTTCCATATCTTCCATGTTAGTAATGGTGTAAATTTGTTGCGTCTTGTACTTTCAGACTATTAACATGTACATCAAATCTAATGTGGACTTTTATAGCACTTAATCTCCATCAATTGACAGACTCTAAGACACAACTGAACAAAAACAATGTGAATAATCATTAATCTAATAACATAGTCAGGTCATACCAAGAAAAGAAAGGGAGGCAATGGCAGATTGGTTTTTTTGCAAACAGGGAAGTTTTAGCTCTTCCTTGAAGGAGGCAATAGATGTTGCACTGCATATATTATTAGAAAGCTCATTCCAAATCTAGGGAGCATCAAAAGCAAAACTATGGCCTAAGTATTTCACTTTGTGTGCATTAAAACACTAAAATGTTTGCGCTTGATCATTTTCATTACCAGTGAGGGTAATATCTTGGACATTATTTTCATACCACAACTTCACAAGTAGGTGTAGTACTTGGCAACATGTGTAACCTACATTCATGTTTAGCATATGAGCATATTTTACTCTACACTACTTGGTTTACATGGATAATGTATTCAAGTGCTCATTACATGAAATAAGATAGAAAGTTACTTCTGCGATTATTATTACATTTAGTTCTGTGGTATCAGGCAAATATGACATCACAAAGTTCACTTGAACACAAAACATCACAAACATCTCCCTGAATAACAATCAAGGAGCAGCTTGTTCCGCTTCTCTAGATGATAAGTAAAGTTGTTGTTCTCCATAAACACAGCTTGTATGTCTGGGCTACAGCTTGTATGTCTGGGCTGACATCTTTCTGAGATATGCAGCATTCCCTTAAAATTTTGCTTAATATAGGGCACTGATGTTGCCATTGCATTGTCTCTCTGTGATTCAATCTCTGATCCATTTACCATGCAACTTGTCAACAAGAAATACAGGTTTGTGACTTTCTGTTGTTTTAGGAAGGCATCTTGAAATATTGGCCTCATGGCTTGTTCATTGACTTAAATTTTTCCTCTAAAGGTTTTCACATACTGAAGACCTGCCTCATTTTTTGTTAGGGCTTGAAATTTGTAGCTATGGCTCTAATCCTTGATTAATGTAATCTAATGTGCACCTTCATAGTCCTTAATGCCACTACTTTTAGACCTAAGGCTCAACTATACGTATTTAATATTTGTAGGTCCCTTGTAGTTTCTTTCCTGAGAAGATTATTTAATTTGCGAATTCTATGACCCCTATCAAAAGATGTTTGTGGGATATATATAACTTTTGCTAGAACTTCACTAAAATACAAATATACTCGTATGATAAGCCATATTTACCATGAGTGGAGAGTTCTTTTGAGTTGCCTGCCATTTACACATCGATATACAATACAAATAATGTGGTAAAACAGTAAAAACGAATCTAAGTAATCAATATTCATCATCATACATAACTTAATTATGAATTTTGTACCATTTTGGACAGCTTTGTGTCTTTGTAGTATGCTTGGATTACACTATAGCCTTTTCTAAATATTTCTTGTGGAGGCTGTGTTAGTGAACCCCTATCAATTTCTGTAACAGTGTAAAACTGATTAGTTTTAAAAAGGTTTTCTCCAAGAGTTGTGATTTTATTACGCTTTAACTTAAGGCTTTGTAAACTGCTGGGAAGAATTGAAGTTGGAGGCTTGATGCTTGTAATTCTATTTTTTGATAGATCCAGACTTTTTAGTTGTTGGAGTTGACTGAAGTTACACATTTCAGTGATCTCATTGGTAAGCATTGTTATTACTTCTAGACTGTGTGGTAGTTTGTCAGGGTCAATGCTAGTAATTCTATTTCGTGACAGATCCAGTTCTCTCAGTTTCTGGCGTTGGCTTAAGTTGCATAACTTAGCGATCTCATTACCAGACATCTTTATAACTTCTACAGTGTGTGGTAGTTTGTTGGGGTCAATGCTGGTAATTTTATTGTTGGACAGGTGCAGTTCTCTAACTTGTTGGTGTTGACTTAAATTACACACTTCATTGATCGTATTTGATGACATTCGAATCACTTCTACACTGTGTGGCAGTTTATCAGGATCAATGCTGGAAATTTTATTGTTTGATAGATCCAGTTCTTTCAGATGTTGGTGATGACTTAAGTTACACATTTCAACAATTTCATTATACGATATATTTATCACTTCTAAACTAGGTTGTAGTTTGTCAGGGTCGATGCTGGTAATTTTATTGTTTGATAGATTCAGTTCTGTCAGTTGTTGGTGTTGACATAAGGTACACAGATCAACGATCTCATTATGAGACAAATTTAACACTTCTACACTGTGTGGTAGATTGTCAGGGTCAATGCTGATCATTCTGTTATATGACAGATCCAGTGATTTCAGCTGATGGTGTTGATTTAAGTTACACAATTCAGTGATCTCATTACTATGCACCTTTATCTCTTCTAAACTGTGTGGTAGTTTGTCAGGATCAATGCTGGTAATTCTATTACCTGATAGATTCAGTTTTTTTATTCTTTGGTGTTGACTAAAATTACATACTTCAGTGACCTTATTATAAGACATTTCTATCATTTCTACACTGTACGGTAGTTTTTCAGGATAAACACATGCAATTCTATTTCTTGACAAAACCAGATCTTTCAGTTGTTTGTGGTGGTTTAATTCACATATTTCAGTGATTTCATTGTCAGAAATTTTTATCACTTCTACACTGTATGGTAGTTTGTTAGCATCCATGCTAGTAATTTTATTGCCTGACAAATTCAGTAGTTTCAATCGATGGAGCTGGCTTAAGTTACACACATCAGTGATCTGATTACCAGACATATTTATCACTTCTACACTGTGTGGTAGTTTGTCAGGGTTAATGCTGGTAATTCTATTGTATGATAGATCCACAGTTTTCAGTTTTTGGTGTTGACTTAAGTTACACAATTCAGTGATCTCATTAAGATACATCTTTACCACTTCTACACTATATGGTAGGTTGTCAGGGTCAATGCTAGCAATTCTGTTGTTTGACAGATCCAGCTCTCTCAGTTTTTGGTGCTGACTTAAGTTACATACTTCAGTTACCTTATTAACAAACATTTTTATAATTTCCACATTATATGGTAGTCTGTCAGGATCAATACTGGTAATTCTATTATTTGACAGATCCAGTTCTTTCAATTGTCGGTGTTCACTTAGGTTACACACTTCAGTGATCTTATTAAGAGACATCTTAATAACTGCTACACTGTGTGGTAGTTTCTCAGGATCAATGCTGGTAATATTGTTCCATGAAAGATCCAAAGTTTTCAATTGTTGGTTCTGGCTTAAATTACATACTTTAGTGATCTTATTACCAGACATCTTTATCACTTCTACATTGTGTGGTAGTTTGTCAGGATCAATGCTGGTAATTCTATTGCATGACAGATCCAGTGATCTCAGGTGACAATGTTGACTTAAATTACACACTTCAGTGATCTCATTCTCCGTCATATTTATCACTTCTGCACTGTGTGGTAGTTTGTCAGGGTCAATGATGGTAATTTCATTGTGTGACAGATCAAGTTCTTTCAGTCGCTGGTGCTGACTTAAGTAACACAATTCAGTGATCTTATTACAAGACATCTTTATCACTTCTACACTGTGTGGAAGATTTTTAGGGTCAATGTTGATAATGCTGTTGTTTGACAAATTCAGTTTTCTCAGGTTTTGGTTGAGGTTTTCTGAATTTAAGCATTTGATTCTATTGTGTGACAGATCCAGTTTTTCTAACTGCTGGAACACACTACATGTTTTTAAATCTGGAACACCCTGAAGCCCGTTTCTTGATAGATTAAATTCTTTATATGTTGTTTCTTCACTCATTCTCTTCATTCTCTCTTTCAAGTCCAAGTCAGAGAGATTTAATCCACTCCAGTCCAGTGTATCCATGATGAATAACTTCTTACTCTGAAAGTTTAAATTTATAAAACATTTTAATATATTTATCATTCCGAATAACACAATATTATACAATTATACAATTATAATCTTTCAAAGTACATGTTAATTATTTTAACACAATTAAAACTATACTTGTATTACAATAAGAAAGAAAAAAGATACAAGAATTGAATGCCTGACAATGTAATATTTTTTCTGTTTGCAAAAAAGTACATACTTCTATATGTTCAAGAGACAAAAGAAACCCCATCATTTTTTTTTTAAATACACTGTAAGAATTTTTTAACAAGCAAGTTCATTTAGTTCGTTGTTGTAAATATGCAATACTTTGTGTTGGATGGAAAGATAATATCAATCACTGCACTTCATGCAAGATGTGTGATGGGATTTATATCATGTTACTTTCTGGAAATATACTTTTATTAATGTTCCACAATTACCACTGGATAGGGTTATTGCAATCAGTTTCGTTCTTTCTGTCTGCACACCTTGTTGTCTTTAAAACTCCAAAACTACACAATCAATCGGGTTCAAATTTGGTTAGGAGACAAATCATGGGAAATACAAGGCTCGCGCCAAACATGGTGAATTTTGAGTGCAACTTAAAGTCAGTACTGAGTAGACAGTAAATCTTATTTTCAATTGGACAAAGACAGAGAAAACCGGTATCCCTTCGTCACGTACGAAAAAATTCAATATATCACACGAGGATTTTTCTTCATAATTTTCCTCCAATCAAACTGTGAATTAAAGGCTTTGGTGACATAAGCAATTTGTAGTATTCTATTCTGTACTTTTATAGCGCTTAATCTCTGCTAGGCAGACTCTAAGGCACAACACCAAAATCAAATTTTAAAAAATCATCTGTCCAGCAGTTGCCAGGTTCAGTACCATGGAGACGCTGGATAGAATGTATGCTAAGTTGGGAATGCCTTTTTGAAGAGATATGATTTTAACCTTTTCCTGAAACAGGCGAGAGTTGGGGCAGAACGGACCTCATCAGGCAAATGATTCCAGACCGTGGGAGCATCAAAAGCAAAGCTGTGGCCAAAGTGATTTTTGATTTATGTACAGATGGACAGAATTGAGGAACCTCCAAGAATCTTTTATCTGGATGGTTGTATCTTGTACTATACATTCCACAATGAGTAAACAAAAGAGGACCAAAGTAACTGGGATGACCATTGTGAAGAAACTTGTAAACTAGAGTGGCAGTTTTGAAGATACAGCAAAATTCAGCTGGGAGCCAATGGAGTCGTTTGAGAATAAGAGATGCCCGTGTGTATTTGTTACAGTTTGTGACAATCCTAGCAAGTGTGTTTTGAATGCACTGTAGTTTGCGCATGTTGAGACTGGACAAACTCCTGAAGAGAGAGTTGCAGTAATCAAGGCGACTGGTCACCAAGGCATTGGCTGCCAGGATAGCAGCCTCATCCGTCAAGTGCTTTCTAACCCGCCTGAGATCACAAATTTGAATGAAGCATGTCTTACAAATATTGCGGACATGATCAGCAAAGGAGAAATTAGCATCAAACCAGACACCAAGGCTCTTTAAAACAACTGCTGGATGCATGAAATTACCAAATATCCTAACTGGTAGATAGGGATCTAATTTCTTGAGTTGAGCATGGGATCCGAAGATGATAAACTCTGTTTTGTCAGGATTTAATTTGAGCATACTTGATGACATCCATTTCTTAACATCCAGAAGACAAGAATTCAGTTTGTCAAAAGCCAGGGCTGCATTTTTGTGAGACATATGAATAAACAACTGCGTGTCGTCTGCATAAAAGTGGTATTTGATGTTGGGATGCGTTCTAATAACCTTACTCAAAGGAGTGGTGTATAAAGAGAACAGCAGAGGACCAAGAACCGAGCCTTGTGGCACCCCAAACAGCAGCTCATGCAATTCAGAGAGGGTTGACCCAATTTTAATTGCTTGGAAGCGGTGGCTGAGATAGGACGTGAACCACTTCAAGGCTGTGCCGCACACACCAAACCATGACTTAAGACAATTAAGAAGAGCAGTGTGGTCAATTGTGTCGAATGCAGCCGACAGATCCAGTAAGACCAATGCAGTAGGCTCACCCCATGATAGTGAGAGATGTATCTCGTTTTTGATATGCAGCAGGGCGGTTTCCGTGGAGTGACCACTTTTGTATGCAGATTGCCTAGGATTATCAAGATTGTTACTATTGATATGTTGCATGATATATATAGTATGTATATACAGTACTCCAGTTACGCCATTTCCATTTATTAGTTACCACAGGCTGAATCTCACGTTTTACAATGCTCAAGTTATGAAACATTTTATATTACCTGGAATGCAGTAAAAATGTATTCTCAGACAAAATAACAATATTTTTGCTTCTTATTTATTTTGGAGGAAATATAATTTTGAAATATATACATCAGACTATATTTGTCAGGCTAGGTTTCGAAAGCATGGGAAAAGAAAGTTTGTAAACAGTTGATTTCATCAGCAAATGTAACAAGAAACTTAGAAAGATTAAAAAGAGTTTGAAAGCAGTAATGTACGGAAGCTCTGAGCTGTCAAAATTTATTTTATATAAAGTCATATATGTGATTTAGTATCTCGAATATACGACTTAGTATCTTGTAAATATGACTTAATAACTGGTAAATATGACTTAATAACTCATATATACAACTTAATAACTCATATATAAACTTATTAACTCGAACATACAACGTAATATCTCATATATATGACTTACTATCTTGTGTATACAACTGAGTAACTTATGTATAATACTTAATAACTGATATATATGACCTAGTAAATTGTATATATGACTTAATATCTTGTATATACCACTTAATAACTCATATATTTGATTTAGTACCAGTTAAAACATGCATGCTGTTATCTTGTATATGCGACTTAATAACTTAATAGTATATATGACTAGTTAAATCATATATGCAACTTCAAAACTCATATATACAACTTAATAACTCATATATATGATGTAGTAACTTGTATGTACGAATTAATATCTTGTACATACGAGATATTAAGTGAACATGGTGAATTTTGAGTGCAATTTGAAGTCAATACTGAGTAGACTCACTTAATATCTCATATGTTCATTTTGGTATTAGATAGCTTATACAAATTGTTATCTTGTATGTATGACTTAGTGATCAAATAACTCAGATGTACAACTTACTAAGTTGTATATATGACTTGCTAAGTAGTATATAAAAACTTAATAATTAATAAGTTACTTAGTGGAATGTACGAATTACTAAGTCATATATTTAAAATACTAAGTCGTATATGCAAGTTATTAAGTCAAATATATGAGCTAATAAGTCATATAATGTATATGAGATACTAAGTCATATATATGAGTTACTAATTCGTATATACAAGTTATTAAGTTGTATATACAAGATACTAAGTGTTATATACAATATACTAAGTCGCATATACAAGATACTAAGTTGTATATATATGAGATACTAAGTAGAATACATGAGTTATCAAGTTGTATACACAAGATAGTTATTTAAATATATGAGTTATTAAGTCGAATATGTGAGTTATTATTAAGTCATATATACGAGATAGTAAGTCATAAAAACAAGATACTAAATTAAGTCATATATACAAGATACTAATTTATATATACAACTTATTAAGTCATACATACGATATTTTATGTCATATATTCGACTTAATATAAAATAAATTTTGGCAGCCCAGAGCTTCCGTAGTAATAATTTACTTTAAAAATATTTATAAACACTGAATCAGAGTGTGCACTGAATATATGCACGAGAAACAATGGATGAATACTTCATTTGACCCTACACACAAGTACCTGGTGCTACATATACGCCACTAATATCTGAAAACAACATATTTAATTGTAAACCATTGAACTTTGTATGGAAATACTTACAGTTTGCTTATTTAAAATATCCAAATAACACCTTCATACAATCCAAATAGTTATACTCATGCCTATTCTGCAAGAGCAGTGATGAGAGTGTATTATTTTCACTCCAAATTTTGTTTTCACTATGTGTAACATTGGGAGTTTTTTTTCGACCTCCACACCACTAGAAAATTCAATCAAATGATTCCTGTTTGTTTTGGTTACTCCAGGACTACATATTTGCATAAATGTACTGGAACTCACAACCCTTTATATATGAATCAATAAGGCCTCCACGTACAATCCTGCCTTGAATGAGAGTAATAGCCCATTCTTGGTATATATATAATATTTTATTACATGGACTTTACATGCAAAATGGAAACAACTCCTCTTGAAATAATATATTCCTGTTATTTACTCTATATCTTATAATATAAATACTTAAACATGACTTCACATGTTAAAACAAGTGTCACTTTGGACACCCCATAATCTCACAGTGTTGTGTATTCATTCAACAGTTAGCAATATTGTGTGCTGTAGGATTTACGCCTGTAAAATTAGATAAGACAAAATTCTTTATTTTGTGACACGGGGTGGGGTGGGGGGTATACACAGACTTTCACACAATTATGTTAATAATGTCTATATGTTATAGCTTGGCAAGCTGGCAGCCATCTTTCCTACCAGGAACCTCTGAAAGGTTACTAATCAAACAGTGCACACAACGGCACTCTAATGTTTACACTTTCACATTTCTTGCAGGATTAAAAACTGACACTAATACACTGATACTGCTATTTGGAAATTTAGAGGGAAAAGGTATGTGCAGAGTTGTGGACCATGCATTATAGGACCTTGGATGCAATCTGTTTCATCTTTTGTAACAGTCAATATACTGCTGTGTTCAACATTTCAAAAAATAAAAATTTATTAAGTTTTTAATTTTCTTTATTCTCTACTAATGTTTAAACATTTCCTTGATCTGCGCATCAATTCAAATAACATCCAGTTTATTTTGTGTACTTCGGACCCTTTTGGGAATATAGCATAAATGTACAGAAAATATGTCACCAACAGCTAGGGTCTTCTAAAAATAGTGCTGACACATAGACTACTGCCTCCAGTAGCAGTAATAGCCTATTCCTGGCTTAGAGATCATTTAATTTCATTTTATACGTTCCTATTATTTTATGTCCTGATTTTAGTAACTGTGATAATTTCGATTTTTTAAATATCTTCTGTGATCTTTGGTGATAATTACTGCCATCTTGAGTAATTTTCAAAGCTTGTAAAAAGAAAACTAGTTGTATTTGTAACTGCACTGAACTGATTTTGAAAATAGCATCAGAGATGCCCGTACCCCACAGCCTAGGGAAATAGTTTCAACACCATGAGATATAGAAGTACTGTACCAGTACAAAGTTCAGGATACTTTCAGAGCACTGTCAGTTATATATAAAGTTCCAAACAATGTTTAAATGGAGAAAATAATGTTTAAAAGAAAGATAATGCATGTAAAGATGAAGTATTAAAATAAGATAATTCAATAACAAGATGACAGCATTAATCAGTAAACTAAAATTCAACACTCTTTATCAACATCTGCATGGCTGAATTATGGCTTAGATGTTTTGAATATTAGCATGCATGCAGAAGTGGTAATACATTTAATGAATGCTTGATGAAATTCTATCTATTACAATGGGAAGTTATGAAAGTAAAATTCTTAATAAATTCTAATATGAATTAACAGCGCTCAATCTGCATCGTAAGACAGACCCAAAGGTGCAACAAGATTTTATAGGTCAAGGTCACTACGACAAGGTCAAAGGTCAAATTAAGGTCACACCATGATAATAAACACTTAAAGCCCCTAACCAATGTCCCTACCAAGTATCAACTTGCTACACCTTATGGTTTCTAAGATATAGCCAAGACAAGATTTTATAGGTCAAGGTCACTATGGCAAGGTCAAAGGTCAAATCAAGGTCACACCATGATGCTGCACACCTACACCCCCTAACCAATGTCTCTACCAATTATCAACTTCCTACACCTTACAGTTTCAGAGATATAGCCTGGACAAGATTTTATAGGTCAAGGTCACTACGGCAAGGTCAAAGGTCAAATCAAGCTCAGATCATGAAATTGCACAACTACACCCCCTAACCAATGTCTCTACCAAGTATCAACTTCCTACACCTTATGGTTTCTGAGATATAGCCCGGGTAAGATTTTATAGGTCAAGGTCACTTCAGCAAGGCCAAAGGTCAAATCAAGGTCAGACCATGACGTTGCACAACTACACCCCCTAACCAATGTCCCTACCAAGTATCAACTTCCTACACCTTACGGTTTCTGAGATATAGCCCGGACAAGATTTTATAGGTCAAGATCACTACGGCAAGGTTAAAGGTCAAATCAAGGTCACACCATGACGTTCCACACCTATACCCCCTAACAAATGTCCCTACCAAATATCAACTTCCTACACCTTACAGGTTCCAAGATATAGCCCGGACAAGATTTTATAGGTCAAGGTCACTAGGGCAAGGTCAAAGGTCAAATCAAGGTCAGACCATGACGTTGCACAACTACACCCCCTAACCAATGTCCCTACCAAGTATCAACTTCCTACACCTTACGGTTTCTGAGATACAGCCCAGCAAGATTTTCAAACTCAAGGTCACTATGGCAAGGTCAAAGATCAAATCAAGGTCACATCATGACATTGCACACCTGCACCCCCAACCAATGTCCCTACCAAGTATCAACTTCCTACACCTTACGGTCTGTGAGATATAGCCCGGACAAGATTTTATAGGTCAAGATCACTACGGCAAGGTTAAAGGTCAAATCAAGGTCAGACCATGACGTTGCACACCTACACCCCCTAACCAATGTCCCTACCAAGTATCAACTTCCTACACCTTACGGTTTCTGAGATACAGCCCGGACAAACTTTTTCCCGCCCACCCGCCCAACAGGACGCCCGCCTGCCTGCCTGCCCGCCCATCCAGACACCATGGGGGAAAACAATACCCCGACAGCCCTTAAGGGCTGTGGGGTAAAAATTGTTTGGCTTGTTCTGGAATGGGCACATTGATGCACCTTTGATACAATCTGTTCCTTTTTCTGTAATAGTCAAAATACTGCAACCTTCTACATTTCAAAAATAAAAATGTGATGAAGTTTTTAAATCATGTGGTGCAAGCATCTGCAATCATTTGATAACAAGGCCCTCTAGTTTATATTTATTCTTCTAGACTGCTTCTCTAGACTCTGCTTCTCTAGACTCCAGCACATGCCAGATTTCTTGAGGTGCCACTGTATAGGCGTCATATGGAGACGGCCTGAAGGACTTCTTTTTCTGTGGCAGTGGCCTATTACAGACATGGACTGCTTCACCGTACAGTCTAGTGAAGCTGGCTTACTGAACTGACAGTACTGGTAACTAAGGTCTGGGGAGGCCTGGACATGTTTCAAAGGCCTCATGATGAGGCTGTTGATGGCTAACCGACCCAGTGGCACTTCCCGTTGCAACCTGGGTGTGAGTTTGTGGCCGTTGTAGGTAGTCTACTGAACTGGTTGAACTTACTGTAATGGCAAGAGAAGATGTCCGTCTTGTGCCTGCTAGAGCAGAGGGACTGGTAGCAAAACAAAGCCTCTGGTCATAAACCAGTTGAACTGGGGATATCACCAAAGTCTGCACTAGGAGCCACTTGGTTAGCTGACACAGTAACACTGATTAGGGGTGTAGGTTTCAAAATAACAGGAGTAGAAGAGACCACCCCATTGTGGGGGATGATAAACTCCAACTTTGAAAGGAGACAAAACAGGCCACTGTTGAGAAGGGGGAGAGCACAGACAGAAGCTAAAGCACCTTCAATGCCCATGAATGGGCTCTGTGCTGTTGTATAATGAAAAGATATTATACTCTACAAAGCTATATTGGGTACACACAGAAGTACGGATTACACATGTACAACCGGATTGGTGGTTTATGCTAAAACTCACTTGGATATCATAACATTTCCCTTCTTTTTTAAAGACACTTTAGAGCTAGAGGTTAGCAATTTGGGCAACTTATCTCGGTCTGTCATATCTATGTAGGTTTGACTCTTGCAGGTGGCAATGCTAAGGGCTTGTCCAAATATAACCCAGGTTGTTGAAGGGGATGTAAAATACCAACTTTGACCTTTGACCTCCGGTAACTGTAGTGCTGATTATTCTGTGTACTTTTACTTAATTGTACCATGTCTTATGACAGCTATACTTAAATTAGGAAAAAAAAAATCACAGATTATACAGACATGTATTACCCATACAATTAATTATCGCTTAAGAAAAGAGCTATGTCTGTTTTAATCTATTATTAATACACTGAATTGAAGTTATCAGTGGTTGGTTATGTGTTTATAGGTATGTATTGTATTCAATTACATGTATTTTTAACATAACTGGAATAGACAATGATAACTGGAATACACAATGTACTATTTAGGATATACAATGTTATATTGGAGAAACACAATATATGATATACGCATATGCAACAACATTCATTAGAGACTTATGAGTTCTGTTATCTTGTACACTTCAATTGTTTTTGCTATACAGATGTTTGTTTCATAAAGCACAATGTAGGCTTTCAAAGCATTTTCCTGAGGGCGCTTGGCTCACCCCAGGGTGCCTTTACACTATTACACCCTTCCAATACTGTATCCTCAAACAATTAGCACATTTTGTCAGTTGGTTTACACATATTAGTTATGGGTTGGATCTGTCATTACTCTGTGCTGAGCCATGGTCCACATCTCCGTTGGAAGGTTTTGGGTGGTTTGATCATCCTTCCTGAACGTGTGATATATTTGTCTTTGTCTTCAACAGGTATATTGAATTGCACTTTCTTTTTTGGTTTCTTTACTTGTCGGTGGTGCTCTTCAATTAGGTCTTGATTTGAACCGGCGGATGGGCTATGCATTGCAGTGTCCTCTTTTTCAGTAGGACTGAAAGCCGTTGGTTGAATGTGCCTGCAGTTGCGCACCACAATGTTGTTTTCCGGTGTTTGAATAGTGTAGCTGCATGGTTGGTAGCCCACCATGGTGATTATGCCAGGTTTCCATAATGTGGCATCCTGGTACGTCACATTGGTATGTTGCCAGAGGGGTGCCAAGGGTCAGCTGTGGTGGTTGTACCCTTCAGTGACTCTGGCTTGTGTCAATGGCTTGGCTTCTATGGTTTCCTCTGGTATTGGATCTGCCTTGACTGGCAGGTTGATCAGGACTTTACATCCAAATAGCAATTCTGCTGGACTCCTTGTATTCCCATCCAGGGATGTGTCTCGCCATGCTAATAATGCTAGCTCTGGGTCTTCATTGGTCTCAATTGCCTTTTTCATAATGTTTTTAACTGTTTGTATTGCATGTTCTACTGCACCATTACTCTGTGTGTATGTAGGGCTTGAACAGGTATGTTTTATCCCCATTTCGAACGAAAATTTCTGAATTCATGAGAGTTGAAGTGAGGGCCCCTGTCTGATACTAGTTCCCTTGGGATGCCTATCTCACTCATGATGGTCTTGAGGACCTTCACAATCACGCTTGAAGGTGCTGAACTTGGCAGTTGTCTTATGACGGCATACTTGTAATAAGTTGTTATCAGTTATTCCATGTCATTCCGATAGAATAGATCTGACCCGAGTTTGGTCCAAGGGGTTAGGGGCATATCTTGTGAAGTGACAACTGCTCACAGTGTTTTTAATGTCTTGGTTGATTTTAGGCCAAAATATGGTATCTCTGGCCCTCAGTTGTATTTTCGTGATACCCATGTGGAGCTAGATCATATAGCTACTTCGCAGCTTTGTGGAGATAATAACACGACATCCTGTCAAGATCAGTCCGTTTTTTACTGTGAGTTCGTCTCTGTAGTCCCAGTAAGTTTTCAAGTCCAGGATGACATCTTTCACTGTGTCTGGCCACCCTGTTACTATTTATTGCATCAGTTGGGTCAGTGTGCTGTCTTCCATGGTTTGGACCTTAAGTTCCTATAACTTCTCATCAGTGAATGCGATGAAATCCACGCCTACGTCCAAAGGAGTAGTTTGTTTGTTCTGGTGGTTTGGAGAGCGGGAGAGCCAATCAGGTATCATGTGGATGGCGCCAGGTTTGTATGTCATCCGGAAGTCGTACCTTTGGAGGCAGATGAGTAGCCTTTGCACCCTAGGTGGTGCCTTCATGAGATCCTTGGTGGATATGGCAACCAGTGGGCAGTGGTCTGTTACAATGGTGAAATATCTTCCACTTAAGTAGGTGCTGAAACTCTCTCTCCAGGTTGGAGTAGTTCTGTTGGTGTAAGGCTTTTGCTGAAATATACAATTGGTTTGAAAGCTGTACCTGTGTAGTCTTGTGGTTGCATCAGGCAAGCTCCAATTCCCCTTGCACTTGTATTGCAATGCAGCTGGACAGGTTTTCCCATGTTGTAAAACTGGACCTTGGTATCTTCTGAAATTATCTGTTTTAAGCATTCAAAGATGTGGTTGTGGTCCTCATCCCATGTCCATGGTGTGTCTTCTTTCAGTGGGTCCCTGAGAGGTGCTGCTTTGTCTGAAAGGTTTGGGATAAAGGGTGCCAGGAACTGAATGAATCCTAGGAAACGTTGCAGGTCATTCTTTGATGCTGGTGTTTGACAGTTTTGTAGGTCATTGACTTTGTCTGGGTCTGGACTGATACCATTTTGGCTGTATACATTTCCAAAGAACTTTACTTTTGTGACCCCAATTTCACACTTATTGCTGTTAAATACTACCCCATGTGTTTGAGCGGTTTGGAGCAAGTGGCGTAATTTTTTGTCATGGCTTTCTTTGTCATTGCCAAAGACAATTATGTCATCAGCTTTACTGATTACGCCTAGGCAGTTTTCAAATGCTGTGTCCATCGTTTGTTGGAAGATGTCCTGTGTCACATTCAGGCCAAAAGGGAGTTGTATAAAGCAATATCTTCCTAATGGCATTCTGAAAGTGGTAAGAAATTGGCTCTTTGGATGTAGTTGGATCCTGATTTGGCATCCAGTTTGAATGTAGTGGCCCCAGCTAGTTTATGGTTCAGCTCCTCTAAGTTCGGCATTTTGTGGGGACATCAGATCAGTCCTTTGTTTAGCCTGGCTGGATCCAAACAAACTCTCAGTGAGCCGTCAGGTCTTGATGCAAAAACAAGGTTACTGCACCACTCTGTGTGTTCGGTCACTTTGCGGATCACTTCCAACTCCTCCATGTGGTCGAATTCTTGCTTGATTTTCTGTCTCGTGCAGTGGATATTTCCTTGGGGGATCAATGTATGGTTCTGCATCAGGTTTAAGTATTAGTTCTGTTGTAAATTGTTCCCCAAAATCCCCTATGGAGTCGAAGCTATTGGGATATTCGTGCAAGAGTTCTTGTTTTGAATTTACAGGTTTATGTATGTTGCTGTGAAAATCTTGTTTGTTGATGCTGCAGTTTAACTCAATGACCCTCAGTTTTTCGCAGGTGGGAAGCCCAATAGAGGGGGGGTCCTGGAGTGTCCACCACATAGAAGTTTGCCATGCCGGTGCTTCCTTGATACCCTTGATTTCTACTTGTCCGTGGCATTTTAGTGCACTTCCATTGTATGTTGTCAGGTGGACTCCCATAGTTTCTTTCATGGCTGGTTGCCCTTGTGTATCTGTATTGTTTGGGAACATGCTTTTGAATGTGCACAGTGGGAGTGTGTTGCCTTCTGCACCACTGTCCACTTTTGCTTTTAAGTACTGCCTTAGATCACTGTTGTTAGGAAATATCCTCAGAGTGGCAAATGCCTTTGTGCAGTTTTGTACTGTCGTGTAGCTGTGGATGTTTATAGTGTCGTATATGATATCTTGTAATTGCTCCTGTTCACACTCTGGTTCATCATCGTGTTCATTTACCATGTTTACTGACTTGTGTGATCCTCGTCTTGGTCTTGATTGTGACCTGCCCCTGTTCCACTTATTTGATCCATCTCTGTTTTGGCGGGTTTGTCTTCGTTGTTGAGCTTTGGTGTTGAAACAGAAATCCTTCCAGTGACCAATGCGCCCACAACCATGGCATTTGGATTTGTGTGCTGGGCAGGCTTCTCATCTTCGTGCATGGTCTCCACCACAGTTCTTACACTGGGATTGTTTTGTGGGCCCCTCCTTCGATTCATGGTATCTATTGAGATGGCAGTGCTTCCTGTGGCCATCTCTCGTAGTCTTTCTGCACTGAACAGTGCTGCCTCATGTTTCCGTCCAAGTTCAATTGCCTGTTCGAGAGTTAGGTTATTGCCCTTACCAAGGAGTTCGCGCTGAAACTTTTGGATTTGGGTACTGGCAATGATTTGCTCTATTATCCTGGCTTCCAGCTCGCCAGCCTCCAATTCACATTTGACAGCTTGCGTTCTGCACCGTGTGACAAAACTATCCAGGGTTTCCCCTCTGTCCTGGTGCATAAAGTGTAGCTGGAGGCATGCTACGTAAAAATTTATGGCAATTTGCCTGAGGGTTTCTTCAAATTTCTTAATCACTTCTTTGTAGCTTTCTGCAACTGCTGCCTCCAGGTTCCAGGAGTTGAACACCTCAAGTGCATCATCATCGAGTGCCCTAAGGAGGTAGTAGTACTTCTCTTCGTCATCTGTTTTTTTTTCATCTTGAAGAATAGCTCTAGTCTTTGTTTAAATAACTTGAATTTATTTCGAGGGGCTGGCTGTTTCCATTGTAACTATGGTAGATCCTCCATTGTTATTGTTATTATTTTTTTCCACAAGTTGTGTTTTAATCCTACGCCTGCAGTGAATATCTTGTTCAGATTTCACTTTTTCCTTTGTTTACAACATGTGCTCTGACAGGTTGAGTGCCAGTTGTGTGTTTGCAGAATGTGTCTGAGGTTGGCTGTTGCTCTTAATGTTCAATATACAGCCAGTGTTGTTTTAACTATGTTTGAGTTTGTTAACCGCTGCCACCATGTTGTATAATGAAAAGATATTATACTCTACAAAGCTAAATTTATTCAGCCATATTGGATACACACAGAAGTACGGATTACACATATACAACCAGAACAATTTCTCTCCAAAACTACAAGGCCCAGAGACATGCTATTTTTTTAAAGATACCTTAACTATCGAGGATGAAAAGTTTTCTCATTGACTATTGGAGATTTCTCTCTTATCTTGCATATATGTATTAAGCCATAAGTAGATTGGATCTTTCTTAATTATTTTTTATGAATTTTTGAAATAATGTTTAATGCATTAATATTCATGAAATCATGCACTAAATCACTTATAACTTGAAAAATATTGCATTTAGAGCATTTTGTTAAATACGTTTTTCATGTACTTTTGTGTCAGCTATATCCTAGTAAAACTTCAGCCCTGTAGCACATTGCATAATTAAGCAATTGCTGTACAAACTATACATTCCACTGCACAAAACAACCAGAATTTATGCTGATTTGTGCAGAAAGACTGCCTCTCCCACCTCCCTCACTCATAAAATGCAGGTGAGAAAAGAATTGCCTCTGTGTATAGAGGGTGGGGGGTGAGATGGTGTGTGCGGTAATGTGTGTCACTGTATTCAAACAAAGAGGAGAATGTGTGTGTGTAATGTGTGTATATCTTTTATGTTGGGCATCTAATATAAGAAAATGAAAGTAAATGCAAGGTTCACTTTCACTGAGCTTTACCAAGCCTAGCTGTGTGTGCTGTTCTTTTCAAATGTATATTTTTCACTTTTTTCCATTTCAGGCATACATCTAGATTTAATGAATTTTAGCTCAAGCCGGAAATCCTCTAAAGTTTGCTGAAGAGTTTTGGATACCCCAAGTAGTAAGGACTATTTCCTCAAGAAAAAAAATTGTATACTATAACTCATAGCATATCTAGGCAATAGCTAATTTCAAGTTTTAACTGTTGAGTAAATCAGTTGTAACTTGGAAATTATTGCATTTTTGAGAATTTTGTTTATATATGTTATTCACCTACTTATGGGGCAGCTATAACATAGTGAAATAGTGGACCTGAGCTGAGCAAAAGCTACTTTGAGATTCTCACTGTTGAGTAAATCAGCTATAACTTGAAAAGTATTGCATTTGCAGTAATTTAAATATGTTTTCCCCTAGCTTTTTTTACATCTTAAGTTAACTTTGTACTTTACTTCTGAATACCATTTGCACAACACCTTTATGTGTCTGTGTGTTCAGTTATGCCTCTTCTTGAGATTGGACCCTGATAAGTCAATCGTCTAGGAACTGGTGAAATCTGATTCACTTCTTTCACAATCTCTATGAAGACTTGTGATACCAAAGCAAACCTGAAGGGAAGAGAGGTGAACTGGTAAATTTGAGACCTGTGCGTGAACGAAAGATACTTCCGTGAAGGTAGGTGGATGGGGATGCAAAGATAGGCATCTGAGAGGACACCCATTCCCCTGGAACCAGAGATGCGTTGATGGTGTTTCATTTTGAACTATTCCACTACCAGAAAGGCGTTGATTCTGCATAGGTCTATGACTGGCCTCCATCTTTGAGGAGGCTTTGGAACTAGAAACAGGTGACTGTAAAACCCAAGAGACCTTTCTTTTTCCACCCTTTCGATTGTGTTTGGGTCAGGAGAGACTAGATACAGCAGGCCAGAACTTGGTCTTCCTGGTGAGCTTTATATCCTGAACTGATTATGGGAAATCTGGCTAACTTTAGTTTCATGTTGAATGGTAGTGACATTTGTAATAATGTTTTTTCTATTCTATTCTATTTGGACTCTAAGGACTCTAAGGCGCAACAAAACAAAAAGCAGTCAACAAAATTCTGTGTCCAGGGACATAACAGGGGTCGAACACCACGGAGAACACCAGGAGGATGATTCAGGCTAGGGTGGATATGCTTTGGTGTACAGGTAGGTTTTAAGCTGTTTTCTGAAGGAGGCCAGGGATGGAGAGGCACGAATCACATCGGGGAGAGTATTCCACACAGTAGGAGCATCAAACGCAAAACTATTACCAAACTGTTTGACAGATTTATGAACAGAGGGGCAGAACTTTGGAATAACTAGGAAATTACCACCACTTTGACTGCGCCTGGTACTATAAGAACTGCTGTAGGAAGAAAGATGTGGTGAAAAATACCTGGGAAAACCTGTGTGAAGATACTTATAAACAAGTGTGACTGTCTTAAACACAATGCGCTGTTCAACAGGAAGCCAATGCAGTTTCTTTAGCACAGGAGTTATGCTGGTGAATCGACTGGTGTTTGATACAATTCTAGCTGCACTATTTTGGATGCACTGTAATTTGTGTAGATTGAACTTGGACAGGCTCCTGAAAAGTGAGTTGCAGTAATCCAACCAACTACTAACAAGAGCGTTGGCTACAAGCACAGAAACATCATGAGTAAGAAACCGCCTGACATGTCTGAAGTCACGGAGTTTAACAAAACAACTTTTGCAGACATTCTGAACATGCTTGGACAAAGAGAAATCTGAATCAAGCCACACACCCAGATTTTTTACTGAATCTGTAGGGCAGAGTGAGTTGCCCAGGATATCAATTGGAAAACATGCTTTCAACTTATCCCTTTGTCTCTTCGAACCAAAGATGATAAACTCAGTCTTATCAGGATTCAGTTTGAGCTTACTAGTTGTCATCCACTCTTTAACATCATTTAGGCACTTATTTAGCTTTTCAAAGGCAGCAGATGCATTCTTCTGGGATAAATGTATATAAAGTTGGCTATCATCTGCATAGAAATGAAACTTTATTCCATTATGTTTACAGATAATGGAACTGAGGGGGGGTAGTGTACAATGAGAACAACAAAGGACCCAGGACAGAACCTTGGGGAACACCAAATAGGAGTTTACAAACATCTGACAAAGTAGAACCAATTTTTACTGATTGGTAACGGTCCATTAGGTAGGATGTGAACCATTTCAGAACGGAGCCACTGACCCCAAACCAGTTTTGGAGGCAACCCAGAAGAGTAGAGTGATCAATGGTGTCGAAGGCAGCAGACAAGTCAAGCAATACCAAGGCAGTGGATTCACCTCTTGACAATGATAAGTGAACCTCATTTTTTATGTAGAGAAGAGCAGTCTCAGTTGAATGGCCCGCCTTATATGCCGACTGGTACGGGTTGTCTAAGTTATTGGCATTAATATGTTCTAACAGCTGCTTAGCAACCACACGTTCTACCAATTTAGATATAAAACTGAGACCTGATACAGGGCGATAATTCTTAAGGTCATTTGAGGGAAGATTTGGCTTTTTAATAAGTGGAGTGACCACAGCAGATTTGAAGGCATCAGGAACGCATCCCTCCATCAGTGAGCAGTTAACCAGCTTTGTAAGGGATGGTAGCAATATATCAATGCATTCCTTAATCAGGAATGTTTAACACATTGTTTGAGAACTTTTCTTATAGCTAGTCTCTCCTGTAAGAAAGGGAGGAAACCTCCTACTGGTGGACCATTTGAGGCTAGGTAGTCATTGGGAAGAAGGGGGTTTTCCATGCCCTCTGCCCCTGCAGTGAGGTCGAAAACTACCTTAGTTTTCCTCTGTTATTCGAGTTCCGCCGCCTGATCAGCTGTGAGATAGTACCGCTAGGATCCCCCATAGCGACACTTCCTGTAGGAGCCTCTTTTGCTATTGTGGTGAGGGGCATGGAAGGGCTGATTTTGATAGGACCTAAAGCCCTAAGGGTTTTAGGGGTGCCTTTGGAGAAGGGACTCTTCTCCATCCTTCACCAATTGTGAGTGGAATAAGACAAAGGGGAGAATGGTTAGCTCCTGAGTTGCTGACGTCTGGTCTCTCCCAGATCGGGTTGAAGAAGGTTCATTTCCACATCTCACTTGACAAGAACGGAATTACCCATAATATAGAGTTCCCTCTGAAGCATATGAGATAAGGCCTTACTTTGGCAGGCCAGGGCCCACTGCTGAATATGTATCTTCTAATCTAGGATATCTAAGTAGTCACAGGTCTTTTCATAACCATTTCTGGCTATCCTTTAAGGATTTGCACCTTTTTCACTTTGAGTTTTGATGCTGTCTCTACGGCTTTCCGTGGAGCTCCAGAGGGTTTGGGAGAGACACAGATGTTTGAAAAATCTATGTTGAGCTCCTGCATCGTTTTAACAGGGCTCTGCTAGTTTGTACCACTTACCAGTGGCGGGGCGGGGGGGGGGGGGTGTTGAAGAACCTCCCTTCAGAGAGATTCGCAGCTTTAAAGTTATGTTAAAGTTTTTAGGGCTTATGTGCGGGTAGGACTAGCTGGGAGTAAAGGCAAAGGGCCCTTAGGTTTGAACTCCCATTTTTGAGCTGCCTTGTTAAGACCCCACACTGAATATGAAGAAACTGGCATAGTATCCTGGGGTCGGGGATATTAAGGACTTGTTGGAATGTTTCAAAGTCCTGAGTGTACTGGGAGGGCATGCAGTCAGATACATCTACTTCACTAGAAAATATAGGGTCTGGGTTAAGTTTGGCTTTGGGTTCAGCTAAGTCCTTATGTTTGAGGTCCCTAAAAGTCATATTGTGAAGGGCCTCTTTGGATTCCTCCTTGCTCTCACAGGTTCTTCACTTTCTCAATTGTGGAGGCAACTCTGAATCATTTGAAGAGGAAGTGATGTGTTTGGGGTGTTTTTATATACTTTGCCCCTTTATTTGGAAGTTATGATCCAATTCAGGTTATGAGTTAGCATCCAAATGAATCGGATCTGATTGGTGAACTTCAACATTGCCTCACTTGGATTTGGACGAGTCGGATGAAAAGCCGATTCCTGACTAGTACTCGGCTTTGAATCTGATTCATTGATCTCATCCACCACTGAATCTTGCATTCATAATCAAAATCCGAGGTAAGGATCTGATTTAGTGGCCTATCTACCACAGGATCCAGGGGTTAAATCTGAACTATTACAGAGATTTATTGCTCCAACAGTTTATTGAGAAGCTCCATTTGCTGTTGACTTGAACAATATTTGGGAGAAGAAGGCAAAGTATTTTAATTATGCGATACATGTGCCAACTGCCTTGTTTTTGGAAGTGTATATTGAATATTTGTCTGTTCCACAAATATTTTAAATTTTTATATATTCATGTGTATATCAAACATATGTTTAATCTTTTACAAATGCACAAAAAGAAAAAACTTTTTACATTTTTATATATTCATGTGTATATCAAACATATGTTTAATCTTTTACAAATGCACGAAAAAAAACAACTCTGTTTTGAAACTTTATTTAATATTTTAACCCCTTTAAAAGGTCAAAGAATGTAGCACATAGTGTTAAACCCTTACAACATTTTATTTTGACATGTGTAGTTCCTGTATATAAGCTATATATATATATATCAAGTCCTGGTTGTCCAGTCTTTGCTATGAATCTGATAACGATTTTAAGTTGTAAAATATGTTAAAAATATTTATCTTTCCTGTGATTTGTCACAGTATATTATGATCCTGTGATTTGTCAGGTATATTATTCTATGAGGTTATATAACCAAACTGGTAAAATACGAGTATCCAACACTACATATATCCACTAATAAAAGATGAAAAACGTCGCTGTAAATTGTGTGTCGGCGGCCAACAATTAGTCTGGTTCCCCACCCTACTATGCAATATAGGGTCACGTATCGCCCACCATCTTGGGTACTACGCTTCCGTAGTTACTTCCTAGCAATGATCAAGAAGAAATTAAACTAGAGGATCGCTCGCAAAAAAAAAAGATAATGCTTTTGCATAGCAAAAACAAAGCGTCCCGAAAAGGATATAAAGGTGAGTGCTAAAGTATTAAGAAAATGCTTCGTTTCTAGCCTTATACTGTTGTGGCAACCAAAGTCAGCGCAGTCTGCTCTATCTAGCACGGTTTTCAAGATATAAGCATTTTTGTGTTTTGCAAAAAATTAAAAATGTCCGCTATATTTGGCGAGACAAAAATATTTTTAAAATTGGCATGCCTACTCTGCAGAGATACCCAGCAGGTCAAAAATTTTGTTGAGTTCGCTCCATATAGCATGGTTTTCGAGATATAAGCATTTCTGTGTTTTGCAAAAACTTTGAAAATTCAAAATGGCCACCATTTTTGGGGAGACAAAATTTTTTGTCAAGACCACTGCTGCGGTGTGTATCTCCCGCCGAGCATTAAAGGAGAAGAAATAGCTTTTCCGAGATATTCACAATTTTTCATTTTCGTGTGTGAAAGCTCTTCCAAAAGTAGGTGAATGAGTTATTTGAGAAAAATTGGCTATCTGCAATACTTTTAGAGATAATTTGTGTTTACTCATTTTGAGTAGGTGAGTAATTAGCTATGGGTCTGAAACTTCACCATGTGAAAGCTCTCCCACAAGTAGATGAATGAGTATTTGATAAAAATTGGGTATCCGCAATACTTTTGCAGATAATTAGCATTTACTCATTTTGAGTAGGTGAATAAATAGCTATGGGTCTGAAACTTCACAAAGTGAAAGCTCTCCCAAAAGTTGGTGAATGAGTTATTTGAGAAAAATTGGCTATCTGCAATACTTTTAGAGATAATTCGCATTTACTCATTTTGAGTAGGTGAATAATTAGCTATGGGTCTGAAACTTCACCAAGTGAAAGCTCTCCCAAAAGTAGGTGAATGAGTTATTTGAGAAAAATTGGCTATCTGCAATACTTTTAGAGATAATTCGCATTTACTCATTTTGAGTAGGTAAGTAATTAGCTATGGGTCTGAAACTTCACCATGTGAAAGGTCTCCCACAAGTACATGAATGAGTATTTGATAAAAATTGGGTATCCGCAATATTTTTAGAGATAATTAGCCTTTACTCATTTTGAGTAGGTGAATAAATAGCTATGGGTCTGAAACTTCACAGAGTGAATGGTCTCCCAAAAGTAGGTGAATGAGTTATTTGATAAAAATTGGCTATCTGCAATACTTTTAGAGATAATTCGCATTTACTCATTTTGAGTAGGTGAGTAATTAGCTATGGGTCTGAAACTTCACCATGTGAAAGCTCTCCCACAAGTAGATGAATGAATATTTGATAAAAATTGGGTATCCGCAATACTTTTACAGATAATTAGCATTTACTCATTTTGAGTAGGTGAATAAATAGCTATGGGTCTGAAACTTCACAGAGTGAAAGCTCTCCCAAAAGTAGGTGAATGAGTTATTTGAGAAAAATTGGCTATCTGCAATACTTATAGAGATAATTCGCATTTACTGATTTTGAGTAGGTGAGTAATTAGCTATGGGTCTGAAACTTCACCAAGTGAAAGCTCTCCCAAAAGTAGGTGAATGATTTATTTGATAAAAATTGGCTATCTGCAATACTTTTAGAGATAATTCGCATTTACTCATTTTGAGTAAGTGAGTAATTAGCTATGGGTCTGAAACTTCACCATGTGAAAGCTCTCCCACAAGTAGATGAATGAGTTATTTGATAAAAATTGGGTATCCGCAATACTTTTACAGATAATTAGCATTTACTCATTTTGAGTAGGTAAATAATTAGCTATGGGTCTGAAACTTCACGGAGTGAAAGCTCTCCCAAAAGTAGGTGAATGAGTTATTTGAGAAAAATTGGCTATCTGCAATACTTTTAGAGATAATTCGCATTTACTCATTTTGAGTAGGTGAGTAATTAGCTATGGGTCTGAAAATTCACCATGTGAAAGCTCTCCCACAAGTAGATGAATGAGTTATTTGATAAAAATTGGGTATCCGCAATAGTTTTTGAGATAATTAGCATTTACTCATTTTGAGTAGGTGAGTAATTAGCTACGGGTCTGAAACTTCACCAAGTGAAAGCTCTCCCAAAAGTAGGTGAATGAGTTATTTGAGAAAAATTGGCTATCTGCAATACTTTTAGAGGTAATTCGCATTTACTCATTTTGAGTAGGTGAGCAATTAGCTATGGGTCTGAAACTTCACCAAGTGAAAGCTCTCCCAAAAGTAGGTGAATGAGTTATTTGAGAAAAATTGGCTATCTGCAATACTTTTAGAGGTAATTCGCATTTACTCATTTTGAGTAGGTGAGCAATTAGCTATGGGTCTGAAACTTCACCAAGTGAAAGCTCTTTGGGATAGCTGCTCTGCAGAGATACCCTGAAGATCAAAAATTTCGTCGAAATCGCTATATGAAGCACGGTTTTCGAAATATTAGCATTTTTGTGTTTTGCAATTTTTGCGCAAAAATTCGAAAATTCAAAATGGCCACCATTTTTGGCAAGACAAAATTTTTTGAAAATTGGCATGGCTACTCTGCAGAGATACCCTGTGGGTCAAAAATCTCGTTGAAATCGCTCTATCTAGCAGGCTTTTCGAGATATAAGCATTTTTATGTTTTGCAATTTTTGCGAAAAATTCGAAAATTCAAAATGGCCGCCATTTTTGCCGAGACAAAAGTTTTTTGGAAATAGACATGGCTAGTCTGCAGAGATACCCTGTGGGTCAAAATTTCGTCGAAATCGCTCTATCTAGCAGGGTTTTCGAGATATAAGCATTTTTATGTTTTGCAATTTTTGCGAAAAATCCGAAAATTCAAAATGGCCGCCATTTTTGGCAAGACAAAATTTTTTTGAAAATAGGCACGGCTACTCTGCAGAGGTACCCTGTGGGTCAAAAATTTCGTCGAAATCGCTCTATCTAGTACGGTTTTCGAGATATAAGCATTTTTATGTTTTGCAATTTTTGCGAAAAATTCAAAAATTCAAAATGGCCGCCATTTTTGGCGAGACAAAATTTTTTTCAAAATTGGGATAACTACTCTGCAGAGATACCCTGTGGGTCAAAAATTTCGTTGAAATCGCTCTATCTAGCACGGTTTTCGAGATATAAGCATTTTTATGTTTTGCAATTTTTGCGAAAAATTCAAAAATTCAAAATGGCCGCCATTTTTGGCGAGACAAAATTTTTTTCAAAATTGGGATAACTACTCTGCAGAGATACCCTGTGGGTCAAAAATTTCGTTGAAATCGCTCTATCTAGCACGGTTTTCGAGATATAAGCATTTTTGTGTTTTGCAAATTTTGCGAAAAATTCGAAAATTCGAATTGGCCGTCACTTTTGGCGAGACAAAAATTTTTGGAAAATTGGGATAACTACTCTGTAGAGATACCTGTGGGTCAAAAATTTCTTCGAAATCGCTCTATCTAGCACGGTTTTCGAGATATAAGCATTTTTGTGTTTTCCTTATTTGGAAAATTCGCAATGATTAATTAATCATTAATTACTCGGCCATTTCTTAACCAATCAATGCCAAAATCTAATGATTTCCAGATTTTAATAGAATGAATGTATTTGCCAAGTTTCAGGTGAATTGATAAAATTCCTTTCAAGCTATCATCCGGACAAGCTTCCCCATCGAAAAAAGACATTTTTGGTCATGTGACCTCTCTGATTGGTTGAAATGTCACTGCAGCATATTCAAACAAATTCCCCAAGGCTACTGCCTAAACCTGCCAAATTGGAAAAGAATCCGCCTAACGGTTACAGAATTATAAGGAAAACAAAATGCGGAGCCGGCGGAGCCTGAAGGTCTCCCATACACAAACAAGCGTCCCACAAGGGACGCTTAATAAAAATATTTCTAATTAACACATTTGTTGCACATTTTGAAACAAATTCAGATCTCTAAATGCAATAGTTTTCATGTTACAAGTGATTTTACTCATGATGGAAGTTACTGAAAAGTGCAAAAGTAGCTATTACTCACTTAACTATTGAGATAGACACCCAAGTTACTCACCATGTTGTAGCTATGGAAAAAGTAGCTGAATAACATATTTTAACAAAATGCTCTAAATGCAATACTTTTCAAGTTATAATTGATTTAGTGCATGATTTCATTAATATTAATGCATGAAAAATCATTTAAAAAATTCATAAAAAAATAATTAAGAAAGATCCAGGTCTGATACTCACACAAGGGAATCTACTTGTGGTCTAGTACATCTATATTCAAGATATGAGAGAAATCCCTGCAATAGTCACTGAGAAAATTGTGATATAGTGTTGAAATTTTCACACTTTTGGTGGGGGTACCTCCCTTGTAATGGCTCTAGCAAACAGATGAACGGACAGATTTGCATGCCCTGAACACTTGCATGTCTCTAGGCCTTGTAGTTTTGGAGGAGAAGCTGTTCACGCGTACGCGGACGCTGCAGAGTGACGACATAAAAATGTGCATCAGTTTAAGTGCTGTCGATCTTCTATTATTGCCCAAAACACATATTTGCTTCTAAAGATTATTGTCATCCCAAAATATTTTTAAGTTTCATTCGCAATATTTGATGTTATAAGTCCAATATTAAATGTTAAAAATATTTTAAATACATACAAAATGCATATAAACTAGAGATTGCGTCAGTAGTAGTATATATAACCCTTACCCCTGCCCCCCCAGGTAACTTTAACCCCATTAATTAACTTTGACCCCCACCACGAACCTGGGGGCAGGAGTAAGGCCTACATCACCCAATTTTTTAACCAAATTTTTGTGTTAATTAGACAGTATGGTTTTTTTGGCATTTCATGTATTTTCCTGGTTGAACTTTGAATCAGCTGTTTATCACCAGGAATTAAACAGTGAAAAAAGTTTTAAGAGTTCCTAGTATTGTACTACGGCACCACGGACATTTCTTTAGTTGCTCTGCACACCTCTCACAACACAACAGATGTCGACAAGGTAGAAGAACCATTGTAATATCACCGTCCATACAAATCTTACAAGCCGGTGCTGTATCTAATCTCTTGTTCTCCTGAATAACTTGTTCATCTTCAATTTCAAATATTGCATCCAATAAATCCACGGTTGTAATGGTATTGCCTTTCAACTTTTGCAACCCGTCTCTTATTAATTTATCAGAAAATCCCAACTGACGTACAATCCTCTCTGCACTTTTATGTACTGAACACTGAGTCATATTAGTGTAATCCTGGTTTAAAATTTCGGTGGCCCTCACTTTGGCAAATTTACAAAATGGAAAATGTTTAAGATGTTCTTTTAAAGGAATATCTCCTGTAACCCAATTATACATAATTCCACCACAGAAGGCACATTTTACCCTGTCTCCTGGTCCGCAATAGAATAACCCCGCTCTAACTAAATCAACTGGTGACACAATTTCATCCTTTGGCCATTTATCCAAGAAGCTAGCCAAACGAAGACCTTCTGATGTATATTGATCATCTAAAGCTTTTGCCATTTTAATGATTAAAGTGATCATCAAAATCTTTGTCACACAGGGAATTATAACTGTTGTCATACTTTAGTCAACTAAAATGAAAACTCTCTGATGCATAGAACTTGTCTAAATTTTTTTTACTATTTCATATATTTTCATGGTTATATCCTCAGTCACCACAAAATCACATCATCAATTCAGCTACACAGAAAAGACTTTTGTATATATCCAGAAAAGCTGTTTTTTATATATAAAACACTTTAGATTTGTCACATGTAAACAATCCACTCTCTGTATATAACATTAGATTACATAATCTAATTTTTATATTTTAATATTTCCTTCTGTAGGCAATAAAACTTGTTTTGTTTCATTTTAACCAAATATCCACTTTTGTTTTTTCAGTCTTTTTAGTTGACAGATAAAAATCCCAAGAAACAGCAACTGAATGTGTAAAATAAATGAAACACATCCAAGTCACTATTCCCAGGGCTGCACTCATTGCTTCTCCCTGAAATAGAGAAAAAAAAGCAGTAGTGAGAGGTTAATGCACATATATTTTATCTCTGGAAGCTAAATTTCATTTTCAAGTATGCTTCTTTTTAAATATATCCAATATTGTTTATACTTGTTGGATGTTACATCCTGATATATTTACATAATTAACTGAACATTTTTTTAACAACTGAATGAAAGTAATAAAAACATCTTACCTTTTAAAAAAAATTATGTTCCATTCAAAACATTGCTTTGTCACTTCACTCTCTCTCAGAAAAAAAAACAAAAGTCATGAATGTTTAAATACCAGGGGGCTTTCTTTGTATATATAATGTAAAATAGTTGTATACAAAATCTAGAAAGGGAAAGATAGGTCACAATGGTGATATAACACTTCCCACCACTGAGAACGGGTTTGGTTCAAGGTCTGATCTTGTGGGAAAGCTGGTAGTTGCTTGCCACTGGTTGGTACTTTATAATACAGAATCTTAACTATCTGTATGTACTGGTTTTCTGTGTCCTATCAACTACCTATTGTGATAGGACCTATACAATTTGTTGAAAGTTACAATAAAGGCAATTAAATAAATACATGTGGAAGGCCTTAAATAAAACATTTTAATAAATTTCCTGAAAGTTTATTTTTTGTTCTAAAAGTAAAAAATAATGAAAATTTTGATGAAGAAATTGTTTTTTTTCCAAAAGTAATCTTTCTTCTTTTTTTCTTTAGCCCTGAAAAACAGAAAGAATAAGAAACAATCTTGTTAGCAAAATATATTTACTAATTGAGAAACTAAAAATTTACAAACGAAATTACCTAAGACAAGATAAATTAACTAACCAAATTAGAAATACCCAAACTGAACCATAAAATATGAAAAATAAATGGAAAATAATAATACTTACCATTGTTTTTCCTTTTTTACTGTTTTAAAACAAAAACAACAATTATACAGATAAGTACTTAAAACAAAAACATAATTAAAGTACATACATGAACTTTGTACAACCTACCTATGTAAAATGTTATACATATATATGATAAAAAATGTAATGAAGTTTATTTTAAGTTTAAAAGTTATATATTACATTTTCATAAAAAAGAAACTAATCAATGAACTTACTCAGTTCCTTTCTTGTCTGGGTCTGAAATAGAATAAAAGTTATATCAATATATAATATACAATATCATTGTGATGTACAACATATTGTTCTATTTACAAAGCATTAAAAATACATAATAGCTATTTATCTATTATATCCTATAACAAATGAGTTTTACCAAATCAATTAGACATCATTGCATTCTGAATATACATATACTTTTGAAAAATCTTAGAGTATGAAAAGAATGAATACTGTAATAGGTTATACTGTTTTCTGTGTGGTGTAAAAACAGAAAAAAAACCTGTTATATTTATGTTGAACAATTCTGACAAAGATACTGTTTATCTTGTGGAAAAAACAGGAAAAAAGTATTACATCTATACTGGATGACATAATAATTACATCTTATAGTTGATGTCATCTATATGTAAAGTGTCAAAAACATTATGGAAAAAAAGAAAAACAGTCATTTGATTTTTCTACATGAATCTACTAAAACCTTTATTATATATGAAAAGTGGAAAGTTATACTTACCATTCTTTTTTCCACTGTCTGAAAACAAAGCACAAACAACAATTATATATTTAACTGACTCAAACAGAAAACAATAGATACATACACTCATTTAAGATTTATGTGACCTACCTATTCACAATGTTATATATTCATAGAAAGAATAAATTAAAGAGTGTTTATTGAACATTCTTAAAATATGATAGGGAAACTTACTTAAACACTCAGTCTGGATCTGAAATAAAGAAAAAAATTTACATATAGTTACAAGACTTAACAATGTAGTTGAATATCATTCTTTGGTGAAAAACAGAGTTAAATATTTTTGAAAATCCTATGTATAGGAAAAAGATTTATCTTGATGAAATAGTTTTCATCGTTTGTTATACATTTGTACACTGTACATTTACTTTAACAATCTTAGGGGACAGAAAACAACAAAAAACAATGATTACTACAATGATGAATTCATAAGAGATAGCTTATTTTCTGAATTGTGAAGAAATCTAGTACATTTATATTGGATAATATAACTACATTTTTTAAAGTTATCTATATATGTTAAGTTTACATCAAAACATAATTTCAGTAAAGAGGGTAAAAAAACAAACAACTGATGAATCTTCATTATTAACCTATAGTATACTTACATTAACACTTATACTTGTTTCCTGTAAAAGAGAAGGAAGGTAGGAATTAGTCACAGAAGACCTATGATCAGGGTTCTCAGACTTTTGATAACTCATTCAAGGTCTTTTCAAGGACAGTATCAACAATTCTCAAGGATATATTTTAAGACATGGTGATGATGAAGATGCGGAAATAGGGTAATAAATTCAAGGACATTTCAATGATTTTATTCAATTTTGACCAAATTCAAGGATATAAAGTAATTTTTTTTCAAGGATTTTTTCAAAAAAATGTGGGCTATGAATTGACCAATCTCAAACTAAAGAATTTTCTTATGTAGAACTCCATGATCCTGTAATTAACAATTTTACTTTATAAAGGTGGTCACCTTTGTAGTGGGTTCAATAAACTGACAAATTGTAATGTTGTTCAAGAGGACATTTGATCTAACTTTTCTATAAGGTACTGATTTTGCAAAGAATTTCCTAGAAAATGTATGAAAATCATTAAAATTGTTACTTACTGTCACCTGAGAGTGCTTTATAACCTCTGAAAATAGAAACACCTGAAATATGTAAGACGTAGCTCAAACAATAAAGAACATACAAAACAACATATTAGAAAAGACATATTAAAACCAAATAATATCAGATGATGCTTATCAACAGGAATGAAATATTAAATTAGATTGAATTGGAAGAAAATATGAAATACCGCTACAAAGGATGTCATATTTTTAGAGGTAAACTCATAATTTATAAGATTATCCCCGACAAATACCTCAATGTGTGATATAGTAATTTGATAGAAAATTATGAAACAACATTTCCTTTTTTTGGTGTCCCATCTAATTTTTTATATAGTATATAGAGTTCAGTTAAGGATATCATCGAATGAAATATATATAACTGTTTAACACTGATTTACACAATAAATATTTAAAACAACAAATGGGTGTCAAATATTTATATCGGTTATAGTAATATTCCTTTTTACTTCCCAGTGTTGTGATTAAAAGCATATAATCCATGTCAACCTATATATTTCACAAAATATGTTGTAACAACTCATATAGGTAATACAATATCATTAAATGAATAATGAATGACCAATATCAACCAGTCAAAACACTTCAAACACAAGGATATGTTAAAATCTTAATGTATATATTGTATGATCATTATATTGAGTTATGAATACAGTATCACATCATCTTATTAATGTCAAACAATGTAAAATATTTTATATTTAGACAAATTAAACACCTATCTTTTTAAAAGAAAATTTATTCATACAGAAATACAGTGAATGTCAACAGTAATAAGGAATCTCCTTTCAAGGATAAACTAAAGTTAGCAGAATCAATGTTTTTAGATGCAACTTTACAGATATTGTTTTTTCTATATATTTTACCAAAGATACCCTGAAAGAAAAATCCAACTTATAAACCTATTGCAAAGTATAAAAATAAATAATGTAATTCCTTACCTATTGTTATATCCTTTTCGATATTCTAAAAAAGTAAAAGTTTTATATAGTACCCAATAGAAGGATTAGAAGGTCTGACAATGACAAATATTACAATTGTTTAAATATTTCTAAGAATAACAAAATGAAAAAAAGAAGAAACATCCACCACTTTGGGTTTTCTTTATACTCATTGTGTAAGAAGTAACAAGACAATAAAATAATCAATTGGTTAAAATTTTTTTAAAGAATCATCAAATGAAAAAACAGGAAAACACCTACCACCTTTGGCTTTTTTGGTTTTTTTGAGTGACATTCCTCAGGGGAACATTTTCTCAGATTATATCTATCCCTGCACACAAGAAAAATACAAAAAATATGAATTAAGAAATTGCTCCAATTTTCTTTTTTTTAAAAATTACAATGCACAAGTAAACTTCCATTTTTGTAACTTACATTTTTTATATTTTAAAGTTCTTGAAGGTACTAGTAGATCCTCACAAAAAACAGTGCTAAATGAGGCACAATGTGCGTGGAATGCATCTTTTAAGGGAAAGATGACGAAAAAATGATGCGTGTATACAGTAATGACCTTTTTTCAAGACTGGAGTAAATTTTCCATAAGTTTTACCAAAGGTATTCCTTTTTTGTTGTATCCAAAAAATGAACCTGCTTGTCCTGTCACACAATGTGGAGTTACCATATATATTATTAAAATAATACTTTTTAGGTAAACTATTGTTTTTTGGGGGGAATTTGTTTTAATTGTTCTGTTTTGATTTTCTGAGGGCAAAATATTACAACTTACAATTTTTCAAGCAGTATGGAACAGCTACTGTGAATCATCACCATTAGGTAAATTGATCTAAAGGTAAAAAAATCATCTAAAACAAGATATACTAGTTTCATTGAAAATTGCTATGTCAATTTTCTCAAATTTATAATGACAGTAAACTTTTAAATTTTTTATGTTACACATCTTTGGTATTGGATTAGATGATTCACCTTTAGAGACTACTGTAATATATTAGAATGTGTTAACACCTTGTGTTGATGTAATGTTATAAAACTGACAATTTTTATGGAAATTTACAACGCAGATAAAATCCTAAGAATTATCAATAATCAATTGAAGTTTTTTGATGATTTTCTCTTATTAAATATGTGGCTTTTCAAAATTTTATGTAAACTACTTTACGTTTACTGTAAGAGAAATAAAACTTTGTTTCCCATTATCTTGAATTTTTTGAAAAAAATTAAATTGAAAGTCAACACCTCTTAACACAAATTATCCTAAACCATTATATTACAATTGAAACCAACTGTACAATCATTGTGTTCTGCAACAATGTTGACTTAAGATCACACTGAACAATTGTTTAAACAAACTTTTTTATGGTGTGACTTTTTTATGGAAGTATATACACGTCTTGAATACCAATGAAATCATTTATTATAAAGAAATGAATCCTTTAAAAAAATATATTAACACCTTCCATGTGTTGCTCGTTGATTTAGTTAGTTGTGAGAAAGCAGTTATAGCCAAATATATAATAAATGAATGAAAAAACCTCAAGTACCTCTTGAATGAGTAATAAAAAATGACTTATAGACCATTCATATAAATGTAACATGGATGGTTTTATCCTGATCAAAGTATATACATGCCTTGAATGCATACATAATTGGTTGTCAATGAAATCACTTATTATAAAAGAAATGAATTATTTAAAAAAATAGATTAACACTTTCCATGCTGTTGGTTGATTTAGTTACTTGTCTGAAATCAATTATAGTCAAATATCTAATGAATGAATGATAAACCTCAAACATCGCTAGAATGTGTAATAAAAAAAAGGAATGACTTATAATTCATTCATGTAAATGTAACATATGGATGGTCCCTCCAAAAACTTTTTTTTAACTTTATGTTTCAAATAAATATATTCTCTCAGAGGGAAATTTGTATGTCTTAGAATCTTATTAATATGGTAAAAGAAAATTGTAATACAAACCCCATTCCAAGTGACTGTTAAACTGTTGTCATTTTTCTTTTGAATTTTCAGTTCAATAGTACTAATATCCTGTTATTTAGAAAATGACTCTCTAACAAACATAACATTCCACATAAGTGACACAAGATTTCTCAATGTAACATTCTCATGAATTTTGTTTTTTCAGAAATGCAAAGTTGTTTTTTTTCACTAAAACATACCACAAGAAATGTTAATTGTATTCTTTCCCAATTAAACATTCCTCACAATTCAAACCTGCAACACTATCACCATCCTTTGACATCCCACTGAACAATAACCCCCTCAAATCTTTCTCTTTAGACATTTATTGAAATCCGTGCAACAGTTCTGGAAAGTTCTACAAATGGAATGTGTCACACTGGACATTATGTCTTTACTCTGTAAAATAACTCTTAACAAATGACTATTGATGATTTATTGTAATATAGTCATTATTACAAGAAATATAATAACCTCTCTCTGTGCTTTTGTTCTGGAAAGTTCTGTCTGTATGTTGACCCACTGAACATTCTACAGAAATGCAAACCTAATGATATTTTTATGGTCTTCTATGTAATTTATTGTGTTCATGAGACAGTTTCTTATGAGTGTTTTGACTTTTGTAAACTACCATTCTAGAAAGTTGTGCACAGAAGTTCTCATCTGTGGATTCATTACGCTTTTTTTTCATGTAAAATGTATTGTATTTATGTCAGTTTATTGCGCTGATCTCATTACTTCTTTGGACTTGTGTTCTAGAAAGTTCTACAATTAAAAACAATACTATTTTTGAGGGTTTCAATTTTAATGAATGGTTTTATAGAGATTTATTGCACCAAACAAATTTGTGATAAATGTTTTTAAGAATATTCTAGAGAAGATAAACATGATTTCATGATATTGACCTTCTTTATGCATTTGTGTTAGTCTATTGTAGTTCCCTGTACTTGTATTCTAGAGAGAGTTCTACAACACACAAAAAATAATGTCAGTACTATCTGTCACAATGCAAATTTTCACAACTAGGGTTTCAATTTAGATGAATTAGAATTATTACATCAATATTTAGAAGTTGTAATAAATGGTTTTGAGAATATTCTAGAAAAGACTCATTTCATGATATTGGCTGTTTCTATTCAAAGACACCCATGCCATGTCTGCTATTTAAATTTTTTTCTACAAACACAGGTTGGGTTTTAATTGATTCATCAGAGGGAAAAAAAATCTGAGCTTATACAAGGTTCCCATTTTTACGACTGTAAAGACACAGCTGCTTTTTTTAAAAACATTATAATTATGTGTCTGTGTGAAAGGTTAATAACCACCCAGTCAAAAGATAGCTGCAGTAGTAATGGGAGACAAAGAAAGGTATACCCTATTTTTTGGAATTCAGTCACCTTTCAGTCAGTTTCACCCTTCTAAATTTACTATTGACGGAGTAATGTATAGATGTGCTGAACAGTATATGATGTATTGTAAGGCAATGACATTTAAAGACTATAGTACAGCCAAAAAAATTATGGAGACGAAAGACCCCAAAATAATGAAAAGATTGGGTAGAAAGGTAAGGAATTTTAACAAACAAAGATGGTTGGCAAAATCCAAAGCCATTGTTAGAAAAGCTTCACTAGCAAAGTTTACTCAAAATTCAAAATTGAAAGACAAACTTTTGAAAACTGTAGGTACCATTCTTGTGGAGGCCAGCCCTTGGGACACAGTATGGGGAATTGGTAGGTATGCTTCTGATCCTAAAAGTAAGTTTAAAAAATATTGGAGGGGTAAAAACTGGTTAGGATATATACTTACAGATGTAAGAGATCAAATTTTAATGTCATAATGTATAAACACAGGCGCGAGGGGGAGTTTTAATTGATTCACCAGTGCTAGTTACTACAACACTGTTGTGAGGGTTTTTAAAATCAAAAAAAGAAAAAAACTTTCCTCAGATGATGCATTCAGATATTCTAGAAAGTTGTAGTCATTGTTAATGATCCTTATTTTTTTGTTAAATTTATCAATTTTCTTGACATCACACTGAACATTACTTGCTTCTCTGTGTAGAATATCAGGTGCAGGTTGTTTTATCTCAACCCCTATGAACTTGTATTCTAGAATCCATAATTCATGACTACAAAATATAGACTGCCCTTTATTTCAAAACTAAGCATATTTGTTTTTTACTCTGGAGAACAGTGTCTGGTGTTTTTTTAACATTTGATAGTGTCTTCAAGATTTATTGCAATCAAATTGTTATGAATTCTCCTATTCAACATTGTTCTCTGTGTAAAAACACTCGGAGCGTTTTGACTTGATTGATTTTCTTTTGCTAGCATATTTTTTTTTTGATGATGTAAACTCAGCGGACTTGTGTTCTAGAAACTTCCTCTTAATATGTCTTCATCTGTTGTCGCATTGCAAATTGCTTGAAATGGTTTACAATTAAATTTACTGAAACTGGTCATGAGACGTCCCACTGAACATTTCACAGAATACAGGGGGTGTTTTTAACATGATACCTTTGTGGACTTGTGTTCAAGAAAACTTTTCTGAATAATATGTCTGCATGTGTTGTCCCACTGCAACTTTCTTGCAATGGTTTACAATTAATGATTTATTGAAAATGGTCATGAGGCGTCCCACTGAACATTTTACAGAATACAGGGCATGTTTTTAACATGTAATCTTTGCGGACTTGTGTTCTAGAAAACTTTTCTGAGAAATATATCTCCATGTGTTGTCCCACTACAACTTTCTTGCAATGGTTTACAATTATTGATTTATTGAAAATGGTCATGAGACGTCCCACTGAACATTTTACAGAATACAGGGGTTTGTTTTTAACATGTAACCTTTGCGGACTTGTGTTCTAGAAAACTTTTCTGAATATATCTCCATGTGTTGTCCCACTGCAAATTTCTTGCAATGAACTTTATAATTAATGATTTATTACATCTGTGTGAAATTGCTGTGAGGTGACTCGCTAAACATTAATTGCTTCATAGGGTGTTCTTGACATTAATGTTATTCTGGAAACTTCTGCAAACAATATGTCATTCCTCAATACATGCCAGTTTTTTCTCTCTACTAAAGATTTTTTTGCACTTTTTGTGCACTCTGGGGTTCTAGAACTTTCTAATTATCCCCACATCTGTTGTCACACTGCAAATATCCTGTAGTCATCTTTTCTCAGATCTTATATAAAGACCGTGTGATGGCTATGAACTCCTCACACTTTACTGTGCTGCAAAGGGGAGTAATCTACTGAGGTAAAGTTACTGTTTCTAAAGTTTTTTGTGGTGGATAAATTAAACAGAGAGTTGTAGTATTATTTCAATAACTTTATGAAAATAAATCAGATCTTATTGAAATTTGAGATATTTAACAAAAATAAAGAAACAGTTTCAATTGTAAAGTCTGACCTTATTAGACAGAATCCTTTTGTAATACAGAATCAACACGACGTTTTAATTTTTAGATTTCTTCATATTACTTTTAAATATTTTGTTAAAAGTTCTAGAGGTTTTATATTTTTAAGAAAAGTTAATACAGTAAGTAATTACCGTGGAATAGAAGATATAGTGAAATACTTTATAAACAACTACATACAACCTTATCTAGTGAAATCATCAGTTCACCTAGTGATACTCAAAAGTTTAAATTATCATTGGGAAATCAAAGTTTTATATCTTGGTGAGAAGCAAATTAACCATACCGAATTTCGAAAGTACTTTCAAAGAATACCAGATTTAGAAACAAAGGAACGCGTCTCTACTAAATACACAAGCAATAGTTTAGTATTCACCGTATACTCACAACAAAACAACTGTTTAAAAGTTACCGGTTGCACCAAACAGATAGAAAAAGTACCGATTTTTAACAAAATTTTCCTTTCAGCTAGCCAGGACATCACCATGGATACATACTTAACGCAAGCATTTATAATGAAGTACCTTCAGACTTTAGCTCAACTTTTGTGGGAGGATATAAATCTCTCTTTCCTCACAGATTACTACACATATTTCTATCAAACATTCAATATCACTGATGAATCAACATTATATAAAAAATTAAAGAATATGTTCATCGAATCCCTTGAAGAGACAGATAATCAAGCACTAAAAGGTAGAAATATGGTTTCTTTTAATTCTATAGACAGATTTATGGACATTTTGTCAGAGAAATTATGTGCCTTTTTCACCATACACTTCACGAAAGATTGTATTAAAACCTATGTTTCAAAAACAAATTTGAAGGGGGGTTCGTATCTTTTAAAAACTTGTGAGGACGGGTCTGTAGAATTTTACAAAAATACAGAATCTTTCTTTCCTTTATCCTCTGATTCCGAATCAGAAACAGAGTTGGTAGAACCAGTGTGTAAAAAGGCAAAAGAAGCAGAATTCAATTGTCCTAGACCTGCACAAACTTGCTCTTCAGAACCAGTACATAAAAGAAAGATACCGTTAAAAATTTCAGAATCGAAAAACAGAAACCCATTTATGAAATGTAAAAGCCCACAGATTGATATACAAAACCGCGACAACCTGGACCAGTTTACAGAGCAGAATGATTTACAGCATTACCACAACATTGCAAAGGAAAATTTGATCAACCTAACCGATAATGTGGAAAAACTTAACCAAATTTTGAAGAAAACAATATCTTCAATAAATTCCTTTTTGCCACAAAATTTAAAAACTGAAGAATTATCCTGTGAAGTGAAATGTCCATTACACTGTAGTTTACTGTCGAGGGCACAGGCTATAAAAAAACTGAAGGGAAGAAAAACCAAAAATTAATAATGAACAAATAAAAGTCTATGTGTCATTCTGTTACAACACAAAAAAACAAAGTAACCATGATGTCAGTTAGGTATAATAACAAAGGCATGTGTGATTGCGGCTACCACTTTGAATGGTATTACTTGTATCCGTACATAGAAAAAGGATTGCAGTTATATCCTGATATGGAAATCACGAAAGATATTGTTGAACTTGCAGACAATATCAGATACGAACTTTTTAAAAACGATCAACTTGTAACATTGAAAGAATTTTGTTTTTCAAAAATTTATCAATTCAACCTAAATGTTAGATTACTCCCCAAGGGGCTATGGGAACAGTTTAATGAGAAATATGTGTTTGAAAAAGTTTCTTGGAATTATCTAGAATTTGCCATTCCAAGATTTCTGAGTAAACATTTAGGGGGGACATTGGTTTACAACAAAAAAACTGTTCCCAGTAAAAGAAATATTTGTACGAAACAGTAATAATGGACAGTGGGAAAGACATAACTTTCCTATTTAATGTAGAAATTTGTCAATGTAGAACAACTTGTAATATTAAAAGAAACTTTGATTACTCCCCAAGTGGCATTGGAAAACAGTTTAGTGAGAAATATGTGTTTGAAAAAGTGTTTTCTTGGAATTATCTAGAATTTGCCATTCCAAGATTTCTGAGTAAATAGTTTTTTTGTGGGGGAAGGACATTGGGGTTTTTTTAAAAAAAACCTTATACTCTGTTACCCAGTAAAAGAAATACTAATACAGTAATAATGGACAGTGGGAAAGACATAACTTTCCTAGTTGATGGAGAAATTTGTCAATGTAGAAATCATGTACTAAAATGGAGAGATTTAGATGTGTTTGTGAAACATGGGTTAATTGTACAACCGGGAATAACAATAACACCTGTATTAGTTTATCAGTGTTTAGATGCTACTATATCTTTGTATAAATATTATTTCGGGCTTAACCCACGAAGTTTACAAGAGTTGTGTGCTAGTACTATACAGTTTAATACATTGAACAAAGCTCTATTGCCACATCAACTGCAAAAGTTTTGTCAAGATTACCTCTATGATGAATTAAATTTTTGGTTCATCAAATGGAATGCAGCAATACATTTACTCTCACATATGTATCACCAACTGGGTTAAAAAAAATCAGTGTGTAACAGGTTTTGGTTTATCAAATGGGATGCAGCAATGCATTTATTCTCACATATGTATCACCAACTAGGTGAAAAAAAATTTTATTAAGACACAAAAATTAGTGTGTGACAGGTAGGAAAACCACTGTTTGATGTGACAATGGAAGTTAAGGTTAAATTTTTGTGTGATGGACAACAAAACTTGTACAAATCATCTCCGAATGCAGTTGGTTACGAGTTATTTAGTACGGAATGCTTTGAACTATTACCTAATGAAATAAGAAAGCTGCCTACAGGTGTGATATTGGAATTACCGGATTCACTGTACGTACAAGTAGCAGAAAAGAGTAGTGTTAGCCTATGTGGACTCCGTGTATTGGCTGGAATCATTGATCCGGACTATCGAGCACAAATATTTGTGGTACTACACAATATTACAAATCAAAAAATTTCATGGGACAAGACAAAACCCATAGCACAGTTGATATTTCATTCAACCATTAACCCTTGCATCATAAAAACGGAAAACATTGTAGTGGAAACATTTAGAGGAAGTAAAGGATTTGGGGAGTGTACTGAATTGAAACATCAATTTTAAGACGATGTCGAGTGTTTTGGGAAATTCTTCAGAAGGGGGACTTAGCACAATTTTTTTACCATCGAATACTAAATGCGACTATTTTGAAAACAAAACATCAAACTTTGTGGTAGATTTATCCGAACCTATTACCTTAAAACCGGGGACAAAGATAGCTCTTGCTGAAATAATTTATCCAAACAGTATAATGAATGTGTTTGAACCAATGACTAAGATTCATCTTTCGAAGAAGAAAAATATAAAAACAGGGCATTTTAACAGAACGATCCCCGGTAAAAATTACCGTAATATAGAACAATTAATACGGGCAATAAATACAGCTATTAAAAGTGCAAAGATGGAATCCACGTTGAGGGTAAACAACAGGACCGGATTGTGTGAAATTATTGTGGAGAGCGAAGAGACAATAGAGATCCACAGAAAGCTGGCAAATATTTTAGGATTTTTTGACAAGGTACAGTTTGCAAATGTAGGAAACAGACCCGCTTTACCACGAGCATACGTAAGCGATGTGATACCCGACATTAATTTGCTCACTTTCAGTCTTTACATCTACAGCGATATTGTCTACCCTTCTCGCGTAGGAGATAAAAATGTTCCAATTTTAGGGATCATTCACTGTGACACTCATCTCAATTCACAATATACTCACAGGACAATTCCTATTTTAAATTATATCCCTGTGATAGGAAATGTACTAAGTAAAATTGAAATCAAAATCACAGATACAACTGGAGACTTGATTCATTTTCAATTTGGAAAGGTGATAATCAGGCTTTCTTTATTTCAACCGGATTAAAAAAAGAAATGCATCACAAATTCAAAAATGTCTATAAGAGGTACAAAATTGAACTTCCCAGGTACAAGAAAAGAGATGTGGAAATGTATTTATCAAAATCTTACCCGATGGTCAAAAATAAAATTAAAAAAGCACTGCGTAAATTGAAGAGTATAAAGATACAATTGTCACTGAGGGTAAAACTTAAAAAGTACAGGCAAACAGAAGATGATTTTGTTTACATCAAACCATACTTTACATCGGAAACAAAGGCAATTCTTTCGAAGGTACATATCAAAAGGATTATATCTGAATTAAATAAAGAGGTTGCATCCAGATTAGAAACATTTCTTCACCATGGAAGTAATTGGAACCTAGTCAAGATTTATAGTCTTGAATTGAAAGTAGTGAAGTATGCCCCAATTTTGGGTGGATGTAAAAAAGGAAACCTTCCAAAATTTCTGAAAAACAAACATTGTTTACTCGACTTATCTTCCCCAGAAAACCAATGTTTCTTGTACGCAGTAGCAGCTGGTATCTTATAACCAGCAGCAAAGCATGCAGGTCGTACGAGTCAATACAAAACCTTGGTGAAAAATTTTAATACAAATGGAATTTCGCTACCCATGGCACTGGATAGTATCCAACTGTTTGAGGCACAAAATGAGGTTTCCATAAATTGTTATGACATTAACCCTGTATCTCATGAACCCGGGGTGCTACATATAAGTTCTGAAGAAAACAAGAAACATCACGTAAATATATTGTTATACAAAGGACATTATTACACAATAAGGAGTTTTTCCAGATTTCTTTGTGGTTTTCGATGTTCAAACAGGAAAAAAGGTTATTACTGCAAAACCTGTTTGACAAAAAAGTATTCAGAGCAAGCTCTGAAAGAACATGAAAACTCTTGCAGTATAAATACGGTCAAACCTAAAGGAAAAGTACCAACTCTGGGATCTGGTGAGGACCTGTTACAGTTTAGAAACTATGAGAAAAAATTTATGGCGCCCTTTGTCATATACATGGACTTTGAGACATATCAGAGCCGAGTGACCAATAAAAGACCCAGTGGAAAAACTAAATTTAGCACCCAGCATAAACAGTTAAGCGTTGGCATGAAACGTGTGTGTCATGTAAATGACAAGTTCAACGGATCTGTAAAGTGTTACACAGGAGAAAATTGTGCCAAAAAAGCTATTGAAATGTTGATGGAAGAGCAAAGTCGTATCAACGTAATTTTGAACGAATACAGATACCCAATGACCAACACACCAGAAACTTGGCGAATGTTGAAAAAGGCTACCCATTGTTATATATGTGGTTCACCTTTTAACGGTGACAAAAAATGTAGGGATCACAACCACTTGCAAAGCCCCAAGGTCACGGAAGAACACCCTTTTGGGAATGTACTCGGTATAGCTTGTAATAGATGCAACCTGAAATACTCTTCAATTTCCAATGAACCAAAAATTCCTGTATTTCTCCATAATGGATCGAAATACGACTTCAAATTGTTGATAAGAGAATTGTGTCAAAACAGTGAAAACCAATTAAAAATTATTCCAAGAACAAGCGAGACATTTGCGTGTATCTCTTTTCAAAATTTCCAGTTCATAGACACCTATGCTCATTTACCCAACAGTTTATCAAACCTGACAGACATCCTGAGAAGTGGGCAAGAAAGTAAGGATAAATTATTCAAACACACTAGACAATTATATCCGGAAGAATCTACATTTTTAAAATTGTTGAAAAAAGGTTTCTTCCCCTATGAGTATCTAACGGGGACTGATGTTCTGAATGAATGCAAACTACCAGAACGAGAACACTTTTATAGTTCTCTTACAAAAAAGACCATCACCCCTGAACAGTATCAACATGCACAGTCAATGTTTACGGCTTTAAAATGTTCAAATTTAGGAGAATACTTAGAGGCCTACCTGAAATTAGATGTGACCTTACTGGCAGATGTTTTTGAAAATTTCAGAGCAATAAACCATAAACTGTACGGGTTAGACGTTGCAAAATACTTAAGTCTACCAAGTTTCTCATTCGATGCAATGTTGCTTCAAACCAAAGTAAAACTCGAACTGATCACTGATCTTGAACAGTATGAATTCATACAGAAAGCTATTAGGGGTGGTATCTCTGGTCAGTACACAAGGTATGCAAAAGCGAACTATCCAACATTACCAGACTACAACGAAGTAGAACCGCTAAGTTACCTCCACATGTTTGACTGCAATTCATTATATGCCTACTGTTTGTCAAAAAAACTACCTGTAGGTAAATTTAGGTGGTTAGAAAAGAATGAAATTTCAAACTTCGACATAGAAAACACGGCATCAAATACTGACCTAGGGTATATTTTAGAGGTTGACTTAGAATACCCGGAGAATTTGCATGTCAAACATTCGGATTTTCCACTGGCGCCGATAAAGAAGAAAATAAAATACGATGAACTCAGTCCCTACAATCAAAATATCCAAAGATCGAGTGATATGAAAAATTTGTTCAGCAATGCAGAAAAATTAGTTCAAACACTAGAAGACAAGAAAAATTATGTAATACATTTTGAACTACTTAAACTGTACTTAAAACTCGGACTCAAACTGACAAAAATTCTCAGAGTTCTCAGGTTTGAACAGAGGGCATTCATGAGGTCATTTATTGAGTTCAATATTGAAAGAAGAAAGGCGGCCAACTCAGAATTTGAAAGCAACAATCTAAAAATGGCAAACAATGCTCTTTATGGAAAAACCATAGAAAATATGTTCAAAAGAAGAAAAGTCAGACTAGTGAATTCTTCTGAAAAACTTTTGAAATTTGCAAACAAACATACATTTCAAAGGGTGGAGTTACTCGACCCAAAAATTGCAGCAGTGGAACTGAAAAATCATACAGTTAAATTGAACAAACCAATTTTTATAGGATTCACAGTTTTAGAATTAGCAAAGAAAGTCATGTATCAATTTCTGTATCTATTTCTTCCAAAAATTTTTGGTACATGGTATACAGTACATCCATTATACAGTGACACGGATTCGTTCTTGTTAAAAATAGTGGCAAAGGACGAATCGGCTCCTACACCGAATGATATATACAGAGCTAACTCTAAGTACTTCGATTTTTCCAATTTTCCAACCACACATCCACTGCACCACACTAAAAATGCAAAACAGAAAGGTTATTTTAAATTTGAATACGGGTCCCGAGAACTAACAGAGTTTGTGGGTTTAAAATCCAAACAATATTCCATATTATGTTCCTGTGACACCATCCATAGAGCCAAAGGAGTACCAAAGGCAGCAGCTAATGAACTAGTACATGCAGACTACCTGCATACTTTGAGAAAAAACCAACCGAAGACTGTTCACTTTTCTGCAATACGAAGTTTCAAACACAAACTCTACACAGTGGATACAGAAAAAATAGCCCTCAGCGCATTTGATGACAAAAGATATATACTAGACGACGGTATTACTTCTTTAGCCTACGGAGATTATCGAATAGCAAGATGGGATTCAAAGCAAAAGCTTTCAAAATAAATGCTCGTAAAAGGGCTTCGGTCACTAAATTCAAAGGAAAACTGTACTGTCACTTTTCTGATCAGTTCTCAAGAAAAAATGTGACGTTTAACTATACCGAGTTGAAAAAGCTGAAGAAAGTTTTACCTTCGTTATTAGATATTATAAAGAAATATGAGGGAAAGAAACAGAAAAAAAAGTCTGAGACACCCGACGAAATGGAAGACGGTTGTGACTCCCCTTACAATACCACACCTGAAAGCAGCGATATTGAGTCAGAATAATGAAGTTACTTAGCATTGATGGAATTATGGGTGCTGGAAAAAGTTATTTATTCAATTTGTTAAAAGAAAATTTTGCAGACAATAAAAAAATTGGGTTTGTGGAGGAACCAGTGGAGAAATTTAAAAAATATTTATGGTACAATCCATTGAGGGAATATTACAGTGACCCAGTGAAAAATGCTGCAGTTTGTCAACACTACTTCTTAAATGTCTTAGGAAAGTTATACTCAGAAAACCTACACAAAACCAATGACATGGATTACCTCATATCCGAGAGAAACTTGTACAGCACAGTTATTTTCATTAACGCTCAGTATGAAAGAGGATACCTGACAGACTTTCAACATGATTATCTTACAGATCGGGTACACGAAAAAATTGGGGAAACACTCGACAAAGACTGTGGGTTAGGTTGCAACAAGTTGGTGTACGTAGTCACAGACGTTGAGAGATGTTTGGAACGGATATTACAACGAAAAGAAGAAAGCACCATGATAGATTTACGGGACTACCTGCATTGTCTCCAAAAGGAGTACGATGAGTATTATCGCATTTTTGTAGAACAAAATGGAAGCGACAGCGCCGAGAAATTGACTAACATCGATGACGATGAAGTTCTTGTGAGAAAAGTTGAAAGACTGTTAAGAAAATGAAACTGGCAACCATCGTACGAAGACTACTGCAACATTTTTTCAGAAGAAAATGGAAGGCATTACCTAGTAAGAGTTAAAAACTCTGATGCAGAATTAGGTGTAAAAACATTGCTAGTTAACAATAATATGCCCGTGTGTTAAGTCTGAACATGCCTTACAAACATAGCCCAACAATGGAGATTTCTTCGAATGATGAATCAGATGTTTCGTGTGAACAGATACAGTGTTGTTCATACTGTTCCAAGGACAAGGTTTTGGTGAAAGGGAAAACCTACTGTCACGACTGTAAAAGTAATTGCTTCAGGGAATGTAAACGCTGCAAACGACCATTCCACGATGAAAAATACTTCACTTACTCGGAGACTAGATGTAACTCTTGTCACAAGAAATATTTAAACGAGAAGGTTAAACGAGAGCAAAGAAAGAGGAAACCCGTGGAAGACCCGGTGAACAACAAAAAAACATCTGAAGTGGAGAAGGTGGAAGAAAAAAGTCCGTGTGAAAAAAGAAAAGCATTAAAGATAATAGGTTTCCTACCGGTGTTCTGTTTAGGACAGAAGTTAGAAAACCATGAAATTCAACATAACTAATAATACTGTTATCATCACCTGTTGTGAAACTGAAAAAAGGCAGAAAGACCAAACTGACCATTCAGAGGTAGGAAAGAAAGGGTGTTGTCCATTTGTCCTAAGATTTAGATACAAAAAAGAATGAGCAGCAAAACAGACATTTTACTGAGGAAATTGTATTACGATGTCAAGAAACCAAGTTCATTTTCAAACAGCTACAAACTTTATAAAGCAGCAAAGAGGAAAAACAGAAATATAACACTCTCCATGGTTCAAGATTTCTTAGCTGGGGAAGATGTTTATACACTACACAAACCAACCAGAAAACCTAAGAAATACAGGAGGACTATTGCACATGGTATTGATGCTATACATCAAGCCGATCTTGTAGATGTCAGTGCCCTGTCTAGAGAAAATAAAGGAAATAAATTTATTCTCACTAACATTGACATTTTTTCGAGAAAGGCATGGGCAGTACCTATCAAAAATAAAACCGGAATATCGGTGAAAAATGCCTTTGAACTAATTCACAAAGAGAGTGTGCCAGAGAAAGTACATACCGACTTAGGCAGTGAGTTTTACAACAAAACTGTACAGGATTACTTTAAATCTAAAGGTATCACACATTACTCCTCTGCGTCTGACTTCAAAGCAGCCATTTGTGAAAGATTCAACCGAACACTAAAATCAAAAATGTGGAAGTATTTCAGCAAAACTGGGAAATTGAATTACACCTCTATCTTACAAGATATTGTACAAAGCTACAACAACAGTAAACATTCATCCATTGGAACGTCACCAAATCGTGTCACAAAGAGGAATGAGAGCAGAATTTGGAATCATCAATACAAAGATGAAATTGATAAACGTCAGAGCAGACATAAGTACAAGATAGGAGACTTTGTGAGACTGATACATTTAGACAATCCTTTCACTAAAAAATATCTTCCAAGATTTACAAAAGAAGTTTTCATTATAGCGGACAGACTTAATACCAAACCTGTGACATATAGAGTAATGGACCAAAAACAGGACATTATTAAAGGTGGATTTTATGACAATGAGTTGGTAAGAGTAAAGATAAAAGACTAATGAGACGTACCACCCACCTTCACCACTTTTTGCGGGTGTGTGTAATTTGTTCATACACAAAAACAATGAGTTTTGAAGTTTTTGATGCGCGTCTAAGGACACCATTTTCTGCAGTTGTAGCTGGTCCGAGCATGTGCGGGAAAACTCAGTTTGTTCTCAAGTTATTGGAGTCTTGGAATACATTGGTGGATAGTCAATTCGACTACATTGTGTGGTCATATGGTCAAAAAACTGAGGCATTAGAAAAAATAAAAAAATTATATGGTGACAAAATTACTCTTGTGGAAGGGATACCAGATGACTTGACCAGTTTCACCAAACAGAAACAACATGGTGTATTTATCTTTGATGATTCTCAATCAGACATCTGTGATTCTCAAGAAATAGCGGATTTGTTCACCAAAAAATGTCATCACGAAAATATCAGCACCATTGTGATATTTCAAAATCTATTTTGTGAGGGAAAACACAGAAAAACCATCTATAGGAATGCCTCATACCTTATCTTATTTAATAATCCTCTAGATTACACATTGGCTTATTCCCTAGCTAGAAAAATCTATCCACAGAGGTCTAGCATCTTTTTAGACATGTTCAAAAATGCAACAAAGAAACCTTATGGTTACTTATTTATAGATGGAAAAGTCAACACACCAGAGGATGCTCGTTTTAGAACAGATTTGTTTGGTAAAAATTTCCAGAAAGTTCTTGTACCCAACAAGACATAAAAAATTATCCGTGTGACAGATTCAAACAACAGTTAGTGTAATAGTATGGAAGAAAATAGACAAAAAGATAATATGGGATCTGCTTTAAAGAGAAGAGATTATCTCACATTATTAGCAAATTCAAAAGATGTGAAAAGAAGGAAGGCGCTTTTAGATGTAGCCACAAAACAAGAAATTGATGCTATATCAGAGTGCTTGTTAAACATAGTAAATGGTCGTGTGAGAATTTCACCCTCTAAAATTCGAAAGTTGAAGAAAATAAAAAGACACCTTAAAGATCTCACGAACAAAAGGTGTTCATTTAAGAAAAGAAAGCAAATTCTGAAACAAGAAGGGGGATTCTTAACAAGTATATTACCGGTGGCATTGTCTGTGCTGGGTTCACTTTTCGGAGGTGGGAAATGAATTATAAAGAGGCTGTAATTGTTCCACTGGTGTAACTTTAACCCAGAGGAGAAAGAACTTCCCCCCCAAAAAAACTGATGGCATACTTAATGACGAAACTCTTCCTCCAGATGTTAAAATTAAGCTTTATAATCAGAAAAAGAAATTGACCAAGAGACCCCTTCCAGAACCGCAATTTGTACAGATTAAAAAAGAGGCAGAAGTAGAGGCTCCATCCGAGGATATCATATTAAACCAATTTCCCTTGCGAACAAGACCTGTGGTTAATTTAATTTTAAAATACATGAAAGACTCGCGAGGTATCTTATCTTGGACGGATTACATGGAAATTGTGATCGAGGGTGAAACAATACAGGACAGTAATATTATTCAGTTACTTAGATTTGTAACAAACAGTTTAACCATTACATCTGCTAAAGATATACCCGTGGGAGCAGAGGATTTTGTGGATACATTGGTGGATATTGGTGTTCCTAAGGCATACATACAACTACCACGAAGGAGTCCGAGAAAGACTGAGTGGGTGAAATTTTGAATGGGCCCGTGTGATACTGTGAAAAGTGACACTTTTTTAATGTAAGGAAACAACAATTTTTCCTCATGACGTCAAGATGAGAATCATCAAATATTATCCAAATACAAGAGGAATAGAACACCATTACTGTCAATCCGAGGGAATATACCCGTTTTTGTTGGATCTCCAATTCAAAGAGGTTTTGGATTGGGACAAATATTATCCGGTTTATTCAAACGAGCACTCCCAATTCTAAAGAAAAAAGTATTACCAGCAGTTGTCCGTTCTGGAAAAGAGGTGTTATCAGACGTTATAATAAACAAGAAAGGGGTAAAACAAGCCTTATTAGACACTGGGAAGAATCGCATCTCAGAATTTGTGGGAAACACTCCTGTGACGGGTAGATCTAAGAAGCGTAAAAAGAGCTCTCCGCAAACCAGTGGGAAAAGAAGAAAGTTAAATCTTGTACTATAAATAAAGAAATATGGCTATTCACCCACAGTCCTGCGAGAGTGCAATGTCTAATCTAGAGCTCTTCACTGTACCGAGCACGCATATTTCAACTGAGGCATCGCGATACGTCGAGCACAAACCTATAAGCACTTTAGACAAAGGGAGTGATCTGCATTTCAAAATTAAAGCCGACGAGAGTGAATATTTAGATTTTAGCCAGTCATTGTTGCACCTAAAATGTAAAATACTAGCCACTGATGGTGGAGTACTTAGAAGGAAAGTAGCCGACGACGATCCCACAGTACCAGATCGATCCATTGTATTTCCTGTCAACTATCTAATTGCAGCAATGTTTAAACAAGTAGAGGTTTATCTCGGAGGAAGGTTAGTGTCCTCAAATGACACAATGTATCCGTACCGAGCTTTTCTGGAAACATTACTCTCATATGACAAGGATGTTAAGAATGAATTTCTGGCAATGTCATTATACTTTCCGGAAACAAAAGACTTGGAAGCGATAGCACCAGTAGCCCTTGCAGACACGAGCAATGTGAATCCTTCTGCAGTCACAAGATTTAACAAAACAAAATTTGGAAAATCATTCAAATTAATTGGAAGAATACATGCCGATATCTTTAACCAAGCAAGATACCTGATGGGAAAGTGCTCGGTAAAAGTGAAATTACACAGACACTCGCCGAAATTCTTTCTGATGGCTGCAACAGAGAACAATGAATACGTTTTAGAAATTGAAAGCGCTTCTTTGTTTGTGAAACATGACACAATTATACCATCTATAAGAGCCGCTCACTTAAAAAATCTACAGTCTGACCGGATAAAGTATCCCATAAAAAGAGTTGAGATGAAATATTTTACCAAAGGGGCCAACAGAGATGATCTGTCCGAGCGAAATTTATGCGATGGTCAACTACCAACAAGAATTGTTCTTGGGATGGTGAACTCTTCCGCCTTTAACGGAAATATAAAACAAAACCCTTTCAATTTTCAACACTTCAATGTGCGGAGTATAGTACTGAGAGTCAATGGAAAAGCTGTTCCATTTGAGGAGTTGGAGTTGGATTTCTCCTCTGGCAAATACCTTATGGGGTACCTTTCACTATTTCAGGGGACAGATACCTTATACTCGAATCATTCAATGGGTATTACAACTGAAAATTATAAAAATGGTCATACCATTTATGCCTTTGACTTGGAGACCAATTCAGTCCCCGGTGAGATGACGCTGATCAAAAACGGAGAGGTTGGGGTTGAAATAAAACTGTCAGAAGCCTGCACCACTGCTGTCACTTTAGTTGCATATTTTGAATATCAGGACATGATTGAGATAGATTCGGAAATGAATCCTGCAACCGAGGTATAAAAGCAATGGACACTCAACAAATTACTCAAGTGTTAAGTACGAACAATATTACAAAGAATGCATACCTAGGTACATTTCCCTGCGATAAACTACCAACAAAAATAGATCGAATTCCGTTTGAACACAGATGTACACACCAAACCAGGAACGCATTGGACTGCTATTTATTTACCATCGGTAAAGGAACCAATAGAATATTTCGACAGTTATGGGGGAGAACCAACTAATAAATACATTGTAAAATTTCTCGAAATGGTAGACCAGTATAGCTACAACAGCAGAAGAGTACAACATCTTTTCTCTACCGCATGTGGTCAACATTGTATCTACTTCATCTCAAACAGGTGTAAAGGTATGTCCTACAATAACATCATGAATACGTACAACCATGAGGGTTACAGTAAAAATGACAAAATGGTTAAAGAGTTTTGTAAAAGGAAATTTGGTTTAGACATAAGTAAAAAAGTTTCAGAAGATTTCTTAACCCGACAAATTTCACGTCAGTTAATTGATAGTTTGCAGTAAATATTCTTTTCTTTATATGAACTATGTGACAAGGCTAAGTTTCACTGTACAAAGAAATACTTATCAAAACCATGTTTTCAACGGTACTCTTGTGGTCTTGCTTTGTAGTATCCGCATTTACCAGTAAGTGTGGTAATCCACCCGTTTGTTGGTGTACTAAAGCTGTTGGAATTATCTTGTGTAAAAATATTGATACGCTACCTTTTTTTAATGAGGATGATGAAAATACAGCAATATTCTTAGACTTAATTAATACAGGCATAACAGAACTGCCCAATTTTAGGTCATGGCCTACCCTGGAAATGATTGTTATCAGAAACAGCACGCATCTGTGTAATATTACAATCGATAAAGCTGAACACGTTTGGCTCGATTCGGACTGTCCGGGTCACCCAAATCTTGAAAATATTATGCAGGGGGAACATCATTACAAATTAAGAACGGTGGATTGGCCATACCTCTTATTACTTATTCCTCTTTTTTTCATTGGGCTATTTATTGGTTATGAAATAAGGATGAAAGGAAACACAATTCAGCTTTATCGGAAAAAGGAGGACAGTAAAACTTCAGATAATGTTAGCTTAACATACATAGATGACGGGAAGTAAGTGTTTCTTGGTGTTTATGAAGCTTTGTCATGTAATAATAATTGTGATTATTATTAATGTATGTATACTTTATGGTGGTAGTTCAAGGCATACTGTGTGGGTTATAATCATTGTGTATAATATAAAAAAAGAGCAAATAACTATAAATGCTCTTGTTACAAAAAGTAGAAGTTTTTTTTAAAAGTCATGATAACTCAAACATGCTGTGTTTTGTATGTATATATACATCATAATTGTAGACTGTTAAATTTTATAAAAAAAAGGTTATACCTACATAAAAGCATGTTGTTACAACTGCAAAAATTAAATTTTGTTATGGTGGTAGTTCAAAAGCATATTGCGTATGTAATGATGTAAGTTATATTGTGTATAAAATAAAGAAATATACATAGTTATAAATTAATAAGTGTTTCTTGGTGTTTTAGAAACCTTTGTCATGTATTAATAACTGCATTATTATTATGTATTAACAAAATGTTGTTACAATTGCATATATTTCATGGTCATAGTTCAAAGAATACTGTGTGGGTTCTAATCATTGTCTAATATAAAAAAGACAGAGGAGCTGTAACTATAATGCTCTTGTTACAAAAATAGAAGTTTGTTTTTTCATAGCCATGATAATTCAAACATGCTGTGTTTGTAGGTATCATAGACTGTTAAATTAATAAAAAATGTAAAAGCATGTTGTTACAATTGAAAAAATTAAATTTTCATATGGTGGTAGTTCAAAGCATATTCTGTGTGTAATGATGTAAGTTATATTGTGTATAAAGTATACATAGTTATAATTTTGCTTGTATGTATAATAATGTTACTTTGTATAACAAATTGTTCAGCTATTAAAAAATGAATAATCTATTAATTATAAGCATACTATTAAACTATTGTACTTGCATTAACTCTACAAGTGTTAAGAATTGTAAAATAAATCTTGTGTGTTAAATTGTTTTAAATATTGTACATAAAATAAAAAATGGTGATTGAGTGTCAAACATGTGGGTTTTTTTTCCTTTTCTAAGACAAAAGAATATTATTACTTTTTGTAGTACTTAATCTCTATCTCTCTGTGATCAAACACACATAACAGGAAGGAAAAACGAAAATGACTAGACGGACGACGCCAAAAAACACAAACGAAAACATAACAAAGGCAAAAAAAGATCTGAAAAAATGAACGAACGACGCCAAACACATAAAAAAAACAAAAACTCACTGTTCATGATCCATGATGACAACTTTTGGATGGCTCAGAGGAACTGTGCTGTATATTTGGTTGCAGAAGACTTAGAGACATACATCATTCAGACACTGCATGAACCTAAAAAACAAAAAACACACATATCTAAAACACATATATCTTTGTGCATTTGTAATAGTGATCTACCTTTCAACCTGTTAGGGTTTCCACATTTACAAGAGTAGGTCACACCAGGGAACATTATATAAGGAAACTGTGATCTGAAACTTACTAATAATTACTAACTCTGAATGATTAAGATGTTCACATTTACTCATATTTTCTAGATCCTACATCTCCAAGATTCATCAAACTAGTATGTTTCATTATTAATTTTTAAAACAGTAGTTTCAAAATAGTATATCACAAAAAAAATGTGAATCTACAATAGTTTTTTTAAAAAAATTCTCTCATCTAAAAGTGATTACAAATAAACAAAAAAACTTCTCTTTTATTATAATTTCTTCATGTCTGTAAATGTGGGAGAATCCATCAATGAATGAAAAAGAAGGGCCTCCAATGGTCAACAGCTGTGCTCACCCGGAAGAAAAAAAGAAACAGTTGACAGCTGAACACACACAAAAAGAAATACAATACACAGACATGAAAAAAAAACAGTCAGTCTTGTAAATATTGATCAAAAGTGATATTTGAATGGAAGTCAAATGCTGTGGGAGTTCCACACTAGACATCAGAATACAAACTACAGAATTAACACCAACACACACATACAATGTCTAGAAATATTGATCAAACAATGATATTTCAGTGGAACTGGAATGTAAGATCAATTTGCAATCAATGTTAGCTTTGTCATTACCACCCTTTTCAAAACAGACTTTAGAAATTTTAAAATATATTTCCCTTTCTAACTAAATGTTTTATAACAAACCTATCAGTTTATTAAAATAAAAAAATACATTTTCAAAATTTTCACCACCAACCTTCTACCTTCCTATGTCAAATTGAAAGTGATATTTCCCCTCTACTCCCAGTACATTTATATATAATGCAAAGGCATTGTGTCTTTTTTCTTGTATAAACAATCCAATTGTTCAAAAGCACAACAAAAAAAACAATGTCAATTTGTTTTTCTATAACACAAAAGAAAAAAAACAATTACACCTACATACAAAGCAAATTGTTTTGATTAAGATTACACACAAAAAGCTATTATTGTGGTTAGAATAGGTGAAACAATACAAATAGATGCTAAGGAATATAAAAAAAACAAGCATAGAAATTTTGATCTTTCACCAATGTATCAAAACAAAGACATCTAAGACAAACATTTTATATAACAAAAACAGTTTTTCAATGAAAATGAAAATTTATATTTAATTATGAGGCAGATGTATCTAGTACTTACATTATAACTATTATCTTTTTATATACATTCCACCAACATATATTATAAAGAAGACACTTACCAAACACATGCATGTGATGTATTCCTTAGGATTCTCCACTGTATCCATTCCAATTACGCTGACACAAAATTTTACAATTTGCTAAGAATAAACTAAATAGATGTAAATAATAAGCAGAGAAATTGAATTTTTTATCTCAAATTTGCCAAGTGATATTGATTCAATTAACTCTTCAAATTAACTGGCTACATATTTTACAAAGGACGTACCCACCATATATTTTATAATAAAAAGGGAGCGACTGTAGAATCCCCCTGACGGAAGTATAAATGTGCTAATTAGCAATATCTTATGTTTTTGAATATTCAGAATTTGAATAATGTAGATAATGTAGAAAAAAAACTTTTAAAATATGTAGACAAGTCGACAAGGTCGCCAATTGGAAAGTTTATGTATTAGTTCACAGGTCGACAAATGTTAAAATATTAGCTATTAGCATCGGATAGAGAGGTTGACAGGTCGACAAAGTCGATAATTTGAAAATTATTCAGCCTATAAAACTTTATTGCATTAAAACATGTCGACTTATAGTGGAGAGGTTGACAAAGTCGACAAAATACTACAAATATTAAGAAAGCAATGGTAGACAGGTAGAAGGTCGACAAGTCGACAACATATATCCAATTTGTCGACTTGTCGACCTTGTACTATTTATAGTATTTTGTCGACCTTGTCGACCCTCTGCCTTACCAACAACATTTATTGTGTAATTTATACTCGTGGATTAATTATCATAAATATTCATGAATTTTATTTCAACTAAAATTACCATATTTTAACTTCCGTCAGGGGGATTCTGCAGTTCAGCCATAAAAAGCATCCACGATCTTTCTGCAAACTAACTGGCTACATATTTTACAAAGAATTAAACCTACCATCGTTTCCAAATACCTTTGCAAATAAAATATGTTTCATTTAATATCCATCTACATTGCTAGTTCACGATACCCTTCCAAAGAGTAAACAAATATGAAAAATATTTCAAACTACAAGCAATCCACGATCTTTTTTCAAACTAACTGGCTACATATTTTACAAAGAATTGAACCCACCATCGTTTCCAAATACCTTTGCAAAATAAAATATATTTTATTTAATATCCATCTGTACATTGCTAGTTCACGATACCCTTCCAAAGAGTAAAATATTTCAAACTACAAACAGTCCACGATCTTTCTACAAACTAACTGGCTACGAATTAAACAAAGAACGTACCCACCATCGTTTCCAAATGCCTTTGCAAATATATTATATTTTATTTAATATCCATCTCTGCACTGCTAGTTCACGATACCCTTCCAAAGACAGTAAACAATGAAATATTTTAAACTATGCATATTCGAGTGCGCATGCTCGAGGCGGGGGATTTTCTCAAACGTTTAAACGATGAAATATTTTAAACTAAACCATCTACATTGCTAGTTCACGATACCCTAACAAATATGAAAATATTTCAAACTACAAACAGTCCACGATCTTTCTACAAACTAACTGGCTACGAATTAAACAAAGAACGTACCCACCGTCGTTTCCAAATGCCTTTGCAAATATATTATATTTTATTTAATATCCATCTCTGCACTGCTAGTTCACGATACCCTTCCAAAGACAGTAAACAATGAAATATTTTAAACTGAAGACACGAGTTCCGGGATTCGTGTGCGCATGCTCGAGGCGGGGGGATTTTCTCAAAGGTTTAATAACAAACGAGTTTCCTATCGAAATATATATTTTATAATATACACGATCTTTTTGCAAACTAACTGGCTACATATTTTACAAAGAATTAAACCCACCATCTTCGTCGACCAAATACCTTTGCAAATATATAATATTTTATTTGATATCCATCTGTACATTGCTAGTTCACGATACCCTTCCAAAGAGTAAAATATTTCAAACTACAAACAGTCCACGATCTTTCTACAAACTAACTGGCTACGAATTAAACAAAGAACGTACCCACCGTCGTTTCCAAATGCCTTTGCAAATATATTATATTTTATTTAATATCCATCTCTGCACTGCTAGTTCACGATACCCTTCCAAAGACAGTAAACAATGAAATATTTTAAACTGAAGACACGAGTTCCGGGATTCGTGTGCGCATGCTCGAGGCGGGGGGATTTTCTCAAAGGTTTAATAACAAACGAGTTTCCTATCGAAATATATATTTTTATAATATCCACGATCTTTTTGCAAAATAACTGGCTACATATTTTACAAAGAATTAAACCCACCATCTTCGTCGACCAAATACCTTTGCAAATATATAATATTTTATTTGATATCCATCTGTACATTGCTAGTTCACGATACCCTTCCAAAGAGTAAAATATTTCAAACTACAAACAGTCCACGATCTTTCTACAAACTAACTGGCTACGAATTAAACAAAGAACGTACCCACCGTCGTTTCCAAATGCCTTTGCAAATATATTATATTTTATTTAATATCCATCTCTGCACTGCTAGTTCACGATACCCTTCCAAAGACAGTAAACAATGAAATATTTTAAACTGAAGACACGAGTTCCGGGATTCGTGTGCGCATGCTCGAGGTGAGGGGGATTTTCTCAAAAGTTAATAACAAAACGAGTTTCCTATCGAAATATATATTTTATAATATCCACGATCTTTTTGCAAACTAACTGGCTACATATTTTACAAAGAATTAAACAAAGAACGTAGTTTCCAAATAAAATATATTTTATTTAATATCCATCTAGTACATTGCTGTTCAACCAGGAAAATACATGAAATGCCAAAAAAAAACATACTGTCTAATTAACACAAAAATTTGGTTAAAAAATTGGGTGATGTAGGCCTTACTCCTGCCCCCCAGGTTCGTGGTGGGGGTCAAAGTTAATTAATGGGGTTAAAGTTACCTGGGGGCAGGGGTAAGGGTTATATATACTACTTGCGTCTCGATGCAGTGTATCCCCGGTCGGGACATAGTTAAGGCGTGAATATGTCGGTCTTGAGCCTGTTTCCTGGAGCACCAGGTCAGGATTCTCCATAGTACCAGATTACTCCCAAAAGCTAATCACTAGTTCTTTCACTTATATCTGTCTTTAAAAATTACATTTCATGGATCCACAAGATCCATATAGTGATCCGGATCACTTCCAAAATTCAATCATTTCATCCTTTTCAGACATATTCTAAAAATTTCATCAAAATCCGTCCATAAGTTTTTTAGTTATCTTGTACACAAACACATCTGGCAGCCTGGATCCACATGATCCAGACAGTGATCCAGATTACTCCCAAAAACTAATCACTTGTTTGTTGTCCCATTTAAGACATTTCCTGAAAATTTCATAAAAATCAATCCATGACTTTTTGAGCTATTTGTCTTTAAAAATTACATTTCTTGGATCCAGATGATCCAGACAGTGATCCAGATCACTCCAAAAATTTAATCACTTGTTCCTTGTACCATTTAGGCCATTTGCTGAAACAATCCATCCATAACTTTTTGCGGTATCTGTCTTTAAAAATTACATTTCATGGATCCAGAAGATCCATATAGTGATCCGGATCACTTCCAAAATTCAATCATTTCATCCTTTTACCTTTTCAGACATATCCTGAAAATTTCATCAAAATCCGTCCATAAGTTTTTTATTTATCTTGTACATAAACACATCGGGCAGCCTGGATCCAGATGATCCAGATCACTCCCAAAATCTAGTCACTTGTTCCTTGTCCCATTTAGGACATTTGCTGAAAATTTCATCAAAATTCACCCATGACTTTTGGAGCTATTTGTCTTTAAAATTATATTTCATGGATCCAGAAGATCCAGATAGTGGTCCAGATCACTCGCAAAACTGAATCATTTCTTCCTTTTACCACTTCTTCCTTTTACCATTTCTAACATATCCTAAAAATATCATCAAAATTCATCCTAAAATTCTGTTGCAGCCTGGATCCAGTTGATCCAGATCACTCCAAAAATGTAATCACTTGTTCCTTGTACCATTTAGGTCATTTGTTGAAAATGTCATCACAATCCATCCATAACTTTTTGAGGTATCTGTCTTTAAAAATTACATTTCATGGATCCAGAAGATCCATATAGTGATCTGGATCACTTCCAAAATTCAGCCATTTCATCCTTTTATCTTTTCAGACATATCCCGAAAATTTCATCAAAATCTGTCCATAAGTTTTTCAGCTACATTGTACACAAACACATCTGGCAGCCTGGACCCAGATGATCCAGATCACTCCCAAACTCTAATCACTTGTTCCCTCCACCATTTAGGTCATTTGCTGAAAATGTTATCACAATCCATCCATAACTTTTTGAGGTATCTGTCTTTAAAAATTACATTTCATGGATCCAGAAGATCCATATAGTGATCCGGATCACTTCCAAAATTCAATCATTTCATCCTTTTACCTTTTCAGACATATCCTGAAAATTTGACCAAAATCTGTCCATAAGTTTTTGCTTGTACACAAACACATCTGGCAGCCTGGATCCAGATGATCCAGATCACTCCCAAAATCTAATCACTTGTTCCTTGTCCCATTTAGGACATTTCCTGAAAATTTCATCAAAATCCACCCATGACTTTTTGAGCTATTTGTCTTTAAAAATTATATTTCATGGATCCAGAAGATCCAGATAGTGGTCCAGATCACTCGCAAAATTGAATCATTTCTTCCTTTTATCACTTCTTCCTTTTACCATTTGTAGCATATCCTAAAAATATCATCAAAATTCATCCTAAAATTATGTTGCAGCCTGGATCCAGATGATCCAGACAGTGATCCAGATCACTCCAAAAATGTAATCACTTGTTCCTTGTACCATTTAGGTCATTTGCTGAAAATGGCATCACAATCCATCCATAACTTTTTGAGGTATCTGTCTTTAAAAATTACATTTCATGGATCCAGAAGATCCATATAGTGATCCGGATCACTTCCAAAATTCAACCATTTCATCTTTTTACCTTTTCAGACATATCCTGAAAATTTCATCAAAATCCATCCATAAGTTTTTGAGCTATATTGTACACAAACACATCTGGCAGCCTGGATCCGGATGATCCAGACAGTGACCCAGATCACTCCCAAAATCTAATCACTTGTTCCTCGTCCCATTAAGGACATTTCCTGAAAATTTCATCAAAATGCACCCATAAGTTTTTGAGTTATCTGTCTTTAAAAATTAAATTTCATGGATCCAGAAGATCCAGACAGTGATCCGGATCACTCCCAAAATTTAATCATATCTTTCTTTTACCATTTTGGACATATCCTCAAAATTTTATCAAAATCCATCTGTCAGTTTTTGAGTTATCTTGTTCACAAACAAACAAACAAATAGAGGGCCAAAAATGACCCTCGGTCAGGTACTTTGGCGGTCAGTGGATGACCTTAAATGAAGATCTGTAACCGGTAAGCCTGGATGCTGGTACTCCATCATGTACTCAACCTCCAAAGCCATTTTCAATAGTTTCCATGCAATGTAGTCAGCATTAAGTGTGAAAATATCTCCAAATTTGCCAAAAATGACCCTTGGTCAGGTATTTTGGCGGTCAGTGGATGACCTTCAATGAAGAGCTTCAAGGTCAAATTTCTGCATGCTTACAGAGGACATATACATGTATTATATATACCAGCCATAGGATGTTCTGACTTTTTGTATAGGAGAACTGGGCCAAAAAGTGAAAAAATGGCCAAAATCTGACCTTTAAGAGGCCACCAGTGACCTTGAGATTGAAGGTCAAGGTCACAAAACAATAGCGTTCATGACATTGCCCATATATACCCACATACCAAATTTGAAAGTTCTAACTAAAATATTTTTTAAGTTATCGCGTCCAAAAGGAAATCTCTGCGTCGGCGGCGGCGGGGGCGTGACCGTACTGAATCCTGAGTATCCCCGACTTTCGTCCGGGGATACAATAATTAAAATAACGATCAAGATTTCCCGATACACGATAGCTAGCAATGATGCATTCTTTTGGTTATTCAGCAATGGTACTTACTAGTTCACATCCCAGAAAAATGCCGTTGAAAATGCAAACAACTGTTTCGCAGGAAAATAGCACCATCTCACAACGTAGCAGCAAAGTCATTGTGGGCAATACCAGTCCCTTTATTGTTAAAGGTTGGCTGGTTCCCCGTCTAGCCAACAATCAAAGGAATATGCGTTCTTTGTCACTATCTAGGTCACCTCACCATATTCACCGATTAAGGTACCCTGGTATATCATGCTCTTTTTTCTTGAGTTGGCCAGGGTTTACCTGCAGCCACCCAGCATCTAGTCTCACATGGTAAGCCATTGTAGCGCAATAAAAGCAATACTTTTCAAGCTACAAGTGATTTACTCAACAGTAAGAAACTGAAGTGGCTTTGGCTCAGCTATGGAGTGAGCTACAGGTCTACAATTTTACTATGTTATAGCTGGCCTAAAAGTAGGTGAATAATATATTTCAACAAAAATACTCTAAATGAATAGTTTTCAATTTACAAATGATATTACTCATTATGGAAGGTACTGAAAAGTCAGACAGTGGCTATTACTCACTGAGCTACTGAGATAAACTCCCAGGTTACTTACCATGTTGTAGCTAAGAAAAAAGTAGCTGTACAACATATTTTAACAAAATGCTCTAAATGCAATACTTTTCAAGTTATAAGAGATTGCATGAATTCATGAATTTTAATGCAATAAAAATTATTTTAAAAATTCATAAAAAAATAATTAAGAACGATCCAGGCCTGATACTCGCATAAGGAAATCTACTTGTAACCTAGTACATATATGCAAGAAAAGAGAGAAATGCCTTCAATAGTCAATGAGAAAATTGTGAGAAGTGTTGAAATTTTTACACTTTCGGTGGGAGTACCTCGCTTCTAATGGCTCTGGAGAACACAAGAACAGACAGATTTGCATACCTTGAACAATTACCATCCTTGATATATAAGGTATCTTTTAAAAGTAACAGCATGTCTCTGGGACTTGTCCTTTTGGAGAAGAAGCTGTTAACACAGACGCATACACCACAGTGTGATGCCATGATGTCACCAGCTATGAAAAAATAATAAGAAGGCTGTCATGGCCATTTAAAAATAATCAATCTTTCTGCAATTATATCAACAATGAAGGTTTTCAGAAAGTTAAAGATCTATTTATGTGATATGTTATGTCACCTACACGCATGTACATAATTTAGCTAATTTTGGTTCATTTAAAATTGTTATAATTGACTTTTTTTTTAATACATTACAAAAACAATTACAAAATACAAAGACAATTAAATACAAACATACACACAACATACAAAAGCTATGCTTATATAAAGAAAAGAAGCACCTAACCAAAACACCTGAATGATTTATCTTTGTATTTTAATACTTTTTAAAAGCCTGCACTCGTAATTTTGTTTAAAGTAAATTGAATTAATTTTTGCATTTTGTTATCAACTCTTTCAAGGCTTTCAGTTGAGCCAAAGGTTTCTCGATATATTTCAAGTTTTCTTTTTAACAAGTTAATAAATTCACTAATTATAAAGGGTTTGCTTTCTACCTTTAACCTATTTAAAAACCATTTTGCAAGCAAGATAATAATGTTTTCTAGAGTTACTGGTGCACTCATATTCCTCTCTTGTATTCCAATGCCAACTAAAATTTCACACACAGTGTAATCACATGAAGTTGTAACAGTTAAATTTTTTTGCATCCAGATCTGAATTTCTTTCCCGAATATTTTACTATAACTACAATAGAATAAATGGTGTTCAATTGTGTCAATTTGTCCACAGTGGTTACAGCTGGGGCTATCCTTTATTTTCCAGGTATACAAGTTATAGTTACAATTGAGTAATCGGTTTATTAATTTATATTGAAAACTATGAAAATATAGTTCTAATCTAATTGTACTTGCAAGTGTAAAAATTTTATGCCACGGAGCAGCCTCCATGAATGGATAAGTCTCAATCCAATGATACAGTGAGATAGGCTCATGAATCTTATGTTGCAGCACTGCCCAATATATTAATTTATTATTTACTCTGGTTATATCAGTAAATTTCTTTCTGACTAAAACTTTTGGATTTGACGATTTAGTAATATCTGAAGATGGCATGTTCTTAATTTTTTCTTTCTAATCTTTAGGTACAGAACTAATTATTTTATTATAACTTAGTTTGTCAATTTTTAATTGTGATCTTTCTTTAAACTCCTCTAAAGACAAAAATTGTCCTTGACCATTTGTCAAATCTGCCACAATCAAACTTGTTGTTTGATTTTCTAATAGTTTAAAATATTTTGCTTGCAATGGTTTTCCGGCAGAACATATATATTTATTGTCAAATATATACTCATTGTAAACATCGTTTACTGTAACAGGTGATACTGCATAAAAATTCAACCAACATTTTAGAGTTTGTCTGTGGAATGATGTAAGACATTTATTTTCATAGCAATCTGTAAGTTTCTTTCTGAAAAGGTGTGTTGGTGTATTAAACAGGTACCATGTTAAGTGTTGCCATTTCCCTTGTTGGGCAGGCAGTGCAAACAAATTTTTAATCCATTTAATCTTTGAAGTAAAGTGTATGCCATATATATCTGGCATTTTAAGCCCCCCTGCCAAATATGTTGCAATTATCGTGCTTCTTTTTATCTTTGCTTTTTTACTGTTCCATAAAAAATTAAAGAGCATTTTATCTATTCGTTGTAAAATATGATCTGGGCAGTAACACACTGACAACAGGTAATTTACCTGAGGCAAGACTAGAGTTTTCATAATCAAAATTTTACCCTTTAATGAGAGGCTTCTTTTTTTCCAAATGTTCAATATTATTTCCATTTTTTTTCAACTTTACCTCAAAGTTTAATTCAACATTTTCTTTGGAGTTATAAGAGAACCATATTCCAAGTGTTTTAAAACTGCCGTGATTAATTTTTATTCTACTTATTTCTTTTGGTAATGCTTTATTTTTAAATTTATAAATGCCAACAGGGATTACTTCAGTTTTCTCAACGTTAATCTTAAGACCAGAGCAATTTTGAAATTTTTTCATTACAGATAATAATTGTATTATGGAATCAGTGTCTTTAACAAAAATGGTTGTATCGTCTGCTAACTGACAGATTTTATATTCTATGTTTCTAAATTTTATTCCACATACTTTTTCATCATGTCTAATTTTAATTGCCATTACTTCAACGACTAAAATGAAAAGGAGTGCGGATATGGGACACCCCTGTCTTATACCCCTACTGAGCTCAAAATATTTTGAAAAGTAACCATTGTTGCTGACACATGACTCGATTTTATTATATAATATTTCAATCCATTTCAAAAACGATGGTCCAAAATTAAATGATTTTAATGTTCTGAAAAGGAATGGCCATTCAACACTGTCAAATGCCTTTTCGAAATCTACTAAAATAATAAAACCTGGCAAGCGTTCTAAGTCTGTGTAGTTCATAATGTCTTCAATAATTCTTATATTTTCTCCTATATATCTGTTTTTCATATATCCTACTTGATCTGCTTGAATTAATTTTGGTAACACTTTTTGTATTCGATTTGCTAATGCCTTTGTTAATATTTTATAGTCTGTATTCAACAAACTTACTGGCCGCCAGTTTTTTAAAAAACGCAAATCTTTATCCGCCTTTGGAATGAGGTTTAAAATGCCCCGTTTTTGATCATTTATAAGCATTCCTGTTTCAAATGAATAATTATAGCTCTCAAAGAGTAAATGTTTTATATCTGGCCAAAAGAATTTGTAGAAATTTGTTGTGAAACCATCATTCCCAGGTGACTTATCATTTTTTAGTTGCTTTAAAGCTTTTCCTATTTCTACCAAGGATAAATGTGCATCACAGTCTTTTCTTTCTGTTTCATTAAGCTTAGGTATATTTTCAGTAAAGAATTCTGTATTATCTTGTTCATCAGACGATTTTGTAGCATACAGATATATGATAATATTTTCTTTGTTCATCAAGGATTTTCTCTGGCTGTGTTATTTCTGTTGAGTGATTTAGTATTAATTTTTTCATGTGTTTCTGATCATAATTTCTTTTTTCTAAATTTAAGAAAAATTTATAACTGACTTATTATTATTCCTACCTGGTGTCAGACCGCTATGTGTCTAGGTTCTGACCTTTTCCTTCTCCCTGTATGGTTCTAGCACCTTAGAGTTTCTCACCTGGTGGAGATTAAGTGCTATAAAAGTACTACTTACATAACATGCAGGTTTGGGATGTGTAACCAAGACATAGGAAATCATGAACTGGTAATCTTCTGATGTTGTCAGGTTTGGCTTTGGACCCAATCTTCAAGGTTAAACGACGGAAGCCTAACTTAAAAGTGCTTATGACTCACTTACTATTGGTAACCAAGGTTTGGGATGTGTAACCAACCTAAAAAAGTTGCATACTGGTATTCTTTTTATGTGGTCAGCTTTGACCCTGAACCCCTATTTCATGGTCAACTCGCTTATTAGTTGTCCCACAGATTAGGGATGTGCAACTAAACTTTTGGAAATCATATGCTAGGATTCTTTTTGTTGTCACATTTGACCCAGGGATGTTTTTTCAATATCAAAATCAGTTTAGCCAACCTAAGTTAAGGAGCAGAGTTGGCCGGTCAATTGAATGGATGGTTTTAACCAGTTAAAACTGCCTTGGTCAAGGCTCTAAAAGTGGCCAATACTCATCAGTTGACCAAAAGATTTCATTTTTTTACATAACAGACACAAAATGTTTAAATCACAGAAACCAAACTTATTAAGTGACATAATCAATCATGCCTGATATAGAAGCATTTTATTTTACTTAAAATTTCCTAACTATGTAGGAAGCCACAAATGAAACATGGACACAACCAAATCCCAGAAAGTTAATCTCTTTCAATAATACAATAGTGGATATTTAATCAGGTACAGGTATAATAATAGCCTTTCTTAATATATGGCCAAAAACAAAATAGTACACCTTTATTTAATTTTATTTCCAATTGACCAGTGTTGAGGTTTAAATTCAAATAAATCCTGTAATCACAATCTCTGCCACTAATGTAAAATAATGGAAGCTGAAAGAGATATGAGTACCATATTACAAGTGTTTTTGACTGGCAAGTCAGCTGACATAGAAATGTGAATATACTGCATCAGCTTTTTAATTTCATATTATTAAAGGATTGTTCCAGCAAATATTCTTAAATACATATATCTTTCTGCATCAAATTTTTGCTGTACTTGACGAAATATTTGAATCACACAAATATTGAAAGTAATCATTTATCACTTAACATTTTTGCAAACCTACAGATTGCTTTTGGTTTTAATATTCCTTTCAACCTACTCTATAGGTCATATCATGACGGGTAGTTGGGGGGGAAGCAGTGTGTACTACTTCGTTAAAACTGTGCACTGAACACTGTTGACACCGACAAACAACCACCAGCTTTTCCAGTTAGGTCAGACCATGATTCAAATCCATGAACTGAAAGTGTTCGGACAAGTGTCACTTGCTATGTCACTGTGGCCCTTACATAAGTGCAAAATAACCATACAACTTCATCCGTAGATAATGTGGGGTGTTTCAGTACACTAAATACAGAACAAAGAAACCCAATTTGTTAAACTCTTAACTCTTTTATAATTATTGAGAGTTCTTGTTGACATCCATTTTAGCAGCTGGGGTTATATTGGTAGAGACCATGAGTATTCACCACATGTTATCATAGGCTGGTATGAATATATGAAATCTTCAACAATTGCCACCTTGTCTTGTCACATTTTTCTGCATTAGAAACAGTTACAAAACAGTGGCTCAAAAGTTTGGTTCCTTTCATCAGGCGCTCACTGACAAATATGTAACAGTTAACAGCCTTTACACACTTGTGGACGTTCTTGAGTTAAAACCATTCCTACAGGTTCCATGAATCATTCCTGATGATTATCACAGCATTATGCGAATGTTCCATATGTTTTGTATATCTCTGTCCTGTCACCTGCCCTTTTCATTTAGCCAATCCTAAAAAGAAATATGCATATAAATTATATACTAATTTAATATGGAAAACAGATACTTTTTCTGCTATTGATTGATTTTATGAAAAACAATGAACAAAACATATATAATTTAACATCTACACAAAATTCTTTAATAAAAGACTAAGTTTTTGTTTTTATCTATGCATCTGTTATATCTGTCTTAACAGAATGTAAAATTATACCCAAAAATTTGTTCAGTTAGAAGAGAACTATGTGATAATGTAAAAGTACTTACAACAACCAAAGCTGCTGCAAAAAGAACACATTTCATTCTGACGTCCAGATCAATTGGAACTGCAAACAAAATAAAATTTCCATGGATATCTTGTAATCATTTACTATATACCAAAGCAAATATATTTCATCAGCCTAGATTTTTTTTTCTGTCTATAAATCATTAAAAATTTTCTTTACCCAATTAACAGGTTACTTCACAAATTCTTCTTATTTCAAATGATGCAAGTTTCAAAGTTCCTAAATGTCCATTAATTATTACCACGTTGATGGGTTAAAAGTAAACTGTGTTTAACATGTCAGATATATTCTGAAAATTGAATAGAAATGTTGCTGAAGAATATCTCGTATTCAAATCTCAAGCAAAAAATACTTTTTCTGAATCAGGACCTCTGCATAAATAGATAAATTTTGAAAGAATGGTCCCTCTTAAGGACCTGAGTTAAAGTTTTGGTTCCAATTTAAAAGTGAATTCTACAGAATCAGTGTTCCAGTTAACAGGATTTGCCTGTAATTAGTATTTCTATATTAACTTATTCTAAAAAAGAAAGATGTAAAACAACATCTCCGTACTGAAAATAAAGGATTTTAATTCTTACATGTCAGACCCCAATCCAAAGCAGACCTCTTTAATTCGTGCATGATGCCCACCCAGCCATGAACAGCAAGTCGTCCCAAATCTGTCTCTAAATCAGCACTATAAACCTAGTTTGAAAGGAGAAGATACAAATGCCTTTTATCAAACACAGTATCAAGGGTTAGTGTTTGGTATCATAATATAAAGCTTAAAACTAAAAGAAACTTCAGTCAAAAGTAGATAAAATAAAAGAAAATGAAAAAGGTTCCAAAAGGGATCTGAATGGTTGTTAAAATATTCATATAAAATGTAACCAGCTATCTTTTCATGAGGAAATAAAACCTTATGTTCTACTAAAATAAACTCATGTTCTTCAATAGTTCATTCTGCAATTTCCGTAATAAAACTAGAAAAAGTTTTTTGCTAACAAAAACGAGCGGCCCGGATGGAGACTTGAGTTAATAAAGCTGTAGTACTTGTGGTATGAGACTGTAAGGAGAAGGTAAGCTTTACGATATTTTGTATCTGATGGAAAAATGGATTATCTACAAACTGTATCAGTTGCAGTATTAGACTGTAAGCAGAATGTGAGCTTTATTATGTTTCACAGAGTGGTATATTTTATGAAAAGAATATATCATTTTTGCTGTAAATTTCATAAATTTTTCCAGGAGATATTTAATCCTAGATTTATAATGATGAAGATACACTGTAGTAAATTATAATTGGCTATAGATAGGGACATTCATATGTTGTATATCGTTGAGGCATTTTATGCCTCTGAAAATTAATTGCTATTTAATATTTTTATAAGATAAATATGCTTAAGATAATCAAAAAATCCTTTATTGTTCCATTGTAAAAAAAAGATACAAAGTCATGTTGTCAGATGTTATTGTTAACATTTTTAATTCACACATGACTCTATATCTGAATATCATGAAAGCCCAAGGTTTTTACATATTATTAAGGCTTTTTCCATTCTCTCAAAACAGACAAGGCATTCTTTCCATAAGGCTCTACTTCCGTGAACCTAAAGATAAATGTCCTTGTTTGAATTGTTTACCCCCAAAAAGATTTACTGCAAGCATATCCCTTAATGAAAATAAAAGAATACATCTTGATATCACTTATCAACTCAGTGTGCAACTTATGTAACACACAGATGTGCCCACACAAAGCACAGTGGGGCATCAGTGAGTGACTGGGACTTTCCATGAATCTGCCTCCAGATAGATATCACACAAAAGCAAATACAGAGTTGGAGGAGAAATAGAGAGAACTCATTCATTTTCAATTAGGTGGAGATACATAAAATACTGTACAAGAAAAACTGTTAATGAGAAAGTGTTTTTTTCCAGTCCTATCTTCTGAAAGAAGTCCAGTCTATACATTTGACCAATTTACAAAGTGTATGTGAATAATTAGCCAGATGAACATCTACTGCTGCTAAACAAAAGCTGAATTAATTAAAGCTTTTTTCCCAAAAAGGAAAAGTCATATCCACACAATTCTACAAGAATGGAATCAGAAGAATGTGGAATTTTTTTGGGAGGCCTAAAATTGGGAATTTATATTATATGAACACTGATCAGCTGCAATATATTAGTAACCACATCACTGCATGCTAAATACCTCATTTTTTTCTTTGAAGATGCCATAACTTCAAAAACACTAACAGTTAGCTGTGCCAGATAACAGAAATTTTGTTTTAAGTATATATGTGGCAGGTGTGGTTTTAAATGAGGTGGGAGCAAAAACTATATATTTATTATGTTAAGTTGGCCAAAGTCTCTTAAATACAGGAATTTTAAATAAAAAGGTCATTACAAGTCTTCCTGAAACTTAATCAATGTGTCAAGTTGAACTGATGTCATTGAACAGTAAGTCAGTTGGGAGCTGAAAACCCGTTTTTTTACTTCAAGATGGCCATCACTGTGCTTGTATTGGAACTCCAAGGTGGAAAGAAAATATTTATTTTCATCTTTAATAAGTGTGCAAAATTTAACTGAGGTCACCTGAACAATACAATAGGTGGAGATTAAAAACTCCATAATTTCACTAAAAGGTGGCCATAACTTCATTCATATTGGGACTTTAAGGTGACCATAAAATAAGAATGTCCCTTTTGTCATCCTTTATAAGTGCATAAAGTTTAGCTCAGGTCAGTTGAACAATAAGATAGCTGGAGACTGAAAACTTCCTTTTTTTCAATGTAAGGTGACCATAACTTCATTCATATTGCGACTTTAAGGTGACCATAAATGTGCCAAGTTTTATTTTCAACATTTAAACATTAACTGAGCGTAGGACTGAAAACCCCTACATATTAAGTTTAAGATGGCCATAACATCATTAATATTTAAATCATAAGGTAGTAAGAGTCTTATTTTGATCTACTTCAATATCAATATACGTTAGATATGGAAAAAGAAAGGGGCCAGACAGCTTTATTCCAATTTTATGACTTTGGGGGGGCATAGCTCCGATTGTATTAATTTTATGACTTTGGGGGGGGGCATAGCTCCGATTGTATTAACAGTTTAAGGTTACCATAAAATCAGGATAATCCTTTGGTAAATTTTAACATATATGCTAAGTTTGGTTGAAAAAAGTGAAAAACTAAGTGAACTGGAGGGCTAAAACCCCCTTTTTTTGACATTAAGGTGACCTTAAGATTGTAGATACAGGGCTAAAACTTCGGCATGTGAAAGATTATCAAAAAGTAGCTGAATAAGTTATCCCAACAAAACGCCGAAATCCTGACCAATTTTGAGATACAGACCAAGTACCCATTTTTAAAAAATTTACGAAAATAAAATGCCTCCCATTCAGGCATCTACAGTTCGATTGATCAGAAAATCCTTTCCAACCTGCGGATTTAGGTCTAGAATGTACCTGATAAATTTTATAGCACAGGTGTGTGTGGTTTTTTCTGAAACACGATGACAGGGTGTTTTTGAAAAATGCTTACGGTTACCTTAAGTAAAGCTTAATTTCTCCGCAAAGTATCCCAAAAATTTGTCCCGCCTGTATTGTTTTAAAGAAGGATAAGAAGGAACGAAACATTTGAAAGCCCAAGAAGTAATTCAAGGGAGACCATAATCCAGCAGTGACAGCGGCGATCAGTCGAACTTAAATGAAAACAAATAAGCACCGCTTAATTACCAAGAGGGCAAAACTGATGACCTCAAACCAATCCTTTTAAATCTACATTTCTCAAAAAATATTTGGGTTGCTTACTCCAAGATCATTAAGAGCACCTCTTAGTCTCAGTATTGTTGACTCCTGAGTGTCTTGTACGGCAAATGCCTGCACAAGCCATGTATGCCTAAAATATAATAGCATAATTTACTGAAGCATTTACATAAAAGAGAAAGTACATAATTACTTCATCTAAGGTGACATTACAATAGAACTCAAACACTTATCAAAACACCTTAGAAGCCATTTTAAAATATGTGATGTTAGGTGTAAGACAGCCACATAGTTATCTGCCAAATTTCGTAACCATTGGATCATTAGGGTTATTTTTATCTGAATGACCACAATACTGTACGCATTTTGAAACTACCATTTGGTTTTGGTGTCTGGCTTTATGAACAAATTCTATTATACTGAGCATTATTTTTTTTAGTTTAATTAACAACTTATTTTACAGATTGTACTTTGAACATTATAAATCATAAATTCGTGCATATGAGGATACAAAAAACTACAAGATAAAACGTTTCACCCTTTTAGGCTTCATAATCCAGTTTATTTATGCTAAAATACAATTACATTCACTTACTCTCTCCTGACAAATCCTGTGATTACTCCAGGTGGACAGTAGACCACTGCCTGCAGTTCACAACATCTGCTACAGTGCCAGTTGGCATGGCAACATAAACAAGTTTTGGATGAAGGACAAAACACTGACATGACCTCCTGAAAAAAAAAACAAGTTTACATTTTATTATTTTCACATTTGGAAGCCCTAGAACCAATAATAGGGGAAATATAAGAGCTTTTTAGTATGATGACCAAAAATAACCTTGAGGCAGGGATCAAACGTCAAATTTGGCACTTGCTTAAGATTTACAGACCATGACTTCCTATAGGTTAGCTTCACATTTCAAGCCATAGGAGCAGTAATAAGAGCGATATCAGGTCATTTTTATACGATGACCAAACTTGACAGCAGGGGCCAGAAGCCAAATTTGAAACTTGCACAAGATTTGTAGGCTACAATTTCCAATAAGTTGTTTTCTCATTCTAAACCCCTAGGACCAATGATAAAGGAGAAATTAGGCCTTTTTGATATGATGACCCAAAACTTAACATTATAGAAGTGATGTGTCCTTTTTGTTTTTAAAACAAGGCCAAAATTACTCTCAGGCAAGCTTTCCTAGCCATATATATTTTGTGCAAATCTTATGATGAAACTAACTACAATATTTTAAGTTTTAGAACATACTAATGATATTCGAGCAATTGGCTATGGCGGCCATCTGGTTTTTTAAAATGAGGATAAAAATTTTTACGGACATGTTTTCATAGGCATAAACGTCCTCTGCATATTTGGTGAAAATATTTTCATAAATGAATGAGACATAAATGTTTATGTAAAAACATGAAAAATGCACGCACACACACACACCCATCCATGCACCCACACATTGAAAGTGTTTCATACTCTCCCAACCCCAGCCTTGGGCTGGCGGGAGATACAAAAAAGGCATCTGTAGTAACATCAGTTTAATAGCACCCCTTTTACAGTCAAGAAGTATAAGACCGAAAAGTACATGTATTTAAAGTTTTGCCATGACAACAGCTGTCACCAGATAGCCCCCAAAAGCTAATCAGCTCAAGATTTTCTTCAGGTAAACATACCCTGAAAATCTGGTGAAAACCTGTGCATGGGTTTAGGCTATGGAACACCCACAAGCAACCAATGCCATCATGGCCTGAATGGTGCAGGGGAGAACTATAACCCCAGCCTTTATGGGCTGGGGTTAAAAAGCCTAAACACTGTGTACAAATATCTGGCATTTAATTGCAGTTTTTATGTGTCCATAAGACAAACCAGAACAAGTTAACAATAGATACATATAAAAGTACCATCCAACTAAAAATATTTGTGCCCTATAAGAAATAATAATCTTGATAAAGAGTTGAGATGAACACAAAAATATCTTTTACACTCATTTTTAAACTGAAAAAGATTCAAAGAAAACTAGAAAAAGGTTTTGGAAAATAAAAAGAACCTCCCAATAAGCTTAAAAATCAAAAGTGTTAACGTTAAAGGATGGAAAAAAGAGAAATTTTAGGTCTTTTTAGTATGTTGACCCCACTTGACTTTCAAGAAGGGGTCTAAGATCAAATTCTACACTTACAAAAAGATTTTCACAACACGATTTCATCTAGTTTGTTTTTACATTTTGAAGCTGTAGAATCAATAATAAGGGACATATAAGGTCTCTTTAGTATAATGAACCCTACTTCGTCTTGAAGCAAGTGTCAAAGGTCAAACTCAGCATTTGCAAAAGATTCATTGGAGATGATTTCCCACGGGTTGTTTTCACATTTCGAAGCTCTAGGATCAATATTAAGGGGGATACAATGCCTTTTTAACATGATGACCCCAACTTGACCTTTAACATGTGATAGGGCGGCCATTTTGTTTTCAAAGTGAGATCAAAATTACTCTTTGGCAAGCATTCCTAGCCATAAACATTTTGTGCAAATCTGTTGAAGCTAGCCTCAACATTTAAAGCTTTTAGAACATATTAATGATTTTCGAACAATTGGCTATGGCAGTCATTTTGTTTTTCAAAATGAGCCCAATGTTTTACAGACATATTTTTCATAGCCATAAACATTTTGTGCAATTTTGGTGAAGATATATTCATAAATGAATGAGATATAAAGGTTTATGTAAAAACATGACAAATGAGCACACACACGAACACATGCATGCACAGAAGGTGTTTTATAATCTCCCAACCCTGGCCTTTGACTGGTGGGAAAGAGATAATAAACACAAAATATACATACACTCTTCTGAATGCTTTGTGATTAAAATATTACTACCTCATTGAAAAACCTCCATGTTAGTACAACCAGAATTTGTTGGCACAATAAAAACACCCCAAAACAAGTAAATGGTGATGTTAATGTACCTGCCTGTTTAGTCCTGTTGTAAACAACATATTTAAAGGCTTTCAGTTGATCTGCATCTTCGCCAACTAAAATAACAATGTACAATTCTTCATTTTGATATATTGAGCTTTATATCTAAATTCCACTTTTATCTACAAACCAATTTACTTCTCTATGCAAATGCTATGGTCAGTAGTCAACTGGACTACTGTGATTACTTATGATATAGGGCCTACAAGGCAAATGCTGCTAAACTTCAGAAATTTTTAAATGCTCTCTGCCGTATTCAAGTATTGTATATTGACTGGACAGAATAAATCCTGCCACACCATATCTAGAAAACTCCACTGGCTTCCTATTTGATATGTTTACCTTTTTAAAATATAACCTCCTTACTTTTAAGGCAAATATTTTTTCCAAATTCTTTGCCATCTTTAAATGACTTTAATTAAGTCTAGCAATCTAACTTGTGGAAATAGGCTATTAGTTTCCTAAATCAGTCCCAAAAAGGCCTAAGGCAGGCATGGATTTGCAACAGCTGCACCAGTTTAATCGAACAAGCTTTCAATAATTGTTAGATCCTGACAGACCTTCTCCAATTTCAGGAGCCAACTCAAGACATACCTGCTCAGACTGGCATACCCACCACCACAGTCATCCCTCCTGGTGGGTGCTTACAGGATTTTGACCTCTGTCTGGTCTTGGACTGTCCCTCTTTGGATTCCAGTGCATTAGAGGATCTTTATCAGTTTGGTGTTACACAAATGTTTGAATGACTACTATTATTATTATATTGGAACCTGAAAACTGGTTATTTTTGTGAATTTTACACCTATATTGAGGCACTACCCTGGTGTTACTTGTACAGAGCGTAATATTAAAACTAGATTTATGACAAAGTATGTGAAATTGTACATGTACAACATACTTCGTTTTAGTATTACCACCGCGGAGACGCTTTTTGGAATTCTCTGTATAATAATGGTCGTTTTTATGTACATGTAGCACATTTTTAGACGGATTCACTATCTGTGGCGACTTCAACATTCATGTTGATGTTCCAGTTGGTGACGGTCAGAAATTCACTACCTTTCTTGATTCATGTGACCTCAAACAGTTAGTCAATAAACCTACTCATCTACATGGTCACATATTGGACCTGATTTTATCTCCCTGTGATCAGGACACCATTGCTGATGTTAAAATTTGTGACTTTGTTTCCGATCACGCATTAGTCAAATGTTCAGTTGCCTTCCCTTGTCAAGTGTCTCATACTCCAAATGTAGTTCAATATAGAAGGTTCCACCGTATCAATATGTCTGAGTTCCGCTCAGATCTCAAAAATACGTCCTTCGTCAAGTCTCCAGCTGATGCTGTTGTCGATCTGTATGATCAATATGTACATGATTTGAGTGATGTTCTGGATAGGCATGCACCTCTTATATCTAAATTGACGAAAAAGGAGTCCGCCGATTGGATGTCTGATGATTATCGACGTGCAAAGTCCCTTAGGCGCCAATTTGAGAGAACCTGGCGTAGGGCTAAAAGTACACTTAACAGGAGTAGGCTTCGTCGCCAGATTGCTCGGTGCAATGCACTTGTAAATAAAGATAAATCAGACTACTATAGCAAACTGATCTCAGACAATAGTCATGACTCTCGAAAACTTTGGCGTGAGCTGCATAAGACCCTGAACAGGGTTTCTGATGCCACACTTCCATCTCATGAGTCCGAAAAGTCATTGGCTGACCAGTTTGCCTCCTTCTTCACCAACAAAATCAAGAAGATTAGAGATAATTTTGCTTCTTCTGGCACTGAATATGATGTTAACCCTCCTTCAGATCCTCCCCAAATTACTGTCTTTAGGCAAGTTTCTGAAGATGCTGTTGATAAAATAATTAAAGCATCACCAACAAAATCATGCCTGTTGGACCCTCTGCCGACATTCCTGATTAAGGAATGCATTGATATATTGCTACCATCCCTCACAAAGCTGGTCAACTGCTCACTCATGGAGGGATGTGTTCCTGATGCCTTCAAATCTGCTGTGGTCACTCCACTTATTAAAAAGCCAAATCTTCCCTCAAATGACCTTAAGAATTATCGCCCTGTATCAGGTCTCAGTTTTATATCTAAATTGGTAGAACGTGTGGTTGCTAAGCAGCTGTTAGAACATATTAATGCCAATAACTTAGACAACCCGTACCAGTTGGCATATAAGGCGGGCCATTCAACTGAGACTGCTCTTCTCTACATAAAAAATGAGGTCCACTTATCATTGTCAAGAGGTGAATCCACGGCCTTGGTATTGCTTGACTTGTCTGCTGCCTTCGACACCATTGATCACTCTACTCTTCTAGGTTGCCTCCAAAACTGGTTTGGGGTCAGTGGCTCCGTTCTGAAATGGTTCACATCCTACCTAATGGACCGTTACCAATCAGCAAAAATTGGTTCTACTTTGTCAGAGGTTTGCAAACTCCTATTTGGTGTTCCCCAAGGTTCTGTCCTGGGTCCTTTGTCGTTCTCATTGTACACTACCCCCCTCAGTTCCATTATCAGTAAACATAATGGAATAAAGTTTCATTTCTATGCAGATGATAGCCAACTTTATATACATTTATCCCAGACGAATGCATCTGCTGCCTTTGAAAAGCTAAATAAGTGCCTAAATGATGTTAAAGAGTGGATGACAACTAGTAAGCTCAAACTGAATCCTGATAAGACTGAGTTTATCATCTTTGGTTCGAAGAGGCAAAGGGATAAGTTGAAAGCATGTTTTCCAATTGATATCCTGGGCAACTCACTCTGCCCTGCAGATTCAGTAAAAAATCTGGGTGTGTGGCTTGATTCAGATTTCTCTTTGTCCAAGCATGTTCAGAATGTCTGCAAAAGTTGTTTTGTTAAACTCCGTGACTTCAGACATGTCAGGCGGTTTCTTACTCATGATGTTTCTGTGCTTGTAGCCAACGCTCTTGTTAGTAGTCGGTTGGATTACTGCAACTCACTTTTCAGGAGCCTGTCCAAGTTCAATCTACGCAAATTACAGTGCATCCAAAATAGTGCAGCTAGAATTGTATCAAACACCAGTCGATACACCAGCATAACTCCTGTGCTAAAGAAACTGCATTGGCTTCCTGTTGAACAGCGCATTGTGTTCAAGACAGTCACACTTGTTTATAAGTATCTTCACACAGGTTTTCCCAGGTATTTTTCACCACATCTTTCTTCCTACAGCAGTTCTTATAGTACCAGGCGCAGTGAAAGTGGTGGTAATTTCCTAGTTATTCCAAAGTTCTGCCCCTCTGTTCATAAATCTGTCAAACAGTTTGGTAATAGTTTTGTGTTTGATGCTCCTACTGTGTGGAATACTCTCCCTGATGTGATTCGTGCCTCTCCATCCCTGGCGTCCTTCAGAAAACAGCTTAAAACCTACCTGTACACCAAAGCATATCCACCCTAGCCTGAATCATCCTCCTGGCGTTCTCAGTGGTGTTCGACCCCTGTTATGTCCCTGGACACAGAATTTTGTTGACTGCTTTTTGTTTTGTTGCGCCTTAGAGTCCTCTTGTTTGGGGAGATTAAGCGCTATAAAAGTCCAATTAGAATTAGAATTACTTATTATCACACTACCATTATTACAAATTATGTTATAAAAACATTAAAGATCAATAATATTTCTGGCACAATCTCTACAAAATAAAACTTCAAATCCACTTGGCTCAAAATGTACATTATCTACACAATTATAGGTTAAAAATGATCATGTACTTACTGCTTTGTTTTCTCCTTTATCTAAAGTATGTAGTTTATGTGTAATCAGGGAATTTGCCAATAGATTTTCAATGTTTAGGGGAATAAAACTGCTGAATTTAGTAACTATAATCATACTTTGTCAAGAGGTGACATTCATGTCCTGATTTTAAATGTATACTTCTTAAACCCTTTTTCATATTCATCTTTTGCAATGAAATTCTTTTTAGTCTTCTCATTTTTTTTTCAACAGATCTTTCTCAATTGATCTTTAATTGAACCATTGACTAATCTGACAAATTAATTACAAATGAAGACAGAGATGAAAACATTTAGCAGCTTATGTAGAGTAAGGAATCTAAAATTCGCCAGGAATGTAAAATTCTCCACCTCTAAAAACCTTTATTAATTTTATGAAGAAAATGATGTTTTTTTCTTAAACTTGGTATTTTTGGTTCAAAAAGCCTTAATTTACTATACATTCACCAAATCTCACCTTAATTCATTTAATTTATTAGTGATTCCACATGTGGCGAATTTCAGATATGTGGCGAATTTTAGATTCCTTACTCTACCATCCAAAACCTGTATAACTTTTTTACATTCACTTTTTCTCTGGAAACAAACCACTTTTTCCTCTGAGAAGAATGAAGTACGCTATCTTCTTATTTTAAGAGACAAACAGCTAAATAAGGGCACCAAAAAAATTTTTGGATAGACATATTTTGAACAATTATTTTTTAGAATTTTTTTTTTATATTTGACAAATTTTTGTCAAATTTTAAGTACAGATACACCATTAATTTCCCTAATACCAGAGAATATTGATTCAGAAACAAATATATTAGAACATTACCAACAACATGAATGAACTAACTAACAAAAATATTTCATACGGACAAGATACAGATGGAATTGTGTATTTAAATCAGCCTCAAATTATGTTTTCAACAACAAAATTCAAAGTAAATTCAAACTGTAACTTATAAAACATTGTGTAGTGATACTTCTGCCTCCAAGGCTTATATATATTTTACTATATTCAGTTTGGTGTAATTTAAAAAATTATTTTATCTACTTTATATATTCACTGATTTGGCCTCAGTGAATTTTTGAAAAAACTATGCAATATTTTCAGGAAAATTCATGATTTTCTGTAAATTTTAGGAAAGATGCCTATTTCCCAGATTTCACATATTCACTATGACATACACAGAAATACATAAAACCCATTTAAAAATAAATACCATTTATAAAGTTTCTGTGAACTTTAGCTACTTTAGTTATCATATAAAGCCCACCTATTAATCTAAAAGGGTGTTACAGCAAATTTTAGAAGGCTGGCTTTTTATTTTCAGAGGAAGATTATAAACTATATCAAGACAAATTTTTACAATTATAACTTCTAACAATCTGAAATGCTTCTTTTTTGTAATAAGAACCATTAAGGCATTGATTCACAGGAAAACAAACTGGCTGAAGCCAAACTACCACACCCAGCTAAAACTTGCAAACAAAAAAATCTATTTTGCTTATACTAATATTCTTACAAGCGTAAATTCATCAAAGATCAATGTTAGGGTCTTAATTCTAATTCGACTTTTATAGTGCTTAATTTCCACTGAGTAGTGGACTCTAAGGCGCAACAAGACAATAGTAATATGCAAATTCGAAGTCCAGGGACAGAAATAGGTCGGCACCACAGAGAAGCCATAAGAGAAAATGAGCTAAGGAGGATAAGCCTTTGTGTAGAGATAGGTTTTGAGCTTCTTTCTAAAAGAGGCAATATATAGTGGGTGATGCACGAATGTCTTCAGGAAGTGAATTCCAAACAGTGGGAGCATCAAAGGTAAAACTGAAACCAAACTGCTGAGTGGACTTGTGAATTGTAGGTTGAAATTTTGGTACATTAAGAAAATTGGCAACAGTCTGACTACGTCTAGTATTGTAAGTAGTGTGGTATGTGGATAGATATGGTCTTCCACCCATTTAATAGCCAGAGTCATAATGGCACAGGCCCACAGTACTGCCACCTGTGGGAGTCAAACCCACACAGAGGGGACAGCCTGTGATCAGATGCCAACACAGAGGGGGCAGGCTGTGATCAGATGCCAACACAGAGGGGACAGCCTGTGCCAAACTTACTTCTCAGTAACCACCAGGCATTGTAAACTTATCCAGATACAAAGTGTTTCTTACCATCTTGGCTGGTCAACTGTTCCACGATATACAATACTCTTCTGGTATCATCGACCACCTCAAGTCTCTGACTGGCACTTTCATTTACCTCTTCAAAGAATACGAAAAATAACTTTTTTTAATGCAGTAATAATAAAATCTTCAGGAAGAATATATCTGAAACAAACAATTGCAAATTAAAAACAAGAGTTTGTTCCCTGTTCCAGAGTTTATGGGTGATTAAGTTTGAAGTTATTTAAAATGGGATATAAATATGAAGTTACCAAAACACACAAAAATGTTTATATTATCGGTGTTTGCCTGGTAACATTTGGAATGTATAAGCTCATAACCTTTAGTATTTATATTGGACAGTGAAATGTTTTATACAGTTCCTGATAGATATTTACCCTGATTAATCCTGAGGTTTCCTTTGTGAATGACAAGCTGACTGGTTTCCAGCAGTGGTTCCAGTCCTGGTGGACAGTAAAGCCTCATAAGAGGTTGTGTACATTCCCCCTCACCAACTGTACCATTAACAATAAAACAAAAATACTGAATGTCCAATAATGTGAATGAATTTATGTCAGAACTAATGGCAAATTAAGGTGACCTCAAAAATACTGAAATAAAGTGAAACAGTAACTTGACAAAGAGTCTTCGCATCTTCAAAAGTCTGATGGCCAAAACCTTTCAAAGATGAACTAACAGATTTTGCATGTTGATTAACAATTCACTCGAAACTTTAGAAAAACTGCTCACTAACGGAATTAGTTTTTAACTCAATTTCATCATGTTGAGCTGCACATACAAGGGTTCATATAATGGAACAGCAAATTTAAGACATATTTAGCATAAATGTTAATTAATCTACATTTTTATTGATACAAAAACTGTCAATAATGTTAACTAATGTGATTACTCCAAATTTTCAGACAATAAACTGAGAATAAATCAGATAACAATCAATTTTATTGATTCATTGACTTCCAAGTTCAGGACATCGTTTAACACAAGACTACTGCTGTAGCATTTATTTCTCACCAGACATTTCTGTAGTCAAAATCCATGAAATATCAATGAAATCCATTATGTAACTTCTGTATATGAGGCATTACAGCATTAACCTTACAGTCACAAAAATTAATTATCTTTGGAATATTCAGATGACAATAAAGAAGACCTCTTTATGGGACCTAATTACACCCATACACCAAATATTAAATTAACTACAATGTAGTTTTTGAAATATTTCCTATCAGAGTGGAAACCTTAGAGTGGTAATTAAGTTATTTTAGATTTGTACTTTGAGGTTAACACAAAGTGGAATCCTTCTTGGGGCCCAATGAAGTTATCTTTGGGACTTTCAGGCTCCTGGGACCTCCGTACACTTGCATACTCAATACAACTGAAATCATCCATGTAGTTTTGAAATTCATACCCACACAAGAAAAAGTTGTAAACACCCACAATTATGCTAGCACAGACTGCATTTTAAAATCTTCCGCCCAACAGGCCAGCAGAAAGTAATAACACAACATTCTGCAAGACCAATCATAAAACAGACTCAGAAATAATTCAATGCATGGTCTTACTTTAGGATAACCTATAACTGGACAGTAACTAACAATTTGTAAGTTCAGCAATCCACCTGGTTGGATGAGACTTTCTGTTGCACTGGATTTATCATCTCCCAGTTTTTCCTCATCTACACCAACTTTGGCTTCTTCTGTCTCAAGTTCTATTGTTGTTGGCGAGGCCACATCAATTGTCTCTTTGTTACCTTCATCCATCTTTGGTCACTTTGATCAGAATGATATACTTCGGGATATCTGTATAGCTATTGATGTCCAATAAACTGTTAACATTAAAATAACATTTTAAAACTGGTTTCATTTTTCAACACAAGCATTTTAAGACAAAACTGTCTTACGAGTTTTCAGCACTAGCAAAATTAAATATGTTTTCCCCAGCTACTACTCAGTCCCCACCTTTATATGACCTAACGGATCATTTTTAAACAGTTTGTTTGGTTGCTAGATTTTGAAATATCTTGGGTGTGAATTGTGGACTGCATGTCCAACCTTTAGACACCATTATTCTATTTACGGCTACTTTGCTGTACTTTATTTCTAAGTTTTGAGTTTCTCAGGTAAAAACTTGAATCACTACTATAATATTTGACAATGCTGAATATCAGTTTATCTTTAAACGGAGTACATGCATAATATATATAGATTTTTTAACATATTTCTTAAAAAGAAATATTGTCATCATTTTATGTTATAGCTGACCCAAAAGTAAGTGAATAACATATTTCAACAAAATAATCTAAATCCAATAGTTTTCAAGTTCCAAACGATTTTATTCATTATGGAAGGTACTGAAAAGTCAGAAGGTAGCTATTTCTCACTTAGCTATTGGGATAGACTCACAAATTACTGACCATGTTGTAGCTATGGAAACAGCTATGTTGCAGCGTTTTGTTGTAGACGAACAACATATCTTAACATAACGCTCTAAGATGCTACACTTTTCAAGTTATAAGAGCTTTCCTGCATGACTTCATAAATTTTAATGCATTAAAATTATTTTAAAAATTAATGAAAAAAATAAAATACTGCAGAAAAAAAATGCACCTCCAAAGATCAAAGGAGTGGATACACTATTTATGGGGATGTGTTGTATCGCCTTACACCGGAACCTCCAAAACCAGTAGTGAGACAATGCACTTTTTAAGATTCTGGATATAAATTATTTATTATTGTCCAATATAATAATGCAATATATCTCACTGTTACACATTGAAATGTTGTTAATACTGAAATTTAGTTGAATAATTTTTGCTCCACATTATCCTTATTACTACTTTCATCATCAGATACACAGGGCTCAAACTTATAAGGTTTTATTCGTGTATATTTCTAGGTGGTAAGCTCTGTGTTATTTCTATCACTTTTTTTTACTTGTTACATTATTATTATCATCAGAATCAAATTATTTTGAAAAAGATAATCATACAACATGTATATAACTAGGCCTAGTGCATCAGAGCCAATGGACATTGTATCCAACAGAAGGACAACTTACCGAAGCCAGTGAACCATTGTTTGACCTTGAAGGAGGGGCCCAAGGCCATATCTGACCATATCAGAATATACCCAGCCTATAAGTTGGTTTCACATCCCAAAAATCTAGGAGAAATATTAATTGAGTTATAAGCACTTTAAGTATGACTACCTTCAATTGATCTTGAAAGAGGGCACAAGGTCAAATCTGACCACATGAAATATTCCCAGCCCATGATTTCCACCAGGTTGGTTTTACATCCCAAAGCACTAGGAGCAATAATAAGTGAGTTATAAGCACTTTTAAGTTTGGGTACCCTCATTTGATCTTGAAGAAGGGGCCCAATGTCAAATCTGACCACATCACAAGATTCCCAGCCTATGATTTCCTTCAGGTTGGTTAAACCGCTGGGACCAAGAATAAGCAAGTTATAAGCAGTTTTCAGTGTGGATATCCTCATTTGACCTTGAAAGTGGAGCCCAAGGTCAAATCTGACCATATCATATATAGGTTGGCTTGACATGCCAAACCTCTAGGACCAATAAAAAAGGAGATATTAGGCACTTCTAAAATCCATAGCATAATTAGGTACTTCCTGGATGACCTTGAGTGAAGATCTTCAAGGTCAAATGTCTGCATGCTTGTAGAGGACATATGTATCTCTTAAACATATCATCTATGAACATAGTACAAAGACATTCAACCTTCTAGTTACGAGAAGTAGCCAGTGAAAAAGGTAGATAATTTTCAAAGAAATGCCCAGGGCAGCCATCTTGTTTTTCAGAATGAGGCTAATATTAGTTGCAGAGAACCTTACCTCCCAATGTAGGTATTCTGCAAATTTGGTGAAGCTAGCTGGTCTAGTTTTCTGTTGACAGCGTTAACATCGAAAATCTCTCTGCATCACTGGATACAATATGAATTTTTAATAGCCCTACCCAACTTTTGTCCAATCATAGGATGCAGGTTACTACATTCTAAAACCTTTAAAAACTTTTTCATTTCTGAATAGATTTTCACAAAATAAAGACCATATGAAAGTGCATTTCTATAGCTTTTCAATAATATAAGGTGTGTAGGTATTGAAGTAATTACTAATTTTTAGGAATTTTGTAAATGTTCCAAAAATATAAGATTTTAAGGCATTTTTTATTATTTACTTTTCTGGGAAAAAAGAAGGATCAAGTGCCAACCAAACAAAAAAACAAATAGTATCACATTATAAAATCAGGTTTAAGACAGGCAACATAGCACTTGCATCCCATCACATGATCTTCATTGTTAATGGGTAGAAAAGCCAGTGTACACAAGTAATCCAAATCCTGGATTTAACAGGTTGACAGTCAACAGGTATGCTGCAAATACTAAGAAACCTGAGAAGTGGTTATTTTTTGTCACATAATAAAATTCTCAGCCTATTTCAATATAGATATTTCTGGGAAAAAGAGGGATCAAGTGTTGACCAATCAAAAAATCAATAAAATTATGTCAAGGATAGTCAACAACATATTTGGATCCCATCACGTCACCAGAACTACTTTTCTAATCATGATATTCAGGTTTGGACTTGCGCAGAACATCTCAAGTTTGGGCTGCACAAACTTAGGATCAATTTGATAAAATACTATACATACCACATCTAGAATTTAATTTGGTATAATACCCCATATAATTTATATGGAGTTGTCTTTAGTTCCATAAACGTCTAAATCTTTCATTTGAAAGAATTATATCCTATTGAACAAAGGTGTTAAATGAAACAAAATGAAAAGCTCTTTTGATGTCTAATCAATACATATTTTGCTGTGTTGTGTGAACTTTCCCTAGATTGTGAATTGCACTTGAATTATTTGTTTGGCACACGCACTTATATTCAACTGTACAAATATATTAATTGAAAAAGTCTTTGATTTTTTAATTAAAGGATTTTGTTTCTGTGATGTCTGGTTTAAACTTCCCTCAGAGTGTGATCTGCACTTCTGTAATTACCCAGTAAACATTTTTGAGTTTTTCAAACGTTTGAAAAGAAATGTTTGGCAAAGCTAAAAAAATGATCGGTACAAAAACAGTTATAAGACCAAGGTTTTTAAAATGTTTTATGTATACCGTTTATTAAACGTCTGAAAAGAAACATTAGAAACATGTTATAAATGAACATGATAATGTCTATGAAATATTCATTTGGTATTTCTAAATTAAGTAATATTAACCTTAATTAGGGTCAGAGGTCAAATTCAATGTGTTTAGCTTGCTGCCTGATGAAAACACAAATTTTATTTTTATGCAAGTATCAATTGATCACTGACGTTGAGCAACACTGGTCTTGGTTGGTACCTGGATGTGTCACCATCTGAGTTCTACAGTAGGCCATAAATATAAAAAAAAACTTCAATTTTTAAACTGTGATTTCTTCTCCATTTCTTTATGAATTTGATGCAACAAACACGAGCTGAAACTCTGTAATAGTATATTTCTAGTGGTGTATGTCGCATATTATAAGGTTACATAGTTTCAGAAATATCAAAGAAAAATCGGCACTTAATTATACTGCCGTGCTAACTTAACAACTGATTGTGGGCGAAAATAGAAGACTTTATGTTAAAACCGCTACAAATAACTTAATTAAATTCCATACTGTAAACAGAACTAATCTATAAAATTTATTCCTCTACTTATAGCAATAATTCTTACAATTTATGTGTCTAATATACAGTACTCATATGAATTAATTTCGCAACTTCCTGGTTCCTCTGTCATGGACGAAGTTTGTTTAGTCTGGTAACCTGAAAGGCTTTAATTTGCAATGAAGGGTCAGGTACCGTCCATTTTGGACATTTGGCTTTCATAGTTACACCTAGCAATAATAAAGGAAATTTAAATATAATATATTTCTAGTCAACTGATTTCATGCACATTTTGACATCAAATTCGGCACGATCAAATTCCCCCTTTTGCTATATAATGATATCACATAATAATTAAATAACATTCATAATAAATAAAGAATGTGCATCAGTTAACGTGTTGTATATCTTCTATTATCACCCCAAAACACCGATTTGCTTTTAAAGATGATTGTTATCCCAAATTATTTTTATGTTAATTGACAATATTTTATGTTTTTATGTTTAACTGGCAATTTAATGTTATAAGCGGGGAAAATGGTGGCGCAGTGATAACACACTCAACTCCCACCTTTGAGGTGGTTCAAACCCTGGCCTTTATATGGGAAAGTTGGTAGCTGCTTACTGATGGTTGGCAGTTTACAGTACAGAACCTTGACCAACTGTATGTACAGGTTTAATCTGCCCACAAAATTACCCATCATTATATAACCTGTACAGTGTTAAAAGTAATGTAAAACCCCAAATAAATAAAATAATAAAAATTGTTATAAGTCCCATAATATATGGTTAAAATACTTTGAATGCAAAGAGAATTAATGTAAATAAATAATTTACAAACAAAGTTTCCTGATATATAACAGATATGAATGATGCATTCATTCAGCTATGAAGCACTGGTACATACAAGTCATACAAGTTCACATACACTGGTATAAAAATGTGGTTAAAAATGCAAAGAACTGTTTCATTGGTATTTAACACCGCCTCATGCCAAACATGCCAAAAAAATGTATCATTAATAGGTAAAAGTCATCGTAGGCGATACCAGTCCATTAATTCGATTGAGGTCTACCCAGCAGGCACACAGCTTAGAAATCAGGTTGAATCCAACAGTGAAATTTGGTTGAAATACATGTAGATTTTGCAATCTGTTTTTAGTTAGATCCAATGGGTGAAATCATGTTGAAATCAATGGGTGAAATCTTGTTGAAATATATGAAGATTTTGAACACTGTTTTTGGTTGGATCCAACCAGTGAAAACAGGTTGAATCCTATGGGTGAAATGATATTGATGTATGTTTTGTATTTTCAAATTATTCTTAGTCAGATCCAATGTTTTGGTCCATGTTACTCCAACACAGATTTTTTTATGGAGTCAAGACATTTATATATTTTAATTCTTATTTAGTAGCTCAAACCACTGATTCTTATGCGGCTAGCTGAATTTTCATACTAATATGTGAAATGGTAATTTTCCATTGAATTCATGCATATGTGACAACTTATTCATTGAAGAGGGTTCTTTCATTGTATCTGTTCATAATAGCATGAGCATGCAGTCAAACTTCATCACTCAGTATATGGGTGTATCTTATGATCTTTTGTATATCTTCCACCAAGATATCCATTTTTCATGTTCCCAAAACAGGGTTATCCAATTTCAATAATCTAACAAAGTCTTCGTAATATATTTAAACTAATTAAATATTTGGAAAGTGACATTCTCAGTCTCTAATCATCTCATCCAGTCAAACTTGTTTAATATTATATTAAAAAGAGACATTACAATTACAAAGAAACTCTTGAGTAAAATCACAATGCTTTCTTACTACCACTCTTTTAAAATATTCATCTTTTCAATATAATTTGCAAAAAAAACACAACCAAGCTAAATGTGTTTGCCTTCACCACATTGCTACCCCCAGCTTAATTAGTTTTCAAATTTGACCACAAAACAGTGGACCCAGTTAGACAAGCCCACACCATGCTATTGGGAAAAAGAGTAAACACTTCTATTTTGTGGTTCTATTACTAATTAGCTTTACTCACATACCTAGGAGTGAGTAGAGTAAGGAGTACTGGTAAGATAAACATGTGAACCCCATGACATCACAGAGCTATTGTGTTCTCAGAGTGATAAAATGTTATAACTGAAGAGCTCAGGTTCATGATATTTTTGACAAGCGATTTTCTTATTCCATCTGAATATGCATGTACTTGTCTTGTACATAGGAATGGCTTTAGTTGATAGATTTTATAAATGTGTATGTATTCATTATACATACTTAATTATTTTGATTATCCACAAACGTTCTAATTTTTTACTGCAGATGAAGTAAATATTATATATTGGAAAGGGTACTTTTCACAAGGGAATTTTTCAGTGCAGAATTATAATTTAAAAACTTTTATCCAGTTTGATCATTATCCCTTAAGCTACAGATGCTATTAAGGCAAAAAATATATGTAAAATTTTGTAATAAGTTCATAGCTAAATATATTGTTGATATAGAGCAATTAACTTACTAATAAAAAGTTCTCCTTGAGGTAAAACACACAAATGGAAAAGGATAATGTAAGAACTAAGAAGGATGAATCAAAATTATCTAGCTATAACCCAATTTTTATTTTTTTATTATTTTTTTTGAAAGCTTACCACTTTTGGGGAAGGTGCATAATTAGCATAATCATGTCAGACATTTTCCCAAATTCAGTATATTTTTGTTCCAAAATATGACTCTTTTTTTCTTCAGAAATCAAACTTGGATTTACTATTGAAAAAGTGTACATCAATTATAGGATCAATTTTTAACTGTACATCACCAAGATTTCTTGTCTAAAACATAACTGCTTTTTAATGTTGGAAATCTAAACAAGATTTAGTGTTGATTATTCTTGTGAAACATGATTACTTTTTCTTGTCAGAAATCTACCTTAGATTTAGTGTTGAAAATAGGTCAGGATCAATTATCAACGCTAAATCACCAGTATTTCATGTCTAAAATATTACTACTTTTTTTCGAGTCGGAAAGGTAACTTAGATTTAGTGTTGAAAAAGTGTAAATCAATGTCAGGATCCATTTTCAGCACTAAATCAATGTGTTTGCAAAGGTATGTTCCTGCTGGGTAGTCTAAACTTGCTCCCTAACAATGTTAGCGTATGGGCAGCTTAGATTGAGGAGCTTTTTTTAAACAGCCTATTTCTGATTATTTTTTTGAAAGAGTTTCTTTTTTGAGAACAGTTCGAAAGTTCTCCCAAGTTTGAGGGAAAGCTTTACAAATTGCAAATCACATTACCATATATACAACAATATGGCTGAAGGCAGGGAAAAAATGCAAATTTTATTATTTTATTTTGTTGTGGACTCTCATTAGACATTAATATATTTTTTAAATATAAAAAGTTGGGGGTGATGCTATTATAGATGATGTTAATGTGTGCGATTTCTTTTAACGATTTCCTTTTTTATTTTTCCGAAAGATTTCTTTTGATTAGATTCAACAGTTTTGGGGGAAATAGATCTTCTGTTTTGGAAAATAGATTGTCCCTATCTAATCCAGACTATATGAATTATCAGACAGTATCACTTCTCCTCAGGTTTTTTTGCCAGTGGCATAGGTAACCCTGAAAGTGGTCCATACTAAAATAGGTTACATTAATTTGCTTACTTCTAGAGTTTGTAAAATATTTCCAATGAAAAATGGCATTAACAATATTTTGAATATAGAACTAAAATTGTAAATTTTATTTATAAAATTTTGCTTTATAAGCAACAATACTTAGATATTGAACAGAATGTTATTTGTTAATTATTGGAAGGCTACACCAACAGCAGTAATTAAAGTTTGAAACTTTCCCAGCAGAATGCAGGGTTGGAGGGCTCCCCAGAGTTAGCCTATTTCGCCAGGGTCACCAGTGTTTCATATGACTGCATATATCTCATGGCTGTTCAGCAGATCACATGATCTTCCTTTTTTTCCAGTTGATACCAATTCCTAACCTTCTATCTATCTTCTATCCACAAAAGATTAAATAAAGTGGTAAGTGTGGTCTTTATCATCTTGTCCTTCCAGATCCTTAAGGTAGAAAGACGTGAATGTACTGTGTAATTTTCAATAGCAAACATGTGTAATTTGATGTGAAGATACACCCAAGTATAAAAACTTAAAGACAGAAAGTTCTCTAACACCATGGGCCTTAAACCTGACACAGGTCCATGTCTGCATCTTTTACCTTGGAGTATCAAAATTTAGAAATGTTCTTAATCCAAGGTGTTACAGTTTAACACTGGATATGCATACTGTGACCCTGTGTTATTGTTTATGTCCATGGTAGTGCTGCCTAGAATATCTATAAATCTTGTTTTGTATCCTCCAGATATATAGGAAGGGCATTCAGTTTGGCTTTGAATACAAAGTATATAAAATTGTAGCTGTCCTACATAGAGGGACACCTGAAGTGCACCTATTTATACATGGATCAACATAGGAAAACTGCATGCCCACGTTGAGGTATAGATGGCTCTAGCAGAGAGTCTTTCAGGTGTAGTAAGGCTATTTGCCACTTCTGTAGTCAAGCTCTGGTTCTGGAGAGATGGGCTCCTAGATACCAAGTGTGGAGATTGAGAGATTCTGGGTGGGAGTAACATTTGTTGTTTGGTGGTTGTTTGAGCTATCAGCATATTGGTGGAAGTTGTCCTCTAGGGTCAAATAACACCATGTCTTTGACACAGTTTTGTTGGTTTGAAGGTTGAGAAGGAATTTTTGTTCTACTCTGGGCAGTCATATGATTGGAGTGAGGCCATATGCAACCAGGTTATTCCAAGAGATGCTTAAGGCATCCACTATTCATGCTTGGGTATTTGGAATTGGAGACACGGCTAGAGAAAGCTTGGTGTTCAATCTGAATGTGAACAGATGTAGCTGTGGGTATTCCTGGAGTTGCATGCACTTCAGTAAGGTTCAGACGCATCTTGTATGAGTTTCTGCATGATGAGACCCAGATCAACCAGTCATCCAAATATTGGGGCAGTCTAATATCCTGTTTCAGAGCCATTTGTTTACCTCTTTTACCAGATAGGTAAAGACCAGAGGGGCTATAGTTAGTCCAAAGGGTAGAATGGTGAATTGGTAGGAGACTGTTTTGTGCTGGAACCTGAGAAGCTTCATTGACTATAAGTGAATAGAAAGATGCAAGTATGCACCCAGGAGGTCTATTGAGGTGATCCATTCCCTGTTTTGAGAGAGAATAGGATTGATTCTGGAGTGTCGATTTTGAACTTTAGTATGTTGAGAAAGTAGTTGGGGTAGCAGGCTGGCCTCCAGTAGTTTTTTTTTGTGGGGGGACTAGGAACAGATGGTTGAACAACTCTTGGCTGTCTTGTTTGTCTACCTTTTGTACAGCAGTTTTGGCAGAAGATTTAGAACAAAAGCAAGCAAGGCACTGTCTTTGTTGATACCTGACATCTGTATGGCATTCGGCATCCATGTCTGAGAAGCCCCTTTTGAAATTTTTCCAGTTGATGTACAAATCACTTGAGCCTACTGCCTAATCTTCTAGGTTTTCTTGAATAGGTACAAAACACTGTACACAGAGTTTTCCCCCCTGTGTTGAGGACTATGTGCACAGTGCCCTTGTACTCTATGGAAAAGGACTGAACACTCAGAGTCTAACCCTCTGGTTGGATCTAAGGATTGTTGATGTCCAATGTATACACTGAATAGGTTAAATGAATTAAGCCAGAACTCTGAAGGGGAAATAATAGTGGTATATCATTGCTGGGGTTGTTATTGTTGTTGGGATTGCTGGTTGCCACAGTTCTTTACAGGCTCCTACTTCACTGACAGCCACAAAAACCCCCTCTGTGTTGTGGGGGATGAAAAGGGTATTCTACCAAGTATTGGGACACTTGAACTGATACTTGGTAGAATACCCTTGCTGGTAAACCTCCCTGCCTCTGTCCTTAAATTTCTTTTTAGACCTAAAATACAAGAGATATCTGATTTTTTGGTGGCTATCAGTCTTATGGGGGTGTTCCACTGGAGCTGACCCTATAACAAACTCTAGGGTCGGTTGAAAAAGTTGGGGGTCGGGGACCACAATCCAGAAAAAGCGTATGAAATTGTTGGGACGGTTTCAACTCCCCAACAGGATGTACTACATCACAGCTTGTCTGGATCACGATCCAAATCTGACTTGGGGTCAGGATGATTTTTCTCCATAACTAGGCGAGAAACTACCAGGACAAGCTGTAAACCCCCATCCAACAAACCATATCAAGCCCTGACAAGCCATACTGAAAAAACAATAGGACTGGACCATTATCCTGACTCACGTCGAATAGACTGATTAATTTCTGGAGTTAGGATCAAGAATCAGGATCAAACCCACACTATCCAAACCCCCTTTGGCTGTCCTAAATCATCATTTGTCACTGTAAAGATAACAGCTACACATCAGAGAGACTATCTGCAGAAGCTTGTGGTGCTTTAGCTTTTTATTTAGTTTAATATTTTGATTTTCATCATGATTTGAAGACAGAAAAGGACACCCAGGACCAGCACCTGCAATACAGCCACCACCACAGCCACAGTCCCAGCTGGCCCCAGGAGAAGAAGCAAGCCACCAAACCTCTGGATACTTCAAAAACAAGAAAAAAGAATCCTACAGCAACCTCTTGTCTGGCTTAACACACACTGATATCCCAGGATACCAGAATTTTGTCAAGATGCCACTTGCTTTTTTTACCTCATCCAAGAACGCCACTGTATCAAGAGTAGTACTATGTGAGTCAATCGAACGACATAAGTCATAAAAATTGATCTGAAGTGATCGGAAAATGATCTAGATCACTATTGATTGGTTATTGGCTCCAGGATAAGTTCTTGTTTGCTGATGGTGCAATATCTTATTGAGTTGATGTTGCAATACTAGTTTTTACTGTATAACATAATCTAGATCACTGAACAGGTAGCCTAATGCTGATGCTGCAATACCTCCAACATGCTACAATAACTCAAGAATATTGTTGGAAAATATAAATTTGCACACCTTGTTAACTGAAGTGATCGGAAAATGATCTAGATCACTATTGATTGATTATTGCTTGCTGATGCAGCAAATACTAGGAGATGGATGGTGCAATACTCATGCTGATTCTGCAGTAATTTCATATGTTGCAGTAATTTGATGGATAATCTTGATCTAGAATATTTCTTTAGCAATATTCATGCTGATGGTGCAGTAATTTCATATGTTGCAATAATTTGATGGATATTCTTGATCTAGAATATTTCTTTAGATCATCAAAGCAAAGATCTAGATATTCCCTCGTAATTTCATATGTTGCACTAATTTGATAGTGCCTCGTTTGTCTTTATGCTGAGTTTGTTAATTTTTTTCTGACGAATATATATATATCACAAAAATTATAAATTTACAGTCCATGTCAACTTAAAATCATTTCATCTTCTACAACATGGCAGGTACTATCACACTATGGGATTTATATCTGCAAGTAAAGAATTTCCAATTGAAGAAACCAGCTGATTTTATGATGTTAGTTTTAAAGGATTTTCCAATAAACTGTCCTGGAAGATTTGGAATTTCTGTCTATTATATGGCGTTATTTTATTGGCATTATCCTTTTCATTTTTTCTCTCTCCTATCAGCCTCCTTTCAGATATGTACATATAAAATATCTGGAACCTATCGACACTGGAAGAATAGAATGAACACATTTTCACCCATGGCAAGGTTCTACACAGATCAAGCTCAGGACATGATCAGGAGAATAGAAGGAGGGGGAGGAGATGAAGTTGCAGATATCTGAATTTACTTGTCATATAATGTATTTATAAATATGTAATAAAAAAATTTATACGTTAATTTGATCTCTTTTCATTTCATCTAAATAGACCAGTTCACCAGTTCTCATGACCAAATCTGTTCCCATATGTTGTTTGGAAACTGCAGCATCATCAATGATATGTAATACAACTGTAACATATGCTCTTGAGGAAATCTTGCATCATCAAAGATATGTGAATCACAAAGTCACATATGTCAGCACTTTTTTGGTTTTGGTCATATATTATAGGAAAAAAAACATCACTGATCAATAAACTTTTTAGATATGTAATACAACGGTCACATATGTTTACACTTTTACAAAGTGCTGCATCATCTGTAATTATACATATTATACAAATGTATAATACAAATGTAACATATGGTCCCAGGAAACTCTTGCATCATCCAAGATATCTAATTTAAAAGAAATTAAATATTTTTCTTTCAGCAATCATGAATTGCTGCATCAACACTATTTTGGTTATAAATATACCTCTACTTGAAGCCCACATTGTATGTTTTCGCCATAATTTTTGAGAATGGCGTTCATATGTCCATTCTGTCACTGTGATATGCGTAATGCTACTTTGTTAAAAATTCATCAGAACATATGTCACAAACTTCTATATCAGATAAAATCCTCTAAACAGAGGTTTAAATGTGATCATTGTCAACATGCTATGCCTAATCAATTTTTATTGAATTCTCATAAGAAGACATGTTTTAAGAACAAGGATAACTTGCAGAAATGTAACATATGTGACCAGAACTTCCACTCTTCTGAACAGTTATTCCAACATTACAGGAAGTGTGGAAAGTTCATTTGTTTTCACTGTGTCTTCCCATTCATTACTATCAAGGCTTTGAATTCTCACATTCAACGCTCTCACATTAGCCAGAAGGTGAAGAAGAACAAAGTTTACAAATGTGCCATATGTAAACTCATATGTCAAAACAGGAAGGAGCTCTACAGCCATCGCATGAGCCAACATGGTGGAAATGACTTATATGAAATTCCAAATTTTGTGGAAGAACTGAATAATCCAGAACTTCAGGCTGAGTATGCTATGAACAGAAGACACATACTGGCAGGTGATGAAGACACAGATCTGAAGAAGGTCTACAATTTTCCTTCAAATAATCTACATGGAGGCTTCAATGAAATCAGAGGACATCTAAATCAAATATACAATGATCAGGGACATGCTTTTAGGATTGATTTTTCTTTTGGAATGATTTTGCAGAATACAGAAACTGGTGAATATCGTTATTATATTCCTTATTTCAATAATAAAATTTTACAATTTCCATTTACTATATCTAATAGGAATAGTATAAGATTTTTAATGTTTAAACTCGCAAGATTAGATATTATTCAAGCAGCTAGAGCTGTGAGACCATCCACTCTCTGGACACTGGCATTTATAACCAATATCCAATATGTGATTTTTAAAACACAATTTCCTTTGGGATGAATAGATAATCTGTAAAACACCTGTACTAAAATCATGGGTTCAGGGGGCAAAATTATGGATTTTTGAATTTTATTATGATTGCCTGTGTATTTATCGTATGTGATGAATTTAAGATATCAGCAGAAAACTCACATTGCTTTCTGTGCCTTTTATTTGTCTGGAATACCAGTTCCATGCAGACTTTTATCTGCACTAATGCAGCTCACTCTATCATTTAAGTGAAATGGACTGAAGGCGAGGTATTCTGTGTCCAAAAGACACAGAATCCAATGTGAGTTTTCTTGCAGTATGCATGCTTGTTTGATGAACTGACTTCCTCAAAACAAAAAGAAGGAAAATATAACAATATTTTATTGTACTAATAGTTTCACAGTATACAATTCTTGGATATATACAAGGTTTATTACAATATATACATATATACAGATATACATTTTAAATCTGCTTTATGGATTCGCTGTACAGATTTTTAACAATTTGTTCATTACATTCAAGATTACTGGTGAAATTTGATAATATCATGTTATAGTCTATCTTTCTGCAACTGTAATAACTGTAATAGAAGCAAAATAAACCACAAGTGTCTGTATATGGTGATTGTAACCTTTTTTTATTGTATTTGTATACCAATCCTTTACTTATCAATAAATTATGAATATTTTCTACTGGTTCTTTTCCTAATGAATCGAAGTACTCCACATGTTTTCTTGCAAAATGAAGAATAATCCAATGACTACCCTTCTTCTCAGAACTGTCCAGATTCACTACGATGATAGAGGGTATGGGGAGACTTTTTGGTATTAGATCTATGGCATATACTCCCATGAATATTTTTCTGATTTCTCTGTCACTTTTCATTAGATCAAAAATTTCTTCTGTATTCATGCTCCCAGATTGACATTTCTGCTATGATCTATACTTAACCTCTCAGGAAATTTTCCATAAATTATAATATTTATAGTTTCTGACAAAGGTTTTGAAAATCTCATAGTTAACCTTATATGACCTTTGATACCCTTACTCATGATGTGACCGGAGAGGTAGCTTTGAATGTCAAATAAAAAAAGGGTGTAGCCTTTGTCGTATTCTAATAATTTTATAATAATTCCATTTTTCCTATTATAATCATTGTCCAATAAAGATAAGTATGATGAAACGAAATCCCCTTTCTCGAAATTTGGGGTTAATGCTCTGTTAGGTACAGGCTGGCCATCTACAGTCACCTCCAGATAATTTAAGTTCATGTGTTTGAAATCAAAAGGATTTTTAATGTAATCTCCTGAGTAACCTGTATTGGAAACCATTCCTATTATTAATTTACTCGGAACTGTACCATGATATATGTTATCTGTCATGAAATTAAGGGAACCTGTTGCTACACTGAAACTCTTAATGTCAGTTCTCCAAAAAGGATATATTGCAGGACTAATTTTCAAAGCCTCATCATGGGCTAATATCATATTTGGGTCCAGGGAAATATAACATACTTTCCATACAGCACTAGTGATTACTAACTTGTAATTTTTAGTCCCTAATCTCATTAATCTGAAGTCATTTAAAGCCTGAAACAATTTAAGGTTTACAGAAACTCCATTGAGGATTGCTCTGTTTTCTCCCTGAGAAATATCTAGGTATAGACATCCCTCAATATTGGCTGCATCACCGTCTTTAGTTGGTCTTCCTCTTTCGGAATACCCACTATTACTCCCTATGTATTCTAATTCATCAAAATGTCCTGCCTGATCTTTGAAAAACATAGCTGCCTGAGCCTGAGACAATATCATATCATTACTAGATCCTAAAAGTAAGTCAATGAGAGCCTTGTAAGGATAATTGACACCCACATCCGGTGATACAAGTTTCTGATTTAAGGATAAGTCAATTTGTCTGAAAATTGAATGTAAAGTGAAATTTACTGGAGCTACTTGATCTGTATTAGGTGTAGGATCTCCATGTCTAGTTCTTTCATCATTAATTTTTTTTCCTTCTTCATCTGTGATTACATATTTTATATGTAATCTACTTTTTCCTAGACTTATGTAATCTACAGAGGTGCCTGGTACATTGAATTCTATAACCCCTCCCTCAGTAATAGCAGCAATGGGATTGTAATCCACCCAATATTCTTTAACTATGGACTTATCGGTAGGTGGTGGAGCAAATAAAGAGAGTGATGTTTGTACTACATCCATATGGATCTGTAGCTGGTTACCTTTTTTTTATTAAATTTTTTATCGCCTTTTTTGGATTTATTTCTTTTCACTTCCTTGCTTTTTGGCGCTCCCTTTTTTTGAACAAATTTAATATTATCTCTTTTGAAAGATCGCTTTGACTTACTGTTACCTCTATCTTTACCTCCTATTTGAAATTTCTTTCTATTTGTTCCCCTATTTATATTTATTTGCTCTCTAACCTCACTTTTAGCCTGTTCAACTGCTGCCTGAGTTGGACTTATGGTTGCAATTTCTATGTCGTTATTATTTTTATTCTTTTCAATCTCTACATCTGTATCTAGGACATAATAATTTTTAGATGGATCCATTTTTCCCTCCATACACTTTTTGCAGAACTTTAAATATTTATTCATAATTTACTCCTCCTTTTTCTTCGCAGATGCAATGTTAATTCAACTACTCCAGTTAAACTTGTTGCAAAATGGAGGTTCTTGTTCTTTATATATATTCCTATTCGACTGAAGTTTTTGTTTTTTACAGGGAAATAGTAAATTTCATTAAATAACTGATATTTATTTGAATTGCTTTGTGGGAGCAATCTTATTATACCTTGCATTGAATTTCGAACGTAAGAGTAATCCACAATGTCTGAAAACAAATAGAGAGTTTCATTAGTGACAGTAGTTGCATGGAAATCACATATCCCTACCTCCCAGTCACCAATTAAATTAGCCCTCTCAGGAACCTCGACTGTAAAATTATAAGCCTTGTTATTGGGATGAAAGTTTAAGGAGTCTATTGAAGATAAGAAAAAGTAAATGCTATCTTCCTCCATCTTAACCTTCGTTTGACATTTCAAAATATGAAACTTCCTTTTAATATATATACTTATGACCTATATATCTTCCATCTGTTTTTCTGGAATTCAGGTGAATTTTTTATTTTTAATAGGTAAATAGTAAACATTATTAAATAACTGATATTTATTTGAATTGCTTTGTGGTAGTAACCTTAATATACCTTGCATTGAATTTCTAACGTAAGAGTAATCTACAATATCTGAAAATAAATACAGAGTTTCATTGATGACAGTACTCGCATAGAAATCGCATATTCCAACCTCCCATTCACCAACTAAATTAGCTCTCTCAGGAACCTCGACTGTAAAATTATAAGCCTTGTTATTGGGATGAAAGCTTAAGGAGTCTACTGAAGATAAGAAGAAGTAAATACTATCCTCTTCCATTTAAACTTTTGTTTGAGATGTCAAAATTTTTATTTATTTATATATATATATATATATATATATATATATATATATATATATATACTCCTGGATTCATCATTAGGTAGACACTTCGGTGTAAATACACCACCTTAGGTAGACATTTTACTTAAGTAGACATTTTCGTGTCTACTTAATGTTTAGACCTCTGAAAAAATATTTTGGAGTGATTTAAAAATGGCAACATTAGCTAAGTCCTGTTCTTTGGTAGCAGTATTTTGAATAAAATTAGTTTGCATCTCCATTTTGCATGAAATAAACCAAGAATAACAGCCCAAAGTTTTCATGTGTATATTTTCCTTAAGTAGACAGTGTGAAAAAACCTCACTTAAGTAGACTCAAATTAAATTTAAAATATTAAAAAAGTTAATAGTGTATATGTAAATTATATTTATACTGTGGAGTAGAGGACTTTTAAAAGCATTGTTTGAAATTTATTTTAAGTTCTTCCCTCAACAAATAAAAAAATTAGAAGACATATACTTTTTTCATACCAAATATACATTTGGGTTTAAACCACTGCATGTGTACATTGTATTTTTGTACTCATATATAGTTGTCACATTATATACATGCACAATAAATTTTGTTTGTTTCAATATTGATCAAGAAAAGGGTACAATATTACTTATAATTGCATATTGATTAAAATAAGCATATTATGAACAACTTAAAATTGTACACAATAATTTAAAAATATCCGTTTGTACAGAATTACACAGTACAGGTCTTAATAGTAATTTTTCAGACATATTGCTGCTCAGTATCTTATTTTTAAAACATGTCCCATTTGTTCTCTTTACTTGTCTAATAAAGAGCATTTTGCACAAAACAGTGATCAATTTAGTGGCTTACTGTTTTTTATCTAAACCAATAGTTTCTAACATTAATTTCGAAGTATGACATAATTGACCTAATAGATATCCAGTTTAAATAGTTAATTGTGAACATTTTACACACAACAATAAACCATTTGGTGCTTGTTGCATTAAAATGTCCCAAATATTAAGTACGATACATGGATTTTTCAATGGATATTACTGCTCAATATCATGAATAATTGATATCTTCTAGCTTAGTTATCTACACTCTAGCATTCTGTACATAAACTAAGCAAGTTGGTGCTGGTCTCATCATATAATTTATTAAGTAAAGAACATTTGACAGGCATTTTAAAGTAATCTTTAATTTACAATTATTTTTAATCAAATTGGGCGATTTTTCAGTGGGTATTGCTGCTTTATATTTTAACTTTAAGATATCTTGGTTTCCAGTTTAGTTTTCTGCAAATATGCAAAATAATAACAAACAATTTGGTGTTGGTCTCATTAAAATTTTCCAGGTATTTAGCATTTGACAGGAATTTTAAAATAGCATTTCATTTTCCAGTATTATTTAATCTGAACAATTTTTCTGTGAGTTTAGTGGCTTAATATCTTAGCTTTAAGATATGTTAAGTTAAATTTCCTGTTTTGTTTTTTGTAGATGAGCATTCTGTACATAAAAACAAGCAATTTGCTGTTTATCTTGTTAAAATATTCCAATTACTGAGCATTTGACAGGAATTTTAAACTTGCCTTTGATTTACCAGTATTTACAGAGCCCAAGAAGGGACACAGAACCGTTTTCCTGTAATTTTTTAACTCGTTACCAAAAGTTAACAAGTCGTTACCACAAGATAGTAAGTCATTCCCACAAGTTATCAAGTTATTACCACAATATATTATTCCCACAAGTTAGTAAGTCATCATAATGAGATACTAAGTTGTTGTAATGAGGTGTGGGAACGAGATACTAACTTGTGAGATCAAGATACTTAGTGGTTACCACAAGAGAGTAAATCTTTGGGTTTTCAGTCATATTCATCCTTTACTAACTTGTTCCCACCAATTACTAACTCATTCCCACAAATTGCTAGCTCATTCCCACCACTTACTAAGTCATTCCCATCACTAACTAAGTTGCTTCCACCATTTACTAACTCGTTCCCAACACTTACAAAGTCGTTCCCACTATGTACTAGGTCATTCCTATCTCTTACTAACTTGTTCTCACCACTTCCAAAGTTGTTCCCACCACTTACTAAGTCATTCCCATCACTTAATAAGTCTTCCCCACCGCTTGTTAACTCATTTCCACCACTTACTAACTCATTCCCACCATTTACTAACTCATTCCCACCACATAATTAAGTTAAGTCATTCCACCTGTTAAAAAGTTGCTACCACAAGATATTATGTTGTTCCCTCAAGATAAGTATGGTATGACATACAAAGAAATTGCTGGTACATTGGTGTTAAAGCATGACTTAGTAACTTTTGATAATGACTTAGTATCTTGTGGTATTGACTTGCTAACTCATGGGAATGAAATATTATCTTGTGGTAATAACTTACTAATTGTTGGTAAGAACTTACTATCTTGTGGGAATGACTTTCTTTCTTGTAGGAATGACTTACTATCTTGTGGGAACAACTTTCTATCTTGTGGGAACGAATTACTATCTTGTAGGAACAACTTATCTTGTGGGACTGACTTGCTATCTCATAGTAAAGAGATTAAAAATCATAGAAAAACTTTTCTATGTCCCTTCTTGGGCTCTGTAGTTCTCTATCATTATTTTATCTCATTAGCACAAGATAGTAACTCATTCCCACTAAATAGTAAGTCATTCCCACAAAATAGCAAGTCATTACCACAAGACACTATATCATTCCCACAAGTTGGTGAGTCATTACCACAAGATACCAAGTCATTCCCACAAAATAGCAAGTCATTACCACAAGACACTATATCATTCCCACAAGTTGGTGAGTCATTACCACAAGATACCAAGTCATTCTCACAAATTAGCAAGTCATTAGCAAAAGATACTAAGATGTTTCATGAGATAACAAGTCGTTCCCATGAGTTACTAAGTCGTTACAGAGCCCAGGAAGGGACATAGAACTGTTTCATTATGTTTCATCCTGTTACCACAAGTTAATAAGTTGTTACCACAAGATACTAAGTCATTCCCATAAGTTAGCAAGCCATTAATACACAATACTAAGTCATTTCCACACCTTTGTAAATTGTGGTAATCAGACACTAAGTTATGATAATGAGATGTTAAGTCGTGGGAATGAGATACTAATTAGTGGTAACAAGATAATAAGTGGTGATCACAAGATAGTAAATCCTTGTTTTCATTCATACCCAGCCCTTATTAAATCATTCCCACCACTTACTAACTCATTCCCACCACTTACTAACTAGTTCTACCACTTTCTAACTCGTTCCCACCAGTTATTAGGTCGTTCAAACCACTTATTGACTCATTCACAACACTTATAAAGTCGTTCCCACCACTTACTAGGGGCCACAGTGGCAGAGTGGTAACACTCGCACCTCTCACCTCTGAGACTGGGGTTCAGTTCCCGGCCCGGCCTCAAGTGGGAAAGCTGGTAGTTTCTTGCCGTTGATCGGCAGTTTACAGTACAGAACCTTGACCCACTGTATGTACTGGTTTCCTCTGCCCTTCCAACTACCTGCCGTGATATGACCAGTACAGTGTTGAAAGCGATGTAAACCCCACCACTTATTAAGTCACTCCCACCACTTACTAACTTGTCCGCATCACTTACTAACTTGTTCCCACCACTTACTATCTCGCTCCCACGACTAATTTTCTTGTTCTAACCACTTAATAAATCGTTCCCACCACTTACTTACTAATTCCCAGGGACCAATAATATGCATAAAGAGGTTAAAATATTTATTATACGTAACAGCTTGGCAGTATTATTACCCCATGGCCCTTAAGGGCTGTTGGGGTATTGTTTTGTGGTATTATCTTGTTCCCACCACGAAATAAATCGTTCCCACCACTTACTGACTAATTCTGATGCTAAGTCGTATGAATGAGATACTAACTTGTGGTAACAAGATACTAGGTGGTTACCACAAGATAGTAAATCCTTGTTTTCATTTATAGCCACCCCTTATTAAGTCATTCCCGCTACTTACTAACTCATTCCCGCCACTTACTAACTTGTTCCCACCACTTATTAGGTCATCCATACCACTTACTAACTCATTCCCAACACTTACTAACTCATTCTCACCACTTATTAAGTCATTCCCACCACTAACTAACTCTTTCCCACTACTAAGTATCTCTTTCCCACGACTTACTATCTCTTTGACACCTCTTACTATCTTGTTCCCACTACTTTCTAACTTGTTCCCACCACTTACTAACTTGTTCCCGCTACTTACTATCTCATTCCCACCACTTATTTTCTTGTTCCCACCACTTACTTACTAATTCCCAGGGACCAATAATATGCATAAAGAGGTTAAAATATTTATTATACATGACAGCTTGGCAGTATTATTACCCCATGGCCCTTAAGGGCTGTGGGATATTGTTTTCACCCATGGTGTCCAGATGGGCGGGCGGGCGGAGGGAAAAGTTTGTCCGGGCTGTATCTCAGAAACTGTAAGATATAGGAAGTTGATACTTGGTAGGGACATTGGTTGGGAGGTGTCGGTGTGCAACGTCATGGTCCGACCTTGAATTGACCTTTGACCTTGCCTTAGTGACCTTGAGTTTGAAAATTTTGTTCGGGTTATATCTCGGAAACCTTAAGGTGTAGGAAGTTGATACTTGGTGGGGACATTGGTCGGGGGTGTAGGTGTGCAACATCATGGTCTGACCTTGATTTGACCTTGCTGTAGTGACCTTAAAAGTGCTTATAATTGACTTAATATTGGTCCTAGAGGTTATGGATATAAAACCAACCTATAAGAAATTATGGGCTGGGATTCTTCTGATGTGGTCATATTTAACTTAGCAAGTGGTGCTCATGACTTAGCAAGTGGTGAGAATGAGTTAGGAAGTGGTGACAATGACGTAGCAAGTGTAGGGAATGATTTATTAAGTGTTGGGAACAACTTAGTAAGTGGTGGGAATGAGCAAATAAGTGGTGAACAATTTAGTAAGTGTGGAATGAGTTAGTAAGGGGTGGGAATGACTTAGTAAGGGATGGGTATAACTGAAAACACAAGGATTTACTATCTTGTGAAAACCAGTTAGTATCTTGGTGACCTTGGGACCCTTATTCAAGATCAAACGAAGGTAGCCACACTTAAAAGTGCTTATAATTCAATGATTATTGGTCCTAGAGGTTATGGATATGAAGCCAACCTATAAGAAATCATGGGCTGGGATTGTTCTGATTTGGTCATATTAGACTCAGCAAGTGGTGGGAATGAGTTAGCAAGTGCTGGGAACGACTTAGTAAGTGGTGGGAATGAGTTAATAAGTGGTGAACAATTTAGTAAGTGGTGGGAACAAGTTAATAAGTGGGGAGAATGACTTAGTAATCCATGGGTATGGCTGAAAACACAAGGATTTACTATCTTGTGATAACCACTTAGTATCTTGGTGATCTTGGGCCCCTTCTTCAAGGTCAAACGAAGGTAGCCACACTTAAAAGTGCTTATAATTCACTTATTATTGGTCCTAGAGGTTATGGATATGAAGCCAACCTATAAAAAATCATGGGCTGGGAATCTTCTGATGTTATCATATTTGACGTAACAAGTGGTGAGAACAAGTTAGCAAGGGGTGAAAATGACTTAGTAAGTACCAGCAATGATTTAGTAAGTGGTTGGAACGACTTAGTAAGTGGTGGGAATGAGTTAATAAGTGGTGAACAATTTAGTAAGTGGTGGGAACGACTTAGTAAGTGGTGGGAATGAGTTAATAAGTGGTGGGAATGAGTTAGTAAGGGGTGGGAATGACTTAGTAAGCGATTGGTATGACTGAAAACACAAGTATTTACTATCTTGTCATAGCTACTGAGTATCTTGGTGATCTTGGGCCCCTTCCTCAAGGTCAAACGAAGTTAGACACACTTAAAAGTGCTTATAATTTACTTATTATTGGTCCTAGAGGTTATGAATATGAAGCCAACCTATAAAAATCATGGGCTGGGATTCTTCTAATGTGGTCATATTTGACTTAGCAAGTGGTGAACAATTTAGTAACTTGTAGGAACGAGTTAGTAAGGGGTGAGAACGACTTAGTAAAGAATGGGTATGATTGAAAACACAAGGATTTACTGTCTTATGGTAACCACTTAGTAACTTGGTGACCTTGGGCCCCTTCTTCAAGGGCAAACAAAGTTGGACACAATTAGAAGTGCTTATAATTCACTTATTATTGGTCATAGAGCTTAAGGATATAAATCCAACCTATAGAAAGTCATTGGCTGGGATTCTTCTGATATGGTCATATTTGACTTAAGCAAGTCATGGGAATTAGATAGCAAGTAGTGGGAATGACTTATTAAGTGGTGGGATTGATTTATTAAGTGTTGGGAACGACTTAGTAAGTGGTGGGAATGAGTTAGTAAGTGGTGGGAACGAGTTAGTAAGGGATGGGTATGACTGAAACACAAGGATTTACTATCTTGTGATAACCACTTAGTATCTTGGTGACCTTGGGCCCTTCTTCAAGGGCAAACGAGGTTAGCCACACTTAGAAGTGCTTATAATTCACTTATTATGGGTCCTAGAGGTTATGGATATGAAGCTAACCTATAAGAAAATCATGCGCTGGGATTCTTCTGATGTGGTCATATTTGACTTAGCAAGCTGGTGTTGATGACTTTCCAAGTGGTTGGAATGACTTAGTAAGTGTTGGGTATAATTTAGTAAGTGGTGGGAATGACTTAGTAAGTAGTGGGAAGAAGTTACTAAGTGGTGAACAATTTAGCAAGTGGTGGGAATAATTTATTAAGTAGTGGGAATGACTTAGTGGTGGGAACAAGGTACTAAGTGATGGGAACGAGTAACTAAGTGATGGCAATGATTTAAAAAGTGGTTGGACTAATTTAACAAGTGGTGGGAATGACTTAGTAAGTTGTGGAAGCGAGTTACTAAGTGGTCGGAACGAGTTAGTAAGTGGTGGGAACGAGTTAATAAGTGGTGGGAATGACTTAAGAAATGGTTGTAATGAGTTAGTATCTCATAAAATACTCTCAAATATTAAGAATTTTACAGTCTGTTTAAACGAGCTTATAATTTACAAGTTATTTTCAATTGGGCGATTTTTTCCATGAATTTAGTACCTAAATATTTTACTTTTATGTCAGGTTACCAGTTTAATTATCTATAGACGAGAATTCTACACATAATAATGGACAATTTGGTGGTTGTGTTATTAAAATTAGAAATTATATATGTTAATGTTTCAATTAATTATCTACAAGCAAACACTGTACACATGATAATGAGCAATTGGACATTTATTTTATTAACATTGCCTTAATTATTGATCAATTGATAAGCATTTTATGAATCATTTAAAATTCACTGTAACTTTAGCTAGAAAACCCAGTTTGTATATTTACATTTTTATTCAAACCAAATTTTAGAAAATATATGGAACAGCTATATAAAACAGAGGAGGTACATTCAGATATGCAGAATGCATACAGGGAACCCAGTGTTAGAGATAAGAAATAATTACAACACAGCATGTGTTAAACAAGCATAACTGTGTTCTTATTGTGGAAATCTGAAGGTTGTTTGTTTATGGCATGTGCCAGCCAGGAGTGGGGTAATTAGACTTCCACAAGGCTTACAAGAAGTACGACATGTAAAAGTGAATTTAATTTGAAATCATGTGAAATGAATCTTCCATTTAAAATATTGTCAAGTTACCTGACATTATATTAAGGCATAGTTGTCAAAGTTATTAATGTCAGATATTGACAATTAAAACTTTGTTTTGTCTTATGCAATATCATAAAATGATAGCCCTGAAGAAGGCTAGTGTACATTCTGTTGGGGTGTTTGTTAGTCATTTAGAGTGTATCTACAATAGAGAACAAAATAGAGAAAACAAGTTTGTAAAATATACATACTATCTGACAAGCTGACATTTTGGCATTTCTTATATTTTGTACAAAATTTATCTGACACAAAACACAAATATTGGTTTAGATCTATAGTGTCCACTTGTTTAAAATACCTATCAAGTGATCAATAATTAACCAATTTTAAAATCAAGCAAACATTAAGCATTTACAGGAATTTTAACAAACCCCTTGATTTCCCAGTCTTACTTAATTGGTAAATTTTCTGTGGATGTTGGTGTTCAATATCTTACTTTTAAGATATCTTATGTTAAGTTTCCATATCAACTATCTATAAACAAGTATTCTACACATTATCATAAACAATGTGGTGGTTGTCTTTTTGAAATCAAGCAAATATTAAGCATTTTACAGGAATTTAAAGAAAGCCCTTGATTTCAAAGTGTTACTCAATTGGACGATGTTGGTGTTTAATATCTTACTTTTGGGATATCAAATGTTAAGTTTTCAGTTTAATTATCTATAAACGAGTATTCTACACATAATAATGGACAATTTGGTGGTTGTTTTATTAATGTCAAGCAAATATTAAGTATTTTACAGGGATTATAACAAAGCCCTTGATTTCCAAGTGTTACTTAATTAGACCATTTTTCCCGTGGATGTTGGTGTCTAATATCTTACTTTTAAGATATCTAATGTTGGGTGTTAATGTTAGGTCCAACTTAATTATCTATAAACGAGTATTCTACACATAATAATGGACAATTTGGTGGCTGTTTTATTAAAATCAAGCAAATATTAAGCATTTTACAGGGGTTTTAAGAAAGTCCTTGATTTCCCAGTGTTACTTAATTGGACGATTTTTTAAATAGATTTAGTCCTTCAATATATTACTTTTAATATATTCTGTGTCAGGTTTCCAGTTTAATTATCTATATACCAGTATTCTACATATAATAATGAGTAATTAGGTGGTTGCCTTATTAAAATCAAACAAATATTAAGCATTTTACAGGGATTTTAACAAAGTCCTTGATTTCCCAGTGTTGCTTAGTGTTCTACTTAGTTGGGCAGGGGGCTTGGTGGTGTAGCGGTTAGAGTTCCTGCCTCCAACCTCTGAGGCCGCTGGTTCGAATCTTGGGCTGGGCGCTTCATGTTGGAAAGTTGGTAGTTACTTGCTGATGCCCGGTGGTTTGCAGTGCAGTATGCACTGGTTTCCTCCACCTGTAAACTACCAGTCGCAATATGACCCTGGCTGTTGAACGCGACGTAAAACAACAAATAAATCCACTCTACTTAGTTGGGTGATTTTCTACATATATTTAGTTATTCAATATCTTACTTTTAAGATATCTTATGTCAGGTTCCATATTAATTATCTATAAACAAGTATTCTACACATTATAATGAACCATTTGGTGGTTGTCTTATTAAAATCAAGCAAATATTAAGCATTTTACAGGGATTTTAACATTGCTTTTGATTTCCCAATGTTACTTAAATGGGCGATATTTTCCGAAGATGTTTGTGTTTAATATCTTTCTTTTAAGATATCTTATGTTAAGTTTCCAGATTAATACTGGTCCTAGGGGTTTAGGATAGTGAACCAACCTATAGGAAATCATGGGCTAGGAATCTTCTGGTGTGGTCAGATTTGACCTTTGCCCTTTCCTTCAAGGTTAAACGAGGATAGCCAAACCTAAAAGTGCTTATAACTCGTTTATTATTGGTTGTAGAGATTTGGCATGGTAAACCAACCTATGAGAAATCATGAGCTGGGAATCTTTTGGTGTGGTCAGATTTGACCTTTGCCCTTTCCTTCAAGGTCAAACGAGGATAGCCAAACCTAAAAGTGCTCATAACTCGTTTATTATTGGTTGTAGAGATTTGGCATGGTAAAAAAACCTATGGGAAATCATGGGCTGGGAATCTTCTGGTGTAGTCGGATTTGACCTTGTGCCCCTCCTTCAGGGTCAAACGAGGATAGCCAAGGTTAAAAGTACTTATAACTTACTTATTATTGGTCCTAGAGGTTTGGGATGGTAAACCAACCTATAGGAAATCATGGGCTGGGAATGTTTTGGTGTTGTCGGATTTTTTCCTTGGGCCCCTCCTTCAAGGTCAAACAAGGATAGACAAACTTAAGAGTGCTTATAACTTGCTTATTATTGATCCTAGAGGTTTACAGTACAAGACTCATACGGAATCTTGGGCTAGGAATCTTCTGATGTCTGATTTGACCTTTGGCCCCTCCTTCAAGGTCAAATGATGGTTCACTGGCTTCGATGAGTTGTCTTTCTGGTGGCTACAAATTTACATCGGTTCTCCGATGCGTAGGTCTAGTTTTATCTCGTTACCATGAGATAGTAACTTATTTCCATAAAAATAGTAAGTTGTTCCCACAAGAAAGTAAGTCATCACCACATGATACTAATTCCATCTTGCAAGTTAGTAAGTTGTCAACACACGATAAAAGTTTTTCCAACAAGTGAGCAAGTTATTATACTAACTTGACCCCATGACATAGCACGTCATTCCCATGAGTGAGAGGTGGGAATGACTTTCTGAGTGGTAGGAATAACATAGTAAGTATTGGGACCGACTTTGTAAGTGATGGGAATGAGTTAATAAGTGGTGGGAATAACTTTGTAACTGGTGGGAACAAGGTAGAAAGTGGTGGTAACAACTTAATAAGTTGTGGTAACGACTTAGTAAGTGATGGGAACAAGTTAGTAAGTGGTTGTAGGTCAGAATGAGTTAGTAAGGGACGGTTATATCTGAAAACAAAAGGATTTAATGTCTTGTGGTAACCACTTAGTATCTTGTTCCCACAAGTAAGTATATCATTCCCATGACTTAGTATCTCATTACCACGACTTAGCATCTCATTGCCACAACTTAGTATCTCATTACTATGACTTACTAACTTGTGAGAATGACATTGTATTTTGTGGTACAACTTGATTACTCATGGAAATAACTTAACAAGTCGTGGGAATGAGTTAGTAAGTGGTGGGAATGAGTTACCAAGTGGTGGGAACAAGTTAGCAAGTGGTGGGAACGACTTAAGAAGTGCTGGGAATAAGTAACTGGTGGCAATGGGTTAGGGATGGGCATGAATGAAAACACAAGAATTTACTTTGTTGTAGTAACCACTTAGTGTCTTGTTTTCATAAGTTAGTATCTTGTTCCTAGAAGTAAGTATCTCATTCATATGACTTAGTATCTCATTACCACAACTTAGGATCTCATTACCAAGAATTACTATGTTGTGGTAATGACTTGCTAACTTGTGGTAACGAGATAAAAAAATGATAACTAAACAGTTCTATGTCCCTTCCTGGGCTTTTAAGTATTACTTCATCGCGAAATCATAGGCTATTTTAAGATATTAGGCATTTTACAGGACTTTTGATATAACCTTGGATTTCCTAGTGTTTTTCCATGGGGTGATTTTTTACATAGATTTAGTCTCTAAATATCTTACTTTTAAGATATTAGTCTCATTAGTCTAAAATAAGTCTCATTCTGAAAAACAAGATGGCCACCGCGGTCATTTCTTTCAAAATTATCTACATTTTTCGAATGGCTGTTTCTCATAGGTAAAGGGTTGAATCTCTTCATAAGGTGATATGTGGACCCCTCCTTCAAGGTCAAACCAAGATGGCGAAACTTAACAGTGCTTATAACTCTCTTATTATTGGTCCTAGAGGTGTGCAATGTGAAACCAACTTATAGCAAATCATGGGCTGGGAATCTTCTGATGTTTTCAGATTTGACCTTGGACCCCTCCTTCAAGGACAAACGAGGATAGAAAAACTGGAAAGCGCTTATAACGCCCTTATTATTGGCCCTAGAGGTTTGCAATGTGAAACCAAATTGTAGGATATCAAGGGTTTGGAATCTTGTGATGTTGTCAGATTTGACCTTTGGCGCCTCCTTCAAGGTCAAATGATGATTTACTGGCTTTGGTTCTCTGATGCATAGATGTAGTTTATTAGTTATTTTCATTTGGCGACTTTTTCCGTGGATTTAGTCCATCAATATCTTACTTTTAAATTATTTTATGCTAAATTTTTGGTTTAATTATCTATATACGAGCATTCCACACATAATAATGGACAATTTGGTGGTTGTCTTATTAAAATCTAACAAATAGTAAGCATTTTACAGTGACTTTAATAAAGTCCTTATTTCCCAGTGTTATTTAAATGGGCGTTTTTGTTGTGGATGTTGGTGTTCAATATCTTACTTTTAAGATATCTTATGTTAGGTTTCCAGATTAATTATCTATAGACAAGCATTTACACATAATAATGAACAATTTGGTTGTTGTCGTATTAAAATCAAGCAAATATTAAGCACTTTTCAGGGATTTTAACAAAGACTTTGATTTTCCAGTATAGCAATTTTTTCATGGGTGTTGGTGTTCAATATCTTACTTTTAAGATATCATATATTAGATTTGCAGATCAAATATCTATAGACAAACATTGTACACATATTAATGAATAAATTGCTGGCTGTTTTACTAAAATCTATAAGATATTAAGCCGTTTACAGGGCTTTTAACATAACCTTGGATTTCCCAGTGTTTTCCAATGGGGCGTTTTTTATGTAGATTTAATTCCTCAATATCTTACTTTTAAGATATCTTATGTTTCCAGTTTAATTGTGCATAAATGAATAAACGAGTATACTACACATTATAAAGAATAGTTTGGTGGCAGTGTCATTAAAATTTCTCAAATAATAAGAATTTAAGATTCTGTTTAACAAAGCTTATAAGTTACTAGTTATTTTCAATTGGGTGATATTTTCTGTGGAATTAGTCCCTCAATATCTTTCTTTTAAGATATATCATGTCAATATTCTAGTTTAACTATTTACAAACAAACAAAAAATATTATTGGTCATCTGATAAGCATTTTATAAATGATTTAAAATTGACTGTAGCTTTACCCAGAATACCCAGTTTGTATATTTACATTTCACATGTACATATTTACATTGCACATTTATGTTCAAAACCAAGTTTCAATAAATATATGGAATAGATAAATAAAACAGTGTAGGTACATTGAGATATGCAGAATACATACAGGGAACTCAGCCTCAGAGATAAGAACTAGTTACAACACAGCTTGTGTTAAACAAGCATAACTGTGTTCTAATTATGGAAATCTGAAAGTTGTTTGTTTATGGCATGTGCCAGCCAGGAGTGGGGTAATTGGAATTGCACTAGGCTTAGGAGAAGTACGATATATAAAAGTTAATTTAATTTAAAATCATGTAAAATGGTTCTTCCCTCTAAAATATTACTAACTTATCTAAAATGACATTAAGACATAATTATTAAAGTTATTAGTGTCAGATATTGACAACTAAAGCTTAGTCTTGTGTAATACAATATCTTAAAATGATAGCCCTAAAGAAGGTTAGTGTATAATCTAATGAATGTTTGGTAGATATTTTAGTGTATCTACAATAGAGAAGAAGATAGAGAAAACAAGTTTGTAAAATATACATAATATCTGACAAGCTGACATTTTGGCATTTCTTATATTTTGTACAAAATTTATTTGACACCAAACATAATTATTGGCTTAGATCTACACTGTCTACTTATTTAAATGCCTGTCAAATGCTCAATAATTAACCAATTTTAATGAGACAAATACCATATTGCTCATTATTATTTACAGAATGCTCATTGGAATTATGGTTTTTAAACCACAGAAAAGTGATGGAATTCCATGACAGAAACGGAAATTCACCTAAAAATCACTTAATATACATATGAGCATTTAACACATAATAATAAAGAATTCAGTGGTTGTCTTATTAAATTCTGTTAGATATTAAGCATTTACAGGTATTTTAACAAAGCCCTTGATTTCCCAGTGTTACTTAATTGGGCTATTTTTCCATGGATGTTGGTGTTTAATATCTTACTTTTAAGATATCTTGTGTAATGTGTCCAGATAAACTAGACCTAGCGCATCGGAGAACCGATGCAAATTGTATCCACCGTAAAGACAATGCACCAGAACATCTAGGACCAATAATAAGCGAGTTATAAGCACTTTTTAGTTTGGCTATCCTCATTTGACCTTCAAGGAGGGGCCCAAGGTCAAATCCGACCACACCAGAAGACTCCCAGTGCATGATTTCCTATAGGTTGGTTTACCATCCCAAACCTCTAGGACCAACAATAAGTGAGTTATTAGCACTTTAAGTTTGGCTGTCCTCATTTGACCTTGAAGGAGGGGCCCAAGGTCAAATCCGACCACACCAGAAGATTCTCAGCGCATGATTTCCAATGTGTTGGTTTACCATCCCAAACCTGTAGGACCAATAATAAGCGAGTTATTAGCACTTTAAGTTTGGCTGTCCTCATTTGACCTTGAAGGAGGGGCCCAAGGTCAAATCCGACCACACCAGAAGATTAACAGCGCATGATTTCCTATGTGTTAGTTTACTATCCCAAACCTGTAGGACCAATAATAAGCGAGTTATAAGCACTTTTAAGTTTGGCTGTCCTCACAGTTGACCTTGAAGAAGGGGTCCAAGGTCAAATCCGACCATGACAGAAGATTCCCAGCCCATGATTTCCTGTATGCTGGTTTACCATCCCAAACCTCTAGGATCGATAATAAGCAAGTTATAAGCACTTTTAAGTTTGGCTGTCCTCATTTGACTTTGAATGAGGGGAGCAAGGTCAAATCCGACCACACCAGAAGATTCCCAGCCCATGATTTTCTATAGGTTGATTTACCATCCCAAACCTCTAGGACCAATAATAAGCGAGTTATAGGCACTTTTACCTTTGGCTATCCTCGTTTGACCTTGAAGGAGTGGCCCAAGGTCAAATCGGACCACACCAGAAGATTCCGAGCCCATGATTTCCTATTGGTTGGTTTACCATCCCAAACCTCTAGGACCAATAATAAGTGAGGTATAATCACTTTTAAGTTTGGCTGTCCTCGTTTGACCTTGAAGGAGGGGCCCAAGGTCAAATCCGACCATGCCAGAAGATTCCCAGCCCATGATTTGCTATATGTTGGTTTGCCATCCCAAACCTCTAGGACCAATAATAAGCGAGTTATAAGCACTTTTACCTTTGGCTATCCTCATTTGACCTTGAATGAGGGGTCAAAGGTCAAATCCGACCTCACCAGAAGATTCCCCGCCCATGATTTTCTATATGTTGGTTTACCATCCCAAACCTCTAGGACCAATAATAAGTGAGTTATAGGCACTTTTTCCTTTGGTTATCCTCGTTTGATCTTGAAGGAGGGGCCCAAGGTCAAATCCGACCACACCAGAAGATTCCCAGCCCATGATTTCCTATATGCTGGTTTACCATCCGAAACCTGTAGGACCAATAATAAGCGAGTTATAAGCACTTTTAAGTTTGGCTGTCCTCATTTGACCTTGAAGCAGGGGCCCAAGGTCAAATCCGACCACGCCAGAAGATTCCCAGCCCATGATTTCCTATATGTTGGTTTACCATCCCAAACCTCTAGGATCGATAATAAGCGAGTTATAAGCACTTTTAAGTTTGGCTATCCTCGTTTGACCTTGAAGGAGGGGTCCAAGGTCAAATCTGACCACATCAGATGATTCGCAGCACATGATTTCCTGTAGGTTGGCTTCACATTGTAAACCTCTAGGACCAATAATAAGGAAGATATAGGCACTTTTAAAGTCTGCCATGTGGGTTACTTCGGCACTCCATGGATGACCTTGAATTAGGAGCTTCAAGGTCAAATGTGTGCAAGGTTGTAGAAGACATGTATATGTGTCATACATATCACCTATGAAGAGATTCAACCTTCTACCTATCAGGAACAGCCATTAGAAAAATGTAGATTATTTTCAAAGAAATGCCTGTGGCGGCCATCTTGTTTTTCAGAATGAGGCCATTTTCCTTCCAAGAGAAGCTTACCCCCCAATGAAGATATCCTGCAAATTTGGTGAACCTAACTGCTGTTGTTTTCCTGTTAGAGTGTTAACGCCGAAAATCTCTCTACGCGTGGGGGCGGCTGTGGCGTAGCAGATGCTAAACCAATGTATCCACCGGATGCTTCCGGTGGATACAATAATCTATAATAGAGAAATGTAAACATTGTAATGAACAATTTGGTTTTGTCTTATTAAAATGAAGCAAATATTAAGCATTTTACAGGGGTTTTAACAAAGCCCTTGATTTCCCAGTGTTACTTAATTGGGCGATTTTTACATAGATCTAGTCCCTCAATATATTACACTTAAGATATGTTACGTCAGGTTTCCAGTTTAATTATCTACATACAAATATTCTACATGTAATAATAGACAATATGGTGGTTGTCTTATTAAAATCAAGCAAATATTAAGCATTTTACAGGGATTTTAACAAAGCCTTTGATTTCCCACTGTCACTTAAATGGGCGATTTTTTACATAGAATTAGTCCCTCAATATCTTACTTTTAAGATATCTTATCTCAAGTTTCCAGTTTAATTATATATATACAAGTATTCTAAATATAATAATGAACAATTTGGTGGTTGTCTTATTAAAATCAAGCAAATATTAAGCATTTTACAGGGATTTTAACCTTGGATTTCTGAGTGTTTTCTAATGGGACAATTTTATGCATAGAATTATTCCCTCAATATCTTACTTTTAAGATATCTTATCTCAAGTTTCCAGTTTAATTATCTATATACAAGTATTCTAAATATAATAATGAACAATTTGGTGGTTGTCTTATTAAAATCAAGCAAATATTAAACATTTTACAGGGATTTTAACCTTGGATTTCTAAACGAGTATTCTACATATAATAATGGACAATTTGGTGGTTATCTTATTAAAATCAAGTAAATATTAAGCATTTTACAGGGATTTTAACCTTGGATTTCTAAACGAGTATTCTAAATATAATAATGAACAATTTGGTGGTTGTCTTGTTAAAATCAAGCAAATATTAAGCATTCCACAAGGATTTTAACCTTGGATTTCTGAGTGTTGGGGAAATTTTTTGCGTAGAATTAGTCCCTCAATATCTTACCTTTAAGATAGCTCATCTCAAGTTTCCAGTTTAATTATCTATCAGGGATTTTAACAAAGTCCTTCATCTCCCAGTGTTGCTTAGTTTTCTACTTAGTTGGGCGATTTTTTACATAGATTTAGTCCCTCAATATCTTACTTTTAAGATATCTTATGTCAGGTTTCCAGTTTAATTATCTATATACAAGTATTCTACATATAATAATAGACAATATGGTGGTTGTCTTATTAAAATCAAGCAAATAGTAAGCATTTTACAGGGATTTTAACAAAGCCTTTGATTTCCCACTGTCACTTAAATGGGCGATTTTTTACATAGAATTAGTCCCTCAATATCTTACTTTTAAGATATCTTATCTCAAGCTTCCAGTTTAATTATCTATATACAAGTATTTTAAATATAATAATGAACAATTTGGTGGTTGTATTATTAAAATCAAGCAGATATTAAGCATTTCACAGGGATTTTAACCTTGGATTTCTGAGTGTTTTCTAATGGGGCAATTTTATACATAGAATTATTCCCTCAATATCTTACTTTTAATATATCTTATCTCAAGTTTCCAGTTTAATTATCTGTAAACGAGTATTCTACATATAATAATGGACAATTTGGTGATTGTCTTATTAATATCAAGCAAATATTAAGCATTTCACAGGGATTTTAACAAAGTTCTTGATTTCCCAGTGTTACCTAGTTATCTCCCCCCTGCAGCCGAAGGCCGCGGTCGGGAGATAAAAAACACCTTCCGTACGTCCCTGCGTCCATCCGTCCGTTCATCACGTTTTTGCATAAACCTTAATATCTCATTCATTTATTAAGATATCTTCACCAAATTTGCAAGGAATGTTTATGTTTTAGGACAATTTTTCGAGATAGTTATCTCAATTTCTTGAGATACTTTCTCACTAAATTGAAAAAAAAAATTCCTTGGGCCTAATGCTTGTCTGTACTCAATACATTACTTTTTTTTCCGAGATACTAAGTCAATTTCTTGAGATATTATTTCAATTTCTTGAGATATTAAGTCAATTTTTTAGATAGTTATCGCAATTTCTTGAGATATTATCTCAAATTTCTTGAGACATTAAGTCAATTTTTTTAGATAATTATCGCAATTTCTTGAGATATTATCTCAATTTTTCGAGATACTAAGTCAATTTCTTGAGATATTAAGTAAATTTTTCGAGAGATTATGTCAAATTTTCGAGTCAAATTATCCCAATTTCTTGAGATATTATCTCAATTTCTTGAGATATTAAGTCAAATTTTCGCGATATTAGGTCAATTTTTCGAGATAGTTATCTCAATTTCTTGAGATACTTTCTCACTAAATTGAAAAAAAAATTTCCTTGGGCCTAATGCTTGTCTGTATTCAATATATTACTTTTAAGATAAGCAGCTGAGGGTAAATGTTTTTATTGTACAATAACAAGGTATTACTAAAACATTGTAAAATACAGTATATGTAATGAGTAAATACATATACATAATCTACCAACTAGTATTTTATACACAACTGACTGACAGGTAAATACATCATAACAAGCTGCTCATAACTACTTAGAGTTCATTAGAGTCCATTACTGAGCAGCATAAAAGGTATTACTAAAAGTTACTATATTAAAACACGAGTATGGCTACTAAAAGATTACATATTACATATTGCCCATAAGTACCTGGCCCTGACTGCCCAGTATTTACAAGTTACATAATTACACATAAGGGCCTGAGCCTGACCACAGGCCCGTGTATCCTAGATACACTACATCCACCTCAATACATAAGCAATTCTGCCCAAGCTTTCCTGATCCACTATGTACTCACTATATAATGAAGTGAAACTGTTATTGCTACAACATTCTTACTGCCATATACTAATGCAAACAAAACCTGCACATAGCATAATGAAAAGCCCTCATAAGCCCACAGTGGGCCACACCCAGCTGGTACACATGCATTGTCCATATTTCCTCTCCAATTTATATACAACACAGTAGCTTCCTAGCCACCTGCAAGCACCTACTACATGCTTGAGGCCACCAGCTCACCAGATTGCTACACTGATTTGCAACGCCCAGGTATGTAACTTACAATTGCAATCACATTTAACAATAAGGGAGGGAGGGTGGGGGTTTTCAAAGCCACGTCTTAGGTCCCTGAATTTCAAATTTACAATGGCTACAGGTAACCACTTTCTTAACCTTAGCCCAGCCAATGAGATAATTATGTCAGGTCATTGCTATGGAGTTTACATAACATTGCCACACCTGTGTATTCAGACTGGTACCCTCAGAAACTTCAGGTTGTGCAGGACTGACTGGGGCAGTGCCCTGACACTGCCCCCGACAGTCCCCATCCCAACCCAAAGACACAAGCAGCTGAGGGTAAATGTTTTTATTGTACAATAACAAGGTATTACTAAAACATTGTAAAATACAGTATAAGTAATGAGTAAATACATATACATAATCTACCAACTAGTATTTTATACACAACTGACTGACAGGTAAATACATCATAACAAGCTGCTCATAACTACTTAGAGTTCATTAGAGTCCATTACTGAGCAGCATAAAAGGTATTACTAAAAGTTACTATATTAAAACACGAGTATGGCTACTAAAAGATTACATATTACATATTGCCCATAAGTACCTGGCCCTGACTGCCCAGTATTTACAAGTTACATAATTACACATAAGGGCCTGAGCCTGACCACAGGCCCGTGTATCCTAGATACACTACATCCACCTCAATACATAAGCAATTCTGCCCAAGCTTTCCTGATCCACTATGTACTCACTATATAATGAAGTGAAACTGTTATTGCTACAACATTCTTACTGCCATATACTAATGCAAACAAAACCTGCACATAGCATAATGAAAAGCCCTCAAACCCCAATAACACGTAGGGGTAGGCTGCATTTATGAAGCAAGCATTCTTTTGAAAGCACATGACACCTCCATAGCTTTGTGTTCATTGGCTTGAATATACGTCCAAACACAGTCCGACGTCCAGGTGCCATGCTGCTTAATACTCGTCACAGGGACATTGGCATTAAATGCAGCAGAGGCACCCGAACGTCGAAAAGAATGGAAGGTAAAGTACCCCTTTGGAAGGTGCATTCTTTTTAGGATATTAGCAAGTGACTTTCTGACTCTAGCATCTGTCATTACTTGGAAACCTTTGTTAGTTGTACATTGAAACAATGGATCATTATGGCCAGGATTATATAACTTGAAAACTGCCTTTAATGCTTTGTATGGACATAATACAGACGCACCCAGCTTTGGCAGTGTGATTAACCTTACCTGGTCCCTGTTTTGTATGGTTTTAGACCATTTGAGCAGCATGCTTACTGAGGATCTGGTGAAGAATACATCACCTCCAGTGAAGTGTCTTGAGGGGTCAAAACCTCCAAGGTCATGAGGAACTAGATTGGACAGTCTAAAGAAGCCAAAAAAAGCTGACAAAAAGATGGCTTTCAATGTTACGGAATCTCTGTAGTGAAGGCAATTACTTACCACTCTTCTGAGGGTTTTAAAACCCATGATGTTACGGACTGGAATGGTCAAAGGTCTATTAATCTTAAGGGCCTTGATGAAATATTTGATCCTTGGGTGCTCCATGACCATATAATTTATATTAAATAACACGGCCATTGCTTTGATGGCTGAGACATGGTTACAAATCATATTCACTGACACGTTATTTTTCACCAAAAATTCAAGATATGATAACACCACAATGAGAGGCACACTTGTGACCTCTATTTTGCAAGCTATACAGAAGGCTACAAATAGCCTGAACAAACTCATGTAACATTTCTGTGTCTTGGGGCGAAAGGCCAGATGCGTTCTTTGCACAGCTTCTTCTGCCAGTGGTTTCATTGCATGTGTATCTGCAATGACAAAGCATAGTATCTCAGATTCTACAAATTATTATGCAGTTCTAAATATTTATGATTGACTTTGGCCCATATTGGGCTTGCAACAAATTGTTTTAGACTGGCAAAATCACTCTGTGTATTATTCCACCTGGACAAAAGGTCTGCTACTTTATTGTCTTTGCCCATAACATGGACATATTGTAACTCAACGTCCAACAATGCTGCCTCAAACCACACATTTCTGGCGCATGCGCCCAAGAAGGGGTCTCGTGTTTTTCCGGAAGTTAGTACCTGTACCACTGCATGATTGTCACACTTCACTAAAATTCTTTTGCCTCTCCACAACTGGCCATAAATACGCAAAGCTACCAAAATGTTCACCATTTCTAGGTGTACAATACCCAAGTTGGCATGACCTTTTGGTATGGGAAGATGGTAAACTACATTCGACCAACACCCCCCCAAGCCTGTAAGACATGCATCTAATTCTAATGTATCAGTTGTGGGTTTGTGGCCATACAATGACACTCCATTATAAAATGGCAAGAACGTGTCAAACCAAAGCAAATCTCTGTGGAAGTCGTCTGTCAATTTGATTCTGTCATTACATTCAGCACTACGTAAGACGTCCAGCATACGGTTCAAAAAGGAACGCGCCGGCTTGACGCACTTATGAATATACAGTAACGTGCCAAGTAGAGATTGTAACTGCCTTTTGGTACAATGACGTTTTGTTTTCCATTGGGTGACAGTTTGCTTTATAAGATTCAATTTTTCATCTGGGATGGAGACTGTACCTTGCAACGTATCTACTAAGATGCCTAGACATACAGCTTGTGTTGAAGGTTTCAATAGTTTTTTCTCACTAACGTCCAACCCTAACTGACGCAACAGACGCAATAACGTATCAAACGACGCCTTGGCAACGCTGGGCGTTCCGTAACCAAGGAAATCGTCGATATAATTGATGACGCTGAAGCCGTCGCGACGCATGACGTAACGTAACGCATCGCTGACGCGTTGGAAGAATTGGCTCCCGTGCCTGCTCCCGAAGGGCAGGCACGTATCGACGTACGTCGCGTCCCACTGTAAGCCTAACAAGTCATAGTCCATGGGATCGATTTTCAGGTGACGGAAGGCGCGTTTGACATCAATCTTATAGATATGTGCCCCCTTTCCCAATTTCACCAATTGCTCAGTTAAATGATCAATGGTAGGAAACGTCAACTTAAATTCACTTCCCAGGTAGCTGTTTTTATCAACGCCATCATTGACGCTATGGCCATGAGGCCAGCTTAAATCTATGATAACTCGCCTATTCTTGGAGTCGGGTTTGTCACGGGTCATGAAAGGTGAAAAATGCGCATGCGCGATGGGATGACTTTGGAAAGGACCTATTATCGCCCCATGCTTCATTTCCTCATCAATGTACGCCTGCACGTGTTCAGGATGGTCAACTGCGGACTTATGATTGGTAACGTCATTTTTCAACATGCAACTTCTATTAAAACCTAGTGGGAAACCATACTGTAATAAGTCCAGCAGTTGAGCATCCCAATATCCTTGCAATTGCTTTTTCCAACTTGGAATATGCAATTGTGATGCTACGGGTATTCTTGCCCCCATGTAATTTGGCAGTCCTGTTTTTGCCACTTCATAGTGCAGGGCTATAGGGCATTCCATCAGCCCACTATATACTACTTTTCCCTTGTAACACAATGGCTCTGTTAAAGGAATGAACCCAAAGTCAAAGTCAGACTGCTGTCTATACTTCAAATAAGTAGGGCATTCTTGGCCTTCTTCTGGCATTTTAAGGTTACTGTTTGTGAACAAAATGGAGTGACTAAATTTGTCAGTTTTGAAACCATTGACATCATATATTAATCTGTTATGCTTGCGTCCTTCATGCCCAACACAAAATTCCCCCTCTTCAGTGGGAATATCCGCATGTTCGACCTTGCCCTTTCTATCTGTACGATTTACGCTCACCAAAGCAATTGTTGGATCACTATTGACTGTGGTTTCATTTTGTAAAGGTTTGTCAACTACGGGAGCCATAGTACTTTTTAGGACGTCTGCATACGACCTAGTGACATTTCTTGCTGCATGAAATACTGCTATTGCTTGATCAGGGGGTCGTACTAACAAACCTTTGACATTTTTTCTATTTACACATTTGTTGTACACTACCCTTGTATGGACAACTGCATCTGATTTAACTGCAGTTTTCATACCAGTAACATTACAGTTTGCACCTTTCTCACTTTTCATGTCACTTGTAGATGATACTACTTTATTTGTTTTACTATCCTTAAGTCTAACTTTGCACCAGCTGCCCCTGCTCATCTGCAGGCGGCAGCTGCTTACTCGTTTTTTGCCTGTCTCTTAGCTGTGCAGTCTTTCTCAGGATGACCTAATGTTTTGCCTTGGGACAAACAAAATGCACAAATGTGCTTTTGTAATTTACCATTATACTCATGGTCTTTTTGGTACTGGCAGGTGCCATTCTGGTAAAAGCGACAGAACCAAGGTTTTTTAGCAAATTCCGCTTTTAGACCGTATTTCGTACTGGTGTTGTGGTGCTTCTGAGCATGCGCTCTGCGTATACGTTCGATTCTGTTAGTGTCTCTCCACGAAACCGTACCTCTTTCAAACTCACACAAAAGCACTGCATGGGCAGCTTTGGCCCCTTGCCACGTGAAATCCGTTGCGTCTTCCATTAGCTCGGACATGTATCGTACCATTTGAAAACGCGTTTTCTCATCCCTCTCGTCCATGATATTCCTACAGAAGCCTTGTACCCATTGGGTAATGTTCAACTGATCATAAGTTACTCGCGTTCGGTTGGCACCACTCAATATTGATTCGTGTGGCCAAGCCACCTTATTTTTTACCAGAATCTCAAGGCCACCCCCACGCTTGGATTTAAATTTTTCAGAATCATGTTTACCTGTCTTTTGACTTGCTTTTTTCAGTTGCCTAAGTCTACTGTCAACCTGTTTTTGCAATTGCTCAGATTTACGCTTTCTATATCAGGGACTGAACTATCACTGTCAGATTCATCTGACTCATCACTAGTTTCACTACTGACATGTGACACTTTACTACTGAAATATTTTTTACTTAACTTTGTATTGTCCTTTGGGTGAGACTGTGCCACCTCCTCCACTTTGTCCTCCATCGCATCTAATCTGTCGTTGACCTTTTGAAGTTGCTCCAGTATTCTGGTCTGTATCTCCGCTTGCTGCCCTTCTTGCGTCATCTTGGCCGCCTTCTTTTTGTTCTTCACCATTCCCTTCTTCTGACTTTTTGGTGGTGTTTGGACATCCTGGTCCGAGGTTGAAGAGAACACATCCGTGTCATGTACACTCTGATTAAAACTGATTTCTTCACTGGTTTTGTTACATTTTTTTCCCGTGGGTGGGAAATGCCTATCTCAGCATTTGTTGCACCACTTTTTCTGTGGCATATTTATTAAATGTCAATGTTTATCTCTGAAAATATAGAAAGGAACACGCCTGGCAACGCTTTGGACAGACCTTTCAATGCTTGATCAATAATGAGAATAATATCACACCTCAGCCAAATGCGAATAAATGCACAAAGTATAATAGGTTAGACCGTCCCTTCGTGGGAATTTAATCAAGCATTGGGTTGTCTCCCCAGAGAGTTGCAGCCGTAATCAATACATCCACACCACGACCATTTCACAATGTCTATCTCAGGTCGTACTTAAAATCGTAACTAAAACTTGGTTGTGGTAAAACTCAGTTCCTAACTAAAAGTCCAGCAAACTTCATTATATCATGTCGGCAATATTCAACAATCACAGAATTATAACAGGGTTTTCAAAGCCACGTCTTAGGTCCCTGAATTTCAAATTTACAATGGCTACAGATAACCACTTTCTTAACCTTAGCCCAGCCAATGAGATAATTATGTCAGGTCATTGCTATGGAGTTTACATAACATTGCCACACCTGTGTATTCAGACTGGTACCCTCAGAAACTTCAGGTTGTGCAGGACTGACTGGGGCAGTGCCCCCGATAAACGAGTATTCTACATATAATAATTAACAATTTGGTGGTTGTCTTGTTAAAATCAAGCAATATTAAGCATTTTACAGGGATTTTAACAAAGTCCTTGATTTCCCAGTGTTACTTAATTGGGCGATTTTTTTAACATAGATTTAGCCCCTTACTTTTAAAAATCCCAACTTAAGTGGACATTTAGTGTATATCTTATGAGATAAAAACCCAACTTAAGTGGACATTCAGTGTATATCTTAGGATGTAAAACCCCAACTTAAGTGGCCATCTTGTATATATTTTAAGATGTAAAATCCCAACTTAAGTGGACATTTAGTGTATATCTTAGGACGTAAAAACCCAACTTAAGTGGACATTCAGTGTATATCTTAAGACGTAAAAACCCAACTTAAGTGGACATTTATTGTATATCTTAGGACGTAAAAACCCAACTTAAGTGGACATTCAGTGTGTATCTTAGGACATAAAAACCTAACTTAAGTGGACATCTTGTGTATATTTTAGGATGTAAAATCCAACTTAAATGGACATTTAGTGTATATCTTAGGATGTAAAATCCCAACTTTTGAGGACATTTTGTGTACACCATACATGCATTATAAATATACATAACATAAATATTTGGCATAAAACTTAGCAAGTAGTAAGTTTCATAGTAATTTATTATTCAGTTGATTATCTAGCTAAAACTAAAAAGAGAAAACTGTTGAAAGAATCCTAAAAAAAATCCAAATTAAACCAATTTTAGGAAGTATAGACACATGTATTTAAGTCAAAAAATATTTCAATTCTTTTTAAAAAAAACCAAAAGGATTTCTATTTTCAACTGGAATATTTACGTAAAAGTCAGAACTTTTCACTTGAATAGAATGAGATGGCTGTTTTCAAAGGAAGCTTAAATTGTGTTGAACCAGACTTAATAATTATCACTTGTGCATTGAATCTGTCAAAAAATAAAGCTAAAATGACATACAGAATGCCATGTATTTTTATACAAAGAGCCATAGGTTTAGAATAAATACAAAAGCAATTATTTTTGGATCTTTTTATCTGATTTCCAATTCATATTTCTACACATTAAAATGTCTACTTAATATGGCTGTTTTTACACCACTTAAGGGGACAGTCTACTTAATGATGATTTTAATCGGGTAAAACATTAAGTAGACATTTTTAGGTAGACACTTGAGTTATATATTTTATTTCAAACTAAAAGCATTGCATGGATATATATTTAAAATCCTCATTCAAAATATGAGAAATTTTTAAAATCTCAAGTTATTATCATTAGAAATGAAAGATATAGGTTAGTGTCGACTTAAGTTGGGTTTTTACACACTGTCTACTTAACGATGAATAAAGTGTAATATATATATATATATATATATATATGTATATTTATATACTATATATTTTCTATATGGCTTTCTGGAATCCAGGAATTGAACTTTGAAGGCCATCCCTTCCATTTGACTAGTACCTCCACCTGTCCACTTTTATTCTTTCTTTTTTTGAGAATTTCCTCGATTTTATACATTACATCAGCATCTATGTACGCTAATTGTAATTCTGATACATAAAAAAATCCCTCTATTACTTCAATATTGTAATCCTTTAACTCATACATGGGTATATTTTGGTTTAATTTACGATTAATTACAGTGAAAATTTCCCCAGACCATTTTTCAGTATATTCTTTATCAAACATGTTTTTTAGATGACTTATCTTAACCCTGTCTGATATATTGAATTTAAACGTTTTCTTTTTTAAAGTTTGTATCAGTTTCGAATTTTTGTGCTGTTTTTTGAAGCTGAAGAAATTTTTGGGGTATTCCAAGTTATCATACTGTGCTTTCCAAACCAGGTACTGATTCTTCGATTTTGCATCCTTAGGAGTCATTTTAATTGATCTATGCACAGAATTATTATATCCATAAGTTAAATCAGACAGAATGTCAATCCATTTTAAGCTGTTTTTTTCACTTAAATATTTCATTATTTTGGTTTTAATAGTTTTAATAACTCTTTCAGCATAATTAGCTTTGGTTTCATAATATGTGTACAAATGTTTTATTTGTTTTTCATTTAATAACCTATTAAATGAACGGTTCTTATATTCACTTCCTTGGTCGGTTCTTAGATTTTTTGGTTTCTCATCTATTTCTCTAATTAGGCTTTGAAACACGAAAACCATTTCCTCACCTCTTAAACTTTTCAATGGTGATGTGTACAAATACCGAGTAAATATATCTATAAAAACTACAAAGTAAGCGTAATCATTATTTTCTGACTTATATTTCACCATGTTAGCAGTGTCACTATCCCATTGATAATTTTTTGAAAAAGCTAAGACTTTAGGTCTTCGAAAGGTCCTACGAGCACGACGAAAAGTTGTATAACTTTCCTGTTTACTTAACCACTTCTTCAAATACCTGGGAGTTATATGGTATTTTGCCTCATTCTTAATATGTGGATATAATTTACTATAACTGCTGTAAGCTACTGGACTCTTAATGTTGTAATAAAGGTTATGAAGATATGATTCGATTTCTACTGGATTAAAATTTTTTGTTCCAGTTCTTGATCCATTCATTACTTCCTCCCCCTTCCTGATTTCTTCTTCCATTTTTTCTGATTTTTGGGAGATAGGTGGCATTTTTGCTGTAATTAGCCTCTGTTGGAAGTCCGGGAGGAGGAAGAGGATGAGTTACTTCTTGACTTGCTTCAGGATGTAAATTTTTATTGAAATGAATAGCCTCACCCAGGTTTTCGATGCTCTCTGATCTGATTCCTTCTCCTCAGTTTTGTCCTTTTTAATACTATTTTCTTTTCTTTCAGCTGGATTTTCTATCACATTTTCTGTTTTATCCTTATTTTCGACAACAAAGCTCTTGATCCTTAGATATTGGTCATGTGGTATTAATACATATTTATTCATTCTAAAATTTTTTCGATATAATACTTAATTGATACAAGGAGATTGGATAATCTTTCAAAATGTTTTCTAGCTAATATTCTTCTCCCTTTTTCCTCCGATTTAATAAATTTTTTAAGAATTTTCAGGTAATTTATGAATTTCTCTCTTTTTTTTTACTTAAAGGTAGCTTAAATACGTTATAGAAAATCTCGGCTATTGCCTTCAACTGAGATGAACTTGCATGAATCAGAATATGTTTATTTAAATCTAAATTATTTTCCAGTAAAAGTAGAATGAAATGTCTCGACTGTTTGAGATTCCTAGACATTTTGAATGCATTAAACAGTATAATGACGTATATATAGGTAATAGATTCATGTCTTTGACAAGAAAAAAAAATTATTTATACACAACTGTATCTTTATCAGGAAAAATTCTAGTTTTCAGCATATAACTAGCATTACTCCCTGGTGACAAATCGAGCAGGAGATAACCAAAGGGGGTCTCAGTTGCATCCTTATAAGCGCCTACTAATTTCTTTTGAATACCTAATTGTCTTCCTAGTAAGTTAATTTGTTGTGTTTCCCTAGGATTTTTGAATAAAATAAAGTAATGAGTATTTAAGGATATATCTCTACGATATTTGCCCTGATGAAACAAATTTTGTAAAATTAAGATTACGCTAATATTCCTATGATGTGACTCTCTACTAAAAAGATTAGCGATAAAAATGTTATTTAAGGCTGGAATCTGGAGGTCATCTATAACTACTAGACTGTGCTCAGATTTAGGAAACTGGTTAAAATCTTCCTCTGAAGGCAATCCCTGTCTGAATTCTATATTTACAGCAGTCTGTTGTTCATAATTCTTCTGCCAGTTGTTATAGAAATAGTAGATTTTTTTAATTTTTTCTGAACACAAGTGATTGATATTTTTCAACACTGTCATTACAAAGGTAGATTTACCAGACCCTGTTGGACCACAAACAATAGAGGTGAATGGATTTTTGAAGACAAAAGGATCCATAAATTGCATTGCCATGTCACTCTACAAGCTGTTAAATGATTTCAGATCAGAGATAACAGGAATCCCGCTGTTTTCAATCAAAGCTTAGCAGTCAAATGGAGAGCAATAATTCAGATTGCTTTGGAAAGCTAGCCAACAAATTCTATGCTGAAGGCAGTGTTATCTTTGCCAGCTGACCGCTATCTGCAGCGCCTTTTATATCTCTTTGATGAGTGGATTGATAGCCATTCCATCTTTTTACATTGCTTTCGCATCCAAGCCTAGATATTGTGTGGCTGCAGTTTAGTGAAAGGTTTTTCCATAGCAAGAGATAAGATTTCACCTCATAACAGAGACACTTGGATATAACTGTATAAACAGAAATATTTTATGTAATTTCTTGAGATAAAATGGAGGTTTTGAGATTTTGCCTAGTTTTCTGCACATACTATTTTCTAATTGTAGACAAATTATCTGGATTTAGTTGTGATTACTCGGAATGTACTTGTATGGAAGATATGATCACTTGTGTAGATGTAGCAGCACCCAGGTTCAAATTCAGAGCAACAGTCACCATCCTCTACATGGACAATGTACAGATTTTAAACTTGAAGGAGCTACTGAATAATCTTCCAAATTTAAGATATTTAACTCTTATGAATTTGAGATATTTTAATTGCAAATGGTTGAGGGCTGTACCAGAGGATATAACTGTTAGGACAAATATGTGTGAGCGAGTTAAGTTCCACATATGCTACTACAGTTGAGGATGTATCATATCAGAATGATGGGAAAACAAAAGGGTTATATAAAGTTTTAAAAATTGTACCTACTGAGGAAAGTACAATGAATCCTGTCACAAGTCAAGATGTTTCCACTCAGAAAGAGAGAGAAAAATCTACAGTACCACCGATTACATTTTCAAATTCTAAATTTTTGAGTCTTATGGAAAACACAAAATATGTAATCCCCAAAAATAACATTAGATCTGATAAGAAAAGATGGAACAAGAATGAATGGTGGATTGGGTCGCTACTCTCCTCACTGGCATTGGTAGTGCTTCTATTAATTCTCATCATTTGTCTGTATAAGCGAAATTGTCACAGAGGATTAGCAATTAGAAGACAGGAGATGGAGGATAACAGTGGCATTCCGTTATCCCAGGGATTAGAGGAGGATAATGTCTATGAAAATGATCAGTAAGTACATCTTTCAATCAATCGAAAGAAAAAAAAAATGGTTAAGAAATTATATGTTGTTACGATTTCTTTCAAAAAGGCAAAATGTACTAACATATTTAAATAAAAATTTCTTGGATTGCAGCTTATCTATGTTCCCAAATTCCTCTGACAATATGATGGAAGAAATTCATTTGGACGCCCTCACAAACATAGGTAAAAAATTCAATTTAAAAAACAATTCATATTAAATAGTACTTCCTTGATGTGACGTCATATGTAATGTGACGTCACATGTACCAAAGTAAACGTCATTTATGACGTTTTTTCCTTTTTTTTCCTCCCCAGTGTTACCTCCAATAGGTTCGTAGCGTTGTATCATTTGGTTACATGTAAACAGTGATGAGTTCGAGGATATCATTAAATTAAATTACATTTTGTAATGTGGTTAATATGTGGAATTATTTTAAAGTGTTGAATGTTATAATCATGTGCATCTTATCTTTGCCTCGAGGATTTGATCTAATAGGATGCAGATCCATAGATTATCTGACAATTGTGACGGACTTAATCAAAGAGGCATTCCCTTCTCTTCGAACCATCAGATGGAATTGTGGTTTCTGTTACATTAAGCAGGAAACAGATTTTAAAATTTTGGGATGTACTTCAGGTAATAAAGTCCTTGTAATTTTTTCATGTTATTACATTAATTTTTTTAATAATATTCAGAGTGCTACCTTTAAACTTTGCAAAAGTGTCAGTTAAAATTCATGCGGTGAAATCATAATGCACACCAAAGTACCATATATATTTGTCCTGTACTTGTACATTATATTTCTTTGATCCGTATGTATATTGAAGAAATGTGTAGATGTAATTTTTTTTGTTGTTTCTCATTCCTTATAGTGGAGATGGAGATGATTTCGATGACACCCAATTATGAAGAGGTGGACCAAAATGTTACTCTAGAAAGAGATCATACGGATATGAATGAAGATGCGATGAGACCTCTATACAGCCTATTTGTACTGCCCTTGTTTGTAGTTTTCTTGGGAATTTTGTGTGTGTACCTGAAAAATTTTTTGAATCAGAGATTGCATGGAATATTATAGATGGTTGAAAATTATATGATTTCTGTGGATCAGGATTTTGATCCTGATCAGACTCCTGTTAAGGTTATTGAAAGGCTTAATTCAATGGTGACAGAAGAAGGAAGTTCCTTGTCAGATTTAGATTGGGATGATTCAATCGAAAGAAATGCCCAGGTTATTGCGAATGATCTGACTAGGGATTCAGACAATAAAAATTCTACCCAAAGTGATGATGATTCCATAATTAATGTTGATCTCAGTGATTATCTGAATCTTGTGGAAAAAATTGAGGCTGCGCAGGCTAACAAGGATAAAGGTCAAAGATCTAGCAGTCCCATATCTGAGACATTCCACCAGACAGGCATTGACTTCACAACTTCCCCGAATCATTTCCCTTCATTTAACCTTCAAATGGAGGAATCAAGTGAAGTAGATTCGGATAAAGAAGAATCCACATCTATAGATTTTAACCATAAGAAAGGTTCTGAGGAAAAAATTCCAAGCATGACAAGATCAGGAAAGGTCTACAAAAGTATATAATGAAAACAATATATGACTTTAATTAAGAGAAACAAAAAAAATTTATTTGGTGAGGTTACTATATAATAAAAATAATATATGACTTTAATTAAGAGTAACGAAAAAGCATTTAATTATTTAGTGAGATTGATCAGATTGTTTCAGTCATGTTCATACAGATTTCTACATATGATTTTCTGTCTTAATATCCAATAATTTTATTCCTGAGAAAGGTACTGCATAAAGGCTGTGATTAATGAGGAATCATATCAATAGAGATAAAAGATGTTACATTTGCGAAATTTCATTAAAAATATGAGCTAGCATTATTACTAGTTGTTTCCTTTGTATGTCACATATTCTTTTCCTATGTCATACTGGTCTCATAAAAATTAGAGGAAGTTCATCACTTTCTATATTCTGAAAACATTCAGTGCATTTCAATGTTGAGTCCTCCCTCTCCTTGCTTTGCATGAATGAGGAGCATATAGTGCAAAAGAAATGCCCACATTTTGCCATAAAGAGTAGATCTATTTCAATTTTAATTTTACAGCAGGAGCAGTACATATCTGTCATTCTTTTACAATAATACTCCTCCCATTCTTTGGAAAATGACTGATCCAAAGGATTTGGCAAGCGATCCAACATAAAAGCACTTGCAAATGCCATATGCAGATCATTATTGGTCAAATGTTGAAGTAAATCTTGTTCATAATTAGACTTCAGATAGACTCCTTTGGGAATCCAAAGGAATACAGCAGTGGAATCTATTTTGGTCATATTACAGGCAAATGGTTTGTTGAAGTAGTCTTCCTGTAAAATGGTCCTGCACATTGGACATTTTTTTTTTCGACCGTCTAGTTCCCAGTTTCGAATTAATTCAGCTGCACAGTCTGGACAAAGGAAATGGCTGCATGGATTCGAAATAACAATTCTATTTTTTTCCAAATCCACTGCACAAACACAACATTTCATTTCCTGTAATTCCTGATCCACATAGTTGATGAAATCTGGGTATTTCTGACTGTATAAAATAAAAAAAAAGGAAATTAAGATTGAAAAAGTTCATTTACTGTATCCATATTTTTTTTTATTATTTTTTTTTTTATTTTAAAGTAAGTTATAATTCATTTGGGAATTTTAATTCTAAATTAAATGATATGAGAAGCTCGCATCAGTTTCAGTGTCTTTTTGCACAGAATACCTTGCGAGAGGACTACCTTCTTTATTGAAACATATTGCGTGACCTAGCAAACTCACACAATCTCTGTGCTTGCATTGAATTCACTCGTTCGCTGTGTCTAGGTGCTCGACTGGATGGGAGTTCCTTTTTAAAAATATTATTGACTACTCTTGCTTTAAGCTCTCATAGAATTTTTTTTTAAAATATTAATGTCTAGTGAGGCATTAATCTTATTTTCCTCTTTGGTAGCTTGCATTAAAAAATTTTTAAAAAAAATGAATACTTACACAATGTACGCCGGAATCACATCATTCAATAACAGAAGAATTATGAAGGCTTCCCTAAAATTCTGTTTATCCAGCATGGCAAACATTTGTATTACAGTGACGGTGGTACTTGTAACCATATTTGGGAAAAAAAAGTTATATTTTCTTCCCAAAAAAACATTTAAATTTCCATCCATGTTACAGTAATATAAAGATAATCACCTTCAAGTTTTTTAAAAAAAGTCAGAAAATAGTGACAGCATAAAGTGCAGAGCAGAGCTATGTTCCATTCACATTTATAGATAGAGGAATGAACAATTTTCCATGATATAGGTAATTTAACATCTGTATCATGATAAACAATTCCTTCAATATGAATACGAAGACATTTTGTAATTGATGAGAGAGAAATTTATTCAGATATGTTATGATTACATTTACATCTAGATCAATTTGACTATATGACTTTATAGAGGTATGTCCTCATTCACCTCCCCTCTGCATAAGGTATCTTGAGATGTTCGACATTCATCACAGGTCTCAGTGTTATGTCCTATTCTGCCTTCATCTAGAATACAAGGTTGACAGGAATATATCTCTGTGTATTCAGAATACATCCTTTGAGCAACCTTAATGAATTCATCCCATTCGTTAAACTTAAATGATATCCCTTCTGGTGTTGGATACCTCTTTCCATTTGCAGTATTCCAAAATCTAATAGAAACATTTTTATATGGTGTAGCACATGTGACATAAAACCCTGAGCCTATGTGGTAACTGGAGTCCACTGTCTCTTTACCTTCAGAAATTTTTCGAATAGCACTGGTGATGAATTCAACAAAGTGTAAAATTACTACCAGTTTAGGAATTGAGAGTTTAATGCCTTGATTTTTCACCTCTCCATCTTCCCATTCTTTCAAATAAATGTTCTCAATAACTCCATGGGAACCTTGATATATTATATACTTGGATCCTCCAAGGTGAAATGTTCTTTTGATAACAGCTTCAGCACCTTCATTCGGATCCGATTGAACGGATTTGGATTCAGTATATTCATTTATAGGAAGATTACTCATCAAGAGACTTGAAAGCGAGTCCTCAAAGGTTTCTGTAATCTTTGAACTACAGGTACTTGCTAAGGATTTCTTACTCTTGCTTCCACCCAAACCATCACTTTTCCTTTTGTTGGATACATTATTCAATTTAACTACTGCAGCTTCAGCCATTTTGCAAATTTGAGATGAGATATTCTTCAGAGTAGATCCGACTACAATGAATATTATCTGGAGGCTTTTATAGACTTAGGGTGTGGTTTGTGATTGTAAGATGCAATAAAAAGCTGATGAGGCAGTTAATAATTGCAATACAAGCAGAAAATTTATAAATCAAAAGCATGTTCTGACTTGTCACAACGTTCAATAAGAACAGATGATGAAATAAGATATAAAAATTAACATATTTGTCATATGGTGCATGTATTCCACTTATTACGTTCAAGTAACATTTCATTTAGGTCAATAAGTCCAGGTATTGGTTCAGACGTTAGGACATATATGGATTTTGTGAGTACAGTGAAAATTAATGGCTGAGGTGTACATATCTTTATTATAATGAGCTGTAGCATCTGTTTGCTAAGAAAACAGTGTAATTTGTTACAAATCTGTATTGTAATGAGCTGTAGATCTTCATTTGATTTTGCACAAAATATGATAATGTAATCTTGAGATGAAAATTGTTTGGACAAAGGGACATATTATAAAATTTAAATCATGTATACACGTGGATTTTAACATATTGAGAAATATATTCTAGATCAATGTCTAGCCCAATTATCCATCTATTTGTATATAGAGCTTTTAGGTAATTTAACCATATTGCACTGTCTAGATTCATACACTTAGTGACCAGACTTGAGCTACATTGATATATACATTGAAATGAAAAACATCATATAAACTTCAAAATTTTTTTATTATTAAATTCTTTCTTCACAACATACGATAATTAAGGAATGGATTTAACATTAAAACAAATGAGCAGTAAGGAGAATGCTTCTGGTGCTCCTCCATTGGGATGTCATAGGTCTCCCACTCTGTCAGGTTAAGATTACACCAAGGACAGATGACCTTATCTCCTTTGCCAGAATAATAAAATCCAGCCTTCACATATCTCTGAGCAGGAATTGGATGAGATTTGGGCCATGTTGCAAATGTAGATATTCTGTCATCATATCTGAAAAATCCATCTGCAGGGTGAACTTTGGATTTCGGATCCGATCTAGGTCCTCTAGGATCCGATGATCTGTCAGCTCTCGCATCTGTTCTGTCATGCCTTTCATTTGAAAGATGTAAACCAGTACAATGTACTTGCCTTCTACTACATAGAGCAAAACCTCCAGTAAAGGCTTGGTTTGTTTTCATCCCTTTACTGTCAGTTGCATCTTCTGATTCATTGCGATTAGCAGTAGGCAATTTGAAGGAATATGTTGGGGTAGAGGCAGCCTTACAGATATCTGCTCTTGATTCAGATTGATTGGACATTCTTCCTAAGGTTGATGTTTGCAGAATAGTTTCATTCAAAATGATAAATGAGCATTAGGTTCGCATTTATATATAATTTTCCAAAATGCTGACATTGTTTAAAACAAAAATGATGAAATGTTTCCATTTATAGGAGTTATTACCATTTCATCATTTATCATCAAACAGAAAATATATACAAAAAAAGAACGACCAAATTTAATGCAGTTATCCTACTAGTTGATTAGATTCCATCCGAAAAGTCAATGAATATTGAGAAAAAGGTCGGATGTGGGGCTATTTGGAGATGTTAGATTCAGGTCCTTCTAAATTTGAAATGGTAGACTGACAGAAATTGCTTTGGAGAGGTTCAAGGTCAGCTTACATTACTAGGTTATGTGCAGGGGTTAGCAATTTCCAGATCAGTCAGCGATTTTCAGATCTACAATATGGCTGGAAAATTGATTTTCTTGATCTAGATCATTTCTGATCATTTTAGATCAAAGAGTTATGTGCATATGTGCAGAAGTATTGCAACATCAGGGACCCAATACCCTACCTCTCTATTGCATCATCAGCTCAGCCTGTCAGCAGTATTAACAGTCACCAAGCATTGTACTAGCAGTAACCAATCAATAGTGATGTAGATCATTTCAGATCAATATGTAATTGCAAGATCAAGGTTCTATTACCCTATCTCACCATCAGCTCAGCCTATCAGCACTATTAATAGTCACTAGGTATTGCACCATCAGCAAGCAATAACCAATCACCAAGCAACCAAGAACTTAGCCTCCCAGTATTGCACCATCAGCAAGCAATAACCAATCACCAAGCAACCAAGAACTTAGCCTCCCAGTATTGCACCATCAGGAGCCAATAACCAATCAATAGTGATCTAGATCATTTTCCGATCACTTCAGATCAATTTTTATGACTTATGTCGTTCGATTGACTCACATAGTACTACTATCAAGAAGTCAGTCATCAATTTCAGGAAGCCCTTGGAAGTTGGAATGAAACTGACAACAATGCTGAAACCTTGCAACAGGAGAGACATACACCGCTTTGCAGTATCACTAGCTGGTTGACTGAACCACCATCTGTAAATTCTTCCCCCAGGTCTGTCGAGCCATCCTTGCTGAATTCCAGGATGAATATTAGTGCTGTCCTACTAATCCTGGAGACTAGAAAAAGGAGGAAAAGAAATTCAGAACCAAATGGAATGTCCCCCATGCTGTAAGGGTATCAGGCAGGAAGCATATTGCCATTAAGAAGACAAAGAAATCTGGCAGTGATCATTACAACCACGAGGGCTTCTTTTCCCTAGTGCTGCTAGCCCTGATCAACACAGAATACAGATTCCTCTGGGTCAATGTGTGGTCTAATCTAATCTACTGCTTTGCAAGCGCAATATCTTCCCCACAAAGGGGAACTCAGTGCACTAATTAAACAAAATCATTATCATATGGAAGTCGAGGGGCGTTCCAGGTCGGTAATCCAGGATTGTGGGTGAGACCGAGAGGTAATGAAAACTATGTTGGGAAGCTAGAGCTAAAGAGGTGAGTTTTGAGGTGCTTCCTAAAAGATGCCACAGAGGGACTATTTCTTACATGGAAAGGGAAAGAGTTCCAAAGGACAGGGGCATAGTGACAGAAGGAATTAGAAAAGTGTTTAATTGATTTGTGAACGATACGATCAAAGGTGGGGGTTTGAAGGAACTTAAGTTTGGGGGTACTTCACCTTGTGTTTCTAGAAGAGGTGTAGGGGTGGATTAATCCTTTTAGGTAAACTGGTTGACCCTGGTTGGGAATTTTATATGTAATAAGACCAATTTTAAATTGTACCCTGTATTTGACTGGTAGCCAAGGAAGTTTTTTTAGTTGAGGGGTAATGTGAGAGAATTTAGAGGAACGGGTGACAACCCTGCAGAGTGTGTTTTGGACTAGCTGCAACCTCCTTAACTAAAAATCAGTGAGCGATAAGAAGAGTGAATTGCAGTAGTCCAGCCTGCTGCTGTGTGGTCAAATGAATCTTCATCAGATGCACAGATTTTTAACAGAAGCGATTTCAGGGGGGGAGATCGAGGATGGCGCCTTTGGGTTTCCGCCACCTGAACCACTGGGGCGAGGGAGGACCAGATTTGCACTATTTCTTGCAAGGTGATGACGTTTTTGCCCTAATGCCATGGATGGTGAAATCCTACAGCAGAAGACAACTCACAAGGGAAAGAATAGCAAACTACAGGATCTCCAGAGGCAGGAGGGTGTTTCATAATGTGTTTGGAATTTTAGCGAGCGGATTCAGGGGAGGATTCAAAGGGAGGCTAAACATCAGCAAGACCTACTGAAAGACTACTTCAATCACTTGGGGGCATTGGTTGGGCAGGAGGGCAGGATTTGAGATGGGAGCTATCCTTGGGGCAATAGAAGCTGGCATCTATTAGTCCTTTAAAGAACTACCCAATTATTCCAAGAACTTTTATTTTTTATTTTAACAAATTTCCAAATAAATCCAATCCATTTCCAACAAGTTCCAAAACTATATCAAGCTAAATCATAAGTCCCCTGATGAAAAACTTCAACCCAAGTTATGTAAAAAATGCCCCCATTGAAATTCAAAATTTACAAATCTTTAAAGAAAAAAAAAATTTTTTTCAAAATTTGTTTTTCTTGCAAATTTGCAAGATATTTTCAAGTTTCTCAAAGGTCAGACCCAAAGGTCAAAATACTTTCCCCAAATGTCAAAGCTTCTTAAAGTTAAAGTCATTTTCCCCCATTTTTTATTTTGGGGCGGGCCAAAGTTTCATTGGCTTTTCCCCATTTTTTTTTAACCCAAAGTTTTTTCTAAGCTCCCATTACAAAATTTTATTTTCCTTAAGTTCAATTTGAAAAATTGTCATAATTACCATTATAATTCTAAAAATTCTTATTTTCCTAGAAAATGGTTATTTTCTTCAAAATTTCTATGAGTAAGAAAGTAAGTGAATATGGTTACTGGGTATAAATCCTGTGGATATAAAGGTTTTAGTACAACAAGGGCTACAGTATGTAATGTTTACCTGTAGTGGTTGGATGACAGTCTTTTAATGGCTGGCAGTTGTTCAGACATCCCTTCTTACACATACTGTAGACTAGTTAGGGCCCTGAGTCACAATTATCACTGGAATAGATGTATCTATGCAGCACTTGGCATGGTAAATTGGCACAACCAGTGAATTGTGTAATGGGGTTTGTTTCGTGCTTGTAATCATGAATTTCTTTTGATTAAAATATATATACACAAGTGTACCTTATAAGTATAATTTACTCCAAAACAAGTCCACTCATCTTTTTACTGTGCTTTATAATTGGCAATACAATGATTCCTGCATGAAATCAGCACCTTATACTGACACACAATCGATTAAAATAGAGATTCCAAAGCTCATGTTTTGTGTCAGTGATCATTGAATGACCAGACATTGAACTGCTTCATCTTAGTTCCAATTTAAGGCGTGCACCAAATTACCAAACCATTTCTGTTTCTACACAAACAAAAGGGTGAACAAAAACACAGCAGAAAAGTGGGGAAAACAGAATTTTTTATAAATTATCAAAGGATGAAAATCTATTGACTCAACATAGCTATTAAACTTAAATAATACTAAGGATCAGAAATCTAACATTTTCTCTCAGTGAAAGACACATAGGCCAGGTACACACACAGCATTGTGTGTTTGGTTGAGAAATACTTTCAATATCCAAATGAAATCTTCCTTTTCAACATGTGTTTCAAAAATGGAGGTTGCAGTCTTTTTTATGTTACCAACATCAGACTTTCATGAATTGTGGTATAGCCATAATGACTGTCTGTCTTTTACAGAAGTTAAGCGGCAATGGGCTACATTAGTACACATTATCAACACTTTTTTTACATCTCTCAAATGTATTACTTACAGCTCATTAAGTTAATTTTAACTGATATTGCAGTTTTTGTTTTGAATATATTCTCAAGCTAAACATCTGCATGACGTTACGGAAATTGGATGCCATCTTGAAAAATTCTTGTTTACAAAAATAATGTGCTGAATTAAAGGAGTCTATTTCATGAGATATCACAGCACACATAAAAAAGAAACACAAAAATCTGAGATAGTTTTTAGCATTATTTGTATTAAAACAGTGCTTTTCCAGTATTTATAATCCGGGTTCCCACAGACTTTTGATAACTGGATTCAAGGTCTTTTCAAGGATATGTATTTCAATTTCAAGTTTTTTTTTAGGAGCCACGGTGACAGAGTGGTAACACTCTCACGTCCCACCTCTGAGGTCGGGGTTCAGTTCCAGCCCTATCTCAAGTGGGAAAGCTGGCAGTTGCTTGCTGTTGGTCAACAGTTTACAGTGCAGAATCTTAACCAACTGTATGTACTGGTTTCCTCTGCCCTTCTAACTACTCATCATGAAAGGACTGTATAATGTTGAAAGCAACGTAAAACCCCAAATAAATAAATGAAGTTTTTTTAACTTCAAATGTCTTTTCACTCACACACTCATTCATTCACGTTTTTTCTTATCTTTGCCAGTAAAGTATTTTGTGTTGGGCACTGTAATGCTTCTTGTTTTTGGATTTTTTGAACATGTAACTATTAATTTGTTTGGAAAATTTGGGTGGTCCTGCTGCTATTTGGCATTGGCTGACTGCAGAGGAGGCTGAGGTTGGGCTGGTGGCTGCTGATGTTCTTGCTGTGCAGTGGTGGTTTCCTGAGAGGCGGCTTGTTGTTGTAGGTCGGGTGGTAAAAATGGCTGTGGTGTGTTGATCTGTTGGTAGCTCACCGCTGAGTTTAGATTCCCAAAGAAGCTGTAGAGTCCTGATATGTTGTGTTGACTTTTTTGCCTGTGGCAGAGGCAACTGACAGAGACTTGAAGTGTTCTATCGGGGTCAGTGTGAAAGCAAGCAGTCTTGAAGGTCTGGCCTGTTGGTCATCAATGACTACAAAGGAACTTAGCTGCCCTCTGGGTTTTTGCTGCCATTTCTTTGCAATTTGGCTCTGCTGAGCAGGTTGGATAACCTTGTTTGCTGGCATTTTAGTTTCTGGGATGGTTAAAATGTACTCCCTTGCAGCTGGTGCTGGTTGCTGTGGCTGTTGAAATGTCTAGCCCAAAATTGAAGTTGCACTTGAGCTCTTAGAAAGTGTTTGTTGTTGTGGTCGCTGGGGATGATGGCTCCTTTCCTCTGCCCTACCTTGGATTGAGGAATGATGACAGCATGATTTTCATCTGTGCAAACTGGTTCATGACCTGCTTGTCGATCAAAGAACATCTGGAACTGTGCTGGGGCTTGGAACTGAAGGCTGTATTGTGGTGTCTGGTCACATGCTGATCTCCATACTATCCATGTCGATTGAATCTTCGGAGACATGTGCTGAGGCAGTGGATGCATTGTCGAGTCCCTTGCATCTGATTTTCATCTTCAAGAAGTTAAATTTATCTTTAATTCAGTTCTGACGTTCCGTCATTTCTTTTGGAGCCTGACCAGGCTTAGAAAGCTTGAGCTTGCTGAAACGTGTCGTTTGGAATCAAACAAGGTCTTGTACACTTTGACAGACAGCTTGCGACTGTTGATGATCCTCTCCCAAAGACATTCCTTCCGTGCTTTGTCTTTAAAACGTTCATTAGTATTGTTGTACGACTTCTTGTGGTCCTTTACAAAGTCCATAATTGCCTCCTCATGTGATTCCATCAGGTAGAGGTTTGTCATGTGCTCCTTCTTGTGCCTTGAGTGCGATTGAGATGTGCACGCCTCTCCTTTAGCCTCTGTATCCATTTCTGTGTCACTTCTGTCTGTCCGTGCATGCTATTCTGCCACTCCCTCCTCTGCTGTGTGTGTAGTTTCCTCCCTCATAGCTTACTCCCTCTGTTTCTGTGCCTCTTCCTCAGTTTCTCTTGCCTCATTCTCCTCCCTCCTCCGCTGTATATCTGCCTCCATGTTCCCATCTCAAACTCTGTAGGTGTGTCTGTGGGGATTTCTATCTTCCTCACTGTTCTGCCCTTCTTAGGATCCATTTTCTTTGTAAAAGCAGCATTAAGTAAATAAACAAAATCCTAACCACAAGTCAGCCGAATTTGTATCTCAACACTAAATCCTAGTTAATTTGTGAAACATAAAAGTCTTATCTTAAACACTGCTAGATGTAATCTGTCAGATGCTAGATTCCAAATGATGCAGTGCACAAACTGACTCACCTTATATTGTAATAGGTTTCATAATTGACAAACCATGGTTCGGTAAATTAAGGCCAGCTTGTCTTACAAACTTTGGGGCTTGTCTGCTGCTGTAACCACTTTGTCAGTTTCTGTTTACGGATTTTCATGATGTGTTCCTGGCTTGTCCTGCGGAGATGTTACCAACTCTACAGGTTGAATGCTGGGAGACTTCCAATCTTGATGGGAAGTGCCTGAGTCAGGTCAGTAATGTTTACGACAGGCCGGTTTGCTTTCAAGTACTGTCAGTTTGTACAGAAGATGATTACAGTACAGGACAAGGCGGGAGTGTGACCCACAAGCCTTTGAGATCCATGACAGGATGGTTACCAGGTGGGCAGAGCCAAGGTCCGGATCGATACAGAATCGTGGAGAGTTGGTGAAATATCAAACATGTTTAATATTTTTCCGATCCACCATGACAAGCCGGGAAACTACAACTGATCCTAACCAACTCTGTAAACATTGCTCCAGACACTCCAAAATTCCTAGTTACCAGTGGCTTTTGTTCAAGATGGTGATCAGCAATGTTAAAGGATTTTTTGAAACTAAGTCAAAATTTATTCATAAGTGTGTGTCTAATAATAAGATTTCAGTGAGCCCACAAATTTTAACTCACTGTCTAAACAATTTTAGACATACAAACAATATTTTTATTATAAATTTACAATTTAAAAATTGTCATTGGACATATTATAATTCCACCAATGAATTATGGAATATCACCTTAGGACTGTCATCCACCATTTTTTATGTATGATTGATTACATCATTGGTCATATGACCTATCATTGATTCCCTTAGCTAAGATCGGCCCAAAACCTGTCAGTAATTGGTCTTATGCACAAATGGCCACATAACTATAGGCTGCAATTTGATTGGTTGATGCTTTTGCAGAATTTCAACCAGTGTATTGCCACTGGTGGGCCAACATTGGGTGAATGGACAAAAGGATGGTGGCCCACTGGATTTGCCACTGGTGGTCCCCTGTTGGGTCACCAGTGGTCTGTTATCTTGGATTATTTTATCCATTGGATTCAAACAGATTTCACTGGCTGGATCCAACTAAAATGGTTTTCAAAACCTACATGTATTTCAACCAGTTTTCACCCATTGATTTCAATATGATTTCACCCATTGGAACCAACTAAAAATGTTTTTTTGCAAAATAGATATGTATTTCAACCAGGGCCTGTATTCACAAAAGGTCTTAGCCAGGGCTTAGGCTTAAAGTTGAGACTTTTGTCTCAAGTTTCTGCCCAAAACCTGCTAAGACTTTTGTCTTAAGCTTAGTGGTATTCACAAAGAATTTAAGACTGGTCTTAGGCTTAGCCAAGGGCTCAACTTTAAGACTGGTTAGTAGTGGGCTTAAATTTTGTAAAGAGGACTTAAATATGGCCGCCATAAACTTTTCTCTACTTCAAAATTTGAAATGGCTGTAAATAAAGTATAATTATACAGAACATCTCACTAAAGCAGTCTTTGAAAGTTTATATGTGGTAACAATGTTTTCCATTTCAAAACAGCACTTTTCCTTAGATAAAATGCATTAAATGAAGGATATATGTCACCAACAGTATAACTTGAATAGAAAAGAAAGGTCACATGACACAGAAAACCACTGTGGTTATTTGATAATCTTGGACTTAGCTAAGTCATCCTTTGTGAATACGGTTTTAAGACAAAACTTAGCTGAGACAAAAGTCTTAACTTTAAGACTGGATTTAAGCCTAAGACCTGGCTAAATGTAAGACCTTTTGTGAATACGGGCCCTTATTTCAATGTTGGATTCAACCTGATTTCAAAGTTACGTGCCTTCTGGGAAGAGACTGGTTGGAGATACTTATTTAAAAGATACGAGAGACTTACATTCCATGGAGGTTATAAGGTCGTGTTCCCAGTTTGGCATTCAGCCACAAGAGATCTACAGGTGTGGGAACTGAAACCAAAACCAAAATCTAAACCAGAATCCGAACTAAAATGGGAATTTTAACAAAAATCAGAGAAAGGAAGCAGGTCAGTACCTCCCAAAAAGTACAATTCTTAGACAAGAGGAAGGGTCATATTTGGACCCACCGTATCGCGTATGATAAGAAGGAAACACACCATGAACAGAATTAGATTTATTTATTTATTTTACAACGGAAACCCTTATGGATCATCATACAGTTTATTGTAACGGTTGAATGTTATTATCCTTGCAAAACGGTGAAAATGGCAGCTTCAGTTAAAAACGAAAGCGCACATACAGCATAAAATGTACCCCATTTATGATTATGTTAAAATTAACATGTAGTTTTAGTAGATTCAGTTATTGCTTCATTTTATTTGCTTTTTAAGTGAATGTATATTTGATGATTCTTCGCATATTTTAGCACTACTGTACCTACAGTAGACGTGGTTACCTCGGCTCTACTTTACTTGCGTGTAGAGCCGTGGCACGACCCCACATAGAACTGGAGATTTGCTTAAAACACAAATATCATACAAATGTGTACACATAACTGTTCCCACAACAATTTTGTTTCATTTTCTTCAACATTCAATCAACATGCAAACATGTTTGACAAAAAATAAATGACATTTCCTGATTTTCCAGGGTTTTTGGACCATTTCTCCAAACGCCGTGACTCCTGTCACGATACCGTGGTTTAAATATTTACACTAAAGTCACGGCACCGAGGATATTTTATAATAGCACTAAAGTCACGGCACCGAGGATATTTTATAATAGCATCCAGGAAATTCACCAGTTCAAGAAAGTCCCCCAAGTATTGAAGGTCTACATGGTATCCTGGCGTTGCCGGTTTTCGACGGTCTTACGCATTTTAATCCATTTTCGTTTCTTTCATCAGTCCCTACGGTATTTTAAACTTAAAATTTAAAAATATGCTGTTTAAGTGGCGAGAATAAATATAATGGGTTAAATATTTTAATTAATTTTTTTTTTTTTTATTTGATTCAATTTCTCTGTGTATAGTGTTTTTATTTTACAACTGGTTGTCCGTTATCGACGGTAAAATAAAGTCCATATTAATGGTATTCACAATATATTCTAAACTTTTTAGTTTCTGCATTGTCCTCGGTAAAATGATAATTTAGCAAATAAACGGAATAATTGTTGCAATTATATCATAAAAATTTCAGATAACATTCTTTCTTGAATGTGTGGACATAAAATTATTTTCGTTGACTATTAAATCATTAAATTTTAAAGCTGGTTTTGAAGACTGTTTCGTCCATTTTGTGTCAAGACAAAGCACATGATTTTATGTTAATGAGCATGGGCATGGTTTATTTTATTATAGCATCCAAAAATCAAAATATTTTATTGCACGTTTTTCTTATATTTGCTTCTGAACTTTAAAGCATGCTGTCAGTGAAAAAAATTGAGATAAAGGTTAATAATTAAAAAAATATGGCATTTTATTTTTAAAAATAAAATCTTATAAATCTATTTGTCTTTTACAAAATATGTTATAACAGTATTTTAACGGGATGAAATTTGCATATTTCACGGAAATTTATGAGTGTTACCAATGACAACCATATTTTATTTTGCTTTGAACATTCATATTATATTTCACCTAACAAAATCGGGATTTTACTGCAGCATGTAATAGAAATTTTATTTTATAAAATTCAAAACAATATTTGAATTTAATATCTTGTACTATATTTTAAAATAAGGTCATTATATTTATTTATATTATTTTTTACTGACAATAAAAGCACGTGTACAGAACTACAATGTATTAATGCGCAGCCGTCGATAATGGACGACCGTCGATAATAGACAACACAACGATAATTCATGGGCGCCGCTCGGCAAACCGACGGAAGATCTCCCCCCTCGACCCATGTTTTAGTGGCGTTTCGACTGAATGCGCCTCTTTCTTCACTTGATCCTAATTCATTATTTCATTTCAAATAAAGATGGTGGGACAGAGGTGAGACAGGACAAAATTGAGACAGATAACAACTTCATTTACATTATTTACAAGGTCTACATGTTAATTCATTATTTCATTCCAAAAAAAGATGGTGGGACAGAGGTGAGACAGGACAAAATTGAGACCGATAACAACTTTATTTACAGTAAGTAGACATATGTAAGCAAAAAGACAGAAATAAGCATTGTGAGTGTTATTTACATGAACTAAGCAAAGAAGATAGAAGTAAGCAATGTGAGTGTTAGTTCTTACAATTTTTGCAGTACCAAAATTTTGTCTTTGGTCTAGATTTTATTTGGGCACACTTCCAATGTTGCCAAGATAAACAACTATCGCACCCAATGGAATCTCCTACCAGGACATTGGTGCATGAGGCACAGTACCAAGGTAGCTCCTTCCTCTGTTCATATGTATGAAGCAGGGCCCGCCATCCATCACTGTCGAAATACTTCCTGATGATATTAATGTCAATGTGATGGTCAAGACCACATCACCACATGCTCACCCACAAATACTTCTTTGTTTTGTGTCCAAAAGCCAAGGATTTGTTTCAGGGTATCCACATTGGAGAGGATATGGTGGATATTATGTACTGAATTGAAGGTTGGTGTAAATAATAATGTTAAAGTTAATAATGTGACTTTACAATTTCGTCGATGCTGTTATAAAATTTCTTCGATGCCGTGATTTTAATAGAATTTCCTCAATGTCGTAGTAAAATTTCCTCGATGCCGTGACTTTAATGTGATTATTTAAACCACGGCATCGTGACAGGAGTCACTTCGTTCTCCAAAAATTTGAAAATGTTCTTTTATTATAAAATCTGTGTTAAATAGGATCTATTTTGTACAAGTATTGTATTTGTTGTGTCCATGGCTAAATATCAACTGGTTCTAATTATATTAAACCATTTTCAGTCATTTTTTTTCAACTTTTATTCAACAGAAAAAGATTTTTTGCAAATCTCCAGTTCTATGTGGGGTCATGCCACGGCTCTACACGAAAGTAAAGTAGAGCCGAGGTAACCATGTCTATACTGTACCATGCTGTGCCTCTTCTGCTACCCAAGTTCGTCGCCTATCCAAGTTCGTCGCCTGCACTTTTTGACAATATTTAAACCTATTTAAAATTCTCTTTCTTTGTAGAGTAATATATCAGCATTATAAGCACTTGTTCTGCTTGTTTCAGTAGTGGTGGTGGACCAATTCACGCCCGGGTACCAATTCACGCCCACGCCTAAATTTATCCAAAACAATCACAGTTAAACAATAAATTACAAATGTAAATGATCCATTTGATGATTATCTATGTAGTGGTGGTGGACCAATTCACGCCCGGGTACCAATGCACGCCCACCCCTAAATTTATCCAAAACAATCACAGTTAAACAATAAATTACAAATGTAAATGATCCATTTGATGATTATCTATGATGTGGTAAACACCTTCTGTATGAAAAATTATGAATCTCCAAGAAAATTGAGGGTGGGCGTGAATTGGTACCCGGGCGTGAATTGGTCCACCACCACTATCAATATTGCTTGTCCTTTCCAGTTTTTACTGGTCGGCCAGTGAATTTCGTCACCCCAGTGAAGTTCGTCACCTGCCGTAAAAACGCCCAAGGACAGGCAACTGGCAACTTTATTTTTTATGGCTTGTAATGAAAATAGCATCATTAAGTTAAATATTTGGAAGAATATATTAGGGATGGGTCGGCACCAAAAATCTGTACATCAGGAGGTCATCAATGCCAAACTGTACCTATTCTGGGATTCCGCGTTTTAGTACACCTATTGGCATCATCGTGTGGGTATATAAGGTCTTGATACCGTGAACAAAACCGTGAGCGATATCGCAGTGCCATCGTTTCACAAGTTAAACCTAAATTTACTATTTAAATAATGTGCTTTGATAACTTGCGCTGAAATAAAATAGAATTTATGTTTCATTTGTGTTAACAGTTGTTAAAATGGTGAATATTTGAAGTAGTGGTGTAACGATTCACCGAGAACTCACTCGAGTGTGCGTTTTAGCATCAACATCGATCCCTATTGGAAACAACGGTGACGAAAAAAAACCAAAACCATGGAAGACGTTTTGAGTGGACGATAATAGAAATACTAGCTGCAATGACTGAATAACACACGACTAGCATGGTTTTACAACGAATAGCTATATTAGTAACATGAAGGCGAACTAACTAGCTACAATGTACAGTTTCAGAAGCGTCGGCGGTAACTAAAGTGGTTTTAAATGGGCGGTAATTGGGAATTTATGCGATTGCGGTACTTCATTTTTTTGTTTAATGTATGTTTAAGTAACCATAACTTCCTTATTTCTTATCCAATTTTTATCATTTTTTCATCCATTGTGTTCAGTTTAATTAACTGTATTCTGTCACACTGATGATATTTATGTTATTTCAACACATTTGTAACTAGAAGTTTACATGTTAATTATCATCTATGAAACTTAATTAACTGCAAGTTGTGAAACTTCTTGACAATAAACTGACAGAACTTACATTAATTTTATTCCATAAAATAACTATTTTCTGATCGTAAATGAACTAAAGATAACATAGAACCACAGTACAACAAATATATCATTAAATATTTGCAAAGATTGACAGTTATTTCTACTTGAAACCACGATCAATATTTGTAAATCCATCACCGACAGTAGTCCAGACCGTATTTTATATGGAACGAATTTTGTAAAAGTCCCTGTATGACCCAAAAATCAATTCGACTCGATTAATCATCTCTGGACTTTTCCGATTAATCGATTATGATTTTCAAGTCCAATTCCCACCACTAATTTGAAGCAATAAAAAGTAAACAAAACTTACGTTTTTTACTTCCCGTAGGAGGTGGAAGTAGTCGTCACCATAGTTACGTCACAAATCAAAACAAAATGACATAAAGTAAAAATGATATGAATATTTCATCATATTTTTATGTCAGCTGACTTGTCAGTCAGCTGACATTATGTTGTCACTCTGCGGCGAGGGCGTACGCGTGAACATCTTCTCCTCCAAAACTACAAGGCCTAGAGACATGCTGTTTTTTTTAAAAGATACCTTATCTATCGAGGAAGAAAAATTGTTCAAGGCATGCAAATCTGTCTGTTCGTCTGTTTGCTAGAGACATTATAAGGGAGGTACCCCCAACAAAAGTGTGAAAATTTCAACACTTTATCACAATTTTCTCAGTGACTATTGCAGGGATTTCTCTCATATCTTGCATATATGTACTAGGCCAGAGGTAGATTCTCTTGTGTGAGTGTGAGACCTGGATCTGTCTTATTTTTTTTTTAATAAATTTTTTTAATAATTTTTAATGCATTAAAATTCATGAAATCATGCACTAAATCACTTATAACTTGAAAAGTGTTGCATTTAGAGCATTTTGTTAAAATATGTTATTCAGCTACTTTTTTCAGAGCTACAACATGGTGAGTAACTTGGATGTCTGTATCAATAGCTAAGTGAGTAATATCTACTTTTGGGCTTTTCAGTAACTTCCATCATGAGTAAAATCACTTGTAACTTGAAAACTATTGCATTTAGAGAATTTCGTATAAATATGTTATTCAGCTACTTTTGGGTCAGCTATAACATAGTAAAATTTCAGACCTGTAGCTCATGGCATAGCTGAGTAATAGCTACTTTTAGGTTATCACTGTTGAGTAAATCACTTATAACTTGAAAACTATTGCATTTAGAGTATTTTGTTTCAATATGTTATTCACCTATTTTGGGGTCAGCTATAACATAGTGAAGTTCCAGACCTGTGGCTCATTGCATAGCTGAGTAATAGCTACTTTGAAGTTCTCACTGTTGAGTAAATCAGTTGCAATTGGAAAACTATTGCATTTACAGAAATTTGTGTAAATGTTATTCAGCTACTTTTGGGTCAGCTATAACATAGTGAAATTACAGACCTGTAGCTCATGGCACAACGGAGCAATAGCTATTTTCAGGTACTGCCTGTTGAGTAAATCAGTTGTAACTTGAAAAATATTGCATTTGGAGTATTTTGTTAAAATATGTTGTTCACCTACTTTTGGGTCAGCTATAACATAGTGAAATTACAGACCTATAACTCATGGCATAGCTGAGCAATAGCTATTTTCAGGTTCTCACTATTGAGTAAATCAGTTGTAACTTGAAAACTATTGCATTTACAGTATTTTGCTTAAATATGTTGTTCAACTACTTTGGGGTCAGCTATAACATAGTCAGAGTTGCTTCTAGGATGCGTTTTCCGCGGGATCGCGCATTAATTCGCCTACAAACGCGGATTTTCTTGGAGTCTGCGGTAACCAAATTATATGAGAACGCGTAGTACACAAGGTGATGCGGGAAATATATGAAGCGAAAAGACGAGAGATCTAGAAAACGAAACACTGCACGGATCGAGAGTTTGTCGAGGTTTTGATTTTTCCGTCGAAACGTTCTTCGAATAATGCCTGTGGTTTCGTGATCATTTACAAACTCAAATATATTATGAGGTACAGACAGTATTTGGACAGATTATACCCAAAAATATAAAATTAAGCTGAAAGTGGATGATTATATAAAAAATGGCTGCAAGAAAAACGAAAATTACAGTAGACTGGATTGATACCACAACAGGCCATGGCAGTGAAGCCGGTGCTGACCCTACGGGCGTACATATCTGTCGGAATTCCCTAGAAAAATATTTTACTGGATCAAAATTCACGGACAACTCATTAATATTAATGAGGTCACAGATTTTCATGGTGGTTTTAATTCTTAATATTTTCTGATTTAAGATCAAATACTACAGAGCTCATGTATGCGTAAAAAATATTTGACGATTCCATTGGATTTTTTAGCAATATTTTACTTGAAGAATTTGTGGACTACTCATTAGTATTCACGAGGTCATGGTATTCTGTGGGGTTTTCCAACATATTTGTATGAGTCGATGGTGTAATGACTGAATTTGTGATGCCATGACTTCAGATGAAAACTTAAAACCATAATGCCGTGACAGGAGCCACCTTGATGTAAATAACCATTTTCAGTATTTTTTTAAAATTCTATCACTAGCCTTGAAGTTTATTTTTATTGGGCAAGACAATAAAAATTGACCACCAATTAATAGAAGTCCACTGTTAAAAATGTCTAAATAAACTGAAAATGTATTTTTTATTAATTTAAACTTATCATAAAGTCGTCCCCCAGAATTTTTAGCCCCTCCCCCACATTTTGTGTAGTGGTGGGGGATCGCCCCCACTTTTTGAAATTCCTAGAATCAACACTGATAGTAAAAATTCAGACATGTAGCTCATTGCATAGCTGAGTAATAGCTACTTTGAGGTTATCACTATTGAGTAAATCAGTTGTAACTTGAAAACTATTGCATTTAGAGTATTTTGTTTAAATATGTTATTCACGTAATTTTTGGTCAGCTATAACATAGTGACATTGCAGACCTGTATGTCATGGCATAGCTGAACAATAGCTACTTTCAGGTTCTCACTGTTGAGTAAATCATTGTATCCACTGGATAGCCACAGTGTGTAGAGAGATTTCACCATTACTGCTCTAACGAAAAAAAAATATTATAGCTAGCCTTCTCAAGTTTGCAGGATATATTAATAACCATAAAATGTTGCCTGGGAATATTTTTGGCCTCATTTTGAAAAACAAGATGGCCGCCACAGGTGTTTCTTTGTCAGTCATGAAAAGTGCTTATATCTCTCTTATTATTGGTCCTAGAGGTTTGGGATGGTAAACCAACCTGTAGGAAATCATGGGCTGTGAATCTTTTGGTGTGGTCAGATTTGACCTTTGACCCCTCCTTCAAGGTCAAACAAGGATAGCCAAACTTGAAAGTGCTTATAACTTGCTTATTATTGGTCCTAGAGGTTTGGGATGGTAAACAGACATATAGGAAATCATGGGCTGGGAATCTGTTGATGTGGTCCGATTTGACCTTGGACCCCTCCTTCAAGGTCAAACGAGGATACCCAAACTAAAAAGTGCTTATAACTCACTTATTATTGGTCCTAGAGGTTTGGAATGGAAAACCTACCTATAGAAAATCATGGGCTGGGAATCTTTTGGTGTGGTCGGATTTGACCTTGGACCCTGCCTTCAAGGTCAAACGAGGATAGCGAAACTTAAAAAGTGCCTATAACTCGCTTATTATTGGTCCTAGAGGTTTGGGATGGTAAACCATCCTATACAAAATTATGGGCTGGGAATCTTTTGGTGTGGTCAAATTTGACCTTGGACCCTGCCTTCAAGGTGGAACGAGGATATTGCATTTGCAGTATTTCTTTAAATATGTTTTAACCTACTTTTTACACTTAAACAGTTACCTTGTTACTTTCCTTCATAATACCATTTGCAGGGCACAACTTTTTTGTCCTTTTCTTCTGTCAGCTTCGGAATTTCTTTCAAACATGCTGTTCAGTTACCATTTACTGTACTTCTGTACAGCACTTTCCCTGATAATTATGCTTTCCTCTGATTATCACCTTCACAAATCAAAACCACTCAGTCAGCTGACACACTGCCCGTTCACGGGCACTCTCGTCTTGTTATTAAATCCCTTCGAAAATGAGCTACAGTTAATGGTAGAATATGTTTATGAGATGCATCGCTGATAATCATTAATCCTCGATTATCGTCCATTTCTTTCATCACCGGTGATTCTGCGATATCACCGCTCGTGGTGACACCACGAAGTACACCCCAACCAAACATGGACGTTCCTCATAACGACATCACAATAAATGTCCATAAATGCACAAAATATGAGATAAGAGTGCAGCATTTCTTCAAATTTGTGTTTTATTGCGTTAATACATCTTACCTAGTGGACAGATGCATTTGTCCGGCGCCTTGCCGGTCACGCCAAACGTTAGAAAAAAACGTCCTGAGCTGGGCTCTGGCCGGGACCGGTAGTGTCCTGTTCATTCGCCAGGTGGCTGTATAGCCAACCTGCTGGTATACTGCGCATGCTCGCGCATGCGCTCTTCCTCTTTTTGTTTGGCGCGTCCATTTTGTTAACGCTTGAAGTTTAAGAGAAACTTTTTTAATTTTTACTAGTGTTAGATTGGATATTTGTTTAAAGTGTGTTAGTAGTTTTGTGCTATATATATCATGGATTCACCAGGGGAAAAGAAAGGACAAAGGCGGGGGTCTTGTGGCCACGTTATGGCCGCCTTTGATTTGCACAAGAAATGCGCGCGTTGTCGCGATAAAGGCATTGGGGATGACCCTTGTGTTAAAGACAAACAGTGTAGTGTGTGCGATTCCTTCTCTGATGAACAAAAGGAGTTGATTTCTACCCCTTCTTACAGAATCAGAAAAGACCGTAAAGCAGGTATTTTAGTTTCCCCTAAAGAAGTTGAAGTCATTGCTTCCGTGGATTCTTCTGCGGAGCCAACTTTTACTGCCCCTCCTCAGAGTACATCTCATCCTGCCACTTTTGTTACAGCAGAACAGTTTTCTCTGATGAATGATAAATGGGCAGAGCAATTTGCACGTGTAGAAGCCTTGTTGAGTAGAGGCAATGTTTTCTCCACCCCCAAGATGGCGGTGAACCCTTCAAGTTCAAAAGCTGTGCCTTCTGAATCCCCCTTTATTGCCCCGGCTGCCCGGCCCACCGGTCCGGTGGAGTCCCCGGCAGTGCAGGAGGCCGTTGTTAAATCTGGGGAGGATAAACCTAAGAAAACTAAAGACAAAAAACATAAGAAGTCAGTCAAGATAGCTGATAAACCGGTTCCCTTGGATAAGCCGGTCCCTGCTTTGGGCACCTCCGGTCCGGAGAGTGTAACGCAGGCTACAGTACAGAAGAAAGCCCCTCCGGCATCTTCAGTCACCCTTACACCGGAAGATGACCAAGCCGGTTCTGCTGGTGACCTGTTTTTGGCTAAGCCTACAACTTCATCTTCAGCTTCTGCTTTCCCCGGTACATTCAATCTTCCACCGGAACCGGACGACATTGATTTTGATGACCCTTTGGCCGGTTCTGATGTGTCGTCTGTGCACTCTGACTCTGACGAGGGTGAGATTTCCTCTGATACTCTGGAACACCCTGAGCAAACCGAAGAGATGAACTACAGAGAAACTGTAAGGTCGGTTCGTTCCTTCATGGGGTGGACTCACATACCGGACTTTGAAAGTGACTTGAATGAGCCGGATAAATCCAATAACCCTTGGAAGGGTAAGAATCCTAAAAGGCCTGCCCGTATTTCAGTTGAAATGCCGCCGGATGACTGGCTCTGCCAGAAGTTGGAGCGACTCAATACAGTTGTGGCAGAAGGCTACCCTTCAAGGGCCCAAGACTCGGCCGGACTGAAAAAAGACCAGTTTGTGAAGATCCCCAAGTCACAGGCAAGATGGTATCAGATGTATACCATTAAACAAGATGGCCCCCACAGACCGGGTAGAAAACTCTTCAGTTGGCATAATACAGAAGCGAAACTCAATTCTCAGTTTCCAAGGCTTACTAAGGCTTCGGCCTATCCAGCTGCAGGCCCTCCTTCTAGGCCCATTTCACAGGAATACCTCAGAAGGTGGGAGAAGTGCGCTAGGGAGAACTCATATATCGTTAACAATGCTGCAGGGTTCAACCGGTGCGCTAGTGAGTTGCAAGATAAAATGTCTAGTAATGTTACCATGTTATGTTCCCGCATCAACAAGGGCAAAGCCCCTAAGGAAGTGTCTGGTGCCCTGAACGACCTCAAGGATCTTATGGCCTTTCACCAAAGTGTCTCTGTTGCCATGGGCACGGCTTTGCAACATCTCGCGGACAGTGTGTTTGTGCATCTTGCTAATCTTATCTTGATCCGACGTGATGCTTATCTAGAACATATGAAGCCTGGTGTCAAGCAAGATACATGGTTACATCTTAGAAATGCTCCAATGTTTGGCTATGGCCTCTTTCCCGACGCAGTCATTGCCACTGCTGAACAGGATATCATCAAGCATGAGGCTTCCGGTTCTGCTCTGAGACCCGGTCCGGGTGCTTCACAGCAGTCCGGTTGGAGGACAGCCAACAGATACCGGCCTTATGACAGAAGGGATCAAAGGTCTACCGGTACGGAACAAGAACAACAACCATGGAGGCAATTTAGTAGGCCTAGGAATAGAGGACGTGGCAGAGGAAGGGGTTCTAACCCTCGTTTCTCTCGTTCCAAGGGATATAAAGGTTTTAAATGACAATTACAGCATGTTTCCTCCCATTCAGAAATCAGTAAATGTGGGGAAAACGTCAAAGTTAGTAAAGCAGACTGTACAACCTGTGGTTCAGGACAGTTTAAATGTTCAGACAATAGTCAAAGTTCCTTCTTTAAACACTGTTCCAAAACCTTCAAATCCTCTTGTATCTTGTCATGTTGCAACTCATGCTCAGTATGCAATTTCAAAAGGGCTTCCGCAAAAGAAAGGTATAAGACCCGTGGTGAAAAAGACAGAAATAAAGCTTGTCAAAGGTGCTTCTTTTGTAAATCATTGTCTTTCTGCCAAACCTGTTCCAAATGTCCCCAATGTTGTCAAAGAGTTGGGTGTAGGGGGGAGACTACAGACCTTTTGGCCAAAGTGGCAAGAACTAGGGGCAAATCCCAGGGTAGTCTCCATTTTGAAGGAGGGTTATACCCTACCGTTCAAAATGAGGCCCCCTTTGACACGGTTTCCTCTCATCACAAGTGGTTATGCAAATCCGGTAAGAAGCCGGGCTCTGTCAGAGGCCTTGGTTGCACTAAGAAAAAAGTTGGTAGTCGAAAAGGTGGTTGTACGGACCTCCCTGTCCTTTTACAACCGGTTGTTCTTGGTCCCAAAACCCAACAAAAAGTGGAGACCCATTTTGGACCTCAGCCAGTTAAACCTTTATCTCCAAACAAACACTTTCAAGATGGAAACACCGGAAACCATAAGGGTCTCCTTACAAAAAGGGGAATGGGTCACGTCACTGGATTTCAGCGACGCTTACTTTCATATCCCCATCCATCCCAGATCCAGAAAATACCTCAGGTTCTTTTTGAACAGCAAGGCATATCAGTTCACAGCCCTTCCATTCGGACTAGCCACGGCTCCGTTGGAATTTACCAAGGTGGTAAAGGAGGTGAAATTGTTGGCTCAAACAAAGGGTATAAGAATCCACCAGTACCTAGACGACTGGTTGCTCAGAGCCCCGTGCCCGGAAACCTGCCAACGAAATACCCAGACCCTCTTGGCCCTCTGCCGCGAATTAGGTTGGGTGGTCAACTTGGAGAAGTCAGAACTGGTACCCCAGCAAGTGTTCAATTTCGTAGGCTACCGGTTCGATCTCCTGACGGGACGGGTTCTACCCACGTCAGAGCGCTGGGAGACATTAAAGGCGAAACTTCTCTTTGTAAAGAACAGGGACTCCTGCACGGTCAGGCAGTTTATGTCCCTCATAGGTCTCTTGACAGCCACAGAGAAGCAAGTCTGGCTGGGTCGCCTCCGCATGAGACCAATTCAGTGGCATCTCAAACAGCATTGGCATGTACCGGAGGTCCTGGAAAAAGTGATTCCGGTTCCCCCGTCCCTGCACCCCCATCTGGATTGGTGGTTGGACGAAAAGAATGTACTGCGAGGGCAACCCCTACATGCCCTACGTCACGCTCTACAAGTTTTTACAGACGCCTCAAACGAAGGTTGGGGCGCTCACTTAGGAGAGGCTATAGCGCAAGGCGTTTGGTCAGAACCAGAAAGTCACCTCCATATAAACTTTCTAGAGCTGAAAGCAGTCTTTCTGGCCCTCAAGAGTTTCGAGCATCTCTGCAGGGATCAGGTTGTTCTCATAGCCACAGACAACACAACTGTGGTTGCCTACATCAACAAGCAAGGAGGTATGAGATCAGGCTCTCTCTGTGCCCTCCTGTGGAGACTTCTGGCTTGGTGCCATCCCAGAGGAATAATCCTGAGGGCAAGGCACATTCCGGGTCGCCTGAATGTGATAGCGGACAAACTATCCAGGCACAGTCAGGTGATCCAGACAGAATGGTCCCTGTCCCTACCAGTGTTCAATCGCTTGTTCTCCAACTGGGACCTCCCACAGGTGGACCTCTTTGCAACCCGGTTCAACCACAAACTTCCCCAGTTTGTGTCACCGGTGCCGGATCCGGCAGCCTGGGCTGTGGACGCCCTCAGCATACCATGGGGGAATCTGGATGTTTACGCCTTTCCTCCGGTCTCACTGCTCAATCAGGTGACGTCGAAGGTAATGGATCAGGGATGCTTAAGGATGGTCCTAATTGCCCCAGGTTGGCCCAACATGCCTTGGTTTTGGGATCTGGTCACTCTGTCCGTGCAAATTCCTTTCCAGCTCCCCCTTCGCAAGGATCTCGTGACTCAGCCTCTCAATGGCCTTCTTCACAAGAACCTAGCCAACTTAAATCTACATGCGTGGCTCCTAGAGCCTCCTGCATTCAAGAACAAGGGTTCACTGATGAAGTGGCAGCAAGAATTGAGGCTCCTCAGAGAAGTTCAACCAGAGCCGTTTATAAGTCAAAGTGGGCCATTTTTATCAAATGGTGTGACGCACATAAGGTGGACTTCCGGTCGCCCTCTGTGAACCAGATCGCTGATTTCCTGCTCTATCTATTCAAAGAAAGGAAACTCCAGCCTAGCACCATTGACGGTTACAGAACTGCTATTGCGGACATGGTGGGAAATCAGGAGGTGAACATCAGCAAAGATGAAAACTTAACCCGTTTATTGGACAGTTTTCATAGGGATAAGCCCAAGGGCAGACGAGGGCTGCCTTCTTGGAATCTTTCCCTTGTCCTTCACCAGTTGACTAAACCTCCTTTTGAACCAATGAGGAAGGCTTCCCTTAAGCATCTGACCTTTAAGACAGTTTTTCTTCTAGCTCTAGGTTCAGGCAAGCGTAGAAGTGAAATTCATGCTTGGCTATTCAAGAATATACGGCACCAAGAGAACTGGAGTCAGGTGTCTTTCTATCCGTCTCCCATGTTTCTTTCCAAGAATCAGTTGGCCAAAGAAGGCCCGGCATCTGTGGCTCCAGTAGTGATCCCGGCCTTGGCACCCTCCTTGGACAAAGAGCTTAAGGAGGATAGGTCCTTGTGCCCAGTCAGGGCCCTACGTTACTATCTAGACAGAACCAAGGATCTCCGCAAAGGGAAGGATCTGGTTTTTGTGTCCTTCCGGAAGAGCTTTGAGAAAGATATTGTTCCGGCTACTATCTCCTCTTGGATTAAACAAACAGTGCTCTTGTGCTACCAAGTATCCGATGAGGATTCCCACAAGTTGCTTCAAGTCAAGGCACATGATGTCAGGGCTTTTGCGGCTTCCAAGGCTTTTCAGGGAGGCGTGTCCTTGGAACAAATTCTCTCGGCCTGTCATTGGAAAGCCCACAATACCTTTACTCAGTTCTATCTGAAGGACCTAGCTTGGGCCGACTCGGACCTGTACCATCTGGGGCCCATTGTGGCTGCCCAACAGGTCCAGGCGGACAAATAAAGTCCCTCTTTGGGAATTATTGTGTATAGTGTACATAATTTCATAAATAAGTTTTCCCCTGGATTATCACGAGCCTAAGTGGTTCCAGGGAATTATTAGGTTTTTCAGTTCCTGTTCGTCTTCCTCACTACGTGATGAACTCATCTCTCTCCTTCCCTCTGTACCCTCGGTTGAGTTGGTACAAGGAAATTTCAAAAAAGGGGGGGAGGGGGTGTTTTTTCCTAAGGACTGGTTTATTTAACCATGGCTGGAATCACCCCTTAGTATCTAGAGTTCTCAGGAATTCCCCTTCTTCTGCTACCCTCCTTCCACTGGGTAGTTATTCTGCATCTGTCCACTAGGTAAGATGTATTAACGCAATAAAATGGAAAATTTAATAGTAAATTAAATTTTTATAAGTTAATACCTTACCTAGTGGACAAGGGGATTCCCACCCTACCTGCCCCGCTATTCTAGTATAAGGGGAAATTCATAGGTAGACAACAAAAAGAGGAAGAGCGCATGCGCGAGCATGCGCAGTATACCAGCAGGTTGGCTATACAGCCACCTGGCGAATGAACAGGACACTACCGGTCCCGGCCAGAGCCCAGCTCAGGACGTTTTTTTCTAACGTTTGGCGTGACCGGCAAGGCGCCGGACAAATGCATCTGTCCACTAGGTAAGGTATTAACTTATAAAAATTTAATTTACTATTAAATTTTCCAGTTTGTTTCCAATATTTTAAGTTTTACTTCATTTATATGAGCTGACAAGCAAGATTAAGGTTATAAAATATTGTAACCAAAACATGGCAGTTCTGTTCAACTTAATCGCTGAAAAGTCTGCAAAATGCACAAAAATATAGGATAAAAGCTAATAATTTTTTCAAATTTGTGGATTCTTCCCAATATTTTAAGTTTTCCTTCCATTATATGTGTTGGCGAGCAAAGTGGCGGTTGTAAAATCGGTAGTTCAGTAATGCTCTTGATGCTGAGATACTGTGCCTACCGACCATCCCTAGAATATATGTGGGAAGACATATCAATTAGGGACGGGTCGGTAGTTCTGGTATCTCGGTATCGAGAGCATTTTACTGAAATACCGTGACGAGATTTTACAACCGCCACTTCGCTTGTTAGCACATATAATGGAAGGAAGAGTTAAAATATTAGAAACATACTCAAAATCTGAAGAAATTATAAGCTTTTCTCCCCAATTTTCATGCATTTGCAGACTTTATACAGTACTTATTGATTACGTTGAGCAGAACTGCCATGTTTAGGTTACGACAATTTATAACCTCAATTTCGCTTGTCAGCTCATATAATGGAAGGAAAACTTAAAATATTGGGAACAAACAAGAAATCTGAAGAAATTATAAGTTTTTATCTCGTATTTCGGGCATTTGATCACTCGTGAAGAGGAAACGTCCATGTTTGTTTGGGGTTTACTAAAACGCGGAATCCCGGAATCAGTACGGTTTTGCATTGGCGACCTCCCGATGTACATATTTTTCATACCGACCCATCCCTAATATCAATTGTCAAATTTATTTAGCTTCATTTATATAATTTCCATACAATTTTTGTATATACATGATAAGGTACTTAATACTCTGAAGTTACACCACACCCACCTTGCACATGGACATTTGATGTCATTAAGTAACCTGAATAATATCAAGTGATGCATATCAGCCATTTTTACCCCTTAAGGGCTGTTGGGGTATTGTTTTCACCCATGATGTTCGAATGGGAGGTCGGCAAAAAGTTTGTTCGGCCTGTATCTCAGAAACCGTAAGGTGTAGGAAGTTGATACTTGGTGGGGACATTGGTTAGGGGGTGTAGGTGTGCAACGTCATGTGACCTTGATTTGACCTTTGACCTTGCAGTAGTGACCTTGAGTTTGAAAATCTTGTCCGGGCATTATCTCAGAAACCATAAGGTGTAGGTAGTTGATACTTGGTAGGGACATTGGTTAGGGGGTGTAGGTGTGCAACATCATGGTGTGACCTTGATTTTACCTTTGACCTTGCTGTAGTGACCTTGACCTATAAAATCTTGTCCGGGCTATATCTCAGCAACTGTAAGGTGTAGAAAGTTGATACTTGGTAGGGACATTGGTTCGGGGGTGTAGATGTGCAACGTCATAGTGTGACCTTGATTTGACCTTTGACCCTTGCCGTAGTGACCTTGACCTATAAAATCTTGTCTGGGCTATATTTTGGAAACTGTAAGGTGTAGGAAGCTGATACTTGGTGAGGACATTGGTTGTGGGTAGTAGGTGTGCAACGTCATGGTGTGTCCTTGATTTGACCTTTGTACTTGCCGTAGTGAACTTGACCTATAATACCTGGTCTGGGCTATATCTTGGAAACCGTAAGAGGTGTAGGAAGTTGATACTTGGTAGGGACATTGGTTGAGGGTTTTAGGTGTGCCACGTCATGGTGTAACACTGATTGACCTTTGACCTTGCTGTATTGACCTTTAAAATCTTGTTGCACCTTTAGGTCTGTCTGTTGATGCAGATTAAGCACTGTTAAAGTCATACTAGAATTCATTAAGAATTTCCTTTTGCAAGTTCCCATTGTAACAGATTTAATTTCATCAAGTGAGCCACAGGCTTTTCTCCAATACCACACATAAGCATTCATTGAATGTATTGCCACTTCTGTATGCCTGGGTAATATTCAAAACATCCAAACCATAATTCGGCCATTTTTGGTTTACTGATAAATGCTGTCATTTTATTATTGAATTGTCTTGTTTTAAAACTTCATCTTTATATACGTTTCTTTTCCTTAGATATTATTTTCTCTACTTAAGCATTATTTGGACCTTAATATAACTTACACTGCTCTGAAAGTATCTTGAACTTTGTACTGTTACACTACTTCTATATCTCATGGTGTTGAAAAATATTTCCCTAGGCTGTGGGGTACGGGCATCTCTGATGCTATTTTTAATGTTCTGTGTCGTGGAAAAGTTTCAGAGCTGTATCTCCATAGCTAATCGAGTAATGGCTACTTTGAATTTCAACAATGAGTAAATCACTTATAACTCCAAAACTATTAAATTTAGAGAATTATTGTCAAATATGTTGTTCACTTACTATTTGATGTACTGTGTCATGGGAAATTTTCACAGCTGTATCTCCATAGCTACCTGAGTAATAGCTACTTTGAGGGTTTCCATTGAGTAAACCTTTAACAGCAAAACTGTTGAATTTAGAGGATTTTTGTCAAATATGTTCTTCACCTACTTTTTGTCAGTTTTTGATGTACTGTGAAATGGCAAATTTTGAGAGCTGTAGGTCCATAGCTAACCGAGTAATAGCTACTTTAATGGTTCTCCATTGAGTAAATCACTTATAACAGCAAAACTGTTGAATTTAAAGGATTTTTCTCAGATATGTTGTTTAGCTACTTTTTATGTCAGCTGACTTGTCAGTCAGCTGACATTATGTCATCACTCTGCGGCGTGGGCATACGCGTCCGCGTCCGCGTGAACAACTTCTTCTCCAAAACTACAAGGCCTAGAGACATGCTGTTTTTTTTAAAAGATACCTTATCTATCGAGGATGAAAAATTGTTCAAGGCATGCAAATCTGTCTGTTTGCTAGAGACATTACAAGGGGGGTACCCCCACCAAAAGTGTGAAAATTTCAACTTTTTATCACAATTTTCTCAGTGACTATTGCAGGGAGTTCTCTCATATCTTGCATATATGTACTAGGCCAGAGGTAGATTCTCTTGTGTGAGTATGAAACCTGGATCTGTCTTACTTTTTTTTAAATAAATTTTTTTAATAATTTTTAATGCATTAAAATTCATGAAATCATGCACTAAATCACTTATAACTTCAAAAGTGTTGCATTTACAGCATTTTGTGAAAATATGTTGTTCAGCTACTTTTTTCATAGCTACAATATGGTGAGTAAGTTGGGTGTCTGTCTCAATAGCTAAGTGAGTAATAGCTACTTTTGGGCTTTTCAGTAACTTCCATTATGAGTAAAATCACTTGTAACTTAAAAACTATTGCATTTAGAGAATTTCGTATAAATATGTTATTCAGCTACTTTTGGGCCAGCTATAACATAGTGAAATTTCAGACCTGTAGCTCATGGCATAGCTGAGTAATAGCTACTGTTAGGTTATCACTGTTGAGTAAATCGCTTATAACTTGAAAACTATTGCATTTAGAGAATTTCGTATAAATATGTTATTCAGCTACTTTTGGGTCAGCTATAACATAGTAAAATTTCAGACCTGTAGCTCATGGAATAGCTGAGTAATAGCTACTTTTAGGTTATCACTGTTGAGTAAATCACTTATAACTTGAAAAGTGTTGCATTTAGAGCATTTTGTTAAAATATGTTATTCAGCTACTTTTTTCATAGCTACAATATGGTGAGTAAGTTGGGTGTCTGTCTCAATAGCTAAGTGAGTAATAGCTACTTTTGGGCTTTTCAGTAACTTCCATCATGAGTAAAATCACTTGTAACTTAAAAACTATTGCATTTAGAGAATTTCGTATAAATATGTTATTCAGCTACTTTTGGGCCAGCTATAACATAGTAAAATTTCAGACCTGTAGCTCATGGCATAGCTGAGTAATAGCTACTTTTAGGTTATCACTGTTGAGTAAATCACTTATAACTTGAAAACTATTGCATTTAGAGTATTTTGTTTCAATATGTTATTCACCTATTTTGGGGTCAGCTATAACATAGTGAAGTTTCAGACCTGTGGCTCATTTCATAGCTGAGTAATAGCTACTTTGAAGTTCTCACTGTTGAGTAAATCAGTTATAATTGGAAAACTGTTGCATTTACAGAAATTTGTGCAAATATGTTATTCAGCTACTTTTGGGTCAGCTATAACATAGTGAAATTATAGACCTATAGCTCATGGCACAACTGAGCAATAGCTATTCTCAGGTACTGACTGTTGAGTAAATCAGCTATAACTTGAAAAATATTGCATTTGGAGTATTTTGTTAAAATATATTGTTCACCTACTTTTGGGTCAGCTATAACATAGTGAAATTACAGACCTATAGCTCATGGCATAGCGGAGCAATAGCTATTTTCAGGTTCTCACTATTGAGTAAATCAGTTGTAGCTTGAAAACTATTGTATTTACAGTAGTTTGCTTAAATATGTTGTTCACCTACTTTTGGGTTAGCTATAACATAGTAAAATTTCAGACATGTAGCTCATTGCATAGCTGAGTAATAGTTCCTTTGAGGTTCTCACTGTTGAGTAAATCAGTAAATTTGTTAAATATGTTATTCACAGAATTTTTGGTCAGCTATAACATAGTGAAATTGCAGACCTCTATGTCATGGCATAGCTGAGCAATAGCTACTTTCAGGTTCTCACTGTTGAGTAAATCATTGTATCCATTGGATAGCCGCAGTGTGTAGAGAGAGATTTCACCATTACTGCTCTGATGAAAAAAAATATTATAGCTAGCTTTCTTAAGTTTGCAGTATATATTAATAACCATAAAATGTTGTCTGGGAATATTTTTGGCCTCATTTTGAGAAACAAGATGGCCGCCACAGGTGTTTTTTGTCAGTCATGAAAAGTGCTTATATCTCCCTTATTATTGATCCTAGAGGTTTGGGATGATAAACCAACCTGTAGGAAATCATGGGGTGGGAATCTTTTGGTGTGGTCAGATTTGACCTTCAATGACCCCTCCTTCAAGGTCAAACAAGGATAGCCAAACTTAAAAGTGCTTATAACTCGCTTATTATTGGTCCCAGAGGTTTGGGATGGTAAACAGACAGGAAATCATGGGCTGTGAATCTGTTGATATGGTCCGATTTGACCTTGGAACCCTCCTTCAAGGTCAAATGAGGATAGCGAAAATTGAAAGTGCCTACAACTCGCTTATTATTGGTGACAGAGATTTGGGATGGTAAACCATCCCATAGGAAATCATTGGCTCGGAATCTTTTGGTATGGTCAGATTTGACCTTTGGACCCCTCCTTCAAGGTCAAATGAGGACAGCCAAGCTTAAAAGTGCTTATAACTCATTTATAATTGGTCCTAGAGGTTTGGAATGGTAAACCATAGGAAATCATGGGCTGGGAATGTATTTGTGTGGTTAGATTTGACCTTGGACCCCTTCTTCAAGGTCGAACGAGGATATTGCATTTGTAGTATTTCTTTAAATATGTTTTAACCTATTTTTTACACTTAAACAATTACCTTGTTATTTTCCTTCATAATACCATTTACAGGGCACAACTTTTTTATCCTTTTCTTCTGTCAGCTTCGGAATTTCTTTCGAACTTGCTGTTCAGTTACCATTTACTGTATTTCTGTACAGCCCTTTTCCTGATAATTATTCTGTCCTCTAATCACCTTCACAAATCAAAAACACTCAGTCAGCTGACACAGTGCCCGTTCACGGGCACTCTCCTCTTGTTTATGTACTGTGTAATGGCAAATTTTGAGACCTGTAAGTCCATAACTAACTGAGTAATAGCTACTTTGATGGTTCTCCATTGAGTAAATCACTTATAACAGCAAAACTATTAAATTTACAGGATTTTTGTCAAATATGTTGTTCATGTACTTTTTAATGTTCTGTGTCATGGCAAAGTTTCAGAGCTGTAGGTCCATAGCTAACTGAGTAATAGCTACTTTCATGGTTTTCCATTGAGTAAATCGCTTATCACAGCAAAACTGTTGAATTTAAAGGATTTTTGTCAAATATGTTGTTCACCTACTTTTTGATGTATTGTGTAATGGCAAATTTTGAGACCTGTAGGTCCATAGCAAACTGAGTAATAACTACTTTGATTTTTGCGGAAAATGAAAAAGTCTTAATATCTCGAAAACCGTAAGAGATAGAGCGATTTCGAGAGAATTTTTGACCCACAGGGTGGTACATGACTATACTATGCAAAAGGGAAAAATTTCAATTTTCACCACTTTTGGCGCCTATCTTGGATTTTAGCAGAAAATAAACATTGAAAATATCTTCGAAATGGTAACAGACAAAGCGATTTCGAGCAAATTTTTGACCCACGGGTAGTACAACAGTATTCTGTGCCTAGGGGAAAAATGTCATCTTGGATTTTAGCGGAAAATGAAAAATTGTGAATATCTCGGAAAAGGTATTTCCTCCCCTTTAATGCTCGGCGGGAGATACACACCGCGGCAGTGGTCTTGTTTTTACTGAATTCTCCAGTTAATAAATTTTACAGCTTCATAATTTTTAGTGAATTGTCTTGTTTTAATACTTAATCGTTACTTTCAGTTTCTTTCTCTTAGATTTTATTTTCTCTACTTAAACATTAGTTGGACACTGCTCTGAAAGTATCCCAATCTGTGTACTGTTTCACTACTTCTATATCTCATGATGTTGAAAACTATTTCCCCAGGCTGTGGGGTACAGGCATCTCTGATGATGTTTTTAAAAAGTATATTGAACATTTTCTGAATTTGTACTTATATTGTTAATTTGTCACCAAAGCCATTCTGACCCCAACCAAATCCTCACTATTTCCACTCTTTATCACTCAGAATATCTACAACTAGGCACCATCAGTGTTAATAAATAACCATGTTATTAAATGTAAAAAATTGTCCTTAAAACCTACCAACTAAATGGAACAAAATAGGTATAAAGTATCTTTAATTTTGGGTGGTAAGTTGTTGTTTTGAAGAGTTGATGGTAGTACCATGTTGCTGCCTTGCTGGTCATAGTGCTAAATTTGTCTTGGTGTGACTTGACCTTTGTTCTTCTGAAATTGTGGCAATGTGTGTATTCCAGTGACTGTTGACAAAGGCAGCATGGCAGCTGTCAGTGTGGATAATTGTCGAAACTTAGCCTCAGACTTTTTACTGGGGAAGCAAATTGCTGGGAAGTTTCACAGTTTATTTCAGCTGCAAGAAGAGAAAGCAAAGTAAGTAAATGATGACTGATATTGATTCTGTGGTAAAATATACTTATGTTCTAAAAATCAGTATTTTATTATTCTTTTATACTGTACAGTGTATTCTGTACATTATGAATTTTATCTAGAGTTGGCAACTTGCTAATTCTAATTCAAAAGTCATTCAGGAGTGGTAGGAGCATTGACCATGTATGCTACACAGAAGTAAATTTAAAAACAGGAAATTGGAGATAGCTCTTAACAGGAAAAGAGATTGAAACACACACACATAGCCAACAAAATTGTCTCTATTGAGTTAATATCATTTTGATATAATAGTCCCTCAATATTACCAAAAGGTGCACACTGAAGTATGACAAATATTTTTTTTCTTGAAATTCTCAAGTTCTAACAGCCTTACAGCATTTCTGGTGGTTATTTATTGATCCATGGGCTGGAACTCACATGAATGAATAAAATATGTTAGTTCTTCTGTATACTTCTTACAACTGAAGTTGTTCCTAAAAGATTTTCCCAACTTTCAGTGTTGTTGACCATTCAGTTGTGCCTGTGGACTGGGGTTCTTGCCTGCAGAGGCTGGCCATTTTTGGTTCTAAAATTATTTTAGGTAACTAAATGTGTGTGACCTTCTTTCTGAACAGAAAGCCTGAAAAGAAACCCAAGAAAAGATCGAAGAAAACCAAAGACAAGCAGAACACACAGGTACAGATAGATCAAGTGGTACCACTGGTGGTTTGGTTAATTCAAGTCCCAAAACAGAGGTTATGGTAGTGTAATTGAGAAACTCAGCTGAATATGTTGAGAAACTGAGTAGTAACATGAGTGTTGTACGGTGGATTGTTTTGGACTTTCAACATGTTTTGTTGCTTTTAAACAGACAAAATCCAGCATTGAAGAACTTTGACTTACGTGGACCATAAATTAAAAAAGCAAATGTCTTCCAGAAATATTTTGAGGTATTTACTCCATTTAAAGGCAACATGGGATATAATTAATCAAATTTATAAGTTCTATTATTTTCTTGCAAGTTTTATGTTCAGCATCTCAACTATACTAAGCACAGGTTCTGCTCATTTTCTGTCAATAATTTACAAATTTCATTTTTTATTGGGGCAATAAAAGGGTTGGGTAATGGAGGTTCTAATGAGTTTCTTTAAGACACATTATAGGGTTCTGGTAACTATATAGATTAACTGATTAAGTCATACATTCAGGTTGGCTATAAGCATTTTTACCCCTTAAGGGCTGTCGGGGTATTGTTTTCACCCATGGTGTCCGGATGGGCGGGCCGGCGGTCGGGCGGGCGGCGGAAAAAGTTTGTCCGGGCTGTATCTCAGAAACCGTAAGGTGTAGGAAGTTGATACTTGGTAGGGACATTGGTTAGGGGGTGTAGTTGTGCAACGTCATGGTCTGACCTTGATTTGACCTTGCCGTAGTGACCTTGACCTATAAAATCTTGTCCGGGCTATATCTCAGAAACTGTAAGGTGTAGGAAGTTGATACTTGGTAGGGACATTGGTTAGGGGGTGTAGGTATGCAACGTCATGGTCTGACCTTGATTTGACCTTTGACCTTGCCATAGTGACCTTGACCTATAAAATCTTGTCCAGGCTATATCTCAGAAACCGTGAGGTGTAGGAAGTTGATACTTAGTAGGGACATTGGTTAGGGGGTGTAGGTGTGCAACGTCATGGTGTGACCTTAATTAAGCGTCCCTGAAAAGGGCGCTTATTTGGTTTCGCGTCAGTTTCCTCGCCGCCACCGCATTATGGTCTCCCTTGAATATCTCCCTTATTATTGGAAGCTTTTTAACCATATTTGGCAGTTATATACCTTAGACGTGGGAAAACTTTTCCACATGCTTAAATTTGACCTTTCATCTTTATCAAGGTCACATGATCAAAAAATAGTTTTTTCGGGTACAACCGCCCGTCATCGCAGTTCAGGAAAATCTACTGACCGCAGAGGCTTGTAACTTCATACATGTGTTCATACTATCAAAAACGCGAGCTGATTAGATTTTGGGAGCAATCCAATGAAAATTGACCGATTTATGGGCGATTTTCTCACAGGTACCAATCAGAAAGCTTAAAATTCATGTGAACCCCCCTATTATCTAGTATTGCATTTAGAGCCATAAAATGTATTGGGAGGTAGTAGGAAACCATATGTGGAGAGTCTAGAAAGCAAGTCAAATTTCCCCTCCGACCCCCCTGTAGGGGTCAAACTGGGGTCATAAAATAGCCAATTTTGTCTTTTTCCCTTATATCTCCTTTATTCTTGCTTCTACAGCTTTAGAATGTATTAAGAGGTATTGGGAAACCATATGTGAAGAGTCAAGATAGCAGGTCAGATTTACCCCCAGACCCCCCCCTTATGGGTCAAACTGGGGTCATAAAATAGCCGATTTTGTGTTTTTGCCTTATATCTCCTTTATTCTTGCTTTTAGAATTTTACAATGTATTAAAGATATATTGGGAAACTGTATGTGAAGAGTCTAGATAGCCGGTCAGATTGGGGTCATAAAATAGCCGATTTTGTGTTTTTGCCTTTTATCTCCTTTATTCTTTTTTTTTTTTTTTTTTTTTATTTTCTTTTTGGTGTGTTACAATGCAAATGATACAAAAAGACATACATATCTATTACATTAAAAAATATTCTTCAACAAATATAGTAATTTTTAAACAAAAACATATATGAAACAGATATTGAGAGGAAACGACATGTGTGGATATTATAGATTCCAAATCAGGTGAGTGTACTTTTATATTAGTATTTACTGAAAAGAAAGATATAGTACTATTTACTATATGCGTAATATTTGTTCATTACAATTGTACCATTTCAATAAGACAACTGAACTTTTCTTTAAAAGCAATGTAGTTTTCTTGGTTTTTATGTAAGACTATGTCAATGTTTAACCTATCTTTTAATAGATACATGTATCTATATAAAGTTAACTCCTTTTCATTTTTCTTACATTCCTTTATAAAGTATTTTCCATGAAGGATAATGTAATTTATAGTATAGAAAAGACTTTTATCAATATTTATAACACCCAACAATACCTCTAGAACGGTAAAATTAAAATTAACTGGAAGTTTTTCTTTGAGCCATGCTTCAACTTGAACCCAAAACAGTTTGGAAGATTCACAGTAATAAAAATAGTGTTCCAGATTATCAATATGTTGGCATATTGGGCACTGCGGGGACTGTTTTATTTTCCATACAAAGAGTTTATAGTTGCAGTTGAATATTCTATGGATTATTTTAAACTGAAAACTTATCAGATATGAATCTTTTACAATTTTTGAAGGCAGTGTGTAAATTTGTGTCCAGTTAGCTTTTTCAAGAAAGGGATAGTATTCTACCCATTTATTTTGGCTACTGGGATTCAAGTAGCATTTACTAATATAGTAATTGTAGACATGTCGACTCTTTATTTTACTTAGATCTTTCAAACATTGTTTGGGTAAATCATAGGAACATGGCTCTATCTTGGGCAGACTATTTAATTTAGTTTGTATTACACTGGTAATCTTATTATATTTCATGGCATCAATACTAATATTATACTTATCTTGGAATTCACATCTTTGATAAAGTATTCCATTGTCTTTAACAAAATGTTTAACCAGATTAAGTCCTCTATTGTCTAACTCTTTATATTCATTATATATCCATTTTCCTCCAATATGGAACAAATCATTTTGAAAAAGGTGTTCTTGCAATAATTCACACAGTCTTGCAGGCTCAAAACTTATAAGGTCGTACCAATTATGAAGCAAGTCTTAATAGTAGTCGGTGTCTGGTTTTTTTTTTTATCACAGAATATGACCTTTTTATGTCAGCTGACTTGTCAGTCAGCTGACATTATGTCGTCACTCTGCGGCGTGGGCGTACGCGTCCGCGTGAACAACTTCTCCTCCAAAACTACAAGGCCTAGAGACGTGCTGTTTTTATGTCAGCTGACTTGTCAGTCAGCTGACATTATGTCGTCACTCTGCGGCGTGGGCGTACGCGTCCGCGTACGCGTCCGCGTACGCGTCCGCGTGAACAACTTCTCCTCCAAAACTACAAGGCCTAGAGACGTGCTGTTTTTTTTAAAAGATACCTTATCTATCGAGGATGAAAAATTGTTCAAGGCATGCAAATCTGTCTGTTCGTCTGTTTGCTAGAGACATTACAAGGGGGGTACCCCCACCAAAAGTGTGAAAATTTCAACACTTAATCACAATTTTCTCAGTGACTATTGCAGGGATTTCTCTCATATCTTGCATATATGTACAAGGCCAGAGGTAGATTCTCTTGTGTGAGTATGAGACCTGGATCTGTCTTACTTTTTTTTTAATAAATTTTTTTAATAATTTTTAATGCATTAAAATTCATGAAATCATGCACAAAATCATGTATAACTTGAAAAGTGTTGCATTTAGAGCATTTTGTTAAAATATGTTATTCAGCTACTTTTTTCATAGCTACAATATGGTGAGTAAGTTGGGTGCCTGTCTCAATAGCTAAGTGAGTAATAGCTACTTTTGGGCTTTTCAGTAACTTCCATTATGAGTAAAATCACTTGTAACTTAAAAACTATTGCATTTAGAGAATTTCGTATAAATATGTTATTCAGCTACTTTTGGGTCAGCTATAACATAGTAAAATTTTAGACCTGTAGCTCATGGCATAGCTGAGTAATAGCTACTTTTAGGTTATCACTGTTGAGTAAATCACTTATAACTTCAAAACTATTGCATTTAGAGAATTTCGTATAAATATGTTATTCAGCTACTTTTGGGTCAGCTATAACATAGTAAAATTTCAGACCTGTAGCTCATGGCATAGCTGAGTAATAGCTACTTTTAGGTTATCACTGTTGAGTAAATCGCTTATAACTTGGAAACTATTGCATTTACAGTATTTTGTTTCAATATGTTATTCACCTATTTTGGGATCAGCTATAACATAGTGAAGTTTCAGATCTGTGGCTCATTGCATAGCTGAGTAATAGCTACTTTGAAGTTCTCACTATTGAGTAAATCAGTTGTAATTGGAAAACTATTGCATTTAGAGAATTTCGTATAAATATGTTATTCAGCTACTTTTGGGTCAGCTATAACATAGTAAAATTTCAGACCTGTAGCTCATGGCATAGCTGAGTAATAGCTACTTTTAGGTCATCACTATTGAGTAAATCAGTTGTAACTTGAAAACTATTGCATTTACAGTATTTTGCTTAAATATGTTGTTCACCTACTTTTGGGTCAGCTATAACATAGTAAAATTTCAGACCTGTAGCTCATTGCATAGCTGAGTAATAACTACTTTGAGGTTCTCACTATTGAGTAAATCAGTTGTAATTGCAAAACTATTGCATTTAGAGAATTTAGTATAAATATGTTATTCAGCTACTTTTGGGTCAGCTATAACATAGTAAAATTTCAGACCTGTAGCTCATGGCATAGCTGAGTAATAGCTACTTTTAGGTCATCACTATTGAGTAAATCAGTTGGAACTTGAAAACTATTGCATGTACAGTATTTTGCTTAAATATGTTGTTCACCTACTTTTGGGTCAGCTATAACATAGTAAAATTTCAGACCTGTAGCTCATGGCATAGCTGAGTAATAGCTACTTTGAGGTTATCACTGTTGAGTAAATCGCTTATAACTTGGAAATTATTGCATTTAGAGTATTTTGTTTCAATATGTTATTCACCTATTTTGGGGTCACATTTCTACAGTCCACATTTCTTTCCGGATTTCTTTCATATTTGGCAGGTGACTTGATATGGTAGAGGACTCGCCACCCTATCTTTTTGGTAGGCTTTATGTCTAAATTAGGCCTGTGGTAGACAAAAATGTCTAAAATGTGGAATATTGCTTGTTAGCGACCTACAGTCCACATTTCTTTCCAGATTTCTTTCATATTTGGCAGGTGGCTTGGTATGCTAGAGGACTCGCCACCCTATCTTTTTGGTAGGCTTTATGTCTAAATTAGGCCTGTGGTAGACAAAAATGTCTAAAATGCATTAAAAGTCATGAAATCATGCACTAAATCACTTATAACTTGAAAAGTGTTGCATTTAGAGCATTTTGTTAAAATATGTTATTCAGATACTTTTTTCATAGCTACAACATGGTGAGTAACTTGGGTGTCTGTCTCAATAGCTAAGTGAGTAATAGCTACTTTTGGGCTTTTCAGTAACTTCCATCATGAGTAAAATCAATTGTAACTTGAAAACTATTGCATTTACAGAATTTTGTATAAATATGTTATTCAGCTACTTTTATGTCAGCTATAACATAGTAAAATTTCAGACCTGTAGCTCATGGCATAGCTGAGTAATAGCTACTTTTAGGTTATCACTGTTGAGTAAATTACTTATAACTTCAAAAGTATTACATTTAGAGTATTTTGTTTCAATATGTTATTGACCTATTTCGGAGTCAGCTATAACATAGTGAAGTTCCAGACCTGTGACTCATTGCATAGCTGAGTAATAGCTACTTTGAAGTTCTCAATGTTGAGTAAATCACTTATAATTTGAAAACTATTGCATTTAGAGAATTTAGTATAAATATGTTATTCGGCTACTTTTGGGTCAGCTATAACATAGTAAAATTTCAGACCTGTAGCTCATGGCATAGCTGAGTAATAGCTACTTTTAGGTTATCACTGTTGAGTAAATCACTTATAACTTGGAAACTATTGCATTTAGAGTATTTTGTTTCAATATGTTATTCACCTATTTTGGGGTCAGCTATAACATAGTGAAGTTCCAGACCTGTGGCTCATTGCATAGCTGAGTAATAGCTACTTTTAGGTTATCACTGTTGAGTAAATCGCTTATAACTTGGAAATTATTGCATTTAGAGTATTTTGTTTCAATATGTTATTCACCTATTTTGGGGTCAGCTATAACATAGTGAAGTTCCAGACCTGTGACTCATTGCATAGCTGAGTAATAGCTACTTTGAAGTTCTCAATGTTGAGTAAATCACTTATAATTTGAAAACTATTGCATTTAGAGAATTTAGTATAAATATGTTATTCAGCTACTTTTGGGTCAGCTATAACATAGTAAAATTTCAGACCTGTAGCTCATGGCATAGCTGAGTAATAGCTACTTTTAGGTTATCACTGTTGAGTAAATCACTTATAACTTGGAAACTATTGCATTTAGAGTATTTTGTTTCAATATGTTATTCACCTATTTTGGGGTCAGCTATAACATAGTGAAGTTCCAGACCTGTGGCTCATTGCATAGCTGAGTAATAGCTACTTTGAAGTTCTCACTGTTGAGTAAATCAGTTGTAATTGGAAAACTATTGCCTTTACAGAAATTTGTGCAAATATGTTATTCAGCTACTTTTGGGTCAGCTATAACATAGTGAAATTACAGACCTGTAGCTCATGGCACAACTGAGCAATAGCTATTCTCAGGCACTGACTGTTGAGTAAATCGGCTATAACTTGAAAAATATTGCATTTGGAGTATTTTGTTAAAATATATTGTTCACCTACTTTTGGGTTAGCTATAACATAGTGAAATTACAGACCTATAGCTCATGGCATAGCGGAGCAATAGCTATTTTCAGGTTCTCACTATTGAGTAAATCAGTTGTAACTTGAAAACTATTGCATTTACAGTATTTTGCTTAAATATGTTGTTCACCTACTTTTAGGTCAGCTATAACAGAGCAAAAATTCAGACTTGTAGCTCATTGCATAGCTGAGTAATAGTTACTTTGAGGTTCTCACTCTTGAGTAAATCAGTTGTAACTTGAAAACTATTACATTTAGAGTATTTTGTTAAATATGTTATTCACAGACGTTTTGGTCAGCTATAACATAGTGAAATTGCAGACCTCTATGTCATGGCATAGCTGAGCAATAGCTTCTTTCAGGTTCTCACTGTTGAGTAAATCATTGTATCCAACCTGTAGGAAATCATGGGCTGGGAATCTGTTAATATGGTCCGATTTGACCTTGGAACCCTCCTTCAAGGTCAAATGAGGATAGTCAAACATAAAAGTGCTTATAACTCGCTTATTATTGGTCCTAGAGGTTTGGAATGAAAACCAACCTATAGAAAATCATGAGCTGGGAATTTTTTGGTGTGGTCGGATTTCACCTTGGACCCCTCCTTCAAGGTCAAATGAGGATAGCCAAACTTAAAAGTGCTTATAACTCACTTATTATTGGTCCTAGAGGTTTGGAATGGAAAACCAACCTATAGAAAATCATGGGCTGGGAATCTTTTGGTGTGGTCGGATTTCACCTTAGACCCCTCCTTCCAAGTCAAACGAAGATAGCCAAACTTAAAGTGCTTATAACTCGCCTATTATTGGTCTTGGAGGTTTGGGATGGTAAACCAACATATAGGAAATCATGGGCTGGGATTCTTTTGGTGTGGTCAGATTTGACCTGGGACCCCTCCTTCAAGGTCAATTGAGGATAGCCAAACTTACAATTGCTTAGAACTCGCTTATTATTGGTCCTACAGGTTTGGGATGGTAAACAAGCTACAGGAAATCATGGGCTGGGAATTTTTTTGTGTGGTCGGATTTGACCTTGGACCCCTCCGTCAAGGTCAAACAAGGATAGCCAAACTTAAAAAGTGCCTATGACTCACTTATTATTGGTCCGAGAGGTTTGGGATGGTAAACCATCCTAAATTCTTTGGCTGGGAATCTTTTGGTATGGTCAGATTTGACCTTTGGACCCCTTCTTCATGGTCGAACGAGGATATTGCATTTATAGTATTTCTCTAAATATTTTTAACCTACTTTTTACACTTAAACAATTACCTTGTTACTTTATTTCATAATACCATTTGCAGGGCACAACTTTTTTGTCCTTTTCTTCTGTCAGCTTCGGAATATCTTTCGAACATGCTGTTCGGTTACCATTTACTGTATTTCTGTACAGCCCTTTCCCTGATAATTATGCTTTCCTCTCATTATCACCATCACAAATCAAAAACATTCAGTCAGCTGACACAGTGCCCGTTCACGGGCACTCTCCTCTTGTTTTTAAAAGATACCTTATCTATCGAGGATGAAAAATTGTTCAAGGCATGCAAATCTGTCTGTTCGTCTGTTTGCTAGAGACATTACAAGGTGGGTACCCCACCAAAAGTGTGAAAATTTCAACACTTAATCACAATTTTCTCAGTGACTATTGCAGGGATTTCTCTCATATCTTGCATATATGTACTAGGCCAGAGGTAGATTCTCTTGTGTGAGTATGAGACCTGGATCTGTCTTACTTTTTTTTTAATAAATTTTTTTAATAATTTTTAATGCATTAAAATTCATGAAATCATGCACAAAATCATTTATAACTTGAAAAGTGTTGCATTTAGAGCATTTTGTTAAAATATGTTATTCAGCTACTTTTTTCATAGCTACAATATGGTGAGTAAGTTGGGTGCCTGTCTCAATAGCTAAGTGAGTAATAGCTACTTTTGGGCTTTTCAGTAACTTCCATCATGAGTAAAATCACTTGTAACTTAAAAACTATTGCATTTAGAGAAATTCGTATAAATATGTTATTCAGCTACTTTTGGGTCAGCTATAACATAGTAAAATTTTAGACCTGTAGCTCATGGCATAGCTGAGTAATAGCTACTTTTAGGTTATCACTGTTGAGTAAATTGCTTATAACTTCAAAACTATTGCATTTAGAGAATTTCGTATAAATATGTTATTCAGCTACTTTTGGGTCAGCTATAACATAGTAAAATTTCAGACCTGTAGCTCATGGCATAGCTGAGTAATAGCTACTTTTAGGTTATCACTGTTGAGTAAATCGCTTATAACTTGGAAACTATTGCATTTACAGTATTTTGTTTCAATATGTTATTCACCTATTTTGGGATCAGCTATAACATAGTGAAGTTTCAGATCTGTGGCTCATTGCATAGCTGAGTAATAGCTACTTTGAAGTTCTCACTATTGAGTAAATCACTTGTAACTTAAAACCTATTGCATTTAGAGAATTTCGTATAAATATGTTATTCAGCTACTTTTGGGCCAGCTATAACATAGTGAAATTTCAGATCTGTAGGTCATGGCATAGCTGAGTAATAGCTACTTTAAAGTTCTCACTATTGAGTAAATCAGTTGTAATTGGAAAACTATTGCATTTAGAGAATTTCGTATAAATATGTTATTCAGCTACTTTTGGGTCAGCTATAACATAGTAAAATTTCAGACCTGTAGCTCATGGCATAGCTGAGTAATAGCTACTTTTAGGTCATCACTATTGAGTAAATCAGTTGTAACTTCAAAACTATTGCATTTACTGTATTTTGCTTAAATATGTTGTTCACCTACTTTTGGGTCAGCTATAACATAGTGAAATTTCAGACCTGTAGCTTGTTGCATAGCTGAGTAATAGCTATTTTATTACGCTACAATAGCTTACCATGTGGGACTTAATGCTGATCTCGGGTTGCCACACCCGGGGCCAACGTCTTAGAAAAAAAGATCGTTCTTGTTAGCCACCGGATATACTGGTAGTTGTCGTCACGTGATAACTTCTGACCAATCGTCCTACTTTCTCGTTGGCCACGATTGACTGGTAGCAGTTTGTAAATATACAGACATTTTCATTTATTTCTCAGACTTTACTTATTGTTGGAGGCTAATATTTGCATATTTCTTGTAATATATATTATAGATCATTCTGTTAAAGTTTCATTTTCACAGGATAAGTATTTTTATTGCTGTCGCGTGTTTTGAGTTTTCCTCGGTTCAGGCTAATACATTCTACGTCTTTTATTGCGTACAAAATGTCTACACATCAAGCAAATAAAGACAAACCGAGAGCGCAGAAATGCCGCCATTTCTGCTTTAATTTTGATACACATAATTTCTGCCCTACCTGTAGGGAGGCTGGCAAGGGAGATGACCCCTGTGTCACCTTTGAAACCCCTTGCGAAATTTGCACGTCTTTTACAGATGAGCAACTACAAAAAATCCAAAACCGGAAACGGTATTTGAAAAAGCAGAAAGCGACAACTAGTTCCAAAGATGAACTAGATCTTTTGGGTGAAGGCGACGGGGACTCTTTCACTGGGTCCAATGCAGACCTCGAGTGTGCTGCTGATAGCCTCTTTACCTCACCCCCCCGTCCACAACCTCTTGCCTTCAGTTCCCTGTCTTTGAAAACGCCAGCAAAAACCGTCCCACCCACCCCTGGTACAGCTTTGCAAAATAAAATCCAGAAAAATTTAGAGAAATCACTCGGTGATTCCTTAAATATACACTTACAGCAGCAAATGGGTTCCTTCCAGGCATCCATGTTGGAAGCTTTTCAGTCACTCCGAGAGGAGTTGGCTGTAAAACAGAAAGTCGAGACACAGTCCTCGACTCTTGCTTCAAAACCTGGCTTGTCCAGTACTTCTGCTGCCCCTCTGGATTTGCCCCATCCGAGATCTGGTACTAACGTTCCAAGCGAGGATATGGATGTGGACTACGGTCCAACTCTTCCTCCTCGTCTAGTATCTACTCAACCTTCCTCGGATCAGTACGTTGCCCCCTCTGAAGGTCATCCCGAAGAGGTTTCGTACTCTCACAAAAAGCAAAGCCATAAGCAGCCAGTTGACCCGAGCTCTGCCTCGGACCAACTAAATGAAGATTCCGATGAACCTCGGATCCCTTCTTCTAGATCCAAAAAGCACTCTGACAAGAGCAAACATAAATCAAGATCTAGATATGTGTCATTTTCCTCAGAGGAGGATCACTCCCCTGTAGCCAGACACAGGTCTTCTAAGCCCTCTAGGGCTCAGCCCTCAGGAGTAGCTTCTGACCAAGACCTCCCACAACATGATCCAGACCCCCCTTATTATAGAGCAGTAGCTTTGTCTGACATGCCCTCCCAATACTCTGAGGAAGTGGATGCCTTCAGGCGTATTTTGTCTCTCCCTGACCCCAGGGAATCTATGCCCAGGTCTTCCACCTCAGTGTTGGGTCTGGATGATGAAAAAGGCCGTCAAGAGCTCAGACCTAGAGGTCCCTCCTCTATTCTTCCACTTAGCTCAGTTATCAAGGACGCCTTTGATAAATTCCAACATGACTTTAAGGCTGCCAACTTATCTGAGGGAAAATATGTCAAGCCTCCTCCCTCAACTTCCAAGTGGTACAAGGTGGGACAACCAACTTTTCAGGACAAAATTCAGGAGTTGAATACAGACTTTGCTAAGATCTGTATTACTCCTAGACCTTCTGGGCCCCCAGTAGCCAGAGTTCCCCTGCCAGTTCTCAAGGAGCTAGAACTTCAGGCTAGACAAAACATCTCTACCCTCAACTTCACCGCTGCATTTGCCAAAACCTCATCTTCTTGCAATGCTTCATTGGAAAAATGCCAACATAGCATTAAGTCTACCGTCAAGAAGATTAAATCTCAGATTCAGAAAGGTGCCAATCCTGAGAAAGCGGCAAAGCGCGGATATGAGGAAGTAGCTGACTACTTAGATTTTTGGAACAAGACAGTACTTGTTCAACACAGGGCCCTCACTTGTCTCAGCAAATCTCTAGCCCATATTTTGCAGAGGGAATTATACTCTATGGCTAATACCGGCTTACTCAGGCGAGAAGCCGAGATGACTCTATTACATCCTCAATTAGGAGAAACGAGACGTCAAGAACTCAGGAACTCGTCCTTTTGGGACTCTTCCTTGTTCGAGTCTCAATTAGTGAAGGAAGGTGAGGACTTCCTTCTCAAAAAAGGCACCTCAAAAGATTCTCAGGGTTTTGCACCCTACCAGAATAAGCCCTTTCGTGGTCCCCACAGGAAAAGAGGCTCCTACAGGAAACGCCCCTATGGGGGCAATACCTCTCAAAGCAGTAACCAGTCCTTTCCTTCGGGAAGAGGAAAATCCAACTTCAGAGGCTCCAGGGGTCGTTTTCGACCCCACAATAGAGGAAGGGGGCGTGGAAACCCCCCTCCCCAATGACTCCTCCAAAGCCTCACTCAGTCCACCAGTAGGAGGTCGCCTCCGTTCTTTCAGGAGAGACTGGCTCACAAACAAATGTTCTCAAAACGTGTTAAACATTATCACCAATGGCTACGTTCTGCCATTCCGTTCAAAGCCAAACTTGATCAGATTTCCTCTGATTCTGTCAGAGTACAAGGCCCAACCAAAAGACCAAGCCTTGGCTACTTGTATCCAGTCTCTCCTGTCAAAGAACGCTATCGAAAGGGTAGACAATGTAAAATCTCTCGGGTTTTACAGTCGCCTGTTCCTAGTACCCAAGCCTCACCAAAGGTGGAGGCCAGTCATAGACTTAAGCAGGCTCAATACTTTTCTACACGTAGAAAAGTTCAAAATGGAAACTCCAGAGTCCATCAGGACCTCCCTGATTCCAGGGGAGTGGGTATCGTCGATAGATCTGTCGGACGCCTACCTGCATATCCCCATCCACCCAAGCTCAAGGAAATACCTAAGGTTTTGCTACAAGGCTCAGGTGTTCCAATTCACCTCCCTCCCGTTCGGACTAGCTACAGCCCCCCAGGTCTTTACTATGATCGTAAAGGAAGTGAAACTAATGGCCCTCTCAAGAGGACTCAGAATTCACCAATACCTGGACGACTGGCTGATCAGGTCCCAGTCTCAGGAGGAAGCACAAGTGAACACTCAGGCAGTAGTAGACCTGACTCAGTCCTTGGGATGGATAATAAATCAGGAAAAATCAGAACTGAAACCTACACAGGTGTTTTCGTTCGTGGGCTACGAATACCACCTCGATTCAGCCCTTGTAAAACCCACTCAAGAGAGATGGCTCAAACTTCAGGATTTGATCCTACGACTCAAGTCAAAACGTGTTTTGACTGCAAGATGTTTGATGTCTCTAATTGGGTTGCTAGCCTCAACGGAGAAAATGGTCCCGGAGGGACGCCTTCACATGAGGCCCTTTCAGTTTCATCTCAAGGAGCACTGGAGATATCCTCAGTCGCTGGACAACCTCCTTCCCTGGACAGAAGCCATTGCAGCCCACCTAGATTGGTGGCAAAATCCCTCCAAGGTGATGAAAGGTGCAGACCTTCATCCCAAAGACCACAGTATCCAACTCTTTACCGACGCCTCAAACGAAGGTTGGGGCGCTCACTTAGACCAAAACTTTACCAAGGGTCTGTGGTCAGATCGGGAAAAAAGGCTTCACATAAATGTCCTAGAATTGAAGGCGGTCTCCCTGGCCCTTCGAGACTTCAAGGACCAGTGCCAGAATCAAACAGTGTTGATCGCGACGGACAACTCAACAGTGGTAGCCTACATCAACAAACAAGGAGGAACACACTCGGCAGAGATGTGTGCTCTCCTGTGGAAGATCATGACCTGGTGCCATCACTATCACATAACATTGAAAGCCAGGCACATTCCAGGGTGCCTGAATGTGATGGCCGACCTGCTATCCAGGTCCAACCAAGTGCAGTCAACCGAATGGTCTCTGCACCCACAGGTCTTCAAACAGATCTGCCAGAAGTGGTTCACCCCTCATGTAGACTTGTTTGCCACTCACCTGAACCACAAACTCCCTCTATACGTGTCTCCTATCCCAGACCCAAAGGCCTGGGACATAGATGCTCTGAACATAAACTGGACCAACCTCACAGCATATGCGTACCCTCCTACGGCTCTCCTTCACAAGGTGATCCAAAAGATCAGGCAATGCCTGATCATCGTAATAGCCCCAGGCTGGCCAGGGATGCCCTGGTTTTGGGACCTAGTGCAGCTCTCAACAGAGATCCCACTGCAACTCCCAGTGTCAACAACCCTACTCAAACAGTCCCACAAGCTGGTGTTCCACAACAACCCCCAGCACCTGAACCTCCACGCCTGGTGTCTAGGAGCGGACAACTCCAAGAACAAGGCTTCTCTGTGGAGGTGGCAGAGAGAATTGCTGCCCCTCAGCGGTCATCAACAAGGACCATCTACAAGTCAAAGTGGGCCCTTTTTGAAAAATGGTGCAGAGAAAATTCGGTGGATTTCTCCACTCCATCTGTGAAACAAATCTCAGATTTCTTCATGTACCTGTACCAAGACCTAAACAGGCGCCCCTCGACCATTGATGGTTACAGGACTGCAATCGTTGACACTTTGGGCCCAACGGCCCAACATATTGCACACAATGCAGACCTTCATAGGTTACTCTCCAGTTTTCACAGGGATCGTCCTAAAAGTTCCAGAAACTTACCCAAGTGGAACCTTTCTGTTGTCCTTAACGAGCTCACCAAAGCACCTTTTGAGCCCATGTAAGACTCAGACCTCAAACATCTCACTTTAAAAACTGCTTTCTTGCTAGCCTTGGCCTCCGGCAAGCGCCGCAGCGAAATCCATGCCTGGGTCGCTAACAAAGTAGCTAATTTAGGCCAATGGGAAAAGGTTGCCTTGTTCCCTTCTTCTGATTTCATAGCCAAAAACCAACTAGCAAGAGAAGGTTCTCAAAGTGTGTCTCCGGTGACTATCCCTGCTCTGACTACCATTGTGGATAGACAGTTTAAAGAAGACAGGACCCTGTGTCCCGTACGGGCCCTGAGGTTTTATTTGGATCGAACTAAAGACCTGAGAGGGTCTCGTTCTCTCCTTTTCATCTCCTTTAAGAAAGGACATACCTCAGACATCAGACCCGCTACACTCTCTTCATGGTTGAAACAAACCATTTTACTTTGTTACAAACAAGCAGATCAACAAGCCTTGGACTTGGTCCAAGTCAAAGCGCATGACATCCGGGCCTTCGCGGCCTCTAAGGCCTTTTACGGTGGGGTATCGGTGGACCAAATCATGCAAGCCTGTCACTGGAAAGCTCACAACACATTTACAAATTTTTACCTAAAAGACCTTACTTGGTCGGACACCGACAACAATTTGTACCTGGGACCCGTAGTGGCTGCACAACAAGTCCTAGATCCTTCCCCTCAGACCAGTTGTCCTCGGAAAGAAAAAAGGGGGGGGGGGGCACATCCGCTACAACCAAGTCTTCAGGAGTCTTTCCCAGGATCTAGGTATTCCTCTACCTTCAAGATGTTACGGGTAAGGTCATTTTATCCTTTAATTATCAAGTATTTTCTATTAAGGACTTATTTAGTTGTCATTAATCTCATATTCAGGTTGTAAAAATTTTATGAGATTCCCAACCTCTGGGTTGGTCAGTCACACGTGAAGGGCCCCTTTTGGACCCTTAGACCTCGGAGTGAGCACTGCTGCACTCCCGTCCTTCAATAAAACATCTAGACAGTTTTTAGCACTGTCTCTCATTTACTTAGGTTTTTGGCTCGTTACAGGCCCGGCCTTCGGGATCGGGGCACTGTAAATGGGACTCAGACTGGTATTTCTGGCACTATTCTATACATATTAACTCAAAATCTTAGAAAAAATGACATTCCTTCCAGTCTCAGCTGTAATCCCGCCACCGGGCGGTTGAATTCAGCATTAAGTCCCACATGGTAAGCTATTGTAGCGTAATAAAATTGAAAATTTTAATTACTTAAATGTAGCTTTTATAAGCTACAAGCTTACCATGTGGGACTTAGAAGAGTCCCACCCTGCCTCCCCGCTGTTTACAGCTGAGGGGTAGGTTTAAAAAATTTCAACGAGAAAGTAGGACGATTGGTCAGAAGTTATCACGTGACGACAACTACCAGTATATCCGGTGGCTAACAAGAACGATCTTTTTTTCTAAGACGTTGGCCCCGGGTGTGGCAACCCGAGATCAGCATTAAGTCCCACATGGTAAGCTTGTAGCTTATAAAAGCTACATTTAAGTAATTAAAATTTTCAACTTTGAGGTTCTCACTATTGAGTAAATCAGTTGTAATTGCAAAACTATTGCATTTAGAGAATTTAGTATAAATATGTTATTCAGCTACTTTTGGGTCAGCTATAACATAGTAAAATTTCAGACCTGTAGCTCATGGCATAGCTGAGTAATAGCTACTTTTAGGTCATCACTATTGAGTAAATCAGTTGTAACTTGAAAACTATTGCATGTACAGTATTTTGCTTAAATATGTTGTTCACCTACTTTTGGGTCAGCTATAACATAGTGAAATTACAGACCTGTAGCTCATGGCACAACTGAGCAGTAGCTATTCTCAGGCACTGACTGTTGAGTAAATCGGCTATAACTTGAAAAATATTGCATTTGGAGTATTTTGTTAAAATATATTGTTCACCTACTTTTGGGTCAGCTATAACATAGTGAAATTACAGACCTATAGCTCATGGCATAGCGGAGCAATAGCTATTTTCAGGTTCTCACTATTGAGTAAATCAGTTGTAACTTGAAAACTATTGCATTTACAGTATTTTGCTTAAATATGTTGTTCACCTACTTTTAGGTCAGCTATAACAGAGCAAAAATTCAGACATGTAGCTCATTGCATAGCTGAGTAATAGTTACTTTGAGGTTCTCACTCTTGAGTAAATAAGTTGTAACTTGAAAACTATTACATTTAGAGTATTTTGTTAAATATGTTATTCACAGACGTTTTGGTCAGCTATAACATAGTGAAATTGCAGACCTCTATGTCATGGCATAGCTGAGCAATAGCTTCTTTCAGGTTCTCACTGTTGAGTAAATCATTGTATCCAACCTGTAGGAAATCATGGGCTGGGAATCTGTTAATATGGTCCGATTTGACCTTGGAACCCTCCTTCAAGGTCAAATGAGGATAGCCAAACATAAAAGTGCTTATAACTCGCTTATTATTGGTCCTAGAGGTTTGGAATGAAAACCAACCTATAGAAAATCATGAGCTGGGAATTTTTTGGTGTGGTCGGATTTCACCTTGGACCCCTCCTTCAAGGTCAAATGAGGATAGCCAAACATAAAAGTGCTTATAACTCGCTTATTATTGGTCCTAGAGGTTTGGAATGAAAACCAACCTATAGAAAATCATGAGCTGGGAATTTTTTGGTGTGGTCGGATTTCACCTTGGACCCCTCCTTCAAGGTCAAATGAGGATAGCCAAACTTAAAAGTGCTTATAACTCGCTTATTATTGGTCCTAGAGGTTTGGAATGAAAAACCAACCTATAGAAAATCATGGGCTGGGAATCTTTTGGTGTGGTCGGATTTCACCTTAGACCCCTCCTTCCAGGTCAAACGAAGATAGCCAAACTTAAAGTGCTTATAACTCGCGTATTATTGGTCTTGGAGGTTTGGGATGGTAAACCAACATATAGGAAATCATGGGCTGGGATTCTTTTGGTGTGGTCAGATTTGACCTGGGACCCCCCCTTCAAGGTCAATTGAGGATAGCCAAACTTACAATTGCTTATAACTCGCTTATTATTGGTCCTACAGGTTTGGGATGGTAAACAAGCTACAGGAAATCATGGGCTGGGAATTTTTTTGTGTGGTCGGATTTGACCTTAGACCCCTCCGTCAAGGTCAAACAAGGATAGCCAAACTTAAAAAGTGCCTATGACTCACTTATTATTGGTCCGAGAGGTTTGGGATGGTAAACCATCCTAAATTCTTTGGCTGGGAATCTTTTGGTATGGTCAGATTTGACCTTTGGATCCCTTCTTCATGGTCGAACGAGGATATTGCATTTATAGTATTTCTTTAAATATTTTTAACCTAGTTTTTACACTTAAACAATTACCTTGTTACTTTATTTCATAATACCATTTGCAGGGCACAACTTTTTTGTCCTTTTCTTCTGTCAGCTTCGGAATATCTTTCGAACATGCTGTTCAGTTACCATTTACTGTATTTCTGTACAGCCCTTTCCCTGATAATTATGCTTTCCTCTCATTATCACCATCACAAATCAAAAACATTCAGTCAGCTGACACAGTGCCCGTTCACGGGCACTCTCCTCTTGTTTTAAAAATGTAGTGGGGCTCTATATTTAAAAGAAACCATGATAGCTGTTTCCATTTAGCATTAATAGGATTTGTAAGTCTCTTAACCCACATAATTTGAGATGTCTGGACAATTGTCTTAATACAAGGCATTTTTAGGCCACCACGGCTTATAGGTTGTATTAATGTATTTTTGGCAATTAATGCCTTTTGGTGGTTCCATACAAATTCGGTAACAAGACTCTCTATATCTGAAATTAGCTTTTCACTTGGTGAGAGACATGAGACCAGTGTCAGTATATGAGGGACTATTAATGATTTTATAATTGTTATTTTACCCTTCAATGTTAGGGCCCTCCCCTTCCATGTAGTTATTATACTTTTAATTTTGTCAAGTCTGTCTTTAATGTTAAGTAACTTAGCTTCTTCAAAGTCCGTGGAAAAATAAGTACCCAAGGTTTTGAAAGGTGGTTTAGACCAACTTATTCCTAATTTTTTTTGTAGAAGTGACCCATCATTATAGATAATAATTGCTTCAGTCTTATCTCCTTTATTCTTGCTTTTACAGCTTTAGAATGTATTAAGAGGTATTGGGAAACCTTATGTGAAGAGTCTAGATAGCTGGTCAGATTTATTTTACCCTTCAATGTTAGGGCCCTCCCCTTCCATGTAGTTATTATACTTTTAATTTTGTCAAGTCTGTCTTTAATGTTAAGTAACTTAGCTTCTTCAAAGTCCGTGGAAAAATAAGTACCCAAGGTTTTGAAAGGTGGTTTAGACCAACTTATTCCTAATTTTTTTTGTAGAAGTGACCCATCATTATAGATAATAATTGCTTCAGTCTTATCTCCTTTATTCTTGCTTTTACAGCTTTAGAATGTATTAAGAGGTATTGGGAAACCTTATGTGAAGAGTCTAGATAGCTGGTCAGATTTACCCCTGGACCCCCCCCCCCCCCCCCCCCCATGGGTCAAACTGGGGTCATAAAATCGCCTATTTTGTGTTTTTGCCTTTTATCACTTTTATTCTTGCTTTTACAACTTTAGAATGTATTAAGAGGTATTGGGAAACCATATGTGAAGAGTCTAGATAGCTGGTCAGATTTACCTCCGGATCCCCCCTTATGGGTCAAACTGGGGTGATAAAATAGCCGATTTTGTATATCTCGTTTATTCTTGCTTTTAGAGCTTAAAATGTATTAAAAGGTATTGGAAACCTTATGTGATTAGTCTAGATAGCTGGTCAGATTTACCCCCGGATCACCCCTATGGGTCGAATTGCAGTCATAAAATAGCCGAATTTGTGTTTTTGCCTTACATCTACTTTAGTCTTGCTTCTACAGCTTTAAAATGTATTAAGAGGTATTGGGAAACCTTATGTGAAGAGTCTAGATAGCAGGTCAGATTTACCGCCTGACCCTCCCTTATGGGTCAAACTGGGGTCATAAAATAGCCGATTTTCAGTTATATCTAAATAGAAATGAGCATTATTCATAAGATATAAATAGGCTTGTGAGAACATTGACCTTTTATTTACTCATTGGGATAGATGTGGTATCAGCATTGTCATAAACTTCTTGCCTTTCCAAAGGCTCAAATTTTACTATGCCTTTTTCTAAAATGTAAATAGATATATGGCATTTATAAAGCACTGTTACTCTTTAATTAAGTAGTTTTATGGTGTAATTTTCAACCTATTGTAAGTATTGATGCTTTATGCTTTCTGAGCCAGAGCATTTATTCAATTAACTTTTCACAATTTATAACCATAGAAAACAAAATAAAGCTTAAATTTTTCTTTCATGTTAAATGCATAAACTTCCACACTGTCTGCTTAACTTTCACTTCTTCTCTCAGCACTGCATGTTTTTATTTTCAAAAACCTTTTTCTACTGTATATTATATTGCGGTGAACCTTTTTCGGACGCTTAGTTTTTGTTAGCAAAAACATTCTTCTAGTTTGACCTTTGACCTTGTCGTAGTGACCTTGACCTTTAAAATCTTGTTGCACCTTTGGGTCTGTCTTTTGATGCAGATTAAGTACTGTTAAAGTCATATTAGAATTTATTAAGAATTTTACTTTTATAACTTCCCATTGTAAGAGATGGAATTTGATCAAGTGAGCCACAGATTTTGCTCCAACACCACACATAAGCATTCATTGAATGTATTACCACTTCTGTATGCATGGTAATATTCAAAACATCTAAACCATAATTCGGCCATGCAGATGTAGATAAAGAGTGTTGTAATTTTAGTTTACTGATTAATGCGGTCATCTTGTTATTGAATTATCTTGTTTTAATACTTCATCTTTACATGCATTATCTTTCTTTTAGACATTATTTTCTCCATTTAAACATTATTTGGACCTTTATATAACTGACAGTGCTCTGAAAGTATCCTGAACTTTGTACTGATACAGTACTTCTATATCTCATGGTGTTAAAAATATTTCCCTAGGCTGTGGGGTACGGGCATCTCTGATGCTATTTTTTAAATCTTTTGGGGTTGGTACTTGGAATTGAGACCACTTTACTAAAACACCGAGTGCCATCGTTTCAGTTGGAGAAAATCAGTGAATGCCTTGATGTGCAGCCTCCAGTATTAGATCTCCATGGTAACCCTTCAGCATTCAGCGTGTTCAGCAATGTCAGGAGAACGGTGCAGGAAGCAGAAACCAAACGGGCAGCACAGGTGGGTGTATGCTCAGAGTAATAAAGTGTTCAGCTAAGCCACAGATGGGACAAGTGCTAATAATGGAAGTCAATCATTGCAGTCAGTGCATTATACTGACAAATTTATCATGGACAATGGGTTAAAACTAGAGTATATACTCAGAGAAAGAAGGTATTTAATATGAATACAACTGGGGTGTGTACTAATATAGTACTCGAGTATTTGTTGAGTACGGTAGTAAAAGTATTTTTATTACACACCAGTCTTACAAGGGAATATATATTCAAACTACTAAAGTGTTCAACTCAGGCACAGGGTTGTACTAAAGTGGATCCTGAAGTACTTGTTGGGAATTGTAATGCAAACACATTGTATTAAAGTAGACACTGACATACTTGTGGATTGCAATAGTAAAACCGATACAAGAATTCATCAAATGCTAGAAAACAGATGTTCAAGATTTCATAAATTTATAAAAGTTGATTTTTAAGGTTTCATAAATCTGTTCTTTGGTAATGTACTTTCTATATTCACTTGTGTATGTAATATCAACTCTCCTTTCTCTGACGTTTTTTCCCCCAACAACACTTTATATTTACTGCTCTGCTTGATAAATCAATGTGACTTTAACACAAAATCTTCATACTTCTTTTATCCACATTAGCATCAATGTCTATACATTCGAATAATTCAACATTACTACAAGTGCAGCTATTTGGTAGACTTTACATTAAGGCCAGCTGCTGAATGGATCTCCTGGAGTTGTTTGATCAGAGTAATAATGTAATGTCTACTTAACACCATTGCCCTTAACCAATCAACTTTCTGCATTGAAAGCTTAATGTATTAGTAATCCTCATTGGTTCAAGTTAAATTTGATTATACTTGCTGTTTATGCCTATTCATTGCACTTGCTGAATTACCGTGAGCATGCCATTCTGTTTCAGTTGTATCTGCAGTCCTTACACCACAAACAGCAGGATGAGGAGAGTGATGAGGAGTCAGCAGAGAACAGGGATGCTGCCCTCTTCAAGCTCCCCAAGGTAACAAGTGACAGCAGGGGATGATAGTTAATAAAGTATAAAGTATGAACTTGAGGACTTTATTTCTGTTAAAACACACTGCTTGCATTCAGGGATACATTTCATTGTAATAAAATATCTTATGTACCTTTTGTCAGCACCGTATTTTGCCAGTATATATTTGCTCCAGATTATATATGGCAAAAACATGTACACAATTTAGGCCTGTTTTTAGACCATATTTTTTTTTCTTTTTATATTGATATCTTAATCACTAAGACTGTTTCCTAACAAAATTGTATCAGGCTATGTAATCAAAAATGCCAACACAGAATATCTCCGTGTATGCCATACTTCGGACTGGCTTCTTCATCACTGTCATTTGATGGATCTTGGCTTTCTGTGGCTTCTGTTACAATATCTAGAGGTCACTGGGTACCTGAAAAGTGACCGTCTCATCTACAGGTATAAAATCTCTAAACTTCTCAGCTGACAAACCAGTGACCTGACTTGTCTCTGTAGGTGGCTCACTGATGTCCTAATTGAAGGTCATATCTAAGCAACAGTTGGTGATGATATTCTTGGTGACCTTCCGTCACTGACAGTTAATATTTAGCTCCTTTGTCCAAACATGCTATCCACCTTAATTGCATTTTGAGGTTTAGCAGGATCCACCAAACTTATTAAATAAGTGACAGTGGCAGCGCACTGGTTCTCGTATACAGTTTTCTTTAATCAACAGCTAAACAGCCAAGTACAATGTAGTTTAAATTGCTTAATGTGGTGTGATTGAACAAAATGGTCAGTTTTCAACTTTCTGTTATGTTTGCTGCCATTCTTGCAGAAAATAGCTTTGTTTAGTTAAGACAAAGTGTTGAAAGTTTGGATTTATTTAGATTTATTTTTTGTTTTACGTCACATTCAGCCAGGGTTATATTGTGATGGGTAGTTTACAGGTGGAGGAACCAGTGCATACTAGTTGGTCAAGATTCTGCACTGTAAACCACTGGACATTTGCAGGTAACTACCAACTTTCCAATATGAAGTGCCCGGGCCAAAATTCAAACTGGCGACCTCAGAGGTTGAAGGCAAGCACTCTAACCGCTACACCACCAAGCCCCCTTTGAAAGTTTGGAAGCAACTATGACTTGATTCAGCCTGTATAAATCAGTCTGTGTGTTTCAGATTGTGGGTATTGGGCTATGTGGCGTCTTTGAGCTGATCCAAGAGACAAAACTCACCCATCCTGCTTTGTGTATCCGAGCTCTGAAAGCACTACTGGACATGATACAGGGTCAACAACCAGAAGGTCTCAAGAACGAACCCCCTGACGTGATAGGTAAGGAGCACCTGTCTAAGACTTCCCAAATGCATGTGTGATACTTGTCACTTTGGGAGGATTACTATTAATGTCACTATGTGGATTGGGGAAAGTTTGTTTGGATAGTAGAAAGTGAGCTGATGCATGAAGTGGGTCAGTTTTTCAGGAATTTTCACAAAAAAATAATGAAATGCTACATAGTTGTTATATCTCCAGACGAAAGTCGGGGAAATATTGGTTTCACGTCCGTTGCGCCACTGCCGTATGCTTTGACTTGTGTGCGCGATAACTCAAAAATGCTTTCACGGATTTCATTCAAACTTGGCACACACATGTATTTGGGTCAGGAGAGGAACCCCATTTTAAGGTGACCTTAAACTCCCAATAATAAAGACCTTTCGGCCACCTTAAGGTCAGAAATTTGACTTTTTTTACACTTAATGCCCTCTAGGTCACAGACAGTGTGGCTTATCTGGCTCAAATTTTACCTGGGAACACATTACTATATTCTAACGTATACCAAAAATCAAGTCTTTATGTTAAGGTTAAAATTGTTTTTGAGGCCCATAAAGACCATACTCAGACGTTTTTCCGATATTTTTCCACAGAGACCCAATTTATGGACTTTTTGCCACTTTGAAGGCCTACAGCTGTCAAACGATGTGACTGATACAGCTGAAACCTCATCTTGGAATATATGATTATGTTCTGTTTACATGTGAGAAAAATCAAGGCTTTAAATAGGTGTTTAACCTGTGTATGAGGACTATAAACACTCACCCGAGTGACCCTTTTACAATATTTTCAACATATTTGGTCTTGTAACCTGGAAATGGTAAGTCTGACAAGTCTCTAACTGTAGTAGATATAACTTCTACATGAAATCTTTGTCTGTAAATAATTTTAAATCTGTAACTTTAACTTTAAGGTCACCTTAAGGTCTCTTAAATGCCTACAGGCCCCCAATTTGTTGACTTTTTACCACTTTTAAGCCCTATAACTGTCATAATATGCGCCTGATACAGCTGAAATCTCATCTAGGAATGTATTAATATGTTCTTTTTCCATGTGCCAAAAACCAAGGCTCACTGTTAAGTAAATCACTTATAACTTACAGCATTTTGTTAAATTATGTTATTCACCTACTTTTGGGCCAGGTATAACCAAGTAAAATTACCTCATTGCAAAGCCTAGCAATCGCTATTTTGACATGCGTCCTTTTCTACTTTCACTTCTACTCTGATGCTCAAAACACTAAGTCAGCTGACACAGAACCCGTGCATCGCCACTGATTGCTCGTTTATTTTATTTTCATGCTTGTAAATGTTTTCCATTAATTTATTAATGTAATAAATAATCAAGGAGATTGTTATTGTAATGATATACATATTGGAGAAGTAATTTTAACAAACATATCAAGCAACTTCATGAATATTTTAGGCAGATTTTGTGCTACTGCAAGTAAAAGAATTGAGTTATGTGTAAAGTGCTTTTATAATATTACTGCTGTTGTGTTCTTCTGCATGTATCCAAAATATCATTTTTTTCATGTCAATTAGTTTATACACAGCAGTGGCAAAACATGGATAATTAACCCACTTCATGCAAACTTATTTATTATTTTGCTGAGTAGGAAGGGATTCATGAAATCCAGATTATAAGAGATTTCAGATTGAGTATTCTACTTTATTCTAAGGTATTTTTTCTATCAAACATCCAAAACAAGAATACTGTGTTTTCAGATGACGTGAGGTCAGAACTTGTTTAACTTACACTGAAAATCTTCTTATCTTATATAGAGTTTACTTCATGGGCAATGTTTTTCTAATATTTTTGCAGATTCCCTCTACTCACTGCTGATGGATCTTTCATCCTCTGCCTCCCAGGTCCAGTCTACGTCCACTCAGGACTCGCTGGCTAATCACACGCTCACAGCTCTTGCCTGTGCCTGTCTGACGAGCCTTGTGGTTTCCCGCGGTGACACAGGAAAGTATCTTTCAGCACTGACTGCTTTGCTGATGAGTCCTCCCTCAATGGTCAGCCAAAAAGTTAATGTGAGTGCCTTATTCCCTTTGCTCAATACACGTTTTCTTCTACCTTGTTCTGCTGTACACGTCGGGTCAAAATAATGTAACATGACTGTTGCAAAATTCAAGATTTGGGGATCTGAATATATAAAGCAGTAAATATGTAATATACCCCAACTAGATACCAAGGTAATTATGTCCACCCCCCTGGGGGGTGGATATATTATTTTTGCTTTTTTCGCCGTCCGATGTCCGATGTCCGTTGTCCGATGTCCGGCGTCCGGCGTCCGATGTCCGGCGTCACGCATGGTTTCCGCTCATTTAAAGGAAAAGTATTAGAGCTATTGTCACCAAATTTGGTATGCAGGCTTATTGGGTCAGTAGCTTGCTTGGGATTGCTTTTGGCTGTTGTACCTCTTTTGCTTACTGAGTAATACTTAAGTACAGCTATTTTCAGTACCCATTGGTTTCCGTGCATTTAAGCCAAAATAATTAAAGATATTTTACTACAATTTTGAATACAAGATTGTTATGTCCATAGCTCGCTTGGTATTGCATTTGGGACTGATAGCTTTGTCAGTACATGAGTAATAGCCATTTAGGTACTTCATTGTGTATTTTCAGTACTACTTTTGAGTAATTTGCTCCTATCTCCTTAACCGTGCGAGATAGAGCGATTTCGGCAAAATTTTCGACCCACAGGGTATCTGAGGAGTGTACTCTTTGCAATTTTCAAAAAATTTTCCCCTCCCCAAAAATGGCGGCCATTTTGAATTTTCGAATTTTTGCCAAAAATGGCAAAACACTAATTTGCTTCTATCTCCTTAACCGTGCGAGATAGAGCGATTTCGGCAAAATTTTCGACCCACAGGGTATCTGAGGAGTGTACTCTTTGCAATTTTCAAAAAAATTTCCCCTCCCCAAAAATGGCGGCCATTTTGAATTTTCGAATTTTTGCCAAAAATGGCAAAACACAAATTTGCTTCTATCTCCTTAACCGTGCGAGATAGAGCGATTTCGTCGAAATTTTCGACCCACAGGGTATCTAAGGAGTGTACTCTTTGCAATTTTCAAAAAATTTTCCCCTCCCCAAAAATGGCGGCCATTTTGAATTTTAGAATTTTTGCCAAAAATGGCAAAACACAAATTTGCTTCTATCTCCTTAACCGTGCGAGATAGAGCGATTTCGTCGAAATTTTCGACCCACAGGGTATCTAAGGAATGTAATATTTGCAATTTTCAAAAAATTTTCCCCTCCCCAAAAATGGCGGCCATTTTAAATTTTCGAATTTTTGCCAAAAATGGCAAAACACAAATTTGCTTCTATCTCCTTAACCGTGCGAGATAGAGTGATTTCGTCAAAATTTTCGACCTACAGGGTATCTAAGGAATGCAATCTTTGCAATTTTCAAAAAATTTTCCCCTCCCCAAAAATGGCGGCCATTTTGAATTTTCGAATTTTTGCCAAAAATGGCCAAACACAAATTTGCTTCTATCTCCTTAACCGTGCGAGATAGAGCGATTTCGTGGAAATTTTCGACCCACAGGGTATCTAAGGAATGTAATATTTGCAATTTTCAAAAAATTTTCCCCTCCCCAAAAATGGCGGCCATTTTGAATTTTCGAATTTTTGCCAAAAATGGCAAAACACAAATTTCCTTCTATCTCCTTAACCGTGTGAGATAGAGCGATTTCGTCGAAATTTTCGACCCACAGGGTATCTAAGGAGTGTACTCTTTGCAATTTTCAAAAAATTTTCCCCTCCCCAAAAATGGCGGCCATTTTGAATTTTCCAATTTTTGCCAAAAATGGCAAAACACTAATTTGCTTCTATCTCCTTAACCGTGCGAGATAGAGCGATTTCGTCGAAATTTTCGACCCACAGGGTATCTGAGGAATGTAATATTTGCAATTTTCAAAAAATTTTCCCCTCCCCAAAAATGGCGGCCATTTTAAATTTTCGAATTTTTGCCAAAAATGGCAAAACACAAATTTGCTTCTATCTCCTTAACCGTGCGAGATAGAGTGATTTCGTCAAAATTTTCGACCTACAGGGTATCTAAGGAATGCAATCTTTGCAATTTTCCAAAAATTTTCCCCTCCCCAAAAATGGCGGCCATTTTGAATTTTCGAATTTTTGCCAAAAATGGCAAAACACAAATTTGCTTCTATCTCCTTAACCGTGCGAGATAGAGCGATTTCGTGGAAATTTTCGACCCACAGGGTATCTAAGGAATGTAATATTTGCAATTTTCAAAAAATTTTCCCCTCCCCAAAAATGGCGGCCATTTTGAATTTTCGAATTTTTGCCAAAAATGGCAAAACACAAATTTCCTTCTATCTCCTTAACCGTGTGAGATAGAGCGATTTCGTCGAAATTTTCAACCCACAGGGTATCTAAGGAGTGTACTCTTTGCAATTTTCAAAAATTTTCCCCTCCCCAAAAATGGCGGCCATTTTGAATTTTCGAATTTTTGCCAAAAATGGCAAAACACAAATTTGCTTCTATCTCCTTAACCGTGCGAGATAGAGCGATTTCGTGGAAATTTTCGACCCACAGGGTATCTAAGGAATGTAATATTTGCAATTTTCAAAAAATTTTCCCCTCCCCAAAAATGGCGGCCATTTTGAATTTTCGAATTTTTGCCAAAAATGGCAAAACACTAATTTGCTTCTATCTCCTTAACCGTGCGAGATAGAGTGATTTCGTCGAAATTTTCGACCTCAGGGTATCTAAGGAATGCAATCTTTGCAATTTTCAAAAAATTTTCCCCCTCCCCAAAATTGGCGGCCATTTTGAATTTTCGAATTTTTGCCAAAAATGGCAAAACACAAATTTGCTTCTATTTCCTTAACCGTGCCAGATAGAGCGATTTCGTCAAAATTTTCGACCCACAGGGTATCTGAGCATTATACTCTTGGTAATTTTAAAAAAATTTTCCCCTCCCCAAAAATGGCGGCCATTTTGAATTTTCGAATTTTTGCCAAAAATGGCAAAACACAAATTTGCTTCTATCTCCTTAACCGTGCGAGATAGAGCGATTTCGTCAAAATTTTCGACGCACAGGGTATCTGAGCAATGCAATCTTTGCAATTTTCCAAAAATTTTCCCCTCCCCAAAAATGGCGGCCATTTTGAATTTTCGAAGTTTTGCCAAAAATGGCAAAACACAAATTTCCTTCTATCTCCTTAACCATGCGAGATAGAGCGATTTCGTCGAAATTTTCGACCCACAGGTATTTGAGCATTGTATTCTTGGCAATTTAAAAAAAAATTTCCCCTCCCCTAAAATGGCGGCCATTTTGAATTTTCAAATTTTTGCCAAAAATGGCAAAACACAAATTTGCTTCTATCTCCTTAACCATGCGAGATAGAGCGATTTCGTCGAAATTTTTCAACCCACAGGGTATCTAAGGAATGTAATCTTTGCAATTTTCAAAAAATTTTCCCCTCCCCAAAAATGGCAGCCATTTTGAATTTTCGAATTTTTGCCCAAAATGGAAAAACACAAACTGGCCTTAACCGTGCAAAATAGAGTTATTTTGTTGAAATTTTCGACCCATAGGGTATCTAAGAAATGTACTCTTGGCCATTTTCAAAAAAATTTCCTTTTCCCAAAAATGGCGGCCATTTTGAATTTTCAAATTTTTGCCAAAAATAGAAAAACAGGAATTTGCTTCTATCTTCTTAACCGTGCAAGATAGAGTGATTTCGTCAAAATTTTCAACCCAACCAATGCAAAAAGGCATGAAGCTGAAATAATTTACATCTACACTAACAAATATTTAAGCATCATTGATATATTTTACAAATGAAACAGGGTCTTGTAAGACTACTGTACAATTTGGGCAAAAGGTTCATGGGTGGACATTACACATGATAATGTGTGTTCTTCTATGCTATCCTGTTTCTATTCGCATCTACTATCAACAGGGCGGCCTATTTCTAGTCTTATTTTGTTGTTGTATGGCTGCATTTATTTTTTGGTCCCACATCCTTTTAGTCGCTAAAATTGACACTTATTTACACCTTTTGAAATCTAGAATTTTCTGCACAGGTTCCCCACATTTTGACGAGTCTGCAGAAGAGTGTTCATGCTGTGTTACTGGGCAAAACCATTCTACCTGATTGGTTCAGCAGTGGTGTAAAGGAGGCGGCCAAAACATCCGTGCTCAAAGTACAGCCAATAGACACTGGTATGAAGAAATGGTGGATTTCCAGTTTATTTGTGATAAACATACTTACCCTTTCAAACAACAGGCACAAGTTTGTCCATCTTTCTGGCTGATCACATAATCAAGGGAGTTTGAAGCTCTTTTAAAGCTCCCTTATAAATCCCTGTTTTGATATATAAAAATTCTTTACATTTAGTTTGTGTTAGTAAAACAAATTGTTTTGAATGACTATATATGTGTGGCATCGAATTGGTTACAGGAAACTTGTTTTCATTTTGTATTTTACACCTGATCTGGTGCACATAAGTACGGTAATAATTTTAACCAATCCAGTGGACCAATGGATCAATTGTATAATGCATAGTTTGTCTGGTTCTGAGTACGTACCTATTGCAAAACATATGGTGAATACTATTCCAGGTATCATTGCACAGTGTTTCTTCTGGAGCCTGGGATATGCAGTATCTTACGCGTTTTAGTACTAACCAGCAATTCAGTAGATTCAGTGTGTTTCATAAGAGACACATCCCCGCATCTTTACAAAATTTCTGTGCACTGATCATTTCTTTAGAAACCTTTTAATTTTAGATAAAGATGGCTAAAATTTGTCATTTTTTGCTTGAAAAATAACAACAGGATTGCATAGCTGTAACCCAAGTCTGGTAAATAAAGCCGAAATCTGTTTTAATACTGGTATTCTACGAGAAAACCCCCAGGCTGTGGCTAATATTTTAATTTTAAATTACCACCTTTACCCTGTATTCTTCATGAACCATATTATCCAAAGATATGCAATACAATAGATAATTGGAGTATGCTTAGTAAGATTTATTGGAGAGTTATCCCTCTTATCATCTCTTTTTACTGCAATAAATGATAAAGGCTACGTCATTTCATGTTTTGCATGTTCTGTCTAATAAATTGGTAATCTATCAGTCAATCAGTCCCATCCAATTTGACCAGTCCCCCCAAATTTCCAAGAATTGGACATGAACAACCCCACAATTCAAAATTTTTAGAATCGACACTTTAAAAATGCACAGGTTTCTTCCGTAAGAAGTATGATTGGTAGTGATTTTTGGACCTCCCCAAGAAACATTTTGATTCATTGTAAAAGACAGGATGTTTACATATAAGCTGTCAATGGGGATGCAAAAAAAACCCAATTTGTTGGGTACTTTCAGGTGAGGGTCACTCAAGTGCTCTGGCCAGTGATGGGCAGTACTTGTACATACACAACAGCCAGGGACTGCACAAAGTGGGCTCCGGATATGGAGGCACAATCCGAGGACACAGCTACGCCCACAACCCAAACTTTCACCTGAAGGAGCAAGGCTGGCTGGCATATGCACAGGTGAGCAGTTGTTTGGACTGTTGCAGTTAATGTACGCTTTAAGTAAAGCCTGGCTGTGATATACACCAGTAAGGCAAAGGATGGGCTGCCCGTTGAATGCACCGTTATCTCCTTACATATGTTACAAGGCTGGCTACCATATGCCCAGGTAAGGTGCGGTCTGGACTACTATATTATTTGTTTATTATTTTGTTTTATTTTATTTATTATTCGAATAGATAATGTACAGCCAGGTACACCTCCATGTTTGAAATGTTATGGACTTATAGTGTTTAAAAAAAACCCACTATAAGTCAGATGTAACTTTTTTAACTGCAAAATTTGAGTTTACTTAAAAATCTCAAACTCCATCTTTATCTTAGACTCACCCAGTGTCAAACTGAAACTCCGCCCAACATAAGTATTAGCATGTATTCAGTATTGTGAGTAAACAAGTATTATCAGGAAGTGAAGTCCATATATATTCGCAGATGCAAATGTAAGGCCTAAATTATAGGATACACATTTGAGTTTAAGTCTCAGATTGGGTTTGAGATTTTTATCAAGAATACCAGCCCTCATGACAGGTCTGTTGAAGTTAAGGCTAACCTAGGCTTCTGAGAAACCATTTTCAGCTCAGCTTGCTGGGGAGTCAGACTATCGTATATTTCAGTGTTTGCTGAAGCCACTGTTATTGAACCTTATTGTATTTATAAGAAGTAAAAAAGTTCTTGACACTTGGATTTAACAGGATTCACATTTATTTCTTGCAGAGGAAGCTGTTTTACCGCAGTCTGAGTAGCGTCGCCAACACACTGTCTGTGATTGACAGGGACACTTTACAGGACATTTGCGAGTTTGAAGTTGAAGGTGAGTCTGGCATGAAATGAATGGACTTTAAAATTTCCAAAGTATTGAATTATTGGCTGGTTTAAATACCTGGTGAATGTGGTGAATAATAAAGGTCTTATAATTAGTAAACTCTGACTGTTGTGTAAACAAGTTCTTAGGTATTTATACAGAGTTTCATCTATAAAGATGTTCTTAAGATCACCTTTAGATGATGAAGTTTCAAGGTTTATATCATCACAGTTGTGATCCATTGTAAAACAGTAAAAGGTTATGCTATTTGGAGGATGGAAATAAGTTTTCAAAACTTAATATTTAGATAAGAAAGTTCTGAAGTTCTGTTTTAAGCGGTGTGAAATTCACAAAAAAAAATTGCTCAAGTTTCTGTTAAAAACGTGACCTCAATGTGTACCTCAATATGACTTAGACCGGTTAAACTTTGCAAATTTTATAAGAGTAGGGCAAAGGGCATGTCTGTTGCTGCTAAGAAGATCTTTTATAAGCACTCCCCATCTTGAGCCCCTAGTGGTTTCACTTTGTGGTTTCACTTTGTGATGGAGGGGTGACATGAGTGCATGCTAGAGTAAAACATTGACAATCAGGACTTGTGTGTTAGTAGCACAGCTCTACAAGTAGTATAATGTCAAGACAGAAAGCAGCTCAGGCTTATAGAAAATATAGTGTTGTGTCAGAGAGCCATTGTTGAAATGAATTTATGAAAGATGTTGTTTTACTTGGACAGGAATTACTGTTTACATCTATTTGGCAGGCTTTTGTGATTTGGTATTTAAACCAAAAAAAATATATTTTTTTGGTGAAATTTCAGATGAAAATAAGTATAAATTAAAATATTGTCACCTTTAGCATGTTTTTTTTTCAATTACTATAATGTCATGACATGGTGTATTCTGTTAAACACTAAGCAAACTTTTTTATTGACAAACATCAGTTGTATATTTAAAACAAGTGCCTGTGAAATTTACCTATTACTTGTACTATAAGTGTGGTCTGGTAGCTGTTTGGCACCAGTGTATATCTTCATAAGACATATATTTTTGGACAAAATAGTTCCTTCCTCCAGTTGACAATTGGTAGGTTCAAATTATCACAGAAAAATGTCATTAAATGTGTAAATTTTGGTTACTTGTCAGAGGAAATGAAACATTTTATAGCTTTTATCTCTAAAAAATTGTACTCATTGAAGAGTAGAGCATGCTGATTGTCACAGACACAGTATTCAAGCACAAAACAAAGTACTCATGGTGACACTATTTAAATTGTTTACATACATTTTAATAGCAAAGACAATGATCTGTATTCTATGGTAGCACAGTATTTGTTGCTTGGGTTATTTACATGCACAGCTAGTATGATATTACCGTAGCCGCACTCTGTGACGCCCATGGAGTGTGACAAAATATTTGCAAAAGTTGGGGATGGGCATTTACGACAACAAAAACCAGGCAGGCATTTCGAAAAAAATAACCCTGGAAGTAAAATATGCGGTTGGTAAACAAATCTCAACGCAATAAAAGTTGACAAAACTGCTAAAATAAGGAAAAGTTTGTTGAAAATAGATATAAATTATTAAAATTAATCATATTTCACCGATTATTGGGTTTGTATAGAGTAAGTTTACCTCGAAACGACATATTAGTAATTTATGGGCGATAACGTAAGATTGGATATGGGCGCTTTCAAAAGCATGAGCGTTACAGAGCGCGGCTACGCTAATTTATGTTTTCACACTTTGGTGGGAGTATTCTTTGAATCAAATGTGTGGTCTTTGTCAGTGGTGTAGTGGGTATATTGTTTATCGATATTGCTGATATTTATTGTTTTGGGACAGGGTTGCCAATATCGATGTGCAAAAACGTATACCAATATCACCATTTAAGTAAAACTGGAAATTTACACTTGAAATATTTGAAATAAAGCCTAAATCTTTAAAAATTGTAAACTTTTATCTCACGTTTTGTAGTTTTCAAAGTGATTTTTCAAAGTGCAAGAACAGAAATGTTTTCAGTACAGCGGATTTGGACTATTTAGTCTACATATCACATCCCAATATCGACTGATACTGAAATACTTTTACATTCAATATCAATGTTCACACAGTCAAACAATTTATCACAGCAGTGGTGCCGGTGTCTTGTACCACAACAATTTTATGGAAATAGTTCACACACTCTGTATCGTAATGAAAACTGAAGAGGCATGTCTGTTGCTGCTAAGAAGATCTTTTATAAGCACTCCCCATCTTGTGCCCCTAGTGGTTTCACTTTGTGGTTTCACTCTGTGATGGAGGGGTGACTTGAGTGCATGCTAGAGTAAAACATTGACAATCAGGACTTGTGTGTTGGTAGCACAGCTCTACAAGTAGTATAATGTCAAGACAAACATCAGCTCAAGCTAATAGAAAATATAGTGGTTTCACTTTGTGGTTTCACTTTGTGATGGATGGGTGACTTGAGTGCATGCTAGAGTAAAACATTGACAATCAGGACTTGTGTGTTGGTAGCACAGCTCTACAAGTAGTATAATGTCAAGCCAAACATCAGCTCAAGCTAATAGAAAATATAGTGGTTTCACTTTGTGGTTTCACTTTGTGATGGAGGGGTGACACGAGTGCATGCTAGAGTAAAACATTGACAGTCAGGACTTGTGTGTTGGTAGCACAGCTCTACAAGTAGTATAATGTCAAGACAAACGTCAGCTCAAGCTAATAGAAAATATAGTGGTTTCACTTTGTGGTTTCACTTTGTGATGGAGGTGTGACACGAGTGCATGCTAGAGTAAAACATTGACAGTCAGGACTTGTGTGTTGGTAGCACAGCTCTACAAGTAGTATAATGTCAAGACAAACATCAACTCAGGGTGATAGAAAAAAGATTTGTATTTATGAGGCCTTATTGCTTTGTGATATATAGAAGGTAACTTTTTAGAGGAATTGAGTTGAAGCTAAATGCAACAGTTAAAAACATATTGATTGTCATTTATAGTTGTCCATATTGTGAATCAAATACTGCGGATATTTGGAGTTTTGCTGATAACCATCAGATGTTCTGTCAGTCAGTTGTCTGTACTTTTGCCCATTTATAGTTTTAATAATTCAGCAGAAAACCTCCTTGATACTTAACCCTTCATTACCTTCACCAGAAGGTTTTTTTTATGCATTTGTTTTTCTGTGTACATGATTACTCCATGATTTCTTAGGTAGATAGGACCCGGCCTAAGGAAGGCGCAAATGAATTTTAGGAAAGAAACAACAACAACAAAAAAAAAAAAAAAAATCTTGAATTTTCAGAAACACCCTCCTGGTGGAGATCTGTGCTATACAAGTGCATTATATATGTTGATGGTCTTGTTTTGGTGTCCAGATAACTTGCTTGCTTTTTGTTCTTGTCCAGTCTTATGCCGTTTTTTTTTTTACAAAAATTTGATGTATAATTAATAAACATGATTATTTTAACAGGGGAAGGATACGGCCCCAATGTGATGTTCAGTGATGGGGAGAACATTGGACATATTGCTTCTGCAAAAGATGTGAGTTGACGTTTTGACATCTGCGTACTCATTCGGTATATAGAGTTTTGCACCTCATTGTAAGGTGGCTGGTATTTCTAACACTTATGTGTGTCTTGTTTATCCAGTGGATGTATGAGTTTTCACTTTTCGCATCACAGAATTTACTATGGTAGCAATAAAGTGCAATGAAAGCGCCTTTTGATTCACTTATGTTTTTACTCACACATTCTGGGAAGTAGGGCATTGCACAAGGACTCAATTTTCCTCTAGCAGACTCGTCACTTAAACGCAAAACTAAACTTTTCATTGTAGTACTTGCTCAGATGTATGTCATCAGGTTATGGCATTATAGTGTGGCAAAAGGTTAATGAATAATTTTCATTTCAACCTCATTTCATTTTTATGATCAATAAGCATATTTGTTTTGAAAATGGAGAGGGGGTGTAAGAGGTAATTAATAAATAATATTAAAGTGCAATCACAATATCATAATTTGAAGTGACTCATGATGACAGTAATCTGTGATTGGTGCGGGAGTCGCTGTAACAAGAGCTGTAAAAAGGACACAAAAGCCCAACCTTGTCTGTGCATATTTACAGGACAGTTTTGTGGTGAGAAGTTTCAGTCCTGTTGCAAACCCAATGGTTTTGGTGAATGAGTTGCCACTCAAACTGGCTCGCAAGTGCCTGGATGCATTTGGAACTGCCCCTTTTGACCAGGAAGTGGAAATACACAGCTTGAGTAAGTTTGTGTTTGTTATGTTAATGAGCTGCCACTTGAATGGTCAGATCAGTACCTTAACACATTTTGTACCACCATGTTTAACCAGAAAGTGGACATTGTACATTGAGTTTTGTAGTACAATTTCATACACTATAAAATCAATAATAACTTGTACAAAGTTGGTACTGGTAAAAATCATTACATACTGGTCTCTGCTTTCCAGCTACAGGCTTTGATGAAGAACCAGTGTACATCACGTCAGGAAAAGAATTTGCTTTTATCAGAACAGCAACTGGAAAGGTACGGAATTGGTGAAGCACACCGACCTTTGTTTTTTTCTTTTTGGATATCTATTGATACTGTAAATCAACATGTCTTGAACACAAAATCCTCACACACACACACACACACACAGAGGATATGTCATGATACAAATAGTCTTTAAGTTAAAAATATATATGTACTTGAGGAATGCAATACTAACCAAAAACATGGAACACTTTAAACTCAAAATCTCAAAATCATGATACTTGGATTTAAAGAGTTTTATGATATTTCTCTATAAGAATTGACAACTGGACTAACCCCTGAACACATAAGATTTCACAAGTCTCATTGTTCACTAATGCCTGTAATAACACGTGTATTCTTTGCCAGTACTGTGACTGTAGCAGTGTTTTTACCATAAAATTAACTGGTTTAATTGTCTGTTGGACAGCGATGAGTTGTATTATCAATATTTTTTTAGGTCTTGTATACGGGAAAGTCTCAGGCCCTGGGTATCAAGCAGGGCGGCCCTTCTCAGGGCAAGTGGGCGGAACTTCCAGTCACCAAGGCACCAAAGGTGACAAGCTGTGCAGTTGGACATGACGGTCAACATGCTTTGCTTCTGAGTGATGACGGCAGCGTGTTCTTTGTGGGAACAGCCAGGCGTGGGGAGGATGGTGAAAGCGGTGCATGTAAGTACAACAGATCCACGTCAACCTGGGTAGTTGGTCGACGATGGAAACATCCAAGTGAAATATCTGTTGTGTCATTGACATTGAGTGGGCATATTCACCATACAGGAATGCGTAGATCAGCATGTCCAACAAGGTCACTGTGTGTTAATCTCAAGGTCAAAATATGAAGTAAGGTCACACTGTTTAACTGTCTAGATTCAAAGCAATAGGGCATTGTGTTAAAATGTTAATACGTGTGTAGCAAGTTCACAGTGTAGAAATATCAAAGTTAGTATATGATGAAGTCACTGTATTTTAGTCGTGGCATAATTTGAAAGGCCATAATGCAAGGTTTCAAGATCAATGTGTGTATCATGGTTGCTGCCCCATGTATGAGGTGGGAGTAACAAGGTCACTGTAATGCAAAGTATCTCTGTACTGACAAGGGCAAAGTATTTCATTGCCTTCAGTTCCAATGGTGTGTCAGTATTCAAATACTTTGTCACTATTTTACTGGTGCTTAGTTTGGAAAAGTCACAGGAAGTTTTGACATTTAGGCGTCAAAATATGTCTGCTAAAATTACAGTGAAAACTAGATAAAAGCAGTAGTTTTACGATGTCACTCAAAAATGGCAGAACCTGACTCAGTTTAAAGTGAAAACTTCTGCTTGAAGAATGTCACACTTTGTAAAGTTAGATTATCTGAATTTAAATATTCCAGGACACTGGTAAAATATGTGTTATTATCTGCCAATGCGCTAATGAATTCATCCTATGAAATTTTTTATGCGGGTGGTGCCTGACAAGATATTATACTCTACACTTGGTGGAAGTCTGCTCCCTAGGATAATTTCTATATCATTCTAAAACAAAAATAACTAGAATTATTCCATGGGGAGAATTGATGAATATTTTTATGTGCCAGAAGGGGTGCAATGTCAAGTCTGACCACCACAAAAGATCCCAACCCAAGAATTCCTGTAAGTTGGTTTCATATGTTAAACCTGTAGGACAAATAATATAGCAATTCTAAGCACCTTTATTGTTGGCTACCCTCATTTGACGTTGAAGGAGAAGCCCAAGGTCAAATCCAGTAACATCAAAAGAATCCCTGTCCATAATTTCCTTTAGGTTAGTGTGAGATAATAAACCTCTATGAGCAATAGTAATGTAGAGATATAGGTATGTAGAGGTATTAGTTCGTCCAAAATTGGCGACACTCATTTGATCTTGAAGGAGGAGTCGAAGGTCAAATCTAACATTGTCAAAAGAATCACAGCATATGATTTCCTACAAGTTGGTTTGGGACTCCAAAATCCTAGGACTAATAATCAGCAAGGTATAGATATTTTAGATTTTGACCATTGGCAATGGCAATTTTGAAATTATTCCCAAATATATTCCCTGGCAATTTTTTTAGATAAAGAACATATGCTGTATATTTGAGAAGCCTAGATGTTGAACCATTTTGTGATAGGTTGGTAACAAGAAAATCTCTGTTCACACTGCAGCAATGTCTGTGGTGTAACAAAGTGAAAGACATAGTCTTCACTGGATATAAATATGGGGCTCAGCTTAGAAAATATTGCCAGAAAACCAGAAAATCTGTGTTTATTGGTTCAAGTAGTTCCTGGTATAATCACTTACAAAGGAAAACAATATTCCATGAAACTAATTTGATTTTTTTTGAATTGACACATACAGATGTACTTATGTTTGTACACATTTCAGTCAAAATCTGTTCTTTGAAATTTATATAAAGCAAGAAAAAAATTAGTTTGCATTGAAGGTATGCTGAAGTACCATGAAAGGCACTATTCTGTGTTTCTGTTTCAGCCAAGGGCCGTCGTCAACCCAAGCCAGTGAAAGCCAAGAAGATGTCAAAGCTGGACAACAAAGGGGTTGCTATGGTGACATGTAACTCTGGCACCAGTGCAGCAGTCACTAAGGATGGTCAGCTGTACATGTTTGGCAAGGACAACTCCTTCTGTGACTCTAGTACAGGTGAGTTGTTCAGAAGAGCAGTTCTCGCTGCACCATCTGTGGGTGGATGTTGGTACAATAGGCTTATTTTAGTGCAAGTGTAATCTCGCCTTATGGATGTCAGTACAATAGGCTTATTTTAATGTTGTGTAATTTCGCTTTATTTTGTTTAAGAGGGGATCAAAATACAGCATGCTTTTTTCAATGTTGGAGTATTATGGCTCTGTTTGAGAGGGTACGTCAATTGATTATGCCTATTTCAATGGTAGTGCATTGGTCTGTAGACTTTTTAGATTATAGATCAAGGTCAGAACAGTATAGTAATTAAGCGTCCCTGAAAGGGCGCTTATTTGTTTTCGCCTCAGTTTCCTCGCCGCCACCGCATTATGGTCTCCCTTGAATATCTCCCGCCGGCCGAAGGCCGTGGTCGGGAGATTATAAAATGCCTTCCGTCCGTCCGTCCGTCCGTTCGTCACGTTTTTGCATAAACCTTAATATCTCATTCATTTATGAACATATCTTCACCAAATTTCCAGGGAATGTTTATGGCTATAAAAACATGTCTCTGAAAAATTTTAGCCTCACTTTGAAAAACAAAATGGCCGCCATAGCTAATTGTTTGAAAATCCTAAAGGTGCTCTAAATCTTGAAATATTCCACCTAGCTTCATCAAATTCACACAAAAGCTATATGGCTAGAAAAGCTAGCCTGATAATAAATTTGACCTAGTTCAAAAAACAAAATGGCCGCCATATCACATGTTTAATGTCAAACAGGGTTATCCTATTAAAAAGGCCTTATATCTCCCCAAATATTGCATATCTTCACCAAATTTGCAGGGAATGTTTATGGCTATGAAAACCTGTCTCTGAAAAATTTTAGCCCATTTTGAAAAACAAAATGGCCGCCATAGCTCATTGTTTGAAAATCGTAAAGGTGCTCTAAATCTTGAAATAGTCCAGCTAGCTTCATCAAATTTGCACAAAAGCTATATGGCTAGAAAAGCTAGCCTGATAATAAATTTGACCTAGTTCAAAAAACAAAATGGCCGCCATATCGCATGTTTAATGTCAAACGGGATTATCCTATTAAAAAGGCCTTATATCTCCCCAAATATTGCTCCTAGAGGTTCGGATTGTGAAAACAACTTGTACGAAGTCATGGCCTGGTAATCTTTTCCATGTGTTAAATTTGACCTTTGACCCCTGCTTCAAGGTCGTTACACTAAAACATCCTTAATTCTCCCATATTATTTGTGCTGTGGCTTCAGATTGTAAAGACAGACCATGAAAAGCAAAGGCTGTGGCCTAAAATTGTAAACAGCTTCCATGCGTGTGTGCATCTGTTTGTGCATCCGTCCGTGCATCCGTTTGTCAGGTTTCAGCATAAACCTTAATATCTTATTCATTTATAAAGACATCTTCATCAAATTTGCAAGGAATGTTTATGCAAAATTTTGGCCTCATTTTGAAAAACAAAATGGCCGCCATAGCCAATTGTTTAAAAATCATACAGTTGTTCTAAATGTCGAAATATTCCAGCTAGCTTCATCAAATTTACATTTTAAGAGGCCTTCTATCTCCCCTAATATTGCTCTTACAGGTTCAGACCATTAAAACTCTTGGCCTTCAAATGTTTTGTCTGAGAAAAATTTTGGCCTTATTTTGAAAAACAAAATGGCCACCATATCCAATTATTTAAAATTCATTAAGATGCTCTAAAACGTGAAATATTGCATCTAGGTTCATCAAATATGCGCAAAATATATATGGCCAGGAAAGTTAAGCTGATAGTAATTTGACCTAGTTTCGAAGCCAAAATGCCTGTCTTATCACATGTTAGATGGGATTATCCTATTAAAAAGGCCTTATATCTCCCTTATCATTGCTACTAGGGGTTCCAAATGTGAAAACAACTTAAAGGAAGTAAAGGCCTGAGACTGCTGACTTTTACCTTTGACCCATTCTTCAATGTCAAGTGGGGTTATCTTACTATAAAGCCCTTATCTCATTTAGTTCTCCATTATTACTGATTCCAGGCGGGAGATAAATGCTGCGGCAGTGGCCTTGTTATTAGAAGGTTTCAAACCATATTTGGCATTTATATACCTTAGGCGTGGGAAAATTTTTCTGCATGCTTAAATTTGACCTTTGACCTTTATCAAGGTCACATGATCAAAAACAATTTTTTGAAGTACACCCCCCTGTCATCGCAGTTCAGGAAAAACTACTTGCTACACAGCCTTATAATTTGACACACCTGTTCATACTATCGAAAACGCGAGCTGATTAGATTTTGGGAGCAATCCCTTGAAAATGAAAAACTACTTGCTACACAGCCTTATAATTTGACACACCTGTTCATACTATCGAAAACGCGAGCTGATTAGATTTTGGGAGCAATCCCTTGAAAAATGATTTTCTGACACCTTCCAATCTGAAAGCCTTAAATTTAGGCCAACCCCCCTATTATCTTCTTAAGTATTGCATTTAGAGCTATAAAATGTACTGGGAGGTAATAGGAAACCATATGTGGAGAGTCTAAATAGCCGGTCAGTTTTACCCTACGGCCCCTCCTTATGGGTCAAACTGGGGTCATAAAATAGCTGATTTTGAGTTTTTGCCTTATATCTCCTTTATTGTTGCTTTTATAGCTTCAAAATGTATTAAGAGGTATTGGGAAAGCATATATGAATAATCTAAATAGCCGGTCAGTTTTACCCCCCGACCCCCCCTTATGGGTCAAACTGGGGTCATAAAATAGTTGATTTTGAGCTTTTATAGCTTCAGAATATATTAAGAGGTATTGGGAAAGCATATATGGAGAGTCTAAATAGCCGGTCAGTTTTTACCCCCCGACCCCCCCTTATGGGTCAAACTGGGGTCATAAAATAGTTGCTTTGGAGTTTTGCCTTATATCTCCTTGATTGTTGCTTTTATACCTTCAAAATGTATTAAGAGGTATTGGGAAAGCATATGTGGAGAGTCTAAATAGCCGGTCAGTTTTACCCCACGCCCCCCCCCCCCCCCCCCCCCTTATGGGTCAAACTGGGGTCATAAAATAGCTGATTTTGAATTTTTGCCTTATATCTCCTTTATTGTTGCTTTTATAGCTTCAGAATGTATTAAGAGGTATTGAGAAAGAATGTGGAGAGTCTAAATAGCCGGTCAGTTTTACCCCCCGACCCCCCCCCTTATGGGCCAAACTGGGGTCATAAATAGCTGCTTTGGAGTTTTTGCCTTATATCTCCTTTATTGTTGCTTTTATAGCTTCAAAATGTATTAAGATGTATTGGGAAAGCATACGGTGCAGCTTTGTGCATTCTTAGCTTTACAGCATGCTTATTAAAACCACAAAGCATTTTAAACTTTAAGGGACGCTTCGCTTTTGTTAGCAAAAGCATTCCTCTAGTTCATTTATAGTGTTTTAGGCTTGTTAATAGAATTTTGTGGTAAATACCTGCTATGTATTATTATTTTGTCTTGTTATAGGCTTAGTGACAGAATTGAGAGACATCCAGGCAGTGAGTGTTTCTCTGGGCAAGGCTCACGCAGTGGTCCTCACAAGCAAAGGTCACATCTACACATTTGGTGTCAATAACAAGGGCCAGTGTGGCCGAGACTTTGTTGCTGGGGCAACCAGAGAAAGTGAGTAGAAGCTGCAGAATACTGGACAACTTGTTTTTGTACTCAAGTGGAGTCACATGGTCTTATTTTGCCCTAAACTTCTCTATAGGAGTACACTTGGCTAGCTTTTCTTTAAGAGTAGTAGAAACTTAAACATTTTTTGCTTGTTTATTATTTTAATACAATTTTTCAAAATATTCTGTTGTATTGATATTGAAATTTGATAAATATGGGCGAGCAAATGAATGTCAGAAATCTATGATTTTCTTGATTCTTGATCAATATACATTTTTTTCTACTTAAGTGATAGCTATATCCAATGGTATGCATATAATGTTATTGTATTAGTGGTACTACTAACATGATTTCTGAGGATTATTTAGTCGTGTTTTGGTTTAGAAGCATGATCCACCTTCCTCAGATATTTGTGAAAAAAATAATCTTTATTGCTTGGTGATTTGTTTCAATAGTGAGCACGGTGGTTACCATGGCAGATGAGGAAGAAGACAAAGAAGAGGATGACGTCATCTGTCCTCAGGGTGAGTACAGAAACATCCAGAACTTTGGTCACCTTTATGAATAATACTAGTTATAAGGCATGTCTCGGTTTAATTGGAACAACCTGAACTTAAGTTGCCTTTGCCAAGACCTACATATTACAATATAAATTATTTAGGGGGCCACAGTGGTGCAGTGGTAACACACTCACCTCCCACCTCTGAGATCGGAGTTCAATCCCAGCTCGATCACAGGTGGGAAAGCCGGTAGTTACTTGCTGTTGGTCGGTAGTTTGCAGTACAGTATTGTGACCAATTGTATATACTGGTTTCCTCTGTCCTTCCAAACACTGGTCACAATATAACTGATAAAGCAATAGGCATGACGTAAAACAATAAATAAATCCAGAATAAATTATTGGCTATCCTCTTAAACACTGTAGTGATGGGTTTTACAAAGTCTTTAAATGGGTATTCTGCCAATACAGAATTACTTTTACACTAGAAAAGCCAAATTGTCGAGCTGTTAGTGTAAATTCACTTTTAGAACTTCAGTATAAGAATGTATGCATTTTCTTGCCAAAAGAATAAGGAGTAAAACTGTTTTGTATAAATTCAGGCAAGCACAAATGGAAGCACGACCAGTGTATGATCTGTGTGGCATGTGGCGAGTGTTCGGGTTATGGAGGAGCTTGTGTTAATGCAGTGGGCTCCGGCAAAAACAGCCGCACAGCTGGACAGTAAGTGAACTAGTCCATCAGTGAGTTACTAAGTCAGTACATCACTGAGTCATTTGTTGAGTGAATTATTCAGTGACTCAGGCAGGCTTTAGTTGTTATGACTAAATTCTATGAGTTTCTACATTACTTTTCTTCCCGTATAAGTTTTTTCTTGTGAAAAAAAATTAAATTGACAAGGTTAAAAGCAAGCTATACAGACCACAAACTTTTTTTTTCATATTTTACAGTTTTGGTAACGTATTCAGAATGAAGTACAGGGGGGGACAGCGATTTGCCCATAAAAACAGGAAAATGCAGTTTCTTGAGAACAAATATGCAGTGTGGTTTTATAAAAGTTATCAGAATGAAAAGAGGTTCCTTAAACTGTAAAGTGATACTAGCATCCTAAAATAGATTTTGTGATAAGTACAAATACAACCATAGAACTTGTCCCATGGGAATAAGATTAGGGCTGTTGGAAAGTGGACAGCATTTCGCCGATTATTTTATACTGTTCCCAAAAAAGTTACAAAGACTGTTCAACACTTTGTATTTTGCAAACAATAATTAAAGCTAAAGATAAATTTTTCTCATTGTATTCTAGCACTTAATGAATTTATAAATAGTATTTATATTGACCTCAGACGCAGTTTAGACAACAGACAGCTTTTTGCATTGGTCAGATGCAGTTTGTTGGGCATATTTCTCACTGAAAAACTTTTTTATTCATCTTTACAATCCTGCATGCTGTCAGTTCTAAAATCTTACAAAAGTATCAAGACATGGTGCACACTTTTCTATGCTATAAGGTTCCTTTAGTATCAACATAGATGTTAAGTTTTAAATGAGGTACAATAGAAATTGGCGAATCGCTGTCCCCTGCGAATCGCTGCCCCCCCCCCTGTATATCTCTGCAATTATGTTTATGGTTTGGTAACTGTTTTGGGTCTGTTCCTGCTCTGAGTGTGGGGTGTGTTGGGTTTGAACCCTGTTTTGGTGTTTTCAGGCCCTTTGGCTGTGAGTCTGGTGACTCTGGCTGCTCTGAGTGTGGGGTGTGTTGGGTTTGAATCCTGTTTTGGTGTTTTCAGGCCATGTGGCTGTGGGTCTGGTGACTGGCTGCTCTGAGTGTGGGGTGTGCTGGGTTTGAACCCTGTTTTGGTGTTTTCAGGCCATGTGGCTGTGAGTCTGGTGACTCTGGCTGCTCTGAGTGTGGGGTGTGTTGGGCTTGAACCCTGTTTTGGTGTTTTCAGGCCATGTGGCTGTGGGCCTGGTGACTGGCTGCTCTGAGTGTGGGGTGTGCTGGGTTTGAACCCTGTTTTGGTGTTTTCAGGCCATGTGGCTGTGGGTCTGGTGACTCTGGCTGCTCTGAGTGTGGGGTGTGCTGGGTTTGAACCCTGTTTTGGTGTTTTCAGACCGTGTGGCTGTTGATCTGGTGACTGGCTGCTCTGATTGTGGGGTGTATTGGATTTGAACCCTTTTGTGTTGTTATGTCAGCTGACTTGTCAGTCAGCTGACATTATGTCGTCACTCTGCGGCGTGGGCGTACGCGTACGCGTCAGCGTGAACAACTTCTCCTCCAAAACTACAAGGCCTAGAGACGTGCTGTTTTTTTTAAAAGATACCTTATCTATCGAGGATGAAAAATTGTTCAAGGCATGCAAATCTGTCTGTTCGTCTGTTTGCTAGAGACATTACAAGGGGGGTACCCCCACCAAAAGTGTGAAAATTTCAACTTTTTATCACAATTTTCTCAGTGACTATTGCAGGGATTTCTCTCATATCTTGCATATATGTACTAGGCCAGAGGTAGATTCTCTTGTGTGAGTATGAGACCTGGATCTGTCTTGCTTTTTTTGTTAATAAATTTTTTAAATAATTTTTAATGCATTAAAATTCATGAAATCATGCATAAAATCATTTATAACTTGAAAAGTGTTGCATTTAGAGCATTTTGTTAAAATATGTTATTCAGCTACTTTTTTCATAGCTACAATATGGTAAGTAAGTTGGGTGCCTGTCTCAATAGCTAAGTGAGTAATAGCTACTTTTGGGCTTTTCAGTAACTTCCATCATGAGTAGAATCACTTGTAACTTAAAAACTATTGCATTTAGAGAATTTCATATAAATATGTTATTCAGCTACTTTTGGGTCAGCTATAACATAGTAAAATTTTAGACCTGTAGCTCATGGCATAGCTGAGTAATAGCTACTTTTAGGTTATCACTGTTGAGTAAATCGCTTATAACTTGGAAACTATTGCATTTAGAGTATTTTGTTTCATATGTTATTCACCTATTTTGGGATCAGCTATAACATAGTGAAGTTTCAGATCTGTGGCTCATTGCATAGCTGAGTAATAGCTACTTTGAAGTTCTCACTATTGAGTAAATCAGTTGTAATTGGAAAACTATTGCATTTAGAGAATTTCGTATAAATATGTTATTCAGCTACTTTTGGGTCAGCTATAACATAGTAAAATTTCAGACCTGTAGCTCATGGCATAGCTGAGTAATAGCTACTTTTAGGTCATCACTATTGAGTAAATCAGTTGTAACTTGAAAACTATTGCATTTACAGTATTTTGGTTAAATATGTTGTTCACCTACTTTTGGGTCAGCTATAACATAGTAAAATTTCAGACCTGTAGCTCATTGCATAGCTGAGTAATAACTACTTTGAGGTTCTCACTATTGAGTAAATCAGTTGTAATTGCAAAACTATTGCATTTAGAGAATTTAGTATAAATATGTTATTCAGCTACTTTTGGGTCAGCTATAACATGGTAAAATTTCAGACCTGTAGCTCATGGTATAGCTGAGTAATAGCTACTTTTAGGTCATCACTATTGAGTAAATCAGTTGTAACTTGAAAACTATTGCATTTACAGTATTTTGCTTAAATATGTTGTTCACCTACTTTTGGGTCAGCTATGACATAGTAAAATTTCAGACCTGTAGCTCATTGCATAGCTGAGTAATAACTACTTTGAGGTTCTCACTATTGAGTAAATCAGTTGTAATTGCAAAACTATTGCATTTAGAGAATTTAGTATAAATATGTTATTCAGCTACTTTTGGGTCAGCTATAACATAGTGAAATTTCAGACCTGTAGCTCATGGCATAGCTGAGTAATAGCTACTTTTAGGTCATCACTATTGAGTAAATCAGTTGTAACTTGAAAACTATTGCATTTACAGTATTTTGCTTAAATATGTTGTTCACCTACTTTTGGGTCAGCTATAACATAGTAAAATTTCAGACCTGTAGCTCATGGCATAGCTGAGTAATAGCTACTTTTAGGTTATCACTGTTGAGTAAATCGCTTATAACTTGGAAATTATTGCATTTAGAGTATTTTGTTGCAATATGTTATTCACCTATTTTGGGGTCAGCTATAACATAGTGAAGTTCCAGACCTGTGACTCATTGCATAGCTGAGTAATAGCTACTTTGAAGTTCTCAATGTTGAGTAAATCACTTGTAATTTGAAAACTATTGCATTTAGAGAATTTAAACTATTGCATGTAGAGAATTTAGTATAAATATGTTATTCAGCAACTTTTGGGTCAGCTATAACATAGTAAAATTTCAGACCTGTAGCTCATGGCATAGTTGAGTAATAGCTACTTTTAGGTTATCACTGTTGAGTAAATCACTTATAACTTGAAAACTATTGCATTTAGAGTATTTTGTTGCAATATGTTATTCACGTATTTTGGGTTCAGCTATAATATAGTGAAGTTCCAGACCTGTGGCTCATTGCATAGCTGAGTAATAGCTACTTTGAAGTTCTCACTGTTGAGTAAATCAGTTGTAATTGGAAAACTATTGCCTTTACAGAAATTTGTGCAAATATGTTATTCAGCTACTTTTGGGTCAGCTATAACATAGTGAAATTACAGACCTGTAGCTCATGGCACAACTGAGCAATAGCTATTCTCAGGCACTGACTGTTGAGTAAATCAGCTATAACTTGAAAAATATTGCATTTGGAGTATTTTGTTAAAATATATTGTTCACCTACTTTTGGGTTAGCTATAACATAGTGAAATTACAGACCTATAGCTCATGGCATAGCGGAGCAATAGCTATTTTCAGGTTCTCACTATTGAGTAAATCAGTTGTAACTTGAAAACTATTGCATTTACAGTATTTTGCTTAAATATGTTGTTCACCTACTTTTAGGTCAGCTATAACAGAGCAAAAATTCAGACATGTAGCTCATTGCATAGCTGAGTAATAGTTACTTTGAGGTTCTCACTCATGAGTAAATCAGTTGTAACTTGAAAACTATTACATTTAGAGTATTTTGTTAAATATGTTATTCACAGACGTTTTGGTCAGCTATAACATATTGAAATTGCAGACCTCTATGTCCTGGCATAGCTGAGCAATAGCTTCTTTCAGGTTCTCACTGTTGAGTAAATCATTGTATCCAACCTGTAGGAAATCATGGGCTGGGAATCGGTTAATATGGTCCAATTTGACCTTGGAACCCTCCTTCAAGGTCAAATGAGGATAGCCAAACATAAAAGTGCTTATAACTCGCTTATTATTGGTCCTAGAGGTTGGAATGAAAACCAACCTATAGAAAATCATGAGCTGGAAATTTTTTGGTGTGGTCGGATTTCACCTTGGACCCCTCCTTCAAGGTCAAATGAGGATAGCCAAACTTAAATGCTTATAACTCGCTTATTATTGGTCCTAGAGGTTTCGAATGGAAAACCAACCTATAGAAAATCATGGGCTGGGAATCTTTTGGTGTGGTCGGATTTGACCTGGGACCCCTCCTTCAAGGTCAATTGAGGATAGCCAAACTTACAATTGCTTAGAACTCGCTTATTATTGGTCCTACAAGTTTGGGATGGTAAACAAGCTACAGGAAATCATGGGCTGGGAATTTTTTTGTGTGGTCGGATTTGACCTTGGACCCCTCCTTCAAGGTCAAACAAGGATAGCCAAACTTAAAAAGTGCCTATGACTCACTTATTATTCAGAGTTGCTTCTAGGATGCGTTTTCTGCGATATCTCGCATTAATTTGCTTTTGCTCGCGGATTTCATCGAAGTATGCGGGGACAAGATTGTAAAAGAACGCATTCAGCACAAGGCAATGCGGGATATATATACGAAGCGAAAAGACGAGAGATCAAAGAAATCGAAACGATGCGTGGAGCGAGAGTTTGTCGAGGTTTTGATTTTTCCGTCAAAACGTTCTTCGAATAATGCCTTTAGACGATTTTGGTTTCGTGATCGTTTACAAACTCAAATATATTATGAGGTACAGACAGTATTTGGACATATTATACCCAAAAATATAAAATTAAGCTGAAAGTGGATGATTATATAAAAAATGGCTGCAAGAAAAACGAAACTTACAGTAGACTGGATTGTTACCACAACAGGAGAGGCAAACCGGTGCTGACCCTACGTATCTGTGGGGTTTCCCAACAATGTATGTCTAGAAAATATTTTACTTGAAGATCAAAATTCATGGACAACTCATTAATATTAATGAGGTTTCTTAACAATATTTTCTGCTTTAAGATAAAATACTAGATGGACCACAAAGCTCAGCTCAGATTCGTAGAAAATATTGACAATTTCATGGGATTTTTTAACAATATTTTACTAGAAGAATTTGTGGACTACTCATTACTATTCATGAGGTCATGGTATTCTGTGGGGTTTTCCAACATATTTGTATGAATTGATGGTGTAATGACTGAATTTGTGATGCCATGACTTCAGATGAAAACTTAAAACCATAATGCCATGACAGGAGCCACTTTGATGTAAATAACCATTTTCAGTATTTTTTTAAAATTCTATCACTAGCCTTGAAGTTTATTTTTATTGGGCAAGACAATAAAAATTGACCACTAATTAATAGAAGTCCACTGTTAAAAATGCCTAAATAAACTGAAAATGTATTTTTTATTAGTTTAAACTTATCATAAAGTCGTCCCCCAGAATTTTTAGCCCCTCCCCCACATTTTGTGTAGTGGTGGGGGATCGCCCCCACTTTTTGAAATTCCTAGAATCAACACTGTTATTGGTCCGAGAGGTTTGGGATGGTAAACCATCCTAAATTCTTTGGCTGGGAATCTTTTGGTATGGTCAGATTTGACCTTTGGACCCCTTCTTCATGGTCGAACGAGGATATTGCATTTATAGTATTTCTTTAAATATTTTTAACCTACTTTTTACACTTAAACAATTACCTTGTTACTTTATTTCATAATACCATTTGCAGGGCACAACTTTTTTGTCCTTTTCTTCTGTCAGCTTCGGAATATCTTTCGAACATGCTGTTCAGTTACCATTTACTGTATTTCTGTGCAGCCCTTTCCCTGATAATTATGCTTTCCTCTCATTATCACCATCACAAATCAAAAACATTCAGTCAGCTGACACAGTGCCCGTTCACGGGCACTCTCCTCTTGTTTTCAGACCGTGTGGCTGTTGATCTGGTGACTCTGGCTGCTCTGAGTGTGGGGTGTGTTGGGTTTGAACTCTGTTTTGTTGTTTTTAGGCCCTGTGGCTGTGGGTCTGGGGACTCTGGTTGCTCTGAGTGTGGGGTGTGTTGGGTTTGAACCCTGTTGTATTGTTTTCAGGCCCTGTGGCTGTGGGTCTGGTGACTCTGGCTGCTCTGAGTGTGGGGTGTGTTGGGTTTGAACCCTGTTGTATTGTTTTCAGGCCCTGTGGCTGTGGGTCTGGTGACTCTGGCTGCTCTGAGTGTGGGGTGTGCCGGGTTTGTGCTGGGGAAGCCCTGGATCCAGAAGAGGAGGAAGAAGGCGCAGATGGTGGACTGCTGGAAATCTTTGCCAAATCTCGCAATGTCATCCCCCTGGACCTGATTATAGGTAAAACTGAACTGTAGTTAAGAAGGACAGCAGTTGTTAATTTACAAAAACAACCAGTATATAGTTACAAACCATTTTGTAAAAAAAATACCTTCTAAAAGTGCAAATAAAGTGAAGGATATGACTTCAAGTCTATGAATACATATGATAAATTTGGTGAAACAAAGCCAATCAAGGTAACCAGAGTGTGGTATTTCACCATAGAGCCAGCCCTTTGTAAATTTGACAATACATTATGAAAATCCCCCAAAACAATGGGGCAATTTTTTTTTTTTTTGTTAAAAAATCATTTATTTACCCTTTTGTAACATGGTGCATCAGGGACTGGGCAGGCGAGGGTAGCAAACCTACCATCAGTACCTCTTTACAGTGCCACTCACACACAGTATGAAAGTTTTTCAGGTATACAAAAACATATTTTGAACAAATACAAATATCACTATCACTTGTCAGAAAAACTAAGATATTGTAAAGCTGACTGAACGACCAGGAAAATGGGGCAGAAATGTGTCTTTTGAATACCCAAAGCTTGTTTGAAAAGTTTATACTGAGTTGTTGATTGTTATACTAAAAGTAGCCGAAAACTAAACAAGCTGATTTTCATTTTACACCCTCAGGTATTAGGAAATACTTTTGTTTTCCTCATGTAATTAGTAAGGTATTGCATTTCAGCCTGGATGGAGAGCCCTGTGACAGACTGACACAGGAGTAAGAATGACATGCGAGTTGCTTTGTGCCACAGAAATGAGAAATAAGCACTGGCCGTTTGAGCCACTAGGCCTGAAGAATATACTTATTGTACTGTAACATTTCACAGCTACAGCACTTTTTGTTTACGTCACAAATTAAAACACATCAGTCATGCTCTGTTTACAGGGAGACATGGAGCACGTAATCTGGATCAACTGAGTAAAAAGCTGGAGGATCGCAAGCAGAAAGTGGCTCGAGTCAGATCCGTAGGCAAAAACAAAGGTAGAATGGTGACAGAATCATCCATTGTTACATCACGAGACACTTGAAACTGAGCAAAATTAGATTGAGGATTACATTGATTTACAAAATAATTTAAACTTTTAAGCACATATGATGCCGGTAGAGTATTTAGACATTTAACAATTTGGCAAAGGGTGTCTGTGTACATACCTTGCGGAAAAAGTTTGAAAGTTTCTTATTTCTGGTATATCTGCTGAAAAGGCACTAGATGACAATCACACTAAAATCACATCAGTGTTACAATTGTGGTAATATTGTGGTATCATTATGAATATTTGATGGTATTATTGTTATATCATGTTTCTGTAATGATGACATCTTTACTCCATGGAATGTGAATTGTGTCCTGGGAGACAGATGTGTTGTAGAATAATGATCACATATACTGATGTCTGTGTAACTTTGATGTTGGCACAACCTGTTTGCTGAGACTAAACAGTTCAGTCTCGTACAATGACTGTTGAACCAAGATCCTTAGGCCACCAGTCTCAATAAAAGTTTTTTTTTTTTTTTTTTTTTTTTTTTTTTAATTCTTGTAAACCAGATGTCACACAGAATCTTTTCCTCAACTATTATAACACTTACACAGTTTGTTTCAAGTAATGTTTGAAGTAAATCAATCAGTCAGACTTGAACTACTTTCATTCAGTTCACATGTATTCACTGGTTGCTTTCAGATGAGAGTGGGGATCGAGCTGAACCAGAGCCAGACCATGTAAAGATGAGCAGTCTGCCACCTGGCAAAGTAGATGTGGGCTCAGGCGATGTGTCTGTAATACAGGTGGCATGTGGACTGCAGCATACAGGTGAGCAGGTGTAAAGGGTGATGTGTCTGTAATACAGGTGGCATGTGGACTGCAGCATACAGGTGAGCAGGTGTAAAGGGTGATGTACCTGTAATACAGGTAGCACGTGAACTGCAGCATACAGGTGAGCAGGTGTAAAGGGTGATGTACCTGTAATACAGGTAGCACGTGAACTGCAGCATACAGGTGAGCAGGTGTAAAGGGTGATGTACCTGTAATACAGGTAGCACGTGAACTGCAGCATACAGGTGAGCAGGTGTAAAGGGTGATGTACCTGTAATACAGGTGGCACGTGAACTGCAGCATACAGGTGAGCAGGTGTAAAGGGTGATGTACCTGTAATACAGGTGGCATGTGGACTGCAGCATACAGGTGAGCAGGTTTAAAAGGTGATTTGCCAGTAATACAGGTGCCATGTGGACTGCAGCATACAGGTGAGCAGGTGTAAAGGGTGATGTACCTGTAATACAGGTGGCATGTGGACTGCAGCATACAGGTGAGCAGGTTTAAAAGGTAATTTGCCTGTAATACAGGTCAGTAGATGTCAAAAGTAAAACACCAGTACGTGTGAAAAGCAACATTCCTGTTATGCAGGTGAGTTGATATTACAAGTAACATACCAGTGGGAGTTAAAAGCAACACACTTGTCATACAGGTGAGTAGATATGAAAGATGAAACACCTTTAGTATAGATAGATAGCTGTGTTAGATGACAAACCTGTAATACAGGTGAGCACTTGACTTCATAATTATCAGAAAATTTGATATTGCTAATGTTTACATTAATGTTACGTCATGGTAAAGGGTAGAAATTTATAGAAAAAACAGTGCTGTAGGTGAATGTGGACAATAAAGAGGCCTTGCATCTATTAGGTGACATAAAGCAGGAGACATAACATGAAGTGTTTGTTGTGCATAAGTGTAATCTTTAGGTTTCCAAAGGATTTTTCTGGGGACCAGATGTTTACTTTTATATTAAATGGGAATTCTATGTATCAGATTTGTAGTAAAATGGATGCAGCACTAAACTGAATAAGCATGTTAAAAAGCTGACATGGTTTTTTGCAGTGCTGCTACTTGAGAATGGTGAGGTGTACACCTTTGGCAGTAACCATTATGGACAGCTGGGGCTTGGTGATACCACAGTCAGGTAAGTCAGACAAACAATATGTTGTAAAATTGTATAAAATAGTATTATTTTCAAATTGCTTGCACAAGTGTATAATATTTGCTTATTTTGACTCATATGCATGTTTTCACCATTCAGTGACCTCTGAACAAAATACCAGATGTGTTTTGTTTCAAATTCCCAGCAACTGATTTGACTCTTAAAAACATAAAAAACACTAACAGATGTGCAGGGTACGAGATTTTGTCCGTAGAAGGAGGAACACAAACCCACCAGTGGGTAAATACGGATTCTAATACGAGGAGTGGTTATGGAACCATTCAGGGGTGAATATGGAATCACTGCAGGGTAATTAAGGACCCACTGAGGTTAAATACTTCTCTGAGGGACCATATTCAACCCTTGGTGGGTCAGTATTTACACTAATGGGGTAATGATGGACCCTGTGAGGATTAAATACAGATTCACTTAAGATTAAATATTAAACCACTTAAACATAAATGTGAAAGCAATGGTGTGTCTCTCCAAAGACGTTAAATTTCTTGGTTGTTGAACCCATTTGTCTTCCACCAAACAAGATAAATAACTAGATAAGTGTTTAATTCACAAACAAGCAAATTTTTACCATTTGTGTTTCCACAGAGGGGTTCCGACCCGTGTTCCAGTGCGGGCATCTATCACACAGGTGGCAGCAGGAAGCCATCATACTGTGCTTCTATCTAACAATGGACAGGTTTACACCTGCGGCAGCCACAAGGTATGCATACTGCTTGGTAGAGTCATTCAGCATCCTCTTCAAAGCAGCAGTTGGAGTTGAAACCTCACAGCCTGTGATTACTTTCTAAACTTGCGAACCATTAGCTCCACTCATGACCTCCCTGAATCAGCACAAATAAGACAAGCAAAACAACTGCAGAGTTTGGCCAGTTACAAGTAAACTTTGAAAATGTATAGCTTTATTGTTGATTTGCTTGTGCTGACTTTTGGTCGGAATTATATTAAAACAACTCGTAAAGCTTACTTGTATATTTGCTGTATATTTGTACAGGGTTTCAGCTGTGCTTGTATCAATACATATTTAATCACATTTAGGGCAAAAGAATTAGGGCTGAAAAGCAAAATTTTTCTTGCATATTGCTTGTTTTTGGTAGGACATTTATATTTCTATTGCTACCTCTGTCATGTTTCATAACAGGTTTAAAAACTCCTCATGCACAGCTTTTCTGACATAATATTTCCATGGTTCCCCAACATATCTAATGCAATTAACAATCCATACACATCCAATAGCTAATTTATCCTGAATAAAAGTTATATTTTTGCACCTTAGAATCTGCTATTACAAAGATTAAGCAGTATAAAAGTTTGAATACATTACCTGGTCATGTGTTTTAGGAGGGTCAGCTGGGACGTCCCTCCCCTCAAGAAGAGCAGGTGAAGGAAAAGCGAGGCACATGGTTTGCCGTCCCCACCCTGGTGGTGGGAATAGGTAGGTAGAACTGACAATTCACCTTATTTTTATCTATGAGATTATGAAATGATGCCTGTGTGTGTGTGCGTGCGTGCGTGCGTGTGTGCGTGCGTTAGTTAGTCACGCAGATTCCTCCAAAACTACTACAGCTACAGATTTTTTGTAAATTAATTGTCCCAATGAATTTTCACGCCCTCGAAAATTTTTTTGGTTTTATGGACTTAGGCCTAAAGATAACTGAGTAATAGCTATCTTAGCTACTTGGAGTAAAGGGCTCATAACTCAAAAACTATTGCAGTTACAACTTTTTCTTCAAATATGTTGTTCAGCTACTTTGTCCTTAGCTATAAGATGGTACATAGTTTGGGGTCCCATTGCATGCCATAAGTGAGTAATAGCTATTTTCTCATTTGTAGCTAAATAACAAAAGGAGTAAATGTCAAATATCTTCAAAAGTATTAGAGTTACAGAAATCTTTTCAAATATGTTGTTCATCTACTTTTTGGTAAGCTATCACATAGTAAAGTTTCAGACCTGTTGCACCTTGGATAGCTGAGTAATAGCTACTTTGAAATTCTGACTGTTGAGTAAAGCCATTGTAACTCCAAAACTATTGCAGTTAGAGTGTTTTCCTAAAATATGTTGTTCAGCTACTTTGTCCTTAGCTATAAGATGGTACATAGTTTGGGGTTCTATTGCATGCCATAAGTGAGTAATAGCTATTTTCTCATTTGTAGCTAAATAACAAAAGAAGTAAATGCCAAGTATCTTCAAAAGTATTACAGTTACAGAAATCTTTTCAAATATGTTATTCATCTACTTTTGGGTAAGCTATCACATAATAAGGTTTCAGACCTGTTGCACCGTGGATAGCTGAGTAATAGCTACTTTCAAATTCCGACTGTTGAGTAAAGCCATTGTATCTCCAAAACTATTGCAGTTAGAGTGTTTTCCTAAAATATGTTGTTCAGCTACTTTGTCCTTAGCTATAAGATGGTACATAGTTTGGGGTTCTATTGCATGCCATAAGTGAGTAATAGCTATTTTCTCATTTGTAGCTAAATAACAAAAGAAGTAAATGCCAAATATCTTCAAAAGTATTAGAGTTACAGAAATCTTTTCAAATATGTTATTCATCTACTTTTGGGTAAGCTATCACATGGTTAAGTTTCAGACCTGTTGAACCTTTGATAGCTGAGTAATAGCTACTTTCAAATTCCGACGGTTGAGTAAAGCCATTGTAACTCCAAAACTATTGCAGTTAGAGTGTTTTCCTAAAATATGTTGTTCAGCTACTTTGTCCTTAGCTATAAGATGGTACATAGTTTGGGGTTCTATTGCATGCCATAAGTGAGTAATAGCTATTTTCTCATTTATAGCTAAATAACAAAAGAAGTAAATGTCAAATATCTTCAAAAGTATTAAAGTTAGGGAAATCTTTTCAAATATGTTGTCCATCTACTTTTTGGTAAGCTATCACATGGTAAAGTTTCAGACCTGTTGAACCTTTGATAGCTGAGTCATAGCTACTTTCAAATTCCGACTGTTGAGTAAAGCCATTGTATCTCCAAAACTATTGCAGTTAGAGTGTTTTCCTAAAATATGTTGTTCAGCTGCTTTGTCCTTAGCTATAAGATGGTACATAGTTTGGGGTTCTATTGCGTGCCATAAGTGAGTAATAGCTATTTTCTCATTTGTAGCTAAATAACAAAAGAAGTAAATGTCAAATATCTTCAAAAGTATTAAAGTTAGGGAAATCTTTTCAAATATGTTGTCCATCTACTTTTTGGTAAGCTATCACATAGTAAAGTTTCAGACCTGTTGAATCTTTGATAGCTGAGTAATAGCTACTTTGAAATTCTGACTGTTGAGTAAAGCCATTGTAACTCCAAAACTATTGCAGTTAGAGTGTTTGCCTAAAATATGTTGTTCAGCTACTTTGTTCTTAGCTATAAGATGGTACATAGTTTGGGGTTCTATTGCATGCCATAAGTGAGTAATAGCTATTTTCTCATTTGTAGCTAATTGAGAGCTTTCACTTGGTGAAGTTTCAGACCCTTAGCTAATTACTCACCTACTCAAAATGAGTAAATGCGAATTATCTCTAAAAGTATTGCAGATAGCCAATTTTTCTCAACTCATTCACCTACTTTTGGAAGAGCTTTCACATGGTCAAGTTTCAGACCCGTAGCTAATTACTCAAAATGAGTAAATGCTAATTATCTCTAAAAGTATTGCAGATAGCCAATTTTTATCTCCCGCCGGGCTTTAGCCCAGGAGGGAGATTATGAAATGATGCCTGTGTGTGCGTGCGTGCGTGCGTTAGTTAGTCACGCAGATTCCTCCAAAACTACTACAGCTACAGATTTTTTGTAAATTAATTGTCCCAATGAATTTTCACGCCCTCGAAAATTTTTTTGGTTTTATGGACTTAGGCCTAAAGATAACTGAGTAATAGCTATCTTAGCTACTTGGAGTAAAGGGCTCATAACTCAAAAACTATTGCAGTTACAACTTTTTCTTCAAATATGTTGTTCAGCTACTTTGTCCTTAGCTATAAGATGGTACATAGTTTGGGGTCCCATTGCATGCCATAAGTGAGTAATAGCTATTTTCTCATTTGTAGCTAAATAACAAAAGGAGTAAATGTCAAATATCTTCAAAAGTATTAGAGTTACAGAAATCTTTTCAAATATGTTGTTCATCTACTTTTTGGTAAGCTATCACATAGTAAAGTTTCAGACCTGTTGCACCTTGGATAGCTGAGTAATAGCTACTTTGAAATTCTGACTGTTGAGTAAAGCCATTGTAACTCCAAAACTATTGCAGTTAGAGTGTTTTCCTAAAATATGTTGTTCAGCTACTTTGTCCTTAGCTATAAGATGGTACATAGTTTGGGGTTCTATTGCATGCCATAAGTGAGTAATAGCTATTTTCTCATTTGTAGCTAAATAACAAAAGAAGTAAATGCCAAGTATCTTCAAAAGTATTACAGTTACAGAAATCTTTTCAAATATGTTATTCATCTACTTTTGGGTAAGCTATCACATAATAAAGTTTCAGACCTGTTGCACCGTGGATAGCTGAGTAATAGCTACTTTCAAATTCCGACTGTTGAGTAAAGCCATTGTATCTCCAAAACTATTGCAGTTAGAGTGTTTTCCTAAAATATGTTGTTCAGCTACTTTGTCCTTAGCTATAAGATGGTACATAGTTTGGGGTTCTGTTGCATGCCATAAGTGAGTAATAGCTATTTTCTCATTTGTAGCTAAATAACAAAAGAAGTAAATGCCAAATATCTTCAAAAGTATTAGAGTTACAGAAATCTTTTCAAATATGTTATTCATCTACTTTTGGGTAAGCTATCACATAGTTAAGTTTCGGACCTGTTGCACCATGGATAGCTGAGTAATAGCTACTTTCAAATTCCGACTGTTGAGTAAAGCCATTGTATCTCCAAAACTATTGCAGTTACAGTGTTTTCCTAAAATATGTTGTTCAGCTACTTTGTCCTTAGCTATAAGATGGTACATAGTTTGGGGTTCTATTGCATGCCATAAGTGAGTAATAGCTATTTTCTCATTTGTAGCTAAATAACAAAAGAAGTAAATGCCAAATATCTTCAAAAGTATTAGAGTTACAGAAATCTTTTCAAATATGTTATTCATCTACTTTTGAGTAAGCTATCACATAGTAAAGTTTCAGACCTGTTGAACCTTTGATAGCTGAGTAATAGCTACTTTCAAATTCCGACGGTTGAGTAAAGCCATTGTAACTCCAAAACTATTGCAGTTAGAGTGTTTTCCTAAAATATGTTGTTCAGCTACTTTGTCCTTAGCTATAAGATGGTACATAGTTTGGGGTTCTATTGCATGCCATAAGTGAGTAATAGCTATTTTCTCATTTGTAGCTAAATAACAAAAGAAGTAAATGTCAAATATCTTCAAAAGTATTAAAGTTAGGGAAATCTTTTCAAATATGTTGTCCATCTACTTTTTGGTAAGCTATCACATAGTAAAGTTTCAGACCTGTTGAACCTTTGATAGCTGAGTAATAGCTACTTTCAAATTCCGACGGTTGAGTAAAGCCATTGTAACTCCAAAACTATTGCAGTTAGAGTGTTTTCCTAAAATATGTTGTTCAGCTACTTTGTCCTTAGCTATAAGATGGTACATAGTTTGGGGTTCTATTGCATGCCATAAGTGAGTAATAGCTATTTTCTCATTTGTAGCTAAATAACAAAAGAAGTAAATGTCAAATATCTTCAAAAGTATTAAAGTTAGGGAAATCTTTTCAAATATGTTGTCCATCTACTTTTTGGTAAGCTATCACATAGTAAAGTTTCAGACCTGTTGAATCTTTGATAGCTGAGTAATAGCTACTTTGAAATTCTGACTGTTGAGTAAAGCCATTGTAACTCCAAAACTATTGCAGTTAGAGTGTTTGCCTAAAATATGTTGTTCAGCTACTTTGTCCTTAGCTATGGATATTGTTTTCTTCAACAATGACTTTCACGTACACAAGGATAGAACTAATTACTATAAATGCCAATAGACCCAAAGGTCCAAACAAACTATTACTACATGAAAATGTTCATCTGCTGATTAAAGATTTAAATCTCCAGGGACAAAGGAGAGGGTGTAGGGCTGGCAAAAGGAAATGTGCAAGAAACTCTAATGTCACAGTTCATCAACCCTCTGTGGCTAGTAGCAAACCTGATGTGACAAATGAAGGAATCAAAGTTGGTGTGATCAACACAAGATCTATAAGAAACAAAGTCATTGACTTCCAGGAAATGATTTTAGATAACTCATTAGACCTAATAGCTGTCACAGAGACTTGGCTTACAGATGAGGATTACATCACTCCCGGTGAAATGTGCCCTTTAAAGTATGACATCATTCACACACCCAGGCAAGCTGGAAAGGGTGGAGGGGTGGCACTAGTTCACAATGAACACCTGCATATCACTCAGTGTAACACCAGGGATAATTTCCATAGCTTTGAGCTGGTTGAAGCTACTCTTGTTTCCAATTCAAAAACCTTCAGGATTATTGTCATTTACAGACCACCTCCTTCCCAATCCAATAACCTGAAAATATCACAGTTCAAAGAAGAATTCCCTACACTGTTAGAGTCACTCGTCATCCAAAACGAACAGTTGCTGATTATGGGTGACTTCAATATTCATGTTGAAGATACAAACGACAGCTTAGCATCCTTTCTACAAGATACCCTCACTTCTTTTGGAATTAAGCAACACGTAGGATGTGCCACTCATAATAAGTCACATACTCTTGACCTGGTGATGACCAGATCAGAAGAGCATATCACTGAAGTCCATGTTACTGATCCACAACTATCAGATCACTATCTGGTCTCTTTCAGATTACATACTGAGTTAGTTAAGTATAGGAAAAAGAAGGTACAGTATAGAAAACTAAAAGCTATCAACCTTGATAGCTTTGAAAGGGACCTAAAAAACTCTGACCTATTTCATTGCAACTCTGAAGATGTTGATATCTTGACCAATCTGTATGACACCACTTTAAAGGATCTCCTCAATAAACATGCCCCCGAAATCACAAAACTTGTATCAGATAGACAAACCGTACCTTGGTACAGCAACTCCATAGGAGATCTCCGAAGAAAGAGACGCAGATTAGAAAGACGGTGGAAACTTCACAAAACCCCTTCAAATCTTATAGCATGGAAGGGTGCCAAAAATGATGTGACTGAAGCGATCAAACGTGCAAAGACTTTGTTTTACACAAAGAGCATTGATGAGTGTAAAGGTGACCAAAAGAAGCTTTTTGGTATTTTAAATTCTCTCCTGCAAAAGAAAAAAATAACTTTCTTACCAAGTGGCGACAAATCCTCACTCCCCCAGATATTCAATGATTTCTTCATCCAGAAAATTGACAAAATTCTGGAAGGTCTACACGCAGAACAAACAGGTGCAGATCCACATGAGTTTGATGTCCCTGCTACTTCTAGATTAGAGACACTCTGTTCCACAAATGAAGAAGAAATCCAGAAGCTGATTCTCGGATGTCCTAACAAGCAATGCAGCCTCGACCCAGTTCCAACTGCAATAGTAAAACAATGCAGCAAAACCTTTGCTCCTATCTTCACCAAGATAATCAATGCATCACTACACTCAGGAATAGTGCCTTCCAGTTTCAAAAAATCTATTGTCACTCCACTATTGAAAAAGAACTCTTTGAATCCAGAAATACTTAAAAACTACCGCCCAGTATCGAATTTGTCCTTTGCCTCAAAACTTCTAGAACGGGTGGTTGCACACAGACTGAACAATTATAAAGATTCAAACTGTTTGAGAGAAAAGTTCCAATCTGCATACAGACGGAATCATAGCACAGAAACTGCCACTCTGAAGATCATGAATGATTTGCTCATGGCTGCTGACAGAGGGGAATGCAGTATCCTAGTCCTGCTAGATCTCTCAGCAGCATTCGACACTGTAAACCATCAAATTCTCCTTGAAAGGCTTCAAAACCAGTTTGGAATAGTTGGAAAGGCACACAAATGGATCAAGTCCTATCTCCACAACAGGTGTCAAAAGGTCATGGTAGAACACTTTGTCTCAAATGAAGTTAGACTAACACTGAATGTCCCGCAGGGTTCCATTTTGGGCCCTAGTGAATACTCCGATTTCACCGAGCCAGTGGGTCGAGTGATTAGGTCGAAATCAGTATCTCCTCATTTTTATGCAGATGATTCACAATTGTATGTCCATTGCAATCCAAAGGACCAAAACTCAGTTCAATCTGCTATTCATAAAATTGAAGACTGCTGCAAAGAAATCAAATCATGGATGACCACCAACTATTTAAAATTAAATGATGACAAGACAGAAGTTTTAATGGTTGGAACCAAATCACAGTTACATAAATCGAACATCCATACCATACTTGTTGGCAACACAAATATTGAAGTAAAAGACTGTGTCAAAAACATTGGTGTATACATCGACTCAGAACTGACAATGAAACAGCATGTCAATCAAATAACATCAACAGCCTGGTTTCATCTCAGAAACTTGTTCAAGATCAGGAAATTTCTCACCAAAAGTGCATGTGTCACTTTGGTACATGCCTTTGTCACCTCTCGCCTTGACCTTTATAACTGCCTGCTCTACAATTGTCCCTCGGGTCTCAAAAATAAGCTCCAAAGAGTTCTCAACTGCGCTGCCAAGCTCATCTTTCACAAAAGGAAATTCGACTCTGTCACACCACTCTTAAAAAAGCTTCATTGGCTCCCAATCCAACAAAGGATAGAATTCAAAATTCTACTGATTACCTTCAAATGCATCAATGGACAAGGTCCAGAATACCTCTCTGAACTGCTCACTCCTTATACCTCAACACGTGCTCTCAGATCAGCTGACAGCTTCTTGCTGCGTGTTCCAAGGACGCGACTAAAAAACTACGGTGATAAAGCATTCGAAAAGGCAGCATCTGAACTCTGGAATCACCTACCAATTTATATCCGTACCAGTTCATCAGTCAGCTCATTCAAGAAACAACTAAAGACTTATCTCTTCAAACAAGCTTACTCAATACAATCTGTCAACTAGGAACTTTATCACATTCTTTGTACATAGATAAAAATCAGTTCTGTTAAAATCACTGCCAAAGCGCTAATGAACAGGTTCTCTGAAATTAGCGCTATATAAATGTATATATGTATGTATGTATGTATAAGATGGTACATAGTTTGGGGTTCTATTGCATGCCATAAGTGAGTAATAGCTATTTTCTCATTTGTAGCTAATTGAGAGCTTTCACTTGGTGAAGTTTCAGACCCTTAGCTAATTACTCACCTACTCAAAATGAGTAAATGCGAATTATCTCTAAAAGTATTGCAGATAGCCAATTTTTCTCAACTCATTCACCTACTTTTGGAAGAGCTTTCACATGGTCAAGTTTCAGACCCGTAGCTAATTACTCAAAATGAGTAAATGCTAATTATCTCTAAAAGTATTGCAGATAGCCAATTTTTATCTCCTGCCGGGCTTTAGCCCAGGAGGGAGATTATGAAATGATGCCTGTGTGTGCGTGCGTGCGTGCGTTAGTTAGTCACGCAGATTCCTCCAAAACTACTACAGCTACAGATTTTTTGTAAATTAATTGTCCCAATGAATTTTCACGCCCTCGAAAATTTTTTTGGTTTTATGGACTTAGGCCTAACTTTTTCTTCAAATATGTTGTTCAGCTACTTTGTCCTTAGCTATAAGATGGTACATAGTTTGGGGCCCCATTGCATGCCATAAGTGAGTAATAGCTATTTTCTCATTTGTAGCTAAATAACAAAAGGAGTAAATGTCAAATATCTTCAAAAGTATTAGAGTTACAGAAATCTTTTCAAATATGTTGTTCATCTACTTTTTGGTAAGCTATCACATAGTAAAGTTTCAGACCTGTTGCACCTTGGATAGCTGAGTAATAGCTACTTTGAAATTCTGACTGTTGAGTAAAGCCATTGTAACTCCAAAACTATTGCAGTTAGAGTGTTTTCCTAAAATATGTTGTTCAGCTACTTTGTCCTTAGCTATAAGATGGTACATAGTTTGGGGTTCTATTGCATGCCATAAGTGAGTAATAGCTATTTTCTCATTTGTAGCTAAATAACAAAAGAAGTAAATGTCAAATATCTTCAAAAGTATTAAAGTTAGTGAAATCTTTTCAAATATGTTGTCCATCTACTTTTTGGTAAGCTATCACATAGTAAAGTTTCAGACCTGCTGAATCTTTGATAGCTGAGTAATAGCTACTTTGAAATTCTGACTGTTGAGTAAAGCCATTGTAACTCCAAAACTATTGCAGTTAGAGTGTTTGCCTAAAATATGTTGTTCAGCTACTTTGTCCTTAGCTATAAGATGGTACATAGTTTGGGGTTCTATTGCATGCCATAAGTGAGTAATAGCTATTTTCTCATTTGTAGCTAATTGAGAGCTTTCACTTGGTGAAGTTTCAGACCCTTAGCTAATTACTCACCTACTCAAAATGAGTAAATGCGAATTATCTCTAAAAGTATTGCAGATAGCCAATTTTTCTCAACTCATTCACCTACTTTTGGAAGAGCTTTCACATGGTCAAGTTTCAGACCCGTAGCTAATTACTCAAAATGAGTAAATGCTAATTATCTCTAAAAGTATTGCAGATAGCCAATTTTTATCTCCCGCCGGGCTTTAGCCCAGGAGGGAGATTATGAAATGATGCCTGTGCGTGCGTGCGTGCGTTAGTTAGTCACGCAGATTCCTCCAAAACTACTACAGCTACAGATTTTTTGTAAATTAATTGTCCCAATGAATTTTCACGCCCTCGAAAATTTTTTTGGTTTTATGGACTTAGGCCTAAAGATAACTGAGTAATAGCTATCTTAGCTACTTGGAGTAAAGGGCTCATAACTCAAAAACTATTGCAGTTACAACTTTTTCTTCAAATATGTTGTTCAGCTACTTTGTCCTTTGCTATAAGATGGTACATAGTTTGGGGTCCCATTGCATGCCATAAGTGAGTAATAGCTATTTTCTCATTTGTAGCTAAATAACAAAAGGAGTAAATGTCAAATATCTTCAAAAGTATTAGAGTTACAAAAATCTTTTCAAATATGTTGTTCATCTACTTTTTGGTAAGCTATCACATAGTAAAGTTTCAGACCTGTTGCACCTTGGATAGCTGAGTAATAGCTACTTTGAAATTCTGACTGTTGAGTAAAGCCATTGTAACTCCAAAACTATTGCAGTTAGAGTGTTTTCCTAAAATATGTTGTTCAGCTACTTTGTCCTTAGCTATAAGATGGTACATAGTTTGGGGTTCTATTGCATGCCATAAGTGAGTAATAGCTATTTTCTCATTTGTAGCTAAATAACAAAAGAAGTAAATGTCAAATATCTTCAAAAGTATTAAAGTTAGTGAAATCTTTTCAAATATGTTGTCCATCTACTTTTTGGTAAGCTATCACATAGTAAAGTTTCAGACCTGCTGAATCTTTGATAGCTGAGTAATAGCTACTTTGAAATTCTGACTGTTGAGTAAAGCCATTGTAACTCCAAAACTATTGCAGTTAGAGTGTTTGCCTAAAATATGTTGTTCAGCTACTTTGTCCTTAGCTATAAGATGGTACATAGTTTGGGGTTCTGTTGCATGCCATAAGTGAGTAATAGCTATTTTCTCATTTGTAGCTAAATAACAAAAGAAGTAAATGCCAAATATCTTCAAAAGTATTAGAGTTACAGAAATCTTTTCAAATATGTTATTCATCTACTTTTGGGTAAGCTATCACATAGTAAAGTTTCAGACCTGTTGAACCTTTGATAGCTGAGTAATAGCTACTTTCAAATTCCGACTGTTGAGTAAAGCCATTGTATCTCCAAAACTATTGCAGTTAGAGTGTTTTCCTAAAATATGTTGTTCAGCTACTTTGTCCTTAGCTATAAGATGGTACATAGTTTGGGGTTCTATTGCATGCCATAAGTGAGTAATAGCTATTTTCTCATTTGTAGCTAAATAACAAAAGAAGTAAATGTCAAATATCTTCAAAAGTATTAAAGTTAGGGAAATCTTTTCAAATATGTTGTCCATCTACTTTTTGGTAAGCTATTACATAGTAAAGTTTCAGACCTGTTGAACCTTTGATAGCTGAGTAATAGCTACTTTCAAATTCCGACGGTTGAGTAAAGCCATTGTAACTCCAAAACTATTGCAGTTAGAGTGTTTTCCTAAAATGTGTTGTTCAGCTACTTTGTCCTTAGCTATAAGATGGTACATAGTTTGGGGTTCTATTGCATGCCATAAGTGAGTAATAGCTATTTTCTCATTTGTAGCTAAATAACAAAAGAAGTAAATGTCAAATATCTTCAAAAGTATTAAAGTTAGGGAAATCTTTTCAAATATGTTGTCCATCTACTTTTTGGTAAGCTATTACATAGTAAAGTTTCAGACCTGTTGAACCTTTGATAGCTGAGTCATAGCTACTTTCAAATTCCGACTGTTGAGTAAAGCCATTGTATCTCCAAAACTATTGCAGTTAGAGTGTTTTCCTAAAATATGTTGTTCAGCTACTTTGTCCTTAGCTATAAGATGGTACATAGTTTGGGGTTCTATTGCATGCCATAAGTGAGTAATAGCTATTTTCTCATTTGTAGCTAAATAACAAAAGAAGTAAATGTCAAATATCTTCAAAAGTATTAAAGTTAGGGAAATCTTTTCAAATATGTTGTCCATCTACTTTTTGGTAAGCTATTACATAGTAAAGTTTCAGACCTGTTGAACCTTTGATAGCTGAGTAATAGCTACTTTCAAATTCCGACGGTTGAGTAAAGCCATTGTAACTCCAAAACTATTGCAGTTAGAGTGTTTTCCTAAAATATGTTGTTCAGCTACTTTGTCCTTAGCTATAAGATGGTACATAGTTTGGGGTTCTATTGCATGCCATAAGTGAGTAATAGCTATTTTCTCATTTGTAGCTAAATAACAAAAGAAGTAAATGTCAAATATCTTCAAAAGTATTAAAGTTAGGGAAATCTTTTCAAATATGTTGTCCATCTACTTTTTGGTAAGCTATTACATAGTAAAGTTTCAGACCTGTTGAACCTTTGATAGCTGAGTCATAGCTACTTTCAAATTCCGACTGTTGAGTAAAGCCATTGTATCTCCAAAACTATTGCAGTTAGAGTGTTTTCCTAAAATATGTTGTTCAGCTACTTTGTCCTTAGCTATAAGATGGTACATAGTTTGGGGTTCTATTGCATGCCATAAGTGAGTAATAGCTATTTTCTCATTTGTAGCTAAATAACAAAAGAAGTAAATGTCAAATATCTTCAAAAGTATTAAAGTTAGGGAAATCTTTTCAAATATGTTGTCCATCTACTTTTTGGTAAGCTATCACATAGTAAAGTTTCAGACCTGTTGAATCTTTGATAGCTGAGTAATAGCTACTTTGAAATTCTGACTGTTGAGTAAAGCCATTGTAACTCCAAAACTATTGCAGTTAGAGTGTTTGCCTAAAATATGTTGTTCAGCTACTTTGTCCTTAGCTATAAGATGGTACATAGTTTGGGGTTCTATTGCATGCCATAAGTGAGTAATAGCTATTTTCTCATTTGTAGCTAATTGAGAGCTTTCACTTGGTGAAGTTTCAGACCCTTAGCTAATTACTCACCTACTCAAAATGAGTAAATGCGAATTATCTCTAAAAGTATTGCAGATAGCCAATTTTTCTCAACTCATTCACCTACTTTTGGAAGAGCTTTCACATGGTCAAGTTTCAGACCCGTAGCTAATTACTCAAAATGAGTAAATGCTAATTATCTCTAAAAGTATTGCAGATAGCCAATTTTTATCTCCCGCCGGGCTTTAGCCCAGGAGGGAGATTATGAAATGATGCCTGTGTGTGCGTGCGTGCGTGTGTGCGTGCGTTAGTTAGTCACGCAGATTCCTCCAAAACTACTACAGCTACAGATTTTTTGTAAATTAATTGTCCCAATGAATTTTCACGCCCTCGAAAATTTTTTTGGTTTTATGGACTTAGGCCTAAAGATAACTGAGTAATAGCTATCTTAGCTACTTCTAGTAAAGGGCTCATAACTCAAAAACTATTGCAGTTACAACTTTTTCTTCAAATATGTTGTTCAGCTACTTTGTCCTTAGCTATAAGATGGTACATAGTTTGGGGTCCCATTGCATGCCATAAGTGAGTAATAGCTATTTTCTCATTTGTAGCTAAATAACAAAAGGAGTAAATGTCAAATATCTTCAAAAGTATTAGAGTTACAGAAATCTTTTCAAATATGTTGTTCATCTACTTTTTGGTAAGCTATCACATACTAAAGTTTCAGACCTGTTGCACCTTGGATAGCTGAGTAATAGCTAATTTGAAATTCTGACTGTTGAGTAAAGCCATTGTAACTCCAAAACTATTGCAGTTAGAGTGTTTTCCTAAAATATGTTGTTCAGCTACTTTGTCCTTAGCTATAAGATGGTACATAGTTTGGGGTTTTATTGCATGCCATAAGTGAGTAATAGCTATTTTCTCATTTGTAGCTAAATAACAAAAGAAGTAAATGCCAAATATCTTCAAAAGTATTACAGTTACAGAAATCTTTTCAAATATGTTATTCATCTACTTTTGGGTAAGCCATCACATAATAAAGTTTCAGACCTGTTGCACCGTGGATAGCTGAGTAATAGCTACTTTCAAATTCCGACTGTTGAGTAAAGCCATTGTATCTCCAAAACTATTGCAGTTAGAGTGTTTTCCTAAAATATGTTGTTCAGCTACTTTGTCCTTAGCTATAAGATGGTACATAGTTTGGGGTTCTGTTGCATGCCATAAGTGAGTAATAGCTATTTTCTCATTTGTAGCTAAATAACAAAAGAAGTAAATGCCAAATATCTTCAAAAGTATTAGAGTTACAGAAATCTTTTCAAATATGTTATTCATCTACTTTTGGGTAAGCTATCACATAGTTAAGTTTCAGACCTGTTGCACCATGGATAGCTGAGTAATAGCTACTTTCAAATTCCGACTGTTGAGTAAAGCCATTGTATCTCCAAAACTATTGCAGTTACAGTGTTTTCCTAAAATATGTTGTTCAGCTACTTTGTCCTTAGCTATAAGATGGTACATAGTTTGGGGTTCTATTGCATGCCATAAGTGAGTAATAGCTATTTTCTCATTTGTAGCTAAATAACAAAAGAAGTAAATGTCAAATATCTTCAAAAGTATTAAAGTTAGTGAAATCTTTTCAAATATGTTGTCCATCTACTTTTTGGTAAGCTATCACATAGTAAAGTTTCAGACCTGTTGAACCTTTGATAGCTGAGTAATAGCTACTTTCAAATTCCGACCGTTGAGTAAAGCCATTGTAACTCCAAAACTATTGCAGTTAGAGTGTTTTCCTAAAATATGTTGTTCAGCTACTTTGTCCTTAGCTATAAGATGGTACATAGTTTGGGGTTCTATTGCATGCCATAAGTGAGTAATAGCTATTTTCTCATTTGTAGCTAAATAACAAAAGAAGTAAATGTCAAATATCTTCAAAAGTATTAAAATTAGGGAAATCTTTTCAAATATGTTGTCCATCTACTTTTTGGTAAGCTATTACATAGTAAAGTTTCAGACCTGTTGAACCTTTGATAGCTGAGTAATAGCTACTTTCAAATTCCGACGATTGAGTAAAGCCATTGTAACTCCAAAACTATTGCAGTTAGAGTGTTTTCCTAAAATATGTTGTTCAGCTACTTTGTCCTTAGCTATAAGATGGTACATAGTTTGGGGTTCTATTGCATGCCATAAGTGAGTAATAGCTATTTTCTCATTTGTAGCTAAATAACAAAAGAAGTAAATGTCAAATATCTTCAAAAGTATTAAAGTTAGGGAAATCTTTTCAAATATGTTGTCCATCTACTTTTTGGTAAGCTATTACATAGTAAAGTTTCAGACCTGTTGAACCTTTGATAGCTGAGTCATAGCTACTTTCAAATTCCGACTGTTGAGTAAAGCCATTGTATCTCCAAAACTATTGCAGTTAGAGTATTTTCCTAAAATATGTTGTTCAGCTACTTTGTCCTTAGCTATAAGATGGTACATAGTTTGGGGTCTATTGCATGCCATAAGTGAGTAATAGGTATTTTCTCATTTGTAGCTAATTGAGAGCTTTCACTTGGTGAAGTTTCAGACCCTTAGCTAATTACTCACCTACTCAAAATGAGTAAATGCGAATTATCTCTAAAAGTATTGCAGATAGCCAATTTTTCTCAACTCATTCACCTACTTTTGGAAGAGCTTTCACATGGTCAAGTTTCAGACCCGTAGCTAATTACTCAAAATGAGTAAATGCTAATTATCTCTAAAAGTATTGCAGATAGCCAATTTTTCTCAAATAACTCATTCACCTACTTTTGGGAGAGCTTTCACTTGGTCAAGTTTCAGACCCGTAGCTAATTACTCACCTACTCAAAATGAGTAAATGCGAATTATCTCTAAAAGTATTGCAGGTAGCCAATTTTTCTAAAATAACTCCTTCACATACTTTTGGAAGAGCTTTCACATGGTGAAGTTTCAGATCCGTAGCTAATTACTCACCTACTCAAAATGAGTAAATACGATTTATCTCTAAAAGTATTGCAGATAGCCAATTTTCTCAGCTAACTCATTCACCTACTTTTGGGAGAGCTTTCACATGGTGAAATTTCAGACCCATTGCTAATTACTCACCTACTCAAAATGAGTAAATGCTAATTATCTCTAAAAGTATTGCAGATAGCCAATTTTTCTCAAATAACTCATTCACCTACTATTGGGAGAGCTTTCACTTGGTGAAGTTTCAGACCCGTAGCTAATTGTTCACCTACTCAAAATGAGTAAATGCTAATTATCTCTAAAAGTATTGCAGGTAGCCAATTTTTCTCAAATAACTCCTTCAGGTACTTTTGGAAGAGCTTTCACATGGTGAAGTTTCAGATCCGTAGCTAATTACTCACCTACTCAAAATGAGTAAATGCTAATTATCTCTAAAATTATTGCAGATAGACAATTTTTCTCAAATAACTCGTTCATCTACTTTTGGGAGAGCTTTCACTTGGTAAAGTTTCAGACCTGTAGCTAATTATTCACCTGCTGAAAATGAGTAAATGCTAATTATCTCTAAAAGTATTGCAGGTAGCCAATTTTTCTCAAATAACTCCTTCACATACTTTTGGAAGAGCTTTCACATGGTCAAGTTTCAGATCCGTAGCTAATTACTCACCTACTCAAAATGAGTAAATACGATTTATCTCTAAAAGTATTGCAGATAGCCAATTTTCTCAGCTAACTCATTCACCTACTTTTGGGAGAGCTTTCACATGGTGAAATTTCAGACCCATAGCTAATTACTCACCTACTCAAAATGAGTAAATGCTAATTATCTCTAAAAGTATTGCAGATAGCCAATTTTTCTCAAATAACTCATTCACCTACTATTGGGAGAGCTTTCACTTGGTGAAGTTTCAGACCCGTAGCTAATTGTTCACCTACTCAAAATGAGTAAATGCTAATTATCTCTAAAAGTATTGCGGATAGCCAATTGTTCTGATATAACTCATTCACCTACTTTTGGGAGAGCTTTCACTTGGTGAAGTTTCAGACCTGTAGCTAATTACTCACCTACTCAAAATGAGTAAATGCTAATTATCTCTAAAAGGATTGCAGATAGCCATTTTTTGTCAAATAACTCATTCACCTACTTTTAGGAGAGCTTTCACTTGGTGAAGTTTCAGACCCATAGCTAATTACTCACCTGCTCAAAATGAGTAAATGCTAATTATCTCTAAAAGTATTGCAGATAGCCAATTTTTCTCAAATAACTCATTCACCTACTTTTGGGAGAGCTTTCACATGGTGAAGTTTCAGCCCCATAGCTAATTACTCACCTGCTCAAAATGAGTAAATGCTAATTATCTCTAAAAGTATTGCAGATAGCCAATTTTTCTCAAATAACTCATTCATCTACTATTGGGAGAGCCATCACTTGGTGAAGTTTCAGACCCGTAGCTAATTATTCACCTACTCAAAATGAGTAAATGCTAATTATCCCTAGAAGTATTGCGGATAGCCTTCACATGGTGAAGTTCCAGACCCGTAGGTAATTACTCACCTGCTCAAAATGAGTAAATGCTAATTATCTCTAAAAGTATTGCAGATAGCCAATTTTTCTCAAATAAGTCATTCACCTACTTTTTGGACAGCTTTCACTTGGTGAAGTTTCAGACCTGTAGCTAATTACTCACCTACTCAAAATAAGTAAATGCCTAAAATGACTAAAAGTATTGCAGATAGCCAGTATTTCTCAAATAACTCATTCACCTACATTTTGGAGAAGTTTCACATGCTTAAGTTTTTTTATGAATTTTTAAAATAAATTTTAATACATTAAAATTAATTAAATCATGCACTAAATCAATTATAACTTGAAATGTACTGCATTTAGAGCACTTTGTGCAAATATGTTATGCAGCTACTTTTGGGTCAGCTATAACATAGTAAAATTTCAGACCTGTAGCTCATGGCATAGCTGAATAATAACTACTTTTAGGTTATCACTGTTGGGTAAATCACTTATAACTTGAAAACTTTTGCATTTACATTATTTAGTTTCAGTATGTTATTCACCTATTTTGAGGCAGCTATAACATAGTAAAATTCCAGACCTGTGGCTCATTGCATAGCGGAGTAATAGCTACTTTGAAGTTCTTACTCAACACTAAATCATTTATAACTTGAAAAGTATTACATTTAGAGCATTTTGTTAAAATATGTCATTCACCTACTTTTTCCATAGCAACAACATGGTGAGTAACTTGGGTGTCTATCTGAATAGCTAAGTGAGTAATAGCTACTTTTGGGCTTTTCACTAACTTCCATCATGAGTAAAATCACTTGTAACTTGAAAACTATTGCATTTAGAGAATTTTGTACAAATATGTTATTCACCTACTTTTGGGTCAGCTATAACATACTAAAATTTCAGACCTCTAGCTCGTGCCATAGCTGAGTAATAGCTACTTTTGGGCTTTTCACTAACTTCCATCATCAGTAAAATCACTTGTAACTTGAAAACTATTGCATTTAGAGAATTTTGTGCAAATATGTTATTCACCTACTTTTGGGTCAGCTATAACATACTAAAATTTCAGACCTCTAGCTCGTGCCATAGCTGAGTAATAGCTACTTTTGCCTTTGCCGGTGGATACATTTTGCATCTGGCCACAGATGCATCCTTGGTCTAGTCTCTAAAAGTATTACAGGTGGACAATTTCTTCTAAATAAATCATTCACCTACTTTTGGGTGATCTACCACATAGTGAAGTGGCAGAACTGTAGCTCTTTAGATGGCAGAGTAATAGCCACTAAAATAAGTAAATGTCTTGTATCTCTAAAAGTAGTACAGATAGGCTATTTCTTCTAAAGACGTGCTTCCCTACTTTGAGTTGATCTGCATAATGAAGTGGCAGAACTGTAGCTCTTTGGATGGCAAAGTAATAGCTACTAAAATGAGTAAATGCCTTTTGTCTTTAAAAGTATTGCAATCAAACATTAAACTTGTCACTTCTACATGTGCCTCCATCTCGCAGGAAAATTTATATTCCACTATCTTTAGGACATCTAATTTATACGGCGGGAGATAAATGCATGCGTCAGAATGCTTGTTCTCAAATAACTCATTCACCTACTTTTGGGAGAGCTTTCACTTGGTCAAGTTTCAGACCCGTAGCTAATTACTCACCTACTCAAAATGAGTAAATGCGAATTATCTCAAAAAGTATTGCAGATAGCCAATTTTTCTCAAATAACTCATTCACCTACTTTTGAGAGAGCTTTCACTTGGTGAAGTTTCAGACCTGTAGCTAATTATTCACCTACTCAAAATGAGTAAATGCTAATTATCTCTAAAAGTATTGCAGATAGCCAATTTTTCTCAAATAACTCATTCACCTACTTTTGAGAGAGCTTTCACTTCGTGAAGTTTCAGACCCGTAGCTAATTATTCACCTGCTGAAAATGAGTAAATGCTAATTATCTCTAAAAGTATTGCAGGTAGCCAATTTTTCTCAAATAACTCCTTCAGGTACTTTTGGAAGAGCTTTCACATGGTGAAGTTTCAGATCCGTAGCTAATTACTCACCTACTCAAAATGAGTAAATGCTAATTATCTCTAAAATTATTGCAGATAGACAACTTTTCTCAAATAACTTGTTCATCTACTTTTGGGAGAGCTTTCACTTGGTAAAGTTTCAGACCTGTAGCTAATTATTCACCTGCTGAAAATGAGTAAATGCTAATTATCTCTAAAAGTATTGCAGGTAGCCAATTTTTCTCAAATAACTCCTTCACATACTTTTGGAAGAGCTTTCACATGGTCAAGTTTCAGATCCGTAGCTAATTACTCACCTACTCAAAATGAGTAAATACGAATTATCTCTAAAAGTATTGCAGATAGCCAATTTTCTCAGATAACTCATTCACCTACTTTTGGGAGAGCTTTCACATGGTGAAATTTCAGACCCATAGCTAATTACTCACCTACTCAAAATGAGTAAATGCTAATTATCTCTAAAAGTATTGCAGATAGCCAATTTTTCTCAAATAACTCATTCACCTACTATTGGGAGAGCTTTCACTTGGTGAAGTTTCAGACCCGTAGCTAATTGTTCACCTACTCAAAATGAGTAAATGCGAATTATCTCTAAAAGTATTGCGGATAGCCAATTTTTCTCAAATAACTCATTCACCTACTTTTGGGAGAGCTTTCACTTGGTGAAGTTTCAGACCTGTAGCTAATTACTCACCTACTCAAAATGAGTAAATGCTAATTATCTCTAAAAGGATTGCAGATAGCCATTTTTTGTCAAATAACTCATTCACCTACTTTTAGGAGAGCTTTCACTTGGTGAAGTTTCAGACCCATAGCTAATTACTCACCTGCTCAAAATGAGTAAATGCTAATTATCTCTAAAAGTATTGCAGATAGCCAATTTTTCTCAAATAACTCATTCATCTACTATTGGGAGAGCCATCACTTGGTGAAGTTTCAGACCCGTAGCTAATTATTCACCTACTCAAAATGAGTAAATGCTAATTATCCCTAGAAGTATTGCGGATAGCCTTCACATGGTGAAGTTCCAGACCCGTAGGTAATTACTCACCTGCTCAAAATGAGTAAATGCTAATTATCTCTAAAAGTATTGCAGATAGCCAATTTTTCTCAAATAAGTCATTCACCTACTTTTTGGACAGCTTTCACTTGGTGAAGTTTCAGACCTGTAGCTAATTACTCACCTACTCAAAATAAGTAAATGCCTAAAATGACTAAAAGTATTGCAGATAGCCAGTATTTCTCAAATAACTCATTCACCTACATTTTGGAGAAGTTTCACATGCTTAAGTTTTTTTATGAATTTTTAAAATAAATTTTAATACATTAAAATTAATTAAATCATGCACTAAATCAATTATAACTTGAAATGTACTGCATTTAGAGCACTTTGTGCAAATATGTTATGCAGCTACTTTTGGGTCAGCTATAACATAGTAAAATTTCAGACCTGTAGCTCATGGCATAGCTGAATAATAACTACTTTTAGGTTATCACTGTTGGGTAAATCACTTATAACTTGAAAACTTTTGCATTTACATTATTTAGTTTCAGTATGTTATTCACCTATTTTGAGGCAGCTATAACATAGTAAAATTCCAGACCTGTGGCTCATTGCATAGCGGAGTAATAGCTACTTTGAAGTTCTTACTCAACACTAAATCATTTATAACTTGAAAAGTATTACATTTAGAGCATTTTGTTAAAATATGTCATTCACCTACTTTTTCCATAGCAACAACATGGTGAGTAACTTGGGTGTCTATCTGAATAGCTAAGTGAGTAATAGCTACTTTTGGGCTTTTCACTAACTTCCATCATGAGTAAAATCACTTGTAACTTGAAAACTATTGCATTTAGAGAATTTTGTACAAATATGTTATTCACCTACTTTTGGGTCAGCTATAACATACTAAAATTTCAGACCTCTAGCTCGTGCCATAGCTGAGTAATAGCTACTTTTGGGCTTTTCACTAACTTCCATCATCAGTAAAATCACTTGTAACTTGAAAACTATTGCATTTAGAGAATTTTGTGCAAATATGTTATTCACCTACTTTTGGGTCAGCTATAACATACTAAAATTTCAGACCTCTAGCTCGTGCCATAGCTGAGTAATAGCTACTTTTGCCTTTGCCGGTGGATACATTTTGCATCTGGCCACAGATGCATCCTTGGTCTAGTCTCTAAAAGTATTACAGGTGGACAATTTCTTCTAAATAAATCATTCACCTACTTTTGGGTGATCTACCACATAGTGAAGTGGCAGAACTGTAGCTCTTTAGATGGCAGAGTAATAGCCACTAAAATAAGTAAATGTCTTGTATCTCTAAAAGTAGTACAGATAGGCTATTTCTTCTAAAGACGTGCTTCCCTACTTTGAGTTGATCTGCATAATGAAGTGGCAGAACTGTAGCTCTTTGGATGGCAAAGTAATAGCTACTAAAATGAGTAAATGCCTTTTGTCTTTAAAAGTATTGCAATCAAACATTAAACTTGTCACTTCTACATGTGCCTCCATCTCGCAGGAAAATTTATATTCCACTATCTTTAGGACATCTAATTTATACGGCGGGAGATAAATGCATGCGTCAGAATGCTTGTTCTCAAATAACTCATTCACCTACTTTTGGGAGAGCTTTCACTTGGTCAAGTTTCAGACCCGTAGCTAATTACTCACCTACTCAAAATGAGTAAATGCGAATTATCTCAAAAAGTATTGCAGATAGCCAATTTTTCTCAAATAACTCATTCACCTACTTTTGAGAGAGCTTTCACTTGGTGAAGTTTCAGACCTGTAGCTAATTATTCACCTACTCAAAATGAGTAAATGCTAATTATCTCTAAAAGTATTGCAGATAGCCAATTTTTCTCAAATAACTCATTCACCTACTTTTGAGAGAGCTTTCACTTCGTGAAGTTTCAGACCCGTAGCTAATTATTCACCTGCTGAAAATGAGTAAATGCTAATTATCTCTAAAAGTATTGCAGGTAGCCAATTTTTCTCAAATAACTCCTTCAGGTACTTTTGGAAGAGCTTTCACATGGTGAAGTTTCAGATCCGTAGCTAATTACTCACCTACTCAAAATGAGTAAATGCTAATTATCTCTAAAATTATTGCAGATAGACAACTTTTCTCAAATAACTTGTTCATCTACTTTTGGGAGAGCTTTCACTTGGTAAAGTTTCAGACCTGTAGCTAATTATTCACCTGCTGAAAATGAGTAAATGCTAATTATCTCTAAAAGTATTGCAGGTAGCCAATTTTTCTCAAATAACTCCTTCACATACTTTTGGAAGAGCTTTCACATGGTCAAGTTTCAGATCCGTAGCTAATTACTCACCTACTCAAAATGAGTAAATACGAATTATCTCTAAAAGTATTGCAGATAGCCAATTTTCTCAGATAACTCATTCACCTACTTTTGGGAGAGCTTTCACATGGTGAAATTTCAGACCCATAGCTAATTACTCACCTACTCAAAATGAGTAAATGCTAATTATCTCTAAAAGTATTGCAGATAGCCAATTTTTCTCAAATAACTCATTCACCTACTATTGGGAGAGCTTTCACTTGGTGAAGTTTCAGACCCGTAGCTAATTGTTCACCTACTCAAAATGAGTAAATGCGAATTATCTCTAAAAGTATTGCGGATAGCCAATTTTTCTCAAATAACTCATTCACCTACTTTTGGGAGAGCTTTCACTTGGTGAAGTTTCAGACCTGTAGCTAATTACTCACCTACTCAAAATGAGTAAATGCTAATTATCTCTAAAAGGATTGCAGATAGCCATTTTTTGTCAAATAACTCATTCACCTACTTTTAGGAGAGCTTTCACTTGGTGAAGTTTCAGACCCATAGCTAATTACTCACCTGCTCAAAATGAGTAAATGCTAATTATCTCTAAAAGTATTGCAGATAGCCAATTTTTCTCAAATAACTCATTCATCTACTATTGGGAGAGCCATCACTTGGTGAAGTTTCAGACCCGTAGCTAATTATTCACCTACTCAAAATGAGTAAATGCTAATTATCCCTAGAAGTATTGCGGATAGCCTTCACATGGTGAAGTTCCAGACCCGTAGGTAATTACTCACCTGGTCAAAATGAGTAAATGCTAATTATCTCTAAAAGTATTGCAGATAGCCAATTTTTCTCAAATAAGTCATTCAGCTACTTTTTGGACAGCTTTCACTTGGTGAAGTTTCAGACCTGTAGCTAATTACTCACCTACTCAAAATAAGTAAATGCCTAAAATGACTAAAAGTATTGCAGATAGCCAGTATTTCTCAAATAACTCATTCACCTACATTTTGGAGAAGTTTCACATGCTTAAGTTTTTTTATGAATTTTTAAAATAAATTTTAATACATTAAAATTAATTAAATCATGCACTAAATCAATTATAACTTGAAATGTACTGCATTTAGAGCACTTTGTGCAAATATGTTATGCAGCTACTTTTGGGTCAGCTATAACATAGTAAAATTTCAGACCTGTAGCTCATGGCATAGCTGAATAATAACTACTTTTAGGTTATCACTGTTGGGTAAATCACTTATAACTTGAAAACTTTTGCATTTACATTATTTAGTTTCAGTATGTTATTCACCTATTTTGAGGCAGCTATAACATAGTAAAATTCCAGACCTGTGGCTCATTGCATAGCGGAGTAATAGCTACTTTGAAGTTCTTACTCAACACTAAATCATTTATAACTTGAAAAGTATTACATTTAGAGCATTTTGTTAAAATATGTCATTCACCTACTTTTTCCATAGCAACAACATGGTGAGTAACTTGGGTGTCTATCTGAATAGCTAAGTGAGTAATAGCTACTTTTGGGCTTTTCACTAACTTCCATCATGAGTAAAATCACTTGTAACTTGAAAACTATTGCATTTAGAGAATTTTGTACAAATATGTTATTCACCTACTTTTGGGTCAGCTATAACATACTAAAATTTCAGACCTCTAGCTCGTGCCATAGCTGAGTAATAGCTACTTTTGGGCTTTTCACTAACTTCCATCATCAGTAAAATCACTTGTAACTTGAAAACTATTGCATTTAGAGAATTTTGTGCAAATATGTTATTCACCTACTTTTGGGTCAGCTATAACATACTAAAATTTCAGACCTCTAGCTCGTGCCATAGCTGAGTAATAGCTACTTTTGCCTTTGCCGGTGGATACATTTTGCATCTGGCCACAGATGCATCCTTGGTCTAGTCTCTAAAAGTATTACAGGTGGACAATTTCTTCTAAATAAATCATTCACCTACTTTTGGGTGATCTACCACATAGTGAAGTGGCAGAACTGTAGCTCTTTAGATGGCAGAGTAATAGCCACTAAAATAAGTAAATGTCTTGTATCTCTAAAAGTAGTACAGATAGGCTATTTCTTCTAAAGACGTGCTTCCCTACTTTGAGTTGATCTGCATAATGAAGTGGCAGAACTGTAGCTCTTTGGATGGCAAAGTAATAGCTACTAAAATGAGTAAATGCCTTTTGTCTTTAAAAGTATTGCAATCAAACATTAAACTTGTCACTTCTACATGTGCCTCCATCTCGCAGGAAAATTTATATTCCACTATCTTTAGGACATCTAATTTATACGGCGGGAGATAAATGCATGCGTCAGAATGCTTGTTCTCAAATAACTCATTCACCTACTTTTGGGAGAGCTTTCACTTGGTCAAGTTTCAGACCCGTAGCTAATTACTCACCTACTCAAAATGAGTAAATGCGAATTATCTCAAAAAGTATTGCAGATAGCCAATTTTTCTCAAATAACTCATTCACCTACTTTTGAGAGAGCTTTCACTTGGTGAAGTTTCAGACCTGTAGCTAATTATTCACCTACTCAAAATGAGTAAATGCTAATTATCTCTAAAAGTATTGCAGATAGCCAATTTTTCTCAAATAACTCATTCACCTACTTTTGAGAGAGCTTTCACTTCGTGAAGTTTCAGACCCGTAGCTAATTATTCACCTGCTGAAAATGAGTAAATGCTAATTATCTCTAAAAGTATTGCAGGTAGCCAATTTTTCTCAAATAACTCCTTCAGGTACTTTTGGAAGAGCTTTCACATGGTGAAGTTTCAGATCCGTAGCTAATTACTCACCTACTCAAAATGAGTAAATGCTAATTATCTCTAAAATTATTGCAGATAGACAACTTTTCTCAAATAACTTGTTCATCTACTTTTGGGAGAGCTTTCACTTGGTAAAGTTTCAGACCTGTAGCTAATTATTCACCTGCTGAAAATGAGTAAATGCTAATTATCTCTAAAAGTATTGCAGGTAGCCAATTTTTCTCAAATAACTCCTTCACATACTTTTGGAAGAGCTTTCACATGGTCAAGTTTCAGATCCGTAGCTAATTACTCACCTACTCAAAATGAGTAAATACGAATTATCTCTAAAAGTATTGCAGATAGCCAATTTTCTCAGATAACTCATTCACCTACTTTTGGGAGAGCTTTCACATGGTGAAATTTCAGACCCATAGCTAATTACTCACCTACTCAAAATGAGTAAATGCTAATTATCTCTAAAAGTATTGCAGATAGCCAATTTTTCTCAAATAACTCATTCACCTACTATTGGGAGAGCTTTCACTTGGTGAAGTTTCAGACCCGTAGCTAATTGTTCACCTACTCAAAATGAGTAAATGCGAATTATCTCTAAAAGTATTGCGGATAGCCAATTTTTCTCAAATAACTCATTCACCTACTTTTGGGAGAGCTTTCACTTGGTGAAGTTTCAGACCTGTAGCTAATTACTCACCTACTCAAAATGAGTAAATGCTAATTATCTCTAAAAGGATTGCAGATAGCCATTTTTTGTCAAATAACTCATTCACCTACTTTTAGGAGAGCTTTCACTTGGTGAAGTTTCAGACCCATAGCTAATTACTCACCTGCTCAAAATGAGTAAATGCTAATTATCTCTAAAAGTATTGCTGATAGCCAATTTTTCTCAAATAACTCATTCACCTACTTTTGGGAGAGCTTTCACATGGTGAAGTTTCAGCCCCATAGCTAATTACTCACCTGCTCAAAATGAGTAAATGCTAATTATCTCTAAAAGTATTGCAGATAGCCAATTTTTCTCAAATAACTCATTCATCTACTATTGGGAGAGCCATCACTTGGTGAAGTTTCAGACCCGTAGCTAATTATTCACCTACTCAAAATGAGTAAATGCTAATTATCCCTAGAAGTATTGCGGATAGCCTTCACATGGTGAAGTTCCAGACCCATAGGTAATTACTCACCTACTCAAAATGAGTAAATGCTAATTATCTCTAAAAGTATTGCAGATAGCCAATTTTTCTCAAATAAGTCATTCACCTACTTTTGGGACAGCTTTCACTTGGTGAAGTTTCAGACCTGTAGCTAATTACTCACCTACTCAAAATAAGTAAATGCCTATTATCACTAAAAGTATTGCGGATAGCCAGTATTTCTCAAATAACTCATTCACCTACATTTTGGAGAAGTTTCACATGCTTAAGTTTTTTTATGAATTTTTTAAATAAATTTTAATACATTAAAATTAATTAAATCATGCACTAAATCAATTATAACTTGAAAAGTACTGCATTTAGAGCACTTTGTGCAAATATGTTATGCAGCTACTTTTGGGTCAGCTATAACATAGTAAAATTTCAGACCTGTAGCTCATGGCATAGCTGAATAATAACTACTTTTAGGTTATCACTGTTGGGTAAATCACTTATAACTTGAAAACTTTTGCATTTACATTATTTAGTTTCAGTATGTTATTCACCTATTTTGAGGCAGCTATAACATAGTAAAATTCCAGACCTGTGGCTCATTGCATAGCGGAGTAATAGCTACTTTGAAGTTCTTACTCAACACTAAATCATTTATAACTTGAAAAGTATTACATTTAGAGCATTTTGTTAAAATATGTCATTCACCTACTTTTTCCATAGCAACAACATGGTGAGTAACTTGGGTGTCTATCTGAATAGCTAAGTGAGTAATAGCTACTTTTGGGCTTTTCACTAACTTCCATCATGAGTAAAATCACTTGTAACTTGAAAACTATTGCATTTAGAGAATTTTGTGCAAATATGTTATTCACCTACTTTTGGGTCAGCTATAACATACTAAAATTTCAGACCTCTAGCTCGTGCCATAGCTGAGTAATAGCTACTTTTGCCTTTGCCGGTGGATACATTTTGCATCTGGCCACAGATGCATCCTTGGTCTAGTCTCTAAAAGTATTACAGGTGGGCAATTTCTTCTAAATAAGTCATTCACCTACTTTTGGGTGATCTACCACATAGTGAAGTTGCAGAACTGTAGCTCTTTAGATGGCAGAGTAATAGCCACTAAAATAAGTAAATGTCTTGTATCTCTAAAAATAGTACGGATAGGCTATTTCTTCTAAAGACGTGCTTCCCTACTTTGAGTTGATCTGCATAATGAAGTGGCAGAACTGTAGCTCTTTGGATGGCAAAGTAATAGCTACTAAAATGAGTAAATGCCTTTTGTCTTTAAAAGTATTGCAATCAAACATTAAACTTGTCACTTCTACATGTGCCTCCATTTCGCAGGAAAATTTATATTCCACTATCTTTAGGACATCTAATTTATACGGCGGGAGATAAATGCATGCGTCAGAATGCTTGTTATATTAATGGTCAAGAAACAAAATACTTTCCAGTGGGAATTGGCATCACTCTGTTAGAATATAGTTTATAGGATCAAACTTAATCAAAATATTATAAAAATGAAAAAATAAAAAAAAATGACTGGTTATTTATTATTATGGGAAAGTGAGGTTTGTTTAAAATAATAGATTATTTAAACTTGTTAATGAGTACACCATCCCCGATGATTACTCAAGCACATACCGAATTGTAGCACCGCAAGCTTTTTGAGAATTATTGTTTTGCCTGGTTGTTTAAAGTGATATTAAGTTATTTAGGTTTCATATATCTGAGTTGTCAACTGGTACACCATGTGCAAACTGTACATTTAAAGCAAAGGGTTACGACAATTCTAATTCTAATAGTACTTTTATAGCGCTTAATCTCTATCTATTGACAGACTCTAAGACGCATAAATCTAAAAATCAGAGATTGTAATAATTAAATCAGAGACATTGCAGGGGTCGGCACCACGGACAAAGATGAAATGAAAACTGAGGAAAAACTAGGGTGGGTAGGCTTTTTCAAAGAGGTAAGTTTTTAACTTCTTCCTGAATGAGGAGAGAGATTTAGCTGAGCGTACATCGTCAGGGAGATCATTCCAAATCATCGGAGCATCGTATGCAAAGCTAAGGCCAAAATGCTTTTTTGACTTATATACTGATGCAAAATGTGGGACCTCAAGCAAAACACCCTGAGATTGACTTCTACGCGTTCTTTACATACTGTGTCTAGGTTTAAGGAAAGGTTCGAAGTATTTTGGATGGCCACTATGTAGAAACTTGTACACCAAAAGGGCTTGATAGGCAACCAATGAAGACTCTTTCTTACAGGAGTGATATATGAGTACTTGGTGGTATTCGCCATGATTCTAGCTAGACTGTTCTGAACGCATTGGAGCCTACGAAGGTCAAGAGCAGAGATACTTCTGAAAAGAGAATTACAGTAGTCTAGCTGACTTCCAACCAAGGCATTTGCAGCCAAGAGTGCAGCTTCACGTGTAGGATACCCTCTGAGTCGCTTTAAATCCCTGATATGAACAAAACAAGCCTTGCAGATATTCCTGACATGGCAAGAGAAGGAAAAATCAGAATCAAACCAGGCACCAAGGTTCCTAATTGCCTCGGCAGGTGACAAGAGGGTACCAAGTATACTAACTGGGAAAAATTTGCCAAGTTTTGTACGGATATTTTTTGAACCGAACAGAATAAACTCTGTCTTATCAGGATTAAGTTTAAGCTTGTTTACTGAGACAAGATCCAACTCTAATAAACGTGAATGAAGTTGAATCACAACTTTAAATTCACCTAAAACTAACACCAAACAAAAGGATACATGAAATGAAATAAATCATTTACCATGCTCTGTAGTTGATGATATGGACTATCTTTTATTCACAAAATATAATCAACAAACCTTACCACTTATTTAAAAATCTGTACAGAAAAATTTTGAAATCCAAAAAATATGTATCAGAATATATATGCCTAACCTTGCAGAAGCACGCAGATGGGGAGAAAAGCTATTCCTGCTCAAAAATTAACACTGATTTATGTATAGTCTAACCTATTTAAGCAGAGTCACGTGGTTCAGTCACTTGTTGTTAGTCATTCATTTATATTTATATCCCCAGACGAAAGTCGGGGATATATTGGATTCAGGTCCGTCGCGCCGCCGCCGCCGCCGTAGAAATTTCCTTGTGGACGCGATAACTCAAAAACAAATTAATATTTTTTTTTCAAACTTGGTACACATGTTAAGGGTGCCCAAAGGAAGATCCCTATTTTAAGGTGACCTTAAACTCCCAGTAAAAAAGAACTTATGGCCACCTTAAGGTCAGAAATTGCACTTTTGGCCACTTAGAGCCCTGTAGGTCACAAACTATGATGCTCAGCTGGCTGAAATTTTACCTGACAACACATTAATATGTTCTTAGTACATGTGCCGAAAATCATGACTTTAAGTTGAGGAGAAAATTGTGTTTGAGGCCCATAAATACCCCCACTTAGGGATTTTTTGCTATACTTTACACATATTTTGCCCTATAATTTGGAAGAGATCATTCTGATGAGTCTCAAACTGCGCTAGGTATAACTTTGATATGTAATCCTTGTCTGTAGAAAACTTTAGGGCTGTAGGTTTACCCAAAGGGGTCGACTTAAGGTCTCAAAAGTGCCCACAGAGACCCAATTTATGCACTTTTTGCCACTTTCAAGCACTGTAGCTTTCAAACTATGTCTCTCATCTAAGTTAAATATCATCTGGGAATATATCTATGTGTTTTCTTATATGTGCCCCAACATTTAGGCCTTTAATAGACAGTTAACCTGTGTATCAGGACCATAAACACCCACCCGAGTGACCCTTATAAGACATTTTTCACATCTTTTTCCCTGTAACTTGGAAATGGTAAGTCTGAGAAGTTTCAAACTGTATTAGATATATATTCTGTGTGTAATCTTAGTATGTAACAGATTTTAAGTCTGAAGCTTTAATTTTGAAGGTCAAATTGAGGTCTCTAAAAGGCTCCCAAAGACCCAATATTTGGACTTTTTGCTACTTTTAAGCCCTGTGACTGTCAAACTATGTGACTGATAGAGCTCAAATCCTATCTGAGAAGATATTAGTATGTTATTTTTATATGTGCCAAAAATTAAGGCTTTAAGAAGACATTTAACCTGTGTATGAGGACCATAAATCCCCACCCGAGTGACCATTTTTAGACATTTTTCACATATTTTTCCCTGTAACTTGGAAATGGTAAGTGTAAGAAGTTTCAAACTGTATTAGATGCATATTCTATGTGTAATCTTAGTATGTGACAAATTTTAAGTCTGAAGCTTTAATTTGAAGGCTACATTTAGGTCTCTAGAAGGCCCCATAAAGACCCAATATTTGGACTTTTTGCCAATTTTAAGGCCTGTGACTGTTAAACTATGTGACTGATAGAGCTGAAATCTCATCTGGGAATACATTATTATGTTCTTTTTACATGTGCCAAAAATCAAGGCTTCAAGTAGACATTTAACCTGTGTATGAGGACCTTAAACACCCACCTGAGTGACCCTTTTAAGACATTTTTCACATATTTTGCTCTGTAACTTGGAAATGGTAAGTCTGAGAAGTTTCAAACTTTATTAGATACATATTCTATGTGTAATCTTAGTATGTAACAAATTTTAAGTCTGAAGCTTTAATTTGAAAGCCACATCGAGATCTCTAAAAGGCCCACAATGACCCAATATTTGGACTTTTTACCACCTTTAAGCCCTGTAACTGTTAAACTATGTGATTGATGGAGCTGAAATCCCATCTGGGAATGCATTATTATGTCCTTTTTACATATGCCGAAAATCAAGGTTTTTAGTAGACATTTAACCTGTGTATGAGGGCCATAGACACTCGCCCAAGTGCCTTTTTTGACATTTTTTCCGTATTTTGCCCTGTTATTTGGAAATGCTTAGTGTGACAAGTCTTAAACTGTATTATATATAATTTTTGTTTGTTATGTATGTCCCCCAAAAAGTTTCAGATCTGTAGTTTAATTGCTAAGGTCTCTTTAACAATTGTAAAATGCCCACAGAAACCCAATTTATGGATATTATGCCACTTTAAAGCCCAGTAACTGTCAAACGATGTGGGGTATAGAGCTGAAATCTTTGAATTTTTAAAAGGAAATGCCTGTCTATTTAAATTTTGAATATTAATAATGTTATGGCTATCTTAGTCTTTTAAGAACTTATTTTTGTGTGTTATACCTCTGCTTGCTGAGTTTTTCACTTTTTAAAATGGAACTGGTTAAACATATTCAAGTAGACAAAATGGACACTTTAAGTGAGCTTTAAGTCCCAATATTAATGAAATTATATCCTTATGTAGTAAAACTAGGGGATTTTTAACCCTCAACTAGCCCAGTTTTATTCAACTTGCCTCAGTTAATTTTGGCACAGCTCCTACAGTTATGAACTCATTTCAGTTGATAATCACATACTTAAAATTCTCAATTCTTTTTGTATTTGAGTACCCCTTTTATATAGATTGTTTGTTTACCATTTATGCTCAACCCACATCCCCCACCCGGATTCCCCCCACCCACCTCTGGGACCTCCAGCTATATTGAGTGACACTAAATAAACAATGGTATTTAATGATATCAGATGAGAAACAAAGAACTCAATGGGGTTGCAGATCTTGTGTAATAGTGAGAGAGGTGTGGAGAAGGGGAGAGGGGTGGGGGTGGGAGGTGGTGGGCTTCATTACATATAACACAAAGGGGAGTCAGAACTGAGATTGTGTCACATATTTAGGTTGCATATATATGGACCACATATATAGGTATAGAGGAAATGAATAACTGAAAACAATTTGCAAATTCTAAAAATAATATAATAAAATAATAATATAAACAATTTTTTTTTAAATAATATTTTATTTGTGAACAAATATAGAAACAGATATGCGCTTTTGGGATTATGAATTTTAGAATGGACATTGAATCATCAATCATTTAAATACTTTGAAGGAAGATTGAAAAATATGATGAGTTGAGTTAAAAATAATATTTTATTTGTCAACAAATATAGAAACAGATATGCTCTTTTGGGATTATTATTTTAGAATGGACATTCAATCATCAATCATTTAAATACTTTGAAAATAGGTTTAGAGTTATCATTGCAGGAAGATTGAAAATATAATTTGAGTTATGTATTCGGCGTCTGGGGATACACCATCTTCCTTGGGGAGATATAAACAGAGTAGATTGATGTGCTGAAGTTCATATAATAATGGGTAATTATGTTTTAAAAAATTTCCGATCAAAACCTGTGGCGTGAGTGATGACCTGTCTGGGGATATGTTGGCGCCGAGTTGGCCCAATCTAGTTATTTAAAAATTTTCAGGCTCTAAACATGGCCGCCGAGCAACATGGATTGGAGCCAGTGGAAGCCAGACCTATTTGCGTATTGATGAGTCACTTATCAATGCTCACACACTCAGTCGCTCCAGTATTGTGGCCAATCGTTCCAGTCTGGGTCTGATTCCCATGACAGAATCTGGATCCAACATGAAATGTCTGATGATCAGCAGAGTCGATGGAAGCTGCAAGAATTTCACTGATCAGAGCCAGACCAGCCTGTACAACCAGAGTGTGTGCATAGACCCACTGTATGATGTACTGTGGAGGTAAGATGTGTGGACAAAATAACTTACACTATACCTTGACCAGTCCAAACCAGTGCGTACAATCATACTTTGTGCATAGACCCACTGTATGATGTGCTGTGGAGGTAAGATGTGTGGAAAAAAATAACTTACACTATACCTTAACCAGTCCAAACCAGTGTGTACAATCATAGTATGTGTACAGACCCACTGTATAATGTACTGTGGAGGTAAGATGTGTGAAAAAAATAACTTACACTAGACCTTAACTAGTGCTGTGAAATTGCTTCAAATATTGGGTTTGATGTTTGGTATCTGTACAAGCTAGCGAACCTCGGTTTCTAGTTCGATCTTTGAAACAACGTTTTCAAAACCAGTTAAAACGCAGAAATCTCACATAAACTCTAGTCACTTTGTTGAAAATATAGCAAAAATATAAAATCCATGTATATTTTAAATAAATTCCGCCATATTTTCAATAAAAGAAACAGGTTTTATAGATGGGCGAAAATGGGATCCGTTAGGATGTGGTGTGATATTGGGGATTTCTAAACGTTTTGCAAAGTCCGAATTTCAGACGTTTGAACCGAACTCCGAAATCGGGGCAGTAAAAGAGCGAACTATCGAACTTCTTCAAACATCGTTGCAGCACTAACCTTAACCAATCCAAACCAGTGTGTACAATCATACTGTGTGCACAGACCCACTGTATGATGTACTGTGGAGGTAACTTGTGTAAAACAATGGCAATATGGAGTAACCAGTCTAAACTAGTCTGTGTAACCAGCATGTGTGCATAGGCCCACTCCGTAATGTCTTGATCAGGTATGTTCAATAAAATACTGAAAAACCAATGAAAATTGTCTAGACCAATCTATACAACCGGACTCTGCAGACTTCTTCATATTTGGGGTATGTTTCTAATATTTTAACTCTTCCTTCTATTATATGTGCTGACAAGCGAAGTGGCGGTTTTAAAATCTTGTCACAGTATTTCACTGAAATACTCTCGATACCGAGATTCTGGGCCTACCGACCCATCCCTGTAATATACAAAGACTTGTATAAACGGAACTGTATAAGAATTGGTTTAACTGTTCAGAAATCTCCTAAAGTTTGTATATACAATAATAACCTATGTGTAGACAGTGCTGTGATGCAAGGTGGAGGTATGTTGGGGAATATATGGTTCACAACATTCAGCAACCTGCCCACACCTGTTTGTAAGGAGAAGTGGCTTAAATATAAATACCTGTGTAGTGTGTACACTGTATTGTACAGACACAGTTTGTGTGTAACATCATTGTATGATGTATTTTAGAAGTAATAGCCAATAAAATCTGAGTAACAGAGTAAAGCTTACAGCTACCTTCTCAGTTTTGTTTATAAACCCAAAATACAATTAGGGATTTAACCCCTTCACCTCTGGGATCTTGGGTTCATGTCTATTGGCTGACCTTTACTGTGAAACTTAACACTTGTCAACCAGTGCCTGGAAGTTCACATTGCAAAATGTTAACCAGGTAGCATTAGTATGCTCTGGTTTCCTCCACCACATCAAATATACATTGAGATATGATATCTTAATGACCACAAGCTACCTTGTGTAAGTAAAGCTCACTAAGACAGTAAGGTTTTCTGATTGGTTGATTGATTGGTTGGTTGGTAGGTTGATTGATTGATTGCCACTAACACAAGATAATGGTGTCTTATGAAATAGTCTGTAATTGTACAATTGCAATAAAATCTTTAATGATGAATGTCAGAAAACCCGGAGTTCTCAGAAAAAACTGTTAAAAGTGTTGTTCAGTAGTTTCTTTCAGCAGACGTCTGTTCCTGATGTTTTGCTTAAATCAGAAGTCATGCCAGTCCACATAAAGATCCAAGTGTTCAGTAAAATTATCATGGAATATGTGTATTGGTTTGTACCAAAGAATTTGGATCCTTATATCTCAAAAATATTGTTATAAAACTAATTTCACACGATAATGACTTTGTGTAGGGTAAATTAGACCTATTTCCTTGTTTCAGCTACGCTCCAGTGCGTGGACAGATATCTTGTTACAGTGTGTTTAAGCCTGAGTCATGTGACCTCAAGACCGCTGTGCCCACATTGTTTGACATCTCCAGTCCAGTACTCATGGTTCCCACAGCCACTGGCCACGACAGCACCAGATCTCATGTCGCACTACACATGTTAGGTAGGATTCTTTCACCAGCTAGTTTTTGAAGTCTCAAGAATACATGCTTATGAACAATTTTAGGAAAGCAGTTCCAGGAGGATTATGGACAAGGGACACAAGAACCTTAAAATGCCAGAAAACAACAACTTTGATTCTTGTCAAAAGAACCTTAGTTACAAAACGTTTTGTAGTTAGATGCTCAGCAAAAAGTAGAACTACAGTTTACAGCAAACTCTTGCGACAATATTTATCCAGACTGTTTGGTCTATTGTTAATTGATTTATACTGTTGATTTATGACATTTAAAAAATTTTCCTCATTTGTTGGTCTCTTTTTGAAATAAGGTTGGAAAAATGCAAAACATGAGTCCTTGAAATACACAAACTGTTTGTGCTTACAATGTTAGGTTCATGTCTTCATAAATAATTTTGGGTATTATCTAAATGAATTCAAGTGCAGGAAATTTGCTTTGTCAAGATTTAAATACAAGTACATGCATTTTCTCTGTTTTCATGATAACAGGTTGCCTCGATACCCTGACATCAGCTCAGCAACTGGGCGTGGCGGTGTTTGAAGAGGAAAAAGAGAAACAGCCAAGTAGCAAAGTGTACAGCAAGGAGGATTTCTCCACAGTCAACAGATTTGAAAGTAGGTGTCTGTTTGTGCCGATTTCTGCACATTCACAGTAATCTGTTAGAAGCGAGTCGAACTTGAGTTAGATTTCAGTAAATTAAGAAAGTTAAATATAAAACAATGTGAGAAAGTGTACAGAAAGTACAAAGTTGTGAAGTATGCAGAGACTACACAGAATAGGACAGTGTAAAGTGTACAGAAAATGTACAAAAGTGATCATGACTTTGTGTAGTTATTATGTCCACCCCACTGGGGGGTGGACATATTATTTTTGCTTTTTCCGCCGTCTCACGTCCGGCGTCTCACTTGGTTTCCAGACATTTTAGGCAACAGTTCTTATCCTATCTTTACCAAATTTGGCATGCAGGTTTATTGGGTTAATAGCTTGTATGGGATTGCTTTTGGTGATGATAGCTCTATAGCTAACTGAGTAATAGCTACTTTGCTACTTTTGAGTAGCTGTTTGGTTTCCAGACATTTTAAGGAATGCTATTAAGCCTAGCTTTCTGAAATTTGGTATGGAGGTTCATTGGGTTAATAGGTTGTATGGGATTGCTTTTGGGGGGAATTGCTTCATAGATGAGTGAGTAATTAATTAAATAAATGAGTAATTGGCTATTTTGAATACTGAAAAAGGCAAATGTGCTCATATCTCCTAAACCGTGCGAGATAGAGCGATTTCGTCGAAATTTTCGACCCAGAGGGTATCTAAGGAATGTACTCTTTGCAATTTTCAAAAAATTTTCCCCTCCCCAAAAATGGCGGCCATTTTGAATTTTCGAATTTTTGCCAAAAATGGCAAAACACGAATTTGCTTCTATCTCCTTAACCGTGCGAGATAGAGCGATTTCGTCGAAATTTTCGACCCACAGGGTATCTAAGCAATGCACTCTTAGCAATTTTCAAAAAATTTTCCCCTCCCCAAAAATGGCGGCCATTTTGAATTTTCGAATTTTTGCCAAAAATGGCAAAACACGAATTTGCTTCTATCTCCTTAACCGTGCGAGATAGAGCGATTTCGTCGAAATTTTCGACCCACAGGGTATCTAAGGAATGTACTCTTTGCAATTTTCAAAAAAATTTCCCCTCCCCACATATGGCGGCCATTTTGAATTTTCGAATTTTGGCCCAAAATGGAAAAACAAATTTGCCTTAACCGTGCAAAATAGAGTTCTTTCGTTGAAATTTTCGACCCATAGGGTATCTAAGAAATGTACTCTTGGCAATTTTCAAAAAAATTTCCTTTTCCCAAAAAGGCGGCCATTTTGAATTTTCAAATTTTTGCCAAAAATAGAAAAACAGGAATTTGCTTCTATCTTCTTAACCGTGCAAGATAGAGTGATTTCGTCAAAATTTTCGACCCAACCAATGCAAAAAGGCATGAAGCTGAAATAATTTACATCTACACTAATAAATATTTAAGCATCATTGATATATTTTACAAATGAAACAAGGTCTTGTAAGACTACTGTACAATTTTGGCAAAAGGTTCATGGGGTGGACATTACACATGATAATGTGTGTTCTTCTATGCTATCCTGTTTCTATTCGCACCTACTATCAATAGGGCGTCCTATTTCTAGTTTTATTGTCTTGTTGTAGTCGGGGGTGGATCATAAGACTTTTCATATTATCCCCCACTGGGCTTTAGCCTGTTAGAGGAGATTATGAAATGCATCCTGTTCATGCATGCATGCATTGGTTATTGTGTCATGCAGATTTCTCTTAAACTCCTGCATTTACACATTTTTTTGTGAAGTACTTGTCCTTATGGATTTTTATGCCCTTTAAATTTTTTAGGATTTTTGGACTTTGGCCCAAACCTAAGTGAGTAGTAGCACTTTTAGGTAATTTGACTAAATGTCTTCTAACCCTAAAACAATTGCATTTGTAGTATTTTGTTAAAATATGCTAAGCTACTTTCTCCTTACCTACTAGACGGTATGTACTTCGGAGCTCTACTGCACCATACAAAGTAAGTATTTCCTTAATTTTAGGTAAATTATTGAAAAGTAAATGTCTGATATCTTCAAAAGTACTGCACTTTGCCCATTCCTTCCCAATATGTTGTTCACCTATTTTGGGGGTCAGCTATAACACAGTAAAATTGCAGACCTATAGCTCATTGGATAGCCGAGTAATAGCTACTTTGAGGTTATCGCTGTTGAGTAAATTGCTTGTAACTTGAAAACTATTGCATTTAGACTATTTTCTTTAGATATGTTGTTCACCTACTTTCAGTCAGCTATAACATACTAAGATTGCAGACCTGTAGCTCATTGCATAACTGAGCAAAAGCCACTTTGAGATTCTCGCTGTTGAGTATATCACTTGTTACTCGAAAACTCTTGCATTAAGAGTATTTTGTTGAAATATATTATTCACCTAGTTTTGGGTCTGCTATAACATAGTAAAATTGCAGACCTGTAGCTCATTGCATAGCTGAGTTATAGCTAGTTTGAGATTCTCACTGTTGAGTAAATCACTTGTAATTTGAAAGCTATTGCATTTACAATATTTTGTTTAAATATGTTATTCACCTACTTTTGGGTCAGCTATAATTTTGTAAGAATCACTGTTAAGAGTTTTAATTGGTTGGTCATAGTTTTCCCGCATTCTTTTTCCCCGAATTGGCCATTTCAGAGCCTCAGCTTTAAAATCAGCTAGGTGTTATAGAATAGCAGCATTTATCAATGTTGGAACAAAGTGTTTCAGAGAGAATGTGTTGAAGTGGTGCTGTTACAATCCCTGTGTGTTGCAGTAAGTGTCCTTTACATACACAGTGCAGTTTCATCAGTGTTTCTTTGTTTTCACCAGGTCATGGTGGTGGCTGGGGTTACTCTGGTCAATCTATCGAAGCCATCCGTTTCATGGCAGACTGTGACGTGTTGCTAGGGGGATTTGGCCTGTTTGGAGGGAGAGGAGAGTACTTTGGTAAAATCAAGGTAAGCAGTTGTTTACATTATGTAGATTTAACACTACAATGAGTGTTGTATTAGTAAGCAGCACTCAAAGAATGCAAAACTCCGCAAAGTCCCATTTTGATTCTGGTTCCCTCGTAATAGTTGAGCTATCTATTGTTGCATTCACTTACTTTTAAATGTCACACACCTATCTTCCATCCCATCATTATTGAGAGCATTTTACAGAAATACACGCGATGAGATTTTTACAACCATCACTTTGCTTGTCAACACATAAAATTTAAGGAAAACTTAAAATAGTACACACAATCCCTCAATCTGAAGAAATTATAAGACATTATCCCATGTTTTTGTTTATTTGCAGACTTTTATAGCGATTTCCTTGAGAAGAACTGCCATGTTTTAGTAAATAAGTTATGACACTTTATAACGTCAATCTCACTTATCAACACATATAGTGGAAGGAAACTTAAAATAGTGGAAACAAGCCACAAATTTAGAGAAACTGTACATTTCTATCTCATATTTTTGAGCATTTGGGTACTTTTGTAATGATTTTGTTGACAGGAAACATCCATATTTGATTGGAGTGTACAAAAACGTAGTATCTTGGAATATTTTTGTAATCTACACATTTTTGAAACCGACCCATCCACAGTTAAAAGCAATGTATAGGGGTATACCATAAAAGTCCTTGAATTAGAGGCTTAGATCATGAATGTACAGCTTGAGAGTTTTATCATAGCTATTTATGAAATATAGCTGTTCTAACATAATAATTTTAAATAATAAACTCATCATTTTCTGCGAAAATTTTGCAGTGTAATGATCTATGGAGCAAAACAAAATAGCTGTTCCATCAATTGAACCAGATGACTTTTAACAATTATATAACAATTTAGACCATAGTTTTCATCCAATCAGATTCATGGGCATTGTGGTGTCATGTTGGAACATTGTTGTATTGTATTTTGTATTATGTCCACCCCCCTGGGGGGTGGATATATTATTTTTGCTTTTTCCGCCATCCGCCGTCCGATGTCCGGCGTCACGCATGGTTTCCGCTCATTTAAAGGAAAAGTATTAGAGCTATTGTCACCAAATTTGGTATGCAGGCTTATTGGGTCAGTAGCTTGCTTGGGATTGCTTTTGGCTGTTGTACCTCTTTTGCTTACTGAGTAATACTTAAGTACAGCTATTTTCAGTACCCATTGGTTTCCGTGCATTTAAGCCAAAATAATTAAAGATATTTTACTACAATTTTGAAGACAAGATTGTTATGTCCATAGCTCGCTTGGTATTGCATTTGGGACTGATAGCTTTGTCAGTACATGAGTAATAGCCATTTAGGTACTTCATTGTGTATTTTCAGTACTACTTTTGAGTAATTTGCTAGTATCTCAGAAACAGTAAGAGATAGAACGATTTCGACAGAATTTTTGACCCACAGGGTAGTAGAAAAGTATTCTATACAAAATTTTTAAAAATTTCAATTTTCGCCACTTTTGGCGGCCATCTTAATTTTTTTGCGAAAAATGAAAGAATCTTAATATCTCGGAAACCGTAAGAGATAGAGCAATTTCGACACAATTTTTGACTCACAGGGTAGTAGAAGAGTATTCTGTACAAAATTGAAAATTTTCAATTTTCGCCACTTTTGGTGGCCATCTTGAATTTTTGTGAAAAACGAAAAAATCTTAATATCTCAGAAACCGTAAGAGATAGAGCAATTTCGACACAATTTTTGACTCACAGGGTAGTAGAAGAGTATTCTGTACAAAATTGAAAATTTTCAATTTTCGCCACTTTTGGCGGCCATCTTGAATTTTTGCGAAAAACGAAAAAATCTTAATATCTCAGAAACCGTAAGAGATAGAGCGATTTGGACAGAATTTTTGACTCACAGGGTAGTAGAAAAGTATTCTGTACAAAATTTTAAAAATTCAATTTTCGCCACTTTTGGCGGCCATCTTGAATTTTTGCAAAAAACGAAAAAATCTTAATATCTCAGAAACCGTAAGAGATAGAGCGACTTGGACAGAATTTTTGACCCATAGGGTAGTAGGAAAGTATTCTATACAAAATTGAAAAGTTTCAATTTTCGCCACTTTTGGCGGCCATCTTGAATTTTTGCGAAAAGCGAAAAAATCTTAATATCTCAGAAACCGTAAGAGATAGAGCGATTTGGACAGAATTTTTGACCCACAGGGTAGTAGGAAAGTATTCTATACAAAATTGAAAAGTTTCAATTTTCGCCACTTTTGGCGGCCATCTTGAATTTTTGCGAAAAGCGAAAAAATCTTAATATCTCAGAAACTGTAAGAGATAGAGCGATTTGGACAGAATTTTTGACCCGTAGGGTAGTAGAAAAGTATTCTGTACAAAATTTAAAAAATTCAATTTTCGCCACTTTTGGCGGCCATCTTGAATTTTTGCAAAAAAACGAAAAAATCTTAATATCTCAGAAACCGTAAGAGATAGAGCAATTTGGACAGAATTTTTGACCCATAGGGTAGTAGGAAAGTATTCTATACAAAATTGAAAAGTTTCAATTTTCGCCACTTTTGTCAGTACATGAGTATTATGTCCACCCCACTGGGGGGTGGACATATTATTTTTGCTTTTTCCGCCGTCCGGCGTCCAGCGTTCCACTTGGTTTCCAGACATTTTAGGCAACAGTTCTTATCCTATCTTTACCAAATTTGGCATGCAGGTTTATTGGGTTAATAGCTTGTATGGGATTGCTTTTGGTGATAATAGCTCTATAGCTAACTGAGTAATAGCTACTTTGCTACTTTTGAGTAGCTCTTTGGTTTCCAGACATTTTAAGGAATGCTATTAAGCCTAGCTTTCTGAAATTTGGTATGGAGGTTCATTGGGTTAATAGCTTGTATGGGATTGCTTTTGGGGGGAATTGCTTCATAGATGAGTGAGTAATTAATTAAATAAATGAGTAATTGGCTAGTTTGAATACTGAAAAAGGCAAATGTGCTCATATCTCCTAAACCGTGCGAGATAGAGCGATTTCGTCGAAATTTTGGAACCACAGGGTATCTAAGGAATGTACTCTTTGCAATTTTCCAAAAATTTTCCCCTCCCCAAAAATGGCGGCCATTTTGAATTTTTGCCAAAAATGGCAAAACACAAATTTGCTTCTATCTCTTTAACCGTGCGAGATAGAGCGATTTCGTCAAAATTTTCGACCCACAGGGTATCTGAGCATTGTACTCTTGCCGATTTTAAAAAAATTTTCCCCTCCCCAAAAATGGCGGCCATTTTGAATTTTCGAATTTTTGCCAAAAATGGCAAAACACTAATTTGCTTCTATCTCCTTAACCGTGCGAGATAGAGCGATTTCGGCAAAATTTTCGACCCACAGGGTATCTGAGAATTCTACTCTTGCCGATTTTTAAAAAATTTTCCCCTCCCCAAAAATGGCGGCCATTTTGAATTTTAGAATTTTTGCCCAAAATGGCAAAACACAAATTTCCTTCTATCTCCTTAACTGTGTGAGATAGAGCGATTTCATCGAAATTTTCAACCCACAGGGTATCTAAGGAATGTACTCTGCAATTTTCAAAAAATTTCCCCTCCCCAAAAATGGCGGCCATTTTGAATTTTCGAATTTTTGCCAAAAATGGCAAAACACAAATTTCCTTCTATCTCCTTAACTGTGAGAGATAGAGCGATTTCGTCAAAATTTTCGACCCACAGGTATTCGAGCATTGTATTCTTGGCAATTTTAAAAAAAATTTCCCCTCCCCTAAAATGGCGGCCATTTTGAATTTTCGAATTTTTGCCAAAAATGGCAAAACACAAATTTGCTTCTATCTCCTTAAGCATGCGAGATAAAGCGATTTCGTCGAAATTTTCAACCCACAGGGTATCTAAGGAATGTAATCTTTGCAATTTTCAAAAAATTTTCCCCTCCCCAAAAATGGCGGCCATTTTGAATTTTCGAATTTTTACCAACAATGGCAAAACACAAATTTCCTTCTATCTCCTTAACCGTGCGAGATAGAGCGATTTCGTCGAAATTTTCGACCCAAGGGGTATCTAAGAAATGTACTCTTTGCAATTTAAAAAAAAATTTTCCCCTCCCCACATATGGCGGCCATTTTGAATTTTCGAATTTTTACCAACAATGGCAAAACACAAATTTGCTTCTATCTCCTTAACTGTGCGAGATAGAGCGATTTCGTCGAAATTTTCGACTCAAGGGGTATCTAAGAAATGTACTCTTTGCAATTTTCAAAAAATTTTCCCCTCCCCACATATGGCGGCCATTTTGAATTTTCGAATTTTTGCCCAAAATGGAAAAACACAAACTGGCCTTAACCGTGCAAAGTAGAGTTATTTCGTTGAAATTTTCGACCCATAGGGTACAGAGTTGCTTCTAGGATGTGTTTTCTGCGATATCTCGCATTAAGTATGCGGGGACAAGATTGTAAAAGAACGCATTCAGCGCAAGGCAATGCGGGATATATATACGAAGCGAAAAGACGAGAGATCAAAGAAATCGAAACGATGCGTGGAGCGAGAGTTTGTCGAGGTTTTGATTTTTCCGTCGAAACGTTCTTCGAATAATGCCTGTAGACGATTTTGGTTTCGTGATCGTTTACAAACTCAAATATATTATGAGGTACAGACAGTATTTGGACATATTATACCCAAAAATATAAAATTAAGCTGAAAGTGGATGATTATATAAAAAATGGCTGCAAGAAAAACGAAACTTACAGTAGACTGGATTGTTACCACAACAGGCCATGGCAGTGAAGTCGGTGGTGACCCTATTGGCGTAGTAGCTTTCTACCAGTGAACGCCCGCCTACCAGTGAACGCCCGCCTTATATATCTTTATTAGAGGTCAAGGACAAATGCTTCTATGTGGAAACAAATTGGGCGTTCACTGGTATTTCCGGTTAGCGGTAAACACGGTCGATGATAGAGATATATTGTCAAATTACATCACTTTCAAAGAAATGTTCCCCAGCATATTTAAATCATTAATTATCTTGAATGTCATTGGATAATTTGGTTGAAGCAGAATATAAACTAAACCTCCAAATATAAGATAAATGCTAAATGTTATCTTAAACACGGGTGTTTACAGGTAGAAAGCTACTACGTATCTGTCGGAATTCCCTAGAAAAATATTTTACTGGATCAAAATTCACGGACAACTCATTAATATTAATGAGGTCACAGATTTTCGTGGTGGTTTTAATTCTTAATATTTTCTGATTTAAGATCAAGTACTAGAAGGACTACAGAGCTCATGTATGCGTAAAAAATATTTGACGATTCCATTGGATTTTTTAGCAATATTTTACTTGAAGAATTTGTGGACTACTCATTACTATTCATGAGGTCATGGTATTCTGTGGGGTTTTCCAACATATTTGTATGAATTGATGGTGTAATGACTGAATTTGTGATGCCATGACTTCAGATGAAAACTTAAAACCATAATGCCGTGACAGGAGCCACTTTGATGTAAATAACCATTTTATTGCGTTAATACATCCTATCCAATGGACAATAGCTTATCCGGTCGGCGCAGACCGGCCCGCCAAACGCCAGAAAAAGACGTCCTGTGTTTCCACCGGCTAGGCCGGTCCAGTGTTGTGCACTCGCCAGATGGCGTGTAGTACTTCCTTCCTGTCTAGACAGCGTGACGTCATAGCATCTTTTTCGTTTGGCGCATGTGTTGTATGCACGAATTTTCAGAGTTAAATTTTATTTTGGAATTATCACAGTTTTCATCAAAGAGTGACTTTTATGTTTATTGCTAGTTATACAAGAGTGTATATAGATCATTTTGGACTATCTTTGCTTTCGGATTGTCATGTCCTCACCTGCTCAGAAGCATGGAAGTTGTGGCCACATTATGGCTAGCTTCGATAGCCATAGTTTCTGCGCGCGTTGCAGAGAAAAGGGTAAGGGATCAGATCCGTGTGTGCTTAAAAATGATTGTAACTCTTGTAACATTTTATCTGAGGACCAACGCTTACAGTTGTCCACTCCATCATACAGATTAAAAAAGGAGAAACGGGATCTTAAGAAATCCGCAGATACACCCAAACAGGACTCTTCCAGTTCCTCTCTCATAGACCCGTCCTCAGTGACTGTGGTGGGAGTAGTGGACGACCAAGGGATTGTGAAGTCCCCTGGTTCGAGTTCTGACAAGAGAAAGAAAACCAACCAATCTGACAAAGCTAAAGATACTAAGACTTCTTCAGATAAGCCCTCCAAGTCGCTTACTAAGACTCACAGATCCTCACCGGATACTAGGATTGATGAGTTAGACCAGAAATGGTCTGAAAGGTTTAACAGACTTGAGGCTATCTTACTCTCTAAATCCATGGACAAAGAACCTACTTTTGCTCCTATCAAAGTCACTCCAGCCCACTCACCTCCTCAGAGTTCGGCTATATCTTCCAGACCGTTCATCAAACCCGGTCAGAACACAGATCAGTTGGCTACCGACCTTGCGTCTCAGAGACCGGTTGCCGACCAAGCTCATGATTCAGTTTCTTCAGATTTGCCTGGTAATCCTCAGACTGCCTCCAAGTCGATCGGCAAGTCGTCAAGAAATAAGGTGTCCGCTGATCAACGCTCAGATGTGGCTGGTACCGACTCTCCTTTATCTCAACAGGTTCCCAGCAGAGCATCGTCAGCACCGACAAGAAGAAACAGTGTATCTTCCATGGACACCAACTCAGATACTGACCTTTCGGACCGTCCTCCAGTTGATTTATTTGTAGAGGAAGGGGAACTTTCCGACGACCTGGAAGCGACTGGAAATGACCCAGACCTTGCCCCCTCTGAAGAGCAGACCTATCGCGAAACCATGAGTGGGATCAGGTCGTTTATGGGGTGGAGTCACATCCCAGAGATGGACACTACAGCCTCCAGGTCGGAGGATAACCCTTTTGCCGGTCCAAAGGCCCACCCTACAGGAAAGGTCTCAGTCACCATGCCCACGGATGAGTGGCTATGCAACAAGATGGCGAAAATCAACCTAACACTTACAGAGGGGTATCCGTCCCGTAGCTCAGAGGCTGGAGGGCTGCTCAAGGACCAATTCGTCCGCCCCCCAAAATCGCAAGCCAAATGGTACAACTTCGCAGCTAACCCAGAGAAGTGTAATCAAGGGGCTCCACAGACTGTAACTACTTGGAACACTGATGCATCTAAAGTCAACAGTTCCTACAGTCGCATAGCAAAAGCCGCCGGCATTGCCTCAACCCCGCCTGCTTCCCGTCAAATTTCCCAGGATAATTTAAGACGGTGGGAGAAATTAGCTCGCGAAGCTTCCACTACTTGCAACCAAGCGGCCGCGTTCAACAGGTGCTTATACAAGGTGCAAGAAAATATGCAAGCGGAGTTAAAGACAGTCAAATCAGAGTTGAGTAAAGGGAAATCAGCAGGAAAGATCACCCGTGCTACAGAGGAAATGCAGTTCCTCATGAACTTCAACTCAAGCATAACACAGTGTATGGCCAAAACACTTGAGCATTTGACTGATTTTGTTTTTGTGATGGTCGCAAACACCACTCTCATAAGAAGGGACTCGTACCTCTCCCATTTGAAAATGGGCATCAAACCGGACACTCTGGCCGCTTTGAGGACTGGACCACTTCACACTGCAACCCTGTTTCCAGATTCTGCCTTAAAACAAGCGGAAGAAGATATCGCCAACTTTGAGAGCAAGTCTCACTCCCAGTCGGGAAAGAAAGGTCGCTTCCATCCATACGAACGGCAGGAAAAACATTCGGATTACAGGAAACCAGACCGTCCGGCTTGGAAGAACATTGGTAACAAGGGGCAGGGTAAGAAGAAAGGAAAAGCCTCATTCTACTCATCGCGACCAGCCAAGGGCCAGCAGTCATTTAAATGACAATCAATGTATAACCAGTTTACAGAGGGAACTGCTGGCCCGGAACAAGACTTTAATGCAAGAAAAGACATTAAATGTTGTAAACTTTCATGTTGTAACAGATGTACCTTCTGCGCCCGGGCACTCCCAAAAGAGAGAGTTAAGTCCCGGGGCAGCAGACTGTCAAATAACAAAGTCTCACAGATTAAAGTATGTGAAAGTTGCTTCTTGTGTCACTCAATTGTCTTGTGTCCAAAGTGTAAACAATGCCCAAAATGCTGCACTAAATCTGCCTGTAGGGTCCAGACTCCAAAAATTTTGGGAAACTTGGCTAAATCTGGGAGCCGGTCCGAAAACTATTCAAATACTGAAGGAAGGCTATGTCCTTCCCTTCCGGACCCGGCCAAATCTTACAAGGTCTCCAACAGTCATAAGCTGTTATGCCAATCCCCACAGGAACAGCTACCTGCTGGAGGCATTGCATCAGCTTATAGACAAAAATGCAGTAGAACTGGTCCACAATCGAACATCTTTGGGTTTCTTCAACCGACTGTTCCTAGTTCCAAAACCCAACAACAAATGGAGGCCAATACTAGATCTGAGCAAACTGAACTACTTTCTAAAGGTGGAAAAGTTCAAAATGGAGACTCCGGAAACCATCAGAACGTCCCTTCAAAAAGGGGAGTGGGTCACGTCAGTAGATTTCAAAGACGCCTACTTCCACATACCAATACAGGAACAATCCAGGAAATACCTAAGATTTCACGTCCAGGGCCGGACCTACCAATTCAAGGCTCTGCCCTTCGGTCTGTCCACAGCGCCCATGGAGTTCACTGTATTGGTAAAGGAGGTCAAGCTAATGGCCGCAAACAGGGGTATAAGGATCCACCAGTACCTAGACGACTGGTTGGTGAGAGCCAGATCCCAACAAATTTGTCTCCAGCACACACAGACATTGATCAAGATGTGCCAGGACCTAGGCTGGTTGGTGAACATAGAGAAATCAGAGCTGGAACCCAAACAAGTCTTCGACTTCGTAGGTTACCAGTTCGATCTCAGGTCCGGCCGGGTCAGACCGACTCCGGACCGGTGGCAAAACCTTCAGGACAAAATACAAGCTCTGCTACTATCACCGGCCTGTCCGGTCCGGCAGCTCATGTCCCTGATAGGTCTCCTAACAGCCACAGAGAAACAAGTTCACCTAGGCCGACTACACATGAGACCCATACAGTGGCATCTCAAAAACAATTGGAGAATACCGGAATCCTTAGAGAAAATTATTCCCCTACCCAGGTCTCTGCACCCTCACTTACAATGGTGGCTAGAGGAAAACAATGTGCTCCAAGGCCAACCTTTACACCCAATAAGACATGCTCTGCAAATCTTTACAGACGCGTCAAAAGAAGGGTGGGGCGCTCACTTAAACGAATTCACGGCAAGAGGGTCGTGGTCGGTGCCGGAAAGCAAGCTGCACATAAACTATCTGGAACTCAAAGCGGTTTTCCTGGCCTTAAAGGAGTTCCAAAATCTCTGTGTAAACAAGATAGTTCTAGTGGCAACAGACAACACCACAGTTGTAGCCTACATAAACAAAGAAGGAGGCATGAGATCGGGCCCACTGTGTGCCCTACTCTGGAGAATCTTGACCTGGTGTTCCCAGCGTCAAGTAACTCTAAAAGCCCGACACATCCCAGGCCGTCTAAATGTGATAGCGGACAAGCTGTCCAGACTGGGCCAGACCATCCAGACGGAGTGGTCCCTCCTCCCGGAAGTTTTTCAAACTGTATGCAACCAATGGCACCGCCCTCAGATAGATCTTTTTGCCACGAGATTCAACCACAAGCTGCCTCAATTTGTATCTCCAGTTCTGGACTCTCTGGCTGTCACAGTGGATGCACTCACTCTGCCATGGGAGGACCTGGATGCATATGCCTTCCCACCGACTGCCATTTTGGGAAAGTGGTGGAGAAACTGCTGGACTCCCCGTGCAGGAGGCTAATCCTAATTGCTCCCGGATGGCCCAACATGCCCTGGTTTTGGGATTTAGTAGCCATGTCCAGTCAAGTTCCACTGAGCTTGCCACATCTTCCCAATCTGCTGACACAGCCCTTCAATCAGATCCCTCACAGAAATCTGACAAACCTGAATCTTCATGCCTGGCTCCTAGAGCCACAGCAATCAAAGAACAGGGCTTCTCTGAAGCAGTGGCAGCAAGAATTGAGGCTCCTCAGAGAAGATCAACCAGATCAGTCTATGAGGCAAAGTGGACCATTTTTACGAAATGGTGCATCACTAATCAGGTGGACTTCAGATCACCACCTGTGAAGTCAGTGGCTGACTTCCTACTTTACCTCTTTGAGGTCAAAAATCTTCAGCCCAGCACCATTGATGGATACAGATCTGCCATTGCGGATAAACTGGGTAATACCACAGTCAATATCAGCAAAGATGATAATCTCACTCGTCTCCTGGACAGTTTCCACAGAGACAGGCCCAAGGGGCGGAGGGGCATACCCTCCTGGAACCTTTCGCTGGTACTACACCAGCTCACAAAGGCCCCCTTTGAACCTCTTCGGGAGGCATCATTGAAGCATCTGACCTTCAAGACTGTCTTTCTTTTGGCTTTGGGTTCGGGCAAAAGAAGGAGTGAGATCCATGCATGGCAGCACAAGAACATCAGACACCAGTCAGACTGGTCTAAGGTGTCCCTGATTCCATCTCCCAGCTTTCTTTCCAAGAACCAGCTGGCCAAAGAGGGCCCAGAGAGTGTAGCCCCAGTGGTCATACCAGCCCTGGCTCCTACTCTGGACAGATCCCTCAGGTCTGACAGATCCCTTTGTCCGGTCAGAGCTCTGCGCTACTACTTGGACAGGACATCAGACCTCAGGCAGAATAAGGAGTTAGTTTTTGTCTCCTTCAAGAAAGGTTTTGACAAAGACATCTCTCCTGCCTCTATCTCCTCATGGATCAAACAAACTGTGATCCTATGTTATGAGCTATCTGATCACCAGGCCCACACCTTACATCAAGTCAAGGCTCATGATGTAAGGGCCTTCGCTGCCTCTAAGGCCTTCCAGTCGGGAGTTTCTTTAGAGCAGATTTTATCAGCCTGCCACTGGAAATCCCATAATACCTTCACTCAATTCTATCTGAAGGATGTGGCGTGGGCAGATTCAGAGCTCTATCATCTTGGTCCTGTTGTAGCTGCTCAGCAGATCCACCAGCAGACCAATAACTAGAGGAGACCTGTATATATGTATATAGTTGTACATCTTTGTATATATTGCACATTTAGTTAAGCAAAAAAAAAAAAAAAAAAAAAAAATCTCTGGATGTGCTTCCTCCGGGAGGTCTTATTCTATGGGACTGAACTCATCCCTCTCTTCCCCTACCTCAGAGCAGGTCTGTTTAAAAAAGGGGGGGGGGGGGGGGGGGGGGGGGGCGGCATGGTCGTTTCTGACGGTTCAACTCCTGTTAACCGGATGATGATATCCGACCACAGCCTTAGGGTTATCGACCTCAAGGTCGCCCCAGGCTGGGAAAAGGAATGAGCAATCTACTATCATGAGTTCAAATTTTGTAGTCCCTAGTAACTTACCCGCCGACCAAGCGGTAGTTATTCAGCTATTGTCCATTGGATAGGATGTATTAACGCAATAAAATTGCAAATTTAATAAGTAAATTAAATTTTTATAAGTTAATACCCTATCCAATGGACACACAAGACCCTCCCACCGACCCCGCTTTCAGCTTACTAGGGGTCTAACAGGTTTAGACAACGAAAAAAGATGCTATGACGTCACGCTGTCTAGACAGGAAGGAAGTACTACACGCCATCTGGCGAGTGCACAACACTGGACCGGCCTAGCCGGTGGAAACACAGGACGTCTTTTTCTGGCGTTTGGCGGGCCGGTCTGCGCCGACCGGATAAGCTATTGTCCATTGGATAGGGTATTAACTTATAAAAATTTAATTTACTTATTAAATTTGCAATTTTCAGTATTTTTTTTAAATTCTATCACTAGCCTTGAAGTTTATTTTTATTGGGCAAGACAATAAAAATTGACCACTAATTAATAGAAGTCCACTGTTAAAAATGCCTAAATAAACTGAAAATGTATTTTTTATTAGTTTAAACTTATCATAAAGTCGTCCCCCAGAATTTGTAGCCCCTCCCCCACATTTTGTGTAGTGGTGGGGGATCGCCCCCACTTTTTGAAATTCCTAGAATCAACACTGAGGGTATCTAAGAAATGTACTCTTGGCAATTTTCAAAAAAATTTTCCTTTTCCCAAAAATGGCGGCCGTTTTGAATTTTCAAATTTTTGCCAAAAATAGAAAAACAGGAATTTGCTTCTATCTTCTTAACCGTGCAAGATAGAGTGATTTCGTCAAAATTTTCAACCCAACCAATGCAAAAAGGCATGAAGCTGAAATAATTTACATCTACACTAATAATTATTTAAGCATCATTGATATATTTTACAAATGAAACAGGGTCTTGTAAGACTACTTTACAATTTGGGCAAGGTTCATGTCCAATTTGGTGACATTACACATGATTATGTGTGTTCTTCTATGTTATCCTGTTTCTATTCGCATCTACTATCAACAGGGCGTCCTATTTCTAGTTTGTATTTATATTCAGCCCAATATCTAAATATACTACAGGACTCAAAGCGCTATTTAACCAATCCAACTGTACAGGTACAGCCCCAACTCACAAGTAACTGACATTCCCCTAGTTGGAGGATAGAGGCTCAAGGATGACCATTTATCAACGTCCTTGAGGTTCTTTAGCTTGCCACAGGGGATAGGACCCAATGACAGAGGACCGCCATTTTAAGTGGTCATCAGAGCCACTACGTATCTGCCTGTACCTGGGTTTGAACCTACGCTCTCTGAGTTCCTAGACAAGTGAGTTACCCGTTGGGCCACAGTGGCAGATGTTAGTGTTCTTGGTCATGTATTCTCTGTATTCTCTATGTAAGCCTGTTGTTTGTTGTAGCTGTTTGAGTTGGGTCCTGATGGTGGGGAAAATGAGATAGATGGAGAAATGGTTGCAGAGACGGAGGAAATGCCATATGAATGTGGAGCCAGGTGAGGGAATATATGGTGGAACCTCTGTTTTGTGAACAGGCCACTACAGTAGGATCTTGTTCATAAAATAGAAAAATGTAAAACAGTAGCGGATTGTAAACTGAAGTAGAATTGTCGTCATAAACTAAGTAGAGTTACCATAGAGCCTCCTGTATCTGAACGTATTTTATCTAAATACTCAGTTCTATAAGCTAATTACTAATCTCCCCAAATTACACTTGATTGCCTTTTATACTGAAATACCTAGTTCAGTATGAGAACTTCTGTTATACAAATAGAACCTTTCTCTCCAATCTTGTTTAGCTCACAGAGGATCTGCCGGAGTAGTTTTAACAATAATAGTAAGAGTAGTGTGAATCCCTTAATTCCTGTATCTGTGAGTGTTTTGAGTGACTGCCAACTGTTCACAAGTAGATAGGTCATGTATTTTATTTGATTGCTTTATTGGCCAGATGAGAGTGACTCATAAGTGGCTAAATAATGGGTATAAAGCCAGGTGAAAACCACTACAGATTGGGTGAAATCATAGCCAGCTACTGGATAAGTATTCCAAGTTGACATACTCCGCCTTTGGTCTTTTGACATTTCAGGGAGAAGTTCTCGATGCTGTTTGAGGAGCCTGTTCTGTTGCAAGCCACTCACTGGTACATTGCCTGGGCGAGAATCTCTGGCCCCAGTAGTGACTGCGGGTCAAACGGTCAAGCAATGGTCACCACAGAGGATCAGTAAGTACTGGTGTCTATTTTATTTTTAAAAAGCTGAGTTAGTCTTGGTCAGATGGTCAAGTTATCATGAGAAGAGTAAGTACTGATGTCAGATCCATTGTATTAAAACACAAGTGTCTTATAGTTGGTCAAATTGTCAAATAGTGATCACTACAACTACAGGGATAAGTAAGTACTTGTTATTTTTTTCATTTATATGCACCCAGTTATCTGTAGGTTCTGGTGAAAGTATTTTTCTTCTGATTTTTTATAATTTCAGGGAGTGTTTTGACTTTAAAGTTACTTAATATGTTACAATGTAGCCAGAAAACCCAAATTGCAAAAAGAAAATTATTATATGTTGTACAAACGTATAATCATTTACATACTATACATTAGTATAGTATAGCAAGTGTGTTTAAAATAATATCTATAATATTGGTGTTGCTTTAAATGTAAATTTACAACTTCCAAATGAAAACAATCTTAAGATGAAGAGATGGCCTTAATTTATGAAAATCCTAGTATCTTCTTTAGTTGCATGGTGGCCTCAAATTAATTTGAAAAATTGAGTTAAAATTAATCCTTAAAGTTGTGTTCTTAAGTTTGAGCACCATCACAAGAAGATTAAGCTGAAGTGTACTACAGGGTGGCGTTCAGGTGAAAGATTTGAGGATTAGGTTCAGCTGTGGCTTATCCTTCTAGGGTTGTCTTCAAGTTCAAGAGTTCCAAGAAGTCCAACAATGGTACCGATGTGAATGCAGGCCAGTTGCCACAGTTACTCTACCGTCTCCCTAGCAACGACACAAGTTCCAGCAGCCGTAAGACGGAGCAGACAGAGCCAGCACACATCCTGAGCCGTGATTTCTGTAGAACTGTCACTCCGGTATGCCACAAGTTTGCTACTCTCCAGCTTATATTTAATGATGCAACATGTTTTTCACATTAACCCTATTTTTTTAGTTCAATAACAATATCAGAAGCCAATAATTACACTTCTCGAAATACACAGTCTTGAGTTGCACATATAAACACGAGTATCAGTGTTCTGGTTCACCGTTTCATTCTGAATGTTGTTGATTCTCTTCATTTTCCCTTCATCTTGTTCTCTCATAAATACATTAAATCCAAGTATTGCTCAGCTGCCTGTAAGTGTTGTAGAACTTTCAGTCCCTTTATTCCTCTACTTTATGGGGGTTTTATGTCGCTGTGAATCCATTTTTTTATTGCGTTAATACATCCTATCCAATGGACAATTGCTTTACCGGTCGGCGCGACCGGTCCCGCCAAACGCCAGAAAAAGACGTCCTGTATATAATACTGGCAGGACCGGTCAGTAGTGTGCATTCGCTAAGTGGCGCATCATACTTGCTTCCTGTCCAGACAGAGTGACGTCAGTTCATCTTTTTCGTTTGGCGCGTGTAGTGTGCAGACGCGTTTTGAATTTATCTCCAAGTTTGAAGAAAACGCGGTTTATTCTACGAAATTAAAGCTTATTTTCAGATGAAAATATATATATTGTGTTACATACATATCAGGGCCTCTCCAGGACTTAAACGAGGCATTATCCAGCGTTTTATAGCAAGTTTTGAAGAATTTCTGTGTACTTGTCGTCGAGAGGAATCGTGGGTGAGAGGTCGTGTGTCGTCCCTGCAGCATTCCTTCTTCTAATCAGAAGCGTGTATAACCACGATTCTCCCTCCATTTATTTCTACATTGTCGAGTAACACTGCGTGTATGTCGACGAGAAGAAATTAGAAGGAAAGAAGAATGCATCGTCTGACGTCATCACTTCCAGCTTATGCTTGTCACGTGACATGGACCTGGTCACGTGATACGCATTCAACAATGGAGGTCACGTGATACGCATTTACAATGGAAGAATCGTGTTTTCAACAGAAGTTTTAGAAGGAAAGACGAGTATTTATTGCTCTACACCCACTTTTTAACTGGCAAGAAGAAATCCAGCAACTCGTCTGTTGACCTGAAGAAGTTGGATGTCAAATAGTCTTTGAACTCTGCAAATTTTGCCGGTGCCGGTCATGTGACTTCACACATCTCAACACAACTACCGGCAAGCAAATCCCCAAGCGTGACTGGTTCAGCTGACAAGAAGTGATGAGTTTTACCGGTACCAGTGCTGGTCAGACTACCGGTGGGGAGCACCAGTGATGAGTTTTACCGGTTCCAGTCTGTACAGACTACCGGTGGGTCATGTTCCTGTGAAGCTGTCAAGAAACCCCCCTTCACCAGAGGCCTTTCCACTGGTGGGACTGTTGGGGGTACCGGTTCCGGTCTGTACAGACTACCGGTGGGGGCTGTTCCTGTGAAGCTGTCAAGAAACCCCCCTTCAGTGGTCCAGTGATCAGCCCTGTGTTGATACTGGAACCTTCACCAGAGGCCTTTCCACTGGTGGGACTGTTGGGGGTACCGGTTCCGGTCTGTACAGACTACCGGTGGGTGCTGTTCCTGTGAAGAAACCCCTTCAGTGGTTGCCAGTGATCACCCCTTTTTGATCCTGGAACCTCCACCAGAGGCCTTTCCACTGGTGTGACTGTTGGGGGTACCGGTTCCGGTCTGTACAGACTACCGGTGGGTGCTGTTCCTGTGAAGAAACCCCTTCAGTGGCTGCCAGTGATCAGTCCTGCTTGATCCTGGAACCTCCACCAGAGGCCTTTCCACTGGTGGGACTGTTGGGGTACCGGTTCCAGTCATGTTCCTGTGAAGCTGTCAAGGAACCCCCCTTCAGTGGTTACCAGTGATCAGCCCTGTTTTGATACTGGAACCTCCACCAGAGGCCTTTCCACTGGTGTGACTGTTGGGGGTACCGGTTCCAGTCTTGTTCAGACCACCGGTGCGGCTGCTCAGAGGGTTCACCTACCAGAAGTCGCGGTGACCATTGAGACCCTTATCTTCCCTGTGCAGAATTTTGGACCGGTACCGGTCCTGTTCAGGCTACCGGTAGGGTCACTCTCCAGCCAGTGATGAGGGATACCGGCACCAGTTCTGTTCAGACTGCCGGTTGTGGTCACAGAAATCCAGCAAGGGCTACCGGTTAAACAGGATTACCGGTTACACAGAGTTGCTGGTGACATACAGCAGGGCTACTGGTTCAGAGAATTGCCGGTTGTGTTGCCGGTTCCGGAGTCTTGCCGGTTACAGAGGAATCTGTACCCATACTTAAGGGCAAGAAACCAGCTCCAAATCCAGTGCTGACAACAGGTTTGCCGGTTACAGAGAATTGCCGGTTCCGGAGTGTTGCTGGTTCCGGAACGGTAGTGCTGCTGGTTACAAGAAATCTGCTGTTCCCATCCTTGCTGGCAAGGAACCAGCTTCAAATTCAGTGCTGAGAACAGGTTCAACAGTTAGCCTTCTCTCAGAGCCTACCGGTTTGACCGGTTACAGAGCCTGTTTGATTGCAGAGAAAAGCTGCTGAACCACCACTGTGGACAGGAAGAAGGCAACTTCATATGAGCCTATCCTTGCTAAGAAGTAGTTCACCCAGTTCTGCCAACTCCGGTGAGTTTATGCAGAACTGTGGAGCCACCAGGAACCGGTTACAGAGCATTGCCTCGCGTATAACCGTTTAAGGCCTGGTACTGGGCAGGTCTCCAGGACTGACTGACAGACCGGCAGAAGTTCCTTAAAGGCCAAAACAGCTGTTTAGGCCAACCAGTGGCAGCCTAAGGAACTGGTTACAGAGGAATTTTTGATCAGTCACTGGTCCCGGTGAAATGCCTGTCAAGCTACCTGACCAGTCAGCCAGCCTACCCTTTCGGGTCCCAGCTGGTCAGACAGTGGCTAGAGATTGAGGGAGGTTTACACTCTCCCCTTCCGGTTCAGACCCCACTTGACGAGGTCACCGACTGTAATAAGCAACTACCACAATCCAACCAAACAGTCCTTCCTTTTAGAGGCACTGTATCAGCTGATAAACAAGAATGCAGTCGAACCGGTGGAAAATCAAAACTCACTGGGGTTTTACAACCGGCTTTTTGGTACCCAAACCCAACAACCGGTGGAGACCGATCCTAGACCTGAGCACCTTGAACACCCTTTTGAACACAGGGACGTTCAAGATGGAAACCCCAGAGACAATAAGAACCTCCCTCCAAGCAGGGGAGTGGGTCACATCCATAGTTTTCAAAGAAGCATACTTCCACATACCAATTCACAGTCAGTCCAGGAAGTACATGCGCTTTCACCTCCAGGGTCAGTCCTACCAGTTCAAGCCCTTCCCTTTGGCCTGTCCACAGCTCCCATGGAGTTCACAGTGGTGGCCAAAGAGGTCAAACTCGTGGCTTTTCAGAAGGGTATAAGGATCCACCAGTACCTAGACGACTGGCTGGTGAGAGCCTCTACCCACCACACCTGTCTCCAGCATACTCAAACCCTAGTCACACTTTGTCAGGAATTAGGGTGGCTGGTGAACAAGGAAAAGTCAGAGCTGGTTCCCAAACAGGTCTTCAACTTCGTAGGTTACCAGTTCGACCTGAAAGAGGGCAAGGTCAGACCAACAGAAGAACGTTGGCAGGCCTTGACACACAAGATCAGATCAATATTGTCGGATCCGCTTTGCCCGGTCCGACAATTCATGTCCCTCATAGGTCTACTCACAGCAACAGAAAAGCAAGTCCACCAAGGCGACTAACATGAGACCCATACAGTGGCACTTGAAAAACAACTGGAGGGTCCCAGAGTCACTGGAAAAGGTGATCTCGGTCCCCAAATCCCTCCACCCCCATCTAAGGTGGTGGCTGGAGGAAAGCAATGTGCTTCTAGGTCAACCTTTACACCCTCTAAAACATGCTCTGCAAATCTTTACAGACGCATCAAAAGAAGGGTGGGGCGCTCACTTAGACGAGCACACTGCAAGGGGACAGTGGTCCCTACCCGAGAGCAAGTTAAACATAAACCACTTGGAGCTGAAAGCAGTATTTCTAGCTCTAAAAGAGTTTCAAACCCTAGTCTTCAACAAGACAGTGTTGGTAGCTACAGACAACACAACAGTGGTTGCCTATATCAACAAAGAAGGGGGGATGAAATCGGGCTCTCTGTGTGCCCTACTGTGGAGAATTCTGTCCTGGTGCACCAGGCAGCAAGTAACCCTCAGGGCACGTCACATCCCCGGCCGGCTGAACGTGATAGCAGACAAGCTATCCCGGCTTGGCCAGACCATTCAAACAGAGTGGTCACTTCATCCAGCAGTGTTCCAAGCTGTATGTTCAAGGTGGCATCAGCCACAAGTGGACCTGTTTGCCACCAGGTTCAACAACAAACTACCAGTTTGTATCACCGGTACCAGACCCCCAGGCTTGGGCAGTGGATGCACTCGGCCTGTCCTGGGAGGACCTGGACCCATACGCCTTCCCACCGGCAGCCATCTTGGGCAAAGTGGTGGAGAAGCTCCAGGACTACCCCTGCAACAGAATAATTCTGATTGCTCCAGGGTGGCCCAACATGCCCTGTTTTTGGGACCTGGTAGCAATGTCAAGCCAGATCCCACTGTGTCTGCCCAGCATACCCAACCTAGTGTCTCAGCCATTCAACCAGGTCCTTCACAGGAACCTGTCGAATCTGAACCTACATGCCTGGCTCCTAGAGCCTCAGCAATCAAGGAGCAAGGCTTCTCTGAGGCAGTGGCAGCACGAATTGAGGCTCCTCAAAGAAGGTCAACCAGATCTGTCTATGAGCCAAAGTGGACCATTTTTACAAGTGGTGCCTCAGTAATCAGGTGGACTTCAGGGCACCACCTCTGAAAGCCATTGCTGACTTCCTCCTGCACTTATTTCAGGAGAAGAAGTTACAACCAAGCACTATTGATGGCTACAGATCCGCCATTGCTGACAAACTGGGCAATTCCACCATTAATGTCAGCAAAGATGAGAATCTCTCTCGTCTCCTGGATAGTTTCCATAGAGACAGACCTAAGGGCAGGAGGGGCATCCCCTCCTGGAACCTTTCACTGGTTTTACATCAGCTCACAAAGGCTCCCTTTGATTCCCTAAAAGAGGCCTCCTTGAAACATCTAACTTTCAAGACTGTTTTCTTGCTGGCTTTGGGTTCAGGTAAACGCAGGAGTGAGATCCATGCTTGGTTACATAAGAACATCAGACACCAGTCGGACTGGTCTAAGGTGTTTTTGTACCCCTCACCCAGTTTCCTATCCAAGAACCAGCTGGCTAAGGAAGGTCCAGATAGTGTGGCACCAGTGGTCATCCCAGCCCTGGCACCATCTCTGGATAGGTCACTCAAGGGTGACAGGTCCCTATGTCCAGTTAGAGCCCTGCGCTACTACTTGGACAGGACTGCAGACCTCCGGCAGAATAAGGAGTTAGTCTTTGTCTCCTTCAAGAAGGGTTTTGATAAAGACATCTCACCTGCCACCATCTCCTCATGGATCAAACAGACTGTGGTTCTGTGCTATAAGCTCTCTGACCAGGAGGCCCTCACCTTACATCAGGTTAAAGCCCATGATGTTAGGGCCTTTGCTGCCTCTAAGGCTTTCCAATCAGGGATTTCCTTAGATCAGATCTTGTCAGCCTGCCACTGGAAATCTCACAACACCTTCACCCAATTCTATTTGAAGGATGTTGCCTGGGCTGACTTGGAGCTTTTCCACCTGGGACCTGTAGTGGCTGCCCAGCAGGTGCACCACCAGGCCCAGAAATGAGGGGATGTTGTATATATGTAAATATGTACATATTGTAAAAAAAAAAACAAAAAAAAAAACAAAAAAAAACTGTGACTTGCTTCCCTTGGGAAGTTTATTTCTTCTGGGACTGAACTCAGCCCCTCTCTCTCTATCTTTCCCTTCTCAAACCGACTCTGGAAGGAAAGAAAAAGGGGGGGGCAACGTCGGTAGACTCCCGGTTAACCGGTGAGTTAGTGGCCGACCTTGACCTGTCAGGGTTCTCTGACCCTAGGTCAAATGGGCCTGTACAATTTTGTTTTGTTATGAGTTCACAGAAGTCCCTAGCTGCTTACCCGCCTACCAAGCGGTAGTTATTCAGCAATTGTCCATTGGATAGGATGTATTAACGCAATAAAATTGCAAATTTAATAAGTAAATTAAATTTTTATAAGTTAATACCCTATCCAATGGACAGGCAAGGCCCTCCCAACTGACCCCGCTACCAGCTTGCTAGGGGTCTAAATCGTTTTAGACAACGAAAAAGATGAACTGACGTCACTCTGTCTGGACAGGAAGCAAGTATGATGCGCCACCTAGCGAATGCACACTACTGACCGGTCCTGCCAGTATTATATACAGGACGTCTTTTTCTGGCGTTTGGCGGGACCGGTCGCGCCGACCGGTAAAGCAATTGTCCATTGGATAGGGTATTAACTTATAAAAATTTAATTTACTTATTAAATTTGCAAATTCATTTAATTAGGAGTGTTTTGAGTCCGAATGAATCCTTCTATTCCTTTAATTTCCAGGAGTGTTTTGAGTCACTGTTAAAGCTTCTGAACTGGAGTTGGAACACGTTTTGTGCTGCTCTTCACGATGTCCGGGAGTTACGTGGACTTGGCCTGACGGCAGCCATGTTGGATTTGGAGCGACTAGTATACATCAGCACATCCAGTCTCAGACTCATCCGAGTCTACATCAATGAGGTGTACCCAAACCAAGGTATAGTTGAACTCCTCAGACTCTTCTGAATGGATTCTCCTTGTTGCTTGAAGTACACATTAGAATTTGCCATTGAAATTACAGTTATCAGGAATTCCTTATTTTGTAGAAGTATTATGTATTTATCATAATTTTATTGCAAATGGTGCTTACTCTTTCAAGTGGATAACATGGGTATTGTGTACACTGGAATAGGTAGTAGTTGTGTAGAGGTGCACAGAATCTACAACCACTTTCCTCTGTTCTCTCGCCTATCCTTTAAGTTGTGATCTTTTAATTTGCTAAACACAATATTTTGACAGTAAATCATGATCACTCACATTTAACTTGGAAAAACTGTTTTATTTTTTACATAGGATGTTTTAAAACACATAAAGAAATAATGTTTGAAAGGTTTGTCTTCATTGATGGACACTCTGATGTTAAGGATTATGCTTAGTGAGAATACAAATTTGTAGATGAAAGTGGAAAAAAAAATCCCAATTTGATTTAGCTTTGGTTCACTTCCAAATACACCCTTAAAATGTAGCATTATTTGACCTAAAAAGTGGCCCCTCATCTATATTTAACTGGTTCATTTAAACACATTCTTCAGTAATCCTTCCTCCCTTCTTCATCACAACTCGAACATTTGTAGGGGTACACAAGAAAACACCACCAGAGACAACAAAACTTGCAGAGTGTGTTGGTGACACAAGATCTCTACTCAAGAAAATCCTGGCCGACAGTCACCGCCAGGTACAGTTGTCTCCCTCGACAACCACCAGACTAGATTCACAGGTAACAGCCACAAACAGGCACTGTATAGCATGATAAACTTTGAGGGGTGGGGTGGGGGGGGGGGGGGGGGATCTTCACTCAAGATTTGAGACCTTGGTAGCTGGGTGGTCACTAAGTTCTGCATTTAATCACTTGCCTCTTAACTCTCGAGTTATGGGTTTGAATCCACTGTGTGACAGTTCTGTCCTAATGTAATAAAGCTGTTATAAGAGATGCAAAGGTTTGATTACTTGAGAGGTAAGCATGTCACATGTTCACCAGAGAACTAGTAGAGTTAAAATGTTCTTTGCTCTTTCCTCCAGCAACATATACATCAATATCCATTGTAGACAACTTGAATGATTCGCTATGCTTTCCTTTCTTATATTTTGCGTGTCAGTGCCTCTTGCCATTTACTATTTCTCTGTGCAAATCTTTCAGAACCAGTACAATGGTATTATTTAGCGCTGCGAACGAGTACTCGTGCCTCGGTGTACGAGGCGGTCTTGGCTTGTACTCGAGTCCATTTTAAAAACTTCGTTACTCGTGAGGTATTGTATTATCGCCCACGTAATCAAACGCTTGTGTAAAATATGCTACATTTCAGCATTTCCATCACATAATATCAATTAAAGTTGTTATTTTCACTTGAAAACATACAATTTACTCCATATTCTATAATATATGGTCAAATAGAAGACGTTTTTCTTCAAAAGTTTCATTTCCGGAACCGACTATTTGTTTACAGGAGACTTCTAATGGTAGGAACTAAATCTCGCGGTTACTCGAATTCGGGCCGGTTGTCAGAGGGCGAGTACTCGATGCCGTTTTTCAGCACCCGTTACAGCCCTAGTATTATTGATTTGTCTGTTTGCCCTTCTGCAGGCAAATCAGGTGGAGGGCTTTACAGAGCCTCTCTTTCAGAATCTGGACAACATCCCACCCGAGGCAGCCTTCCAATCTCTCGCCAAGAGCATCGTGCAGGAGTGTCATGCCACCTTTACAGCCTGCTTTCACGCCTTCTTCCCCACAGCCAGCCTGAAGTGGGCCTGTCTCTGTGAACTGCTTGGGCTGCTGGAACCAGTAAGTAGAACGATTCTAGGGAAAATGTACAAGTTGCATGACTCTTATGCAAATGTATAAGTTGAATGATTCTAGGAAAAAATTATAAGTAGAATAGTGCTGGTATTGTTTATCGATATTGAAATATTTATCGATCCATGCTAAATATACTGATATCGATAACGTAGGGTACAATATCAATATCGGAACATACTACTAAATAGACGCAATTAAGCTGTTTTCCATGTAAATAAATCATAAAACTTGAGAATATATTGGTTTTCCTATCATTTTTTTGTCAAATTTCACTTACCGCTAAACCGGAAACGCCATATTTGTTTACGTTTCGGGAAACTTCTAAAACTCGTGAAAGCGTTTGGAAGTTCTTTCTCGGAAAACACCCATGACCCGACATTTCAATATCGATCGATACAGAAGTAAAAATATGGTTTGATATCGATATACATATTATTATTCGATACCAACACTAAAGTAGAATGACCTGAGGACAAACCTGTAACTAAAGTAATGGAATGCAAACCTATGTGTTGAATCACTCTGTGGCAAAATTTAAGTTCAATGAATCTGGGACAAACCTCTAAATACAATGATTGTGGGGCTAAATGTAAGTGGAAAGATGGTTTAGCAAACCCGTAGTAATTCTAGGACAACCTGTAGTAATTGTAGGACAAAATTTGACTAAAGATACAGTGAAGCAACATATAAGTCTTGAGCAAGTAAGCCTGAGTTGTGAAGGTAATTACAGTGACAAACAAGTGGCTACACATATTTATTCAACAGAACTTTTCCCTCTTAACACTCCAAGCTGTGTGATGTCTTTCTGGTTAGCAACCTTTACATGTCCAGTGTCAATATAATGAACTTTCTTATTTAAGATGATGTTATATTTCACAGTACCAGAGCAATGTGGAGGGTCTGAGTTGTCTTCTTGCTGCTGTAATGGAGGCACTCTGTCACCCCACCGTCAAACTGTCCACCATCATGCCCATCAACTGCGAACACCAGGTCAGTGACTAAAACAAAACTACTGACATTATATGATTACAAAGTAGTACAAAGCAGTTTCACTAAAATAACAAAAGCAGCATTATCATGAAAACTGTTTTATGAGTAGTCCCATAGATAGAAATTTTAGTGTGTTTGTTTATGTTCACAATGAAACAGGCAGAGAAATTCCTGCAGTCAAACTTCAGTGGAGATGACAACACATCCAGTACAAGTAACCATGGCGATGCCTCCCAGTTCCCGCTGCTCGTGAGTCACATGATGGAGAGGGCCGAGTGTGAGGGGATGGGCTGGGGACAGTGGAGCTTCAGAGAGGTCCTCGATAAACTGCTCAGTATTGTGGTACTGCCAGTCAGACAGGCCATGCATAAGGTGAAGAAACTTGGTATTTTTACATGATATACAGTAGATGCACTTTAAATAGGCACAAACAGGAACTTTAAAGTTTGTCCAATTGGATTTGCCAACAGAAGAATTATGTTTTTGTTATTTAAAAGTGGATTAATTTTGGATTTTTATGAAATCCTGTACATGGTTAGTATACTGGTAATATGTCATTGGCCTGGAAGCCACACCTGAACATCTTGCAGTTTACAGATTTATGCAGAATCTACACATAAGCTGAACGTATGTCAGTGCACATTCTTAACAGACAGAAGAAATCCACACTGATCAATACGCAACAAGCACACATCAGTTTGTGTGCCAGTTGTACTCAGTTACAGTGGGAAGCATTAGTACTAGAACCTCCAGCACCTACAGAATTTGCACTTGTCTTTTGTAACAGTACTGGAAATCAGCAGTGAGGAAAGCTTGGACTTCCTTGAATTGTGAGACATGTGTTACTTCTGTGACTAGAGCCATCTTCTGATCTCCCCCTTGTGCAAAATTGGCACAAATTTTGATAGTTTTGTCTTGTAATGGGGTCCAATTCTAAATATCCCATTCTGTTTTATATTTCAGGAGAAGCCTACTTATTCACAGCAGTTGGTCACAAACACTTGTTCCCTGTTGGCAGCAGTGGTGAGTGAGCTTGGAGCATTGGCCACTGGCTCAGACATGGAGATCTCACCACCAAGTCGCCCATTGCTATCCAGTCCCAACCGCTTCACTCGCACTAGTTCCTCAGCCTACTGGAACACCGGCCAGGGCAGCCCAGATGCTGTGTGCTTCAGCATAGACCGGGCTGGTGTACTGATTGCTGGGGTGGGACTTTATGGAGGGACGGGACAATATGACTATGAGATTGACTTGCTAGATGAGGTGAGAACAGGAAAAGTTCATTATCCAAACATTTTGGTTATCCAAATACATGTTAATCGTCTTCCTGGTAAGTATGCCTCACCAGAAGTGTCCAGGCATTTTAGTACCTGTAACCAGTAATACAGTGACAACAGCTTTTCTGTATTTGAGTGGTGCATACCCAAACATGAGTCAAATGAAACTTATAAGTGAATAAGACCAAAAGTCTCATTGATATTCGAATTGCACTCCCTGGCACTACCAGGCAGATGTTGACAAATGGGTATGGTATACATGTAAAGTGTAAGTTTTCCCACCTAAGGTGGTCTTGCCTAGTGATGTAGCAATGGGTTTCATTCCATAGGGTAAATTTGAAGCTCAGGCCCGTGGTGTAGGCTTGCAGCTTAGGCTTATAAGGTAGTTCAGCCTACTTCCTCCTGGTCATTCATGTGAGAATACGTCCAGCTGCTTTAAATTTCTAAAACTGTGTTGTAAAGCTTTGAGATTGGTTTGTTAAAGGAATCTATGACACTAAGATTAAAGAGGGAGCATTTGTATGTGCAATATGGCTGTTTGATACAAGTGTTCTGATTGGTTGCTTGTTACAAGTATCATCATTGGCTGTTTTAAGTTTTTGATTAGTTTACAGCTTGGAGGTGGTAGCAGTGAGCACTTTACAAGGGCTAATGGTAGGCTTTTATGTGTGAATATGTCTCATGTTGGCTCTTTATTAGATACTTTTCTATTGGTTTGTACATTGGAGATGGAAACAGTACACATTTCACACAGGTTGATAATGGGCTTTGATGTGTGGACTTGTCTTATTGTGCCTCTTTGTTGCATACTGTATGATTGGTTTGCAGATTGGGGATGGAACCAGTGAGCACTCGCACACTGGTAGATGGGCCACACTTCAGACGGCGAAGGGAACATATGGGCCAGAGGACTGTATCAATGATTTAGTGGAGATCAAGTTTGACAGACCTGTGCCCATCAAGGTGAGCATTTTCACAGTAAGCTTTTTCTGATGAGGGAAGGTTAATAAGGTAAAGAAGGTATTGTAGTATGTGACTTCAACAGGCTGTCTTTTACGTAAATTAAAGTGCTCTTAGTTGCCCGAGGCATATCAGGCTTGGCTCTCACTTCTTTAATTATAGGTTAAAATGCAGCTTATGAACACATGTCACATAATGCTGATAGTCTGTCCCAATATGACCAGAGCAGGAACCCTCTTAACTACAAAGACCTGGCAACATTGTGTGACACTTGTTCATATTCTGATGCATTGAAATTTTTGCTTTCTTTATCCAGAGTTCCACTGTAATTTCTTTCAGGAGAACAAGAAGTATGCATTGAGGCTGCGTAACCGTGGACCACGCACTCTGAATGGAGACACAGGACTCAACAAAGTAAAATGTCCTGATGGAACTACTTTTTCCTTCTTTGCCTGTTCGCTGAGTAGCAATGGCACAAACCATACACGGGGACAAATTCCACAGATACTCTACTACAGGTAAAATACATTCCACAGAGACTGTGTTAGAAGTAAAATAGATTTACCAAATACTGTATTGAAGGTAAAACAGTTTTCATAGAGTCTGTATTACAGATAAAACAGAATCTCCAGATACAGTATTGCAATTAAAGTAGATTCCACAGATAATCGACTCCGGGTAACAGAGATTCATCAAATACTGTACTACAGTTAAGCAAATTCCACTGATACTCCAGTACAGGTAGAACAGATTTCACAGATTCTTGATTACAGGTAAACAGATTCCAGAGATTTTCTGTTACAGGTAGACAAATTCCAGGTATATTCCAATACAGGTAAAATTTATTCCAAAAACACTGTATTATAGGTAAGAGATTTCACAGATAAACCAATGTGGGTACATCAGATTTGAAAGGTTCTCTGTTTCAAGTAAACAAATTCCACAGCCTACTTGTGGTGTGGTACTCTGGTCACAAAAGAGTTCATTGAAAGAAGAGCAAATAGAGGAGCGTTCTAATCAACCCAGTTAGTCACACCCAATTTATGCAATGAGAATTATTGCTGGATTGATAATCTAGAAACTTAGAATTGTCATGTGTTTTCGATTGTCAACTGATGCAAGATATGACAACACAAAGAGAAAAATCTTTTATTCTCGAGCAGACATTTTGTTGATTTCATGAGGACCACCCTGATTGCTCTATTTTTGTGTAGCTCACCTCAGGAAGGGGAGAACAGTGTACAGAACAGTCGTATACTAGCTGAGTACCAGGCCCGTAAAAATGTCATCACAGTGACCAGCGCTGTCTTCAAAATGGCCACAGACCTGCTACAAAGGGCACAGGGGCTGTCAGGTTTGTAGACTTTGGTGATCGACCCACAGATAAACAAACAAAATAATGAACACATATCTCTGTAGTACAGGGAAAATCTGGTGACGGGACCAAGCAGGCAGACTGACAATAGCCACATATATATTACACAGGACATAGGGCTTGGCTGGACCAAGATAACAATTAGACATATTATTTGTCAAATCAATGGTCGCGGGTTACTGCACAGTGAACAGTGATTATCAGGTGTGTGGGCCCAGGATAAAACACAGATACACAGACAAACAGACAAAAGTATGGCCATAGATGTGCTACACAGTGATTATTTTGTGAATGGACCGAGAAAACAGACAGACACACAGATAGACAAACAAACAAACAAACATGGCCACAGCTCTGTTAGGGCATAGGGATTGACAGCAGAACGAACTGATATAACAGACAAATACACACACGGGCAATAAAATATCCAAACACTGCTACACAGGCCTCGGAGATTGTCAGTTTCATAAATTAAGGGGCTATCAATGTAACGCCTTTCTTTTACAGCCGACGAAAGTGGTTTTAACACGGAAATAATTTTTTCAGGGATGTATATTTCTAAGTCACAAATTATTGAGGAGAATATATCTGTTTGCTATATGATATGTTGAATAAGGGAAATGAGGTTATGCAATAAAATGTTCTTGTTGTTTTAAACCTATATATATACACATATAAACAGTAAATAACAAAGATAAATGTGAAATTAATATGTTCTATTTCTGGACACCTAAAAAAGAGCTCATACCTCCTCTTTTGACACAATTAACATACAAAAAGAAAAGAAACAACAGTTTTTTACACACTATTCCAAAGAAAAATGTCTCACACAAATTTTGAATGAATTAGATTTTTATTTAATTTGAGTATTTATTTGCAGAGATAAAAAACAAAGAAACATAACATTTTATGTTTTCAATTTTTCATCACTCTTTCACATTACACTCATTTAAAATTTTAAGGAACCACTATTTAAAATTGTAAATCATTTAAATTAATCTGTATGCTTTTGGAGCTTTGTGTATGTACTTAGATCTTTATTTAGAACTGCTTGGTGTTCACGTGGTGTCACACATGAGCCTCTCCCTTCTCTCTCAAACAGCTTTTATAGCCTTTCACCAGTAACTAAGGCGTAGTTATACAAAATATTCTAATTTTAATTTGGTATCCTATCTCAGTATATATGTCTCTAAATAAAAACAAAATTTCCTTATACGTATGTCTATATTTTAAAAGTAAACTACGCCATTCTCATTGAATATATGTACGTCTTATGTTCCATCAGTGAGAATTATATTTTACATGGACAGATACTCTTTTAATGTGAGAAGTGCCTTGACTAATGTCAACAAAGCTTTGTAAATTATTTTTGCAAAAATTTTATCAAAATAGTACAACACTAGATAAATTTATTATATTGAAAATTAAGGTGACACAAATATAGATTCAGTGTGTATAAAAGATATGCTTCACTGTAAGTAAGCAGAAAAGCTATATAGACACACAGTGCATGTTTTAATAATGTGGTTCATTTTCCGAGTGCAGGAAAAAACAGGGACACACACAGTATTAAACTTGTAAGATCTACAAGACCATTATTGATTTTTCCAAGGGGATCCTATTTGCATATAATTAAGAAGTCAAGAGCAATGTTTACAAAACCTAGTACTATATACATTGTTTTATATTGATCTTTTTTCAATGGCTGAAAGAAAATGACGTAAATATCCCTCTCGTAAGTAATAGTCCGTGCATAGCAACAGTGACTCTGTCTGCTACACCGTCTGGTGGGCGTTACGTAAGCAAATTTTATGTACTTATGATGATAGCCCCTTAAGCTAACAGGCAAATGTCAGTATAATATCTCATTGACAAGGTCTTCTGAAAGTGCATTGTACTAGGTACATTTGCAAAAGTTCTTAACTAATGGTGTTTTTCTTCCTGTTTGTATCCTCTTTGTTTCGTGTTTGATACCACCTTGTTTCTCCCATTCCAGAGAGTGAGTTACAAGAGACAGTGGGCAAGGCCGAGATGTTCACCACCCTACTCCCCCTGGTGGTGGCTTATGTGGCACCCGTCGTCTCCATGGATCCAAAGGTCAGAATTTACAATACAATAGCAATTTGTTGGGCTCAGTTTTCAGGTAAAACTATAACAACATAAAAATTGCCATACTAAAATATAATTGGATTTATTGGCACTAAAATAACTTTCTTTCATTTCACTTTGGCTCAACCTCTTAAAGCAGCAGATATGTATTTATTCGTCATCGTGGCAGAGGTATATTAGTTCATCTACAATCCAAGGGAATGATGACTTTATGATTTATGTGACCTGTCTAATCTTGTCGGACTTTTCAGTACTTAATCTTTGTTGCAGCACATTGCAAGGTCCAATTAAATTCACTGGTATGAAAATATCCATAGTAGTTTCTTATTACTGACATTCTGGTCAACTTTATGGTTTTTATAACCATTTTAAACCTTTTATCTGATCTGTTGCAAAGATTCGGTGACTGTTCCTTCTGTAGCAGTCACTTGTAGAATTTACTTGTGCAGTAGCTGAGAGCTGCAGACATAGATCTAATGTGAGAGATGATACAATTTCTTATGGTACCTCATTATTTTAGATTTATGTGACAATAGACTATTACTTTAAGGAATAAATTTCTCCTAGAATTCTAAATTTCTGCTGACTTTTTCAGGGGGCTGTACAGAGCTTAACTCTCATCCAGGACATTCTGCCATCCATTGCAAATCTCAATGCCCAGTTAGTTGGTCAGGTTGCCATAGGATCCCCTAGCAACACCCTCAGCAACCAAAACAACGAGGAGGTTAACAACGGCAACAGTAATAATGGCAACGGCAACTACGGGTCTATCAAAGAGTCCAATACGACCTCTCAGCATTACGCCATAGTGGAAAGTGACCATCCGTACAAGGCAGCAACTGTGGCTAACTATAAGGTAAAAGGATATAAAGGGGTCAGTCTCACATTGTTGAATCCTGAAATTTCACAGGGAAGATAGAGATCTTGGTTCATTTACAGCAATTTATCTTTTGAACAAAGTAATTATACTAATGTCACTAGTTACAGCAAGTAGGCACTGAATATTGCCTATGTTCACTGACTGAGTAGCAACATTTTTTTTTTGACATTTGCTCCTCTTTAAATGAAACCTTTTCACTAAAATCGAGTTTTGTCTCCAAAGTGAACCTAGTGCAGAGGACAGCTCAGACAAAATGGGAAGCCCATGCTCTTATATTATCTAATATTTTAGTTGACTGTGATGTATTGTCAAACACAGGAACCCCTTTCATAACATATCTAGGTATCTAATTCTGAAGAAAAAAAATGATATAAAATGGCTATATTTTGACATTTATACCTCATGTAAGTAAAACACTATGGTTTCACACAATACTATAAAGTTTTGAAGTTAAACCATTCTTCATACTTAAAGGATACAACACAGTTATGATTTGAAAGTAAAAAAGTACATCCGATTATTGCTTGTAGCAGACATGGAAAAAATATTCCCAAGTGTTGCAACAGTAGTGTAATTTGTAAAGATAGTAGTTCCAAATATGACTCTCAGGAAGCCATTATCCTGTTGAAGCTGTCAAACATCTGGACTTTATTATTGCAATCTTATTACCACACTGAGTCTGATATCACTACCCACAGGTGACGTTCCCTGAGCGTGTAAAATGGATGGTACTGGAGTTTGACCAACAGTGCAGCACTGCCCAGAATGAGGACTCTCTTCGCCTGTACATTCCAGCCCGCTCTCGTAAAAGCAAGTTCCGATTTAACAGTGGATCCAGTACAAACGACCAGGAGGAAAGTGCTGACAAACAGACCAACTGGTGGCCTGTGCTCAGCAAGTTCAGTGGCAGGGACAACTGGCCAAATATGGGCGTCATACTTCCAGGTAGGTTTTGCTGGCCTCAGTTTGCATATATTCATAAAAAGCCATCAGCAGAAGAATGGTCTAAATAATGAGTAAATGTTGAAGATGAATAGCTATGTATACAGCTCTTTCCATCAAATAGTACACAGAAAATACAATTTTTTTTTTTAATTCAGTGACTCTTACAAGTGATGGCAGGTTTTTTGTTATCATTTGTTTTCAGCAGTGGAGAGGATTAGAAATCATTTAAAAGGTCAAAATCTCAAAAGTAAAAGTTAAATTGTGATGGCGGGTTTTTTGTTATCATTTGTATTCAGCAGTTGAGAGGATTAGAAATCATTTAAAAGGTCAAAATCTCAACAGTAAAAGTTAAATTGTTTCAAAATTTTATCTGGGAATTATAAGCAGTTTAGTTTGGCAAATGAGTAACAGTAAAATGTCATCATATATTTTCGACATCTGCCATGTCAACCATCTTGTTGATCAGAAATTTAACAATAATGAATTTTATGTAAAGTCCTTGGAAATATCCTGAATGTCTTCCTAGCCTCATTGCAAATTTTCTGGCTGAAATTTTTGTGCATCTCAAGCAGTACACAGTCTTATTATTCCAGCCGTATTTTTGATACTTTGCAATGTAACTTGAACTTCTTAAATGGCAGTTGTCTTTATGCTTTGTATTTGTTGAAGATTGCTAACACATTGGAAACGGAGTACTTCTGTGTGCTTCCCCAGATAACCAGGTATGGTTCTATGTGTTTCCACAGGTAACCAAGTGTGCTTCTCCCTGGAGACGGCATCTGACTATGTGAAGGACGACAAGGCCTCTGCTTATGGTTTCCGCTGCCTTGTGGTTGGCTATGAGTGGGCGCCAGCTGTTGCAGACGGACTGGCACACCTGGAGAAGGAAGTGACTTACCTAGGTGGGATGTGTGCAGCTTCACTGATGAGGAAAGACATTGTACTGCCACCAAGTGAGTGCATGTATAGGGTAATCTAATCAGACTTCTATAGTACCTTATCTCTGGATCAGTAGATTCAAAGGTCCATGTAACATGGTGTTCTGGACCCATATGTCCAAAGGACACTTCTATCCTGTACCTCTCAGTGGCTGGACCCATATGTCCACAGGACAAGGCTATTCTGTACTTCGCAGTGGCTGGACCCATATGTCCACAGGACAAGGCTATTCTGTATACAGGACAAGGCTATTCTGTACTTCTCAGTAACTGGACCCATATGTCCACAGGACAAGGCTACCCTGTACTTCTCAGTAACTGGACCGATATGTCCACAAGACATGGCTATCCTGTACTTCTCAGTGACTGGACCCATATGTCCACAAGACATGGCTATCCTGTACTTCTCAGTAACTGGACCGATATGTCCACAAGACATGGCTATCCTGTACTTCTCAGTAACTGGACCGATATGTCCACAGGACAAGGCTATTCTGTATACAGGACAAGGCTATTCTGTACTTCTCAGTAACTGGACCCATATGTCCACAAGACATGGCTATCCTGTACTTCTCAGTAACTGGACCGATATGTCCACAAGACATGGCTATCCTGTACTTCTCAGTAACTGGACCCATATGTCCACAGGACATGGCTATCCTGTACTTCTCAGTAACTGGACCGATATGTCCACAAGACATGGCTATCCTGTACTTCTCAGTAACTGGACCCATATGTCCACAGGACATGGCTATCCTGTACTTCTCAGTGACTGGACCCATATGTCCACAAGACATGGCTATCCTGTACTTCTCAGTAACTGGACCCATATGTCCACAGGACATGGCTATCCTGTACTTCTCAGTGACTGGACCCATATGTCCACAAGACATGGCTATCCTGTACACTTCTCTGTGGCATTTCGTTACTTGTGTCTCACCTCCGTGGTTCTGGGTTTTAGTCCAGATCGTGGCAACATATGGTTTACTCTCAATGCCTGTCCTTACATATACAAGGGAACATGAAAGACCTCAAACTTTCTTTCATCTGTTCAATTCCCACATGTGAGACCCTAGTGGATGAGTCTTTGTAGTAAGAGCTACCGTTCCTTCATGGTCTGTATGTAGGATCTTGTCTCAAGATTTTCTATTGTTTGGGTGCCTATGTGATGGACCTTGTCTGGCAATATATCAAACCATGTACACTACTCGTGACAATGCATGTTATATTTTGTGAAAGCACCTGAGTTAAGAATTACATAGCCATATATGTTGAGTTATTTTCTTTATTAAAACATCTTGTGAGATTAAATATGTGACATAAAGAATTAGCAGTTATTGCTGGTTTTGGGTAGTGTGATTATTTTTATAAAACAGTTTCTGCTGATTAAACTATTTTGTCTACAGATCAATACTGTCAAAATTGATCTTTGGGTCCATCAGTGAGATTTATATATGTCCACCTTCTACTGGTGGAACACTGTTCTTTTGTCTGAAAAGCTGTTCTTTAAGTTCTCTGTGACAGGTGCTTATCATTGAGCTGTTCACTATCATTCTCTTGACAGCATCTCTTTGTTTCTGGATGTGTGTATCAGTGTGGCATTTGTGTAACAAGAATACCTCAAACCTTATGAATCTACCAAGTGGGTACCAGTGAAAAAAGAAATTGTTTCATTTTTTTTTTTTTTTTTGTAGCTTCAACTGATACCGGAGATGAAGATTACGACACTATAGAAGAAGGAGCACAACAGGTGGGTGTGTTCAGTTGATACGGTAACAAACTGACATTTGCCACAGCGTGAGAAACCCACCCTCAATATAGTTTTTAATCAAGGGACCTCATTCTACTTGTGATTTTTATGACAATTTTAAGACATTTATGTATGTCGATACATGTACGTGTATTACAGGTGTTGAACCAGTAATTCATATTGACGCCTGTGTATTTTACTAGGGTTGGGCCTCTAATTGATACTAATACCTCTGCAGAGTAAAGCTACACGGTCTGTTTATAACCATACACATGTGTATATAAAAGGAAGTGACCCTGTTATTATCTCCCGCCCGGCTCGCTGGCGGGAGATTATAATTTGCATCATGTGTGTGCATCCGTGCGTGCGTGCGTGGGTCACGCAGTTTTCTCTGAAACTACTACAGTTACACATTTTTGGTAAATTACATGTCCTAATGAATTTTTACGCTCTTCAATATTTTGGGGGTTTGGTGAACTTTGGCCTACTTTTGAGTGAGTAATAGCACTTTTACCTAATGTAATTATATGACTTATAACTCTCAAACTATTGCATTTAGAGAATTTTGTTCCAGTATGTTGTTCAGCTACTTTCTCCACAGCTACAACATGGTCAGTAGTTTGGAAGTGTATCTCCATAGCTAAGTGAGTAATAGCTACTTTGTCAATTTTTAATGATAACCATAATGAGTAAATGGCTTATAGCTTCACAAGTATTGCAGCTACACAATTTCTCTCAAATATGTTGTTCATCTACTTTTTATGTCAGCTGACTTGTCAGTCAGCTGACATTATGTCATCACTCTGCGGCGTGGGCGTACGCGTCCGCGTGAACAACTTCTTCTCCAAAACTACAAGGCCTAGAAACATGCTGTTTTTTTTAAAAGATACCTTATCTATCGAGGATGAAAAATTGTTCAAGGCATGCAAATCTGTCTGTTCGTCTGTTTGCTAGAGACATTACAAGGGGGGTACCCCCACCAAAAGTGTGAAAATTCAACTTTTTATCACAATTTTCTCAGTGACTATTGCAGGGATTTCTCTCATATCTTGCATATATGTACTAGGCCAGAGGTAGATTCTCTTGTGTGAGTATGAGACCTGGATCTGTCTTACTTTTTTTTTAATAAATTTTTTTAATAATTTTTAATGCATTAAAATTCATGAAATCATGCACTAAATCACTTATAACTTCAAAAGTGTTGCATTTACAGCATTTTGTGAAAATATGTTGTTCAGCTACTTTTTTCATAGCTACAATATGGTGAGTAAGTTGGGTGTCTGTCTCAATAGCTAAGTGAGTAATAGCTACTTTTGGGCTTTTCAGTAACTTCCATTATGAGTAAAATCACTTGTAACTTAAAAACTATTGCATTTAGAGAATTTCGTATAAATATGTTATTCAGCTACTTTTGGGCCAGCTATAACATAGTGAAATTTCAGACCTGTAGCTCATGGCATAGCTGAGTAATAGCTACTTTTAGGTTATCACTGTTGAGTAAATCGCTTATAACTTGAAAACTATTGCATTTAGAGAATTTCGTATAAATATGTTATTCAGCTACTTTTGGGTCAGCTATAACATAGTAAAATTTCAGACCTGTAGCTCATGGCATAGCTGAGTAATAGCTACTTTTAGGTTATCACTGTTGAGTAAATCACTTATAACTTGAAAAGTGTTGCATTTAGAGCATTTTGTTAAAATATGTTATTCAGCTACTTTTTTCATAGCTACAATATGGTGAGTAAGTTGGGTGTCTGTCTCAATAGCTAAGTGAGTAATAGCTACTTTTGGGCTTTTCAGTAACTTCCATCATGAGTAAAATCACTTGTAACTTAAAAACTATTGCATTTAGAGAATTTCGTATAAATATGTTATTCAGCTACTTTTGGGCCAGCTATAACATAGTAAAATTTCAGACCTGTAGCTCATGGCATAGCTGAGTAATAGCTACTTTTAGGTTATCACTGTTGAGTAAATCACTTATAACTTGAAAACTATTGCATTTAGAGTATTTTGTTTCAATATGTTATTCACCTATTTTGGGGTCAGCTATAACATAGTGAAGTTTCAGACCTGTGGCTCATTTCATAGCTGAGTAATAGCTACTTTGAAGTTCTCACTGTTGAGTAAATCAGTTATAATTGGAAAACTATTGCATTTGCAGAAATTTGTGCAAATATGTTATTCAGCTACTTTTGGGTCAGCTATAACATAGTGAAATTATAGACCTATAGCTCATGGCACAACTGAGCAATAGCTATTCTCAGGTACTGACTGTTGAGTAAATCAGCTATAACTTGAAAAATATTGCATTTGGAGTATTTTGTTAAAATATATTGTTCACCTACTTTTGGGTCAGCTATAACATAGTGAAATTACAGACCCATAGCTCATGGCATAGCGGAGCAATAGCTATTTTCAGGTTCTCACTATTGAGTAAATCAGTTGTAGCTTGAAAACTATTGCATTTACAGTAGTTTGCTTAAATATGTTGTTCACCTACTTTTGGGTTAGCTATAACATAGTAAAATTTCAGACATGTAGCTCATTGCATAGCTGAGTAATAGTTCCTTTGAGGTTCTCACTGTTGAGTAAATCAGTTGTAACTTGAAAACTATTACATTTAGAGTAATTTGTTAAATATGTTATTCACAGAATTTTTGGTCAGCTATAACATAGTGAAATTGCAGACCTCTATGTCATGGCATAGCTGAGCAATAGCTACTTTCAGGTTCTCACTGTTGAGTAAATCATTGTATCCACTGGATAGCCGCAGTGTGTAGAGAGAGATTTCACCATTACTGCTCTGATGAAAAAAAATATTATAGCTAGCTTTCTTAAGTTTGCAGTATATATTAATAACCATAAAATGTTGTCTGGGAATATTTTTGGCCTCATTTTGAGAAACAAGATGGCCGCCACAGGTGTTTTTTGTCAGTCATGAAAAGTGCTTATATCTCCCTTATTATTGATCCTAGAGGTTTGGGATGATAAACCAACCTGTAGGAAATCATGGGGTGGGAATCTTTTGGTGTGGTCAGATTTGACCTTCAATGACCCCTCCTTCAAGGTCAAACAAGGATAGCCAAACTTAAAAGTGCTTATAACTCGCTCATTATTGGTCCCAGAGGTTTGGGATGGTAAACAGACAGGAAATCATGGGCTGTGAATCTGTTGATATGGTCCGATTTGACCTTGGAACCCTCCTTCAAGGTCAAATGAGGATAGCGAAAATTGAAAGTGCCTACAACTCGCTTATTATTGGTGACAGAGATTTGGGATGGTAAACCATCCCATAGGAAATCATTGGCTCGGAATCTTTTGGTATGGTCAGATTTGACCTTTGGACCCCTCCTTCAAGGTCAAATGAGGACAGCCAAGCTTAAAAGTGCTTATAACTCATTTATAATTGGTCCTACAGGTTTGGAATGGTAAACCATAGGAAATCATGGGCTGGGAATGTATTTGTGTGGTTAGATTTGACCTTGGACCCCTTCTTCAAGGTCGAACGAGGATATTGCATTTGTAGTATTTCTTTAAATATGTTTTAACCTATTTTTTACACTTAAACAATTACCTTGTTATGTTCCTTCATAATACCATTTACAGGGCACAACTTTTTTATCCTTCTGTCAGCTTCGGAATTTCTTTCGAACTTGCTGTTCAGTTACCATTTACTGTATTTCTGTACAGCCCTTTTCCTGATAATTATTCTGTCCTCTAATCACCTTCACAAATCAAAAACACTCAGTCAGCTGACACACACCTCTTGTTTGTGAACTGTAACATATTTAAATTTCACAACTGTTGCTCAATGTACAGGTGAGTAATGGCTACTTTATTGCTACTTTTAGTGAAAATGTGAAGAATCACAAATATCTCGCAAACCGTAAGAGATAGAGCAATTTCGAGCGAATTTTTGACCCACAGGGTAGTACAATAGTATCTTATGCTAAGGGGAAAAATTTCAATTTTCGCCACTTTTGGCGGCCATCTTGGATTTTTGCGGAAAATGAAAAAGTGTGAATATCTCAATAACCGTACGAGATAGAGCGATTGCGAGCGAATTTTTGATCCACAGGGTAGTACAAGAGTATCCTATGCAAAGGGGAAAAATTTCAATTTTCGCCACTTTTGGCAGCCATCTTGGATTTTAGCGGAAAATGAAAAAGTGTGACCCGCAGGGTAGTATAAGAGTATCCTATACAAAGGGGAAAAATTTCAATTTTCGCCACTTTTGGCGGCCATCCTTGATTTTAGCGGAAAATGAAAAAGTGTGAATATCTTGAAAACCGTATGAGATAGAGCGATTGCGAGCGAATTTTTGATCCACAGGGTAGTACAAGAGTATCCTATGCAAAGGGGAAAAATTTCAATTTTCGCCACTTTTGGCAGCCATCTTGGATTTTAGCGGAAAATGAAAAAGTGTGAATATCTCGAAAACCGTACGAGATAGAGCAATTTCGAGCGAATTTTTTACCAGCAGGGTAGTACAAGAGTATCCTATGCAAAGGGTGAAAAATTTCAATTTTCGCCACTTTTGGCGGCCATCTTGGAATTTTGCGGAAAATGAAAAAGTGTGAATATCTCGAAAACTAAGAGAGCGATTTCGAGTGAATTTTTTACCAGCAGGGTAGTACAAGAGTATCCTATGCAAAGGGGAAAAATTTCAATTTTCACCACTTTTGGCGGCCATCTTGGATTTTTGCGGAAAGTGAAAAAGTGTGAATATCTCGAAAACCGTAAGAGATAGAGCGATTTCGAGTGAATTTTTGACCCACAGGGTGGTAAAAGAGTATCCTATGTAAAGGGGGAAAAATTTCAATTTTCGCCACTTTTGGCGGCCATCTTGGATTTTTGCAGAAAATGAAAAAGTGTGAATATCTCGAAAACCGTACAAGACAGAGCGATTTCGAGCGAATTTTTTACCCACAGGGTAGTACAATAGTATCCTATGCAAAGGGGAAAAATTTCAATTTTCGCCACTTCTGGCGGCCATCTTTGATTTTAGCGGAAAATGAAAAAGTGTGAATATCTCGAAAACCGTACAAGATAGAGCGATTTCGAGCGAATTTTTGACCCACAGGGTAGTACAAGAGTATTCTTTACAAGTGGAAAAATTTCAATTTTCGCCACTTTTGGCAGCCATCTTGGATTTTTGCGGAAAATGAAAAAGTGTGAATATCTCGAAAACCGTACGAGATAGAGCGATTTCGAGCAAACTTTTTGACCCACAGGGTAGTACAAGAGTATCCTATGCAAAGGGGAAAAATGTCAGTTTTCACAACTTTTGGCGGCCATCTTGGATTTTAGCGGAAAATGAAAAACCGTATGAGATAGAGCGATTTGGAGCAAACTTTTTGCCCGCAGGGTAGTACAAGAGTGTCCTATGCAAAGGGGAAAAATTTCAGTTTTCGCCACTTTTGGCGGCCATCTTGGATTTTAGCGGAAAATAAAACATTGAAAATATCTTCGAAATGGTACGAGATAGAACGATTTCAAACGAATTTTTTACCCGCAGGGTAGTACAACAGTATTCTGTGCCTAGGGGAAAAATTTCGGTTTTCGCTTCTTTTGGCGGGCATCTTGGATTTTAGTGAAATATCTTGGAAAAGATTTTAGTGAATATCTTGGAAAAGATATTTTTTCCCCTTTAATGCTCGGCGTGAGATACACACCGCGGCAATGATCTTGTTCAAACTGATTCCTGTGCATGGTAAAGGTGTTCAGTCTAATATTCATACTGATACTTGTATTATAGGTGTTTAGTTTGTGTAACCAGTGTATATTCTAATGTGTGGCTACCTGTGTATATTTACAGGTGTTTAACAGTCACCCCACTCTCCTCGGCAAAGGGTTTGCGCTGTCTCAGCCAGTCTCCATCAATCAAGCACTAGAAGGAAATCTGCCATTTTGCTGGACATCCAATGAGAGGACGTTTCTCAAGGACTTTGTGAACTGTACTGCAGGAACTAGTGGGGGCAGATTGGCCGCGTGAGTGGAGGGATTAGACTAAAAGCATGTAACAGTGATGCTTCTAGAGTGGGGGATACACGATATCTCGCGAGTTTTAGTACTAGCCTGCAATTGGGTAGATTCGGCGCATTCGGTAGAAGACGCGATCGCGGATATTTACAAAATGAAGGGGCACCGATCATTTAGAGAGAAGCCTTTAATTTTATCATCATGAAGGCTATATTTGGACATTTTTTTCAGTGAATAATTTTATTTAATATGAAAACAAAACGGATACTATAAAATGGATGATTCAAACATCAGATACTAACAACAATACTGTTGAACCAGTTCCTACAGCATGCATGTATACAGAAATACTTTACTTATAGAAAGGCTACAGCACTTGAAAGTCATCTGCTGCATGTATAGTGGGTATAATTTTAACAAGAGCACTCCGAGAGTGCAAACCTCCCCCACGCATGTTTGATTTTTTTTTTAAATGGCTCATTAATAAATGGGAAAATCCAGGTCTTTGATATATTTTTTTGCATCCAAGCAATGATCCAGATAAGTAACAAAATTGAATGAGATCTAACTTGGATCAGGTTCCATCTTCTTTTGTTTTTCTTCATGAAGATCCGTACTGTAGCATTTGCATAATCCTGCTAACAAACAAATGGATAGACAAATGGATCTCAATTAATCCCTTTTTAATTGACCAAGCCCCCACATTTTTCGGACATGGGGGGAACTGCCCCCACATTTCAAAATTTCTAGAATCAACACTGATGTAAAGTGTTTCGTCTTTAATTAGAAATCCATTCAGAAGACTTTCAAAGTCAGGGTGCCTTTTCCTTTCAAATGAGCCCAGTTACCTGGAATTCTTGCCAGATGTATGTATTGGTATATGGAAGTCATTGCAAAGTAGTGTGAAGATCACAATTTTATGTGGCGTAGAACATTCAGTAATCTGATGAAGCCATCAATGTTCTATTCTTTGATGGAGTGTGTTTTCCTAAGCTGACATTTATATCGGGTTTTCGAATATTATACACTGTAAATTCTTTGAAAGTTGTTGACATGTAACATTGTAGGTCTTGAGATAAGTGTTTTAAACAGTACGAAATAATAGATTGTTATTAGTTCCATTTTTATACCAACAGGTGGCTACAGCCAGAGTCATACCTGGACACAAATCAGTGTGACATTGTGTACAGTCGAGAGGATCTCAAGTGTAGCTGGCCAGCAGTCATTGTCCTGCAAACAAAGGATCAATATGGAAAGCTTGTCAGTGTGCCCAACCTCAAGGTCAGTTTGCCTAACTTCAGGGTCAGTGTGCCCTGACCTCAAGGTCTGTGTGCCCTGATCTCAAGATCAATATACCCAAATTTAGTGTGTTCAAATCTGTGTCAGTATTCCTAAAATTAGGGTCGGTGTAGCCGACCTCAAGGTCAGTGTACCCTGAACTCGAGATCCAGTTTCATCAATTTTGTGGCCATTTCGCTTAAAATGAAGTTTGTCATTTTATTTAGAAGAAATGTGTTAAATGACTAGCCGACTCATCAACAATGGTTAGAATGGGGTTTTATCGCTATAATATTTTAAAGTACAAGTAATCACTCAATGTAGTAAAAGATGGTAGAAGGTCTGAATCCGTCAAATGTGTCCATAATGTTACATAAAATAAGTTAAAATCTAACAACAGCCACGTTTTCTGTGTTGTTTATGCATTCACATAAAACTGGAAGTACCATGTATCTCTTATATCGCCCACTCCCATATGAGAAAAATGCATCATGAAAATCATCAGGAAAATGGCAAATTTAATGAATTATACAGATTATGTACATATATTTTCAATTTAGTTCACATATTTATCATTTTTGTTGTCTTTAAGAATATTAAGCGTAAGGATTTTAGTATTTTTATAAATTTGACGGTTATTTAGTGTCGACTCGAATAGTACTTGCCGATTAGTGAGCATTAAATATTTGGAGTCGAAACATCCTTAGAGTCAACAAAAAACTTTTGTCAGTAATTGTCATGGGATATGTTTATGGACATACATATATTCAATATGCGAAACAAAATTAACACTTAATATTGGAGTTATACTTCAGTCACAGCATTACCCCTAATTCAGAGTAAAATTATCTGAAAATTTGTTGCAGGTTGAGGTCAAGGCCGTTCCAATCATCAAGGACACAATGGAGCGGAAGAAGCGATCGAGTCGTGTGGATGCTGACAGTAGTCTGGTGTTTGGAGGTCATCCCCCGCCAAAACTAGACACGCCATACCAGGTCACTCTGAAGGACAAGAAAGATGCTTTCCACGCCATCTGTATGATGAAGGTAAAGGCCTAGTCAGAGGTTTATATTGGGCTTAAAATCTGTACCAGAAACTATAAGCACTTTACAAGTCTTTTTGAAAGATAACTTCCGCAAAATGTGCATAATGAAGTAAATGATTTGGTCTCATGTACGAGCAGATTTTAAGCATTTTATTCAGGAGTACAGTCGATTCTGCAAAAGCCGAATGCACAAAGTAATGACTTTTTTTTTATTTATCACATATTTGACTAGTTCAATTTCTCAAATAGGAGCCAAGTTATAGTGTTTATGAGTGATAATAAAAGAAAGTAACAATCAGCATGTTAAACACTCCTCTAACAAGCAGCGTATGCACACACCTTATACATTTTTTCAGTAAAATTAGTATCCAATATTATGCAACATTTATTTGGATAAACACATAAAACACAACATATTTACAAAAACAATATGTAGCCCATTTTTGACTCTCAGTAAAACAAAATATTAAGCTTATAAGGACCCTCACATCGTTTTGAAGAATTCAGTTATTAAACACTGATAACCTCTTTACTTTAGACAGTAAATGTTCCATTTTACACAAACTTTCCAGTTCATCAGAAGTTTCATGTAAATCATTAAAAAGGATCCGAGCATCTGACAGGTAGTCTCAGCATCTGTTAATATGGCAGGCTTTATTGATGCCTCTGTCTCCTCATGCATATCAAAATCACTATAGAAATAGACAACGACGAGCGAGGGGTTATATGCGATTTTACACAACGATTAGCGATATTAGGATCACGAAGGCGAAGCCTGAGTGATTCTAATGCGCTAATCGTTGTAAAATCGCATATAACCCCGAGCTCGGAGTTGTCTATTTCTATTCTAACATGACACTTGAAAATTATCTTATAAAAATTAGTTTTGAAGCTATTTTGTACAAAAATATACGAATATTCTATAAAGATTATTTATCAAATGGTGTAGTTGAAATATTGGAAGAGCCACAAATAAAATAACCCTTTCTTTGTTAAACGTCCTTAAACTTTTGTATATTCATATCAGTATATTATATTTTCAAATATAAGAATCCCTGAATATCGTATTTACCATTATTTTTTGTATTTAATAAAAAAATCTAGGCTATTACTTGATTTTTTCTTTTTGCGGAGCAGCATTGTGAGCGATAAAATAGAACTAGGGAAGTTATGCGGGGTTTTACAGAGCAAATTTTTGTGTCTTAGCCAATCAGAATCGCGGACACAGCCGTGTCATGTTAGAATATAAAAGTTCTCCACTATCCCTTTGACTTCTGGTAGGATATCTTCATCTGTTGGGGCTTCTGATGTCAGTAATTCATTATCAACACTGATGTAGGCCTTGAATTCCTCATCAGTAAGTTTTGCATGGAAGATCTCTTCATTGTTAATTTCATCACTGGGGAGATCTAATGATGAACTTTCTCTGAAGGTCATATGGAACCAGCAGTTGGAAATAGTCTGGGGTGTGACCTTGGCCCAAGCTTTCTGACTTTCATTCAAAGCATCAAGTAATGTGATTGTGAATGGGGTTCGACTGTCAAGGCAACAAACTTGTCTTTCATTGATGCTGGTTCTGTAGAAATGTTTAAAGTTTTTGATAATCCCTTGGTCCAGAGGTTGTGGCACACTCTTTGTATTGGGAGGAAGAAAGAACAAGGTCACAGCTTTGAGCCCAGGTACACTCTGTGGATGGGAGGCACTTATGTCCTACAGGAGAGCCAACTTTTTCTTCTCCAAGCCCATCTTTTGGTCAAATTTGTGTAGCCATTCCGTAAAAATGGAGGTCACCCGTGCCTTCCTGTTGTAATCAGTGGGCAGGGTCACAACCATTCTTAAAGCACCTTGGTTTTTTCTGATTTACCCACACACAATAATGGGTACTTGTCATGGCCATCCATATTACAACAAAACAACACTAATCCCAGGGTGTATCCAGTCATGGAAAATCTGGAAAAGTCATGGAATTCCTTTTCTTTTTCCAGGCCTGGAAAAGTCATGGAAATTGACTCCAGGTTTTGAAAAATTCATAAAAAGTCATGGAAATTAAAAGGCATCCTCTTGCGAAACAGTGTTGTTCCTTTCTTTCATCCTGCATTTCAATACAAGGATACGTTTATGTTTAACTTATCAGATCAAATTTTGGTATCTTCCTGTACTGTGATTGGAACCTTGTGCATGGTTCTAAAAGGCAGTACTAGCGGGGGCTCGTGGCCTCGGTACATGTCTCTTTCATGCTATGATCCTTAATTTTAAAGCTTTGGTCGTGGATAAGTCATGGAAAAAATATTGAAATTTAGTCGATACACCCTGTGATCCTCTCTTAGGACATTTTCCCCCAGCACATCATTCTCCTTTGAATGTGAAACACTTATTTTGCAGGAGCTTTATAAAATAGGAAACATTTCATCACAGTTATAGATGTCACTGGGTTATACTCCTACAAAATGTCCTGCTTGTTTGATGCCAACTATCCACTAATGATAGGTCTACAGCCTTCTCCTCACCCTGTACAAACTTAAATTTAATACTATGTCTCTCTTCGAAACAGCTTAATCACCCAAAAGTACATCTAAAGTCCCTTTGTTTTAGTGCTAAAATCCCCTCTTTGGTCTATGTAATAGAATCGACTTGTATATTTTAATATAAATCAAACTTTCAACTTCTTCCTGTAATTTTAACTGTCATTGGTTGGTGCTTAAAAAGACTTTCGATTCACGCCAAAGTTTGACTATCGTCAGTTCGACCAGCACAGAGTCCACTGTATTAATATTACTGTGCAAGAATTACAGTGTTGTGTATTGACCCTACAGTTCAAATCAACAATTCGGGGTTCAAATCTTGTTTGCAGGCCCATGAGTATTACTGGGAAGAATTGTGTTGCTGTCCAGTTGTGTTTTAATATAAGCCTGCACTTATGATTTATCTGTGTGTTTTAGTATAAGCCTGCATTTGTGATTTATCTGCTCTGTTTTCTAATCTTGTTTGCAGGCCTCTCAGAAGTGTTGTGTTGTAAGGAGTTGCATTACAGTCCACGTGTATAGAGGTATAAAGCTTTTCAGTTGTAAGGGTGTAAGTCTGGACTTGTAATTTTACTATTCTGGGTTTGTGTTCTGTTGACAGGCCTATGAGAAGTACTCATTTGAGGAGCTGCGTTATTGTGCACCAGTGGTGCGGAGACCCAGTGAGAATATGCTTGTTCGGGCAAATAATGATGGGACGTACAGCTGTAACTGGACACCCGGATCTACTGGCTGGTACAACATCCACATCACACTCGACGGGTTTGAGGTTAGTATTTCATCAGAATTGGTAAATTGGGTAAAAAAAAATTGTATTTGATGTAACACAAATTTTACAACTAACAATATTAAATTCTGCCAACAGAACCTTCAATTGGAGAGCTCTGTCCAGAGGATTCCAATTTGAAGTTTGGTCAAGACAGTTTTGACAGAAGTAAATTTGTGTTGTCAAATTTTATCATGAGGATTTTAAATTCTGTCAACCAAACCTAGAATCCCTTTGAGTAAGGCATTAGAGCAAGGATTAGACATTCTGATAACAGAAATTTCAATTGGCCTCATATAAAATTAAATGTGACATAATTTACGAAAATGTTGCCTGCGTTGGGTGGATTATAGGTGAATTTTAGTTGCTGGTTTACAGTGCATAATCTTGTCTACTGATTGTGTGGTAGGGCAGGGTCGGTAGCAGATTTTTCGTTTCGGTATCCCGCCAGTGCAAAACCGTACCGATTCCGGGATACCGAAAGAAGAAATTGCGTTCTAGCATATCCCCAATCGAATAGGCCCACCAACTGGAAGTAAGATTCGCGAAAAGAAAACATTGAAGTTCTGAAAGAAATCTCTATAAAAGTGTGAAAATATTCGATAAAAGTTTGTTATTTCTTCAAATTTGAGGTTTGTTTCTAATACTTGACGTTTTCTCACAATATTATACACTGACATTCGAAATACCGGCTGTAAAGTGTCACCACGGTGTTGAAGTGAATTGGTCTCGATACCGAGATACCGGTGTTACCGACCCTGCCCTATTGTGTAGTGCTTTTCTCTTACCCAAAAATACCAGAAGATGAGTCCAGGGTAAACAAATTAAGGTTTACCAGTGTCTTACATTCTCCATGTTTTGTATTTTGAAACAAAAGTGTAATTTTGGTTGCTTACATTGGAAACAAGTTATTTTTTGAATATTCCTTTGATTTAAATAACCATGTCCCTGAAGTTTGTCTTTTATGATTGATTTTTCACACTGATGGTGTTTGGGGGACTGAATAAACTTGAGACTTATTGTTTACACAGTGTGTACTCTCTACGTCCCTCTGTGTTTGTAGGTTGGGGACGTTTTTAAAGTGGAGGTGAAAGACCCGCCCCAGGGGATCACCCCTCCCTCTCAGAACAAGACCCAGAGGCCAGGCCACCAGCCCAACAGGGTAAGAAATAGTGAAAATATAGAACTTAATTATGCCGTAAATTACTTGATAACTAAGCTCATTCTTAAAAGATAAAATACTTTATCTTTACAGACCTTCCATTTTATGTAACATATGTAAAAATTATCCTAACTGGAATGAAATATTGCTATAAAACTTTGATGATTTTGACTCTGCTCTACCTTTAAGTCTTTATCATTATAGAACTGGACAGAAATTAACCAATGGTTGGGGCTCTGAGGCATATGAACAGTACAAAATGACCAGGCATCCAAATGATCATTCCCAAGAAGTGTTACTGTATTCCTATATGGGGCTTTAAATTAAAGTACCATGGTGAAACTTCAAAATCATGATCTCCTACACATGATAAAAACTAATCCACATTCAGGCAAATATGATGTCAAATGATAACAGCGGCCACTGCAACTGTGGCAAAATATTATTAGATTTTGTATCCATTTAGCTTGTGAAAAAACTTGAGTTTTGCTTATTACCTGGTTATGCTCTTGTCATATTTTGCGGTCACAAACACTCATGACCCTAAAAGTACATCATTATTCCATTTATGATGTCCTGATATTGTCAGGACAAATTTTCTTGTGATGTTGTAATGCTATTTTTTATTTGTGATGACTTCTCTAATTGATGGTTGGCAGTATAGAATTTGTGTAAATCCAGTGAGGTTTTTGCTGTTTATTACAGATGCGTAAGTTTGTGGGCAAGTCAAGTGCGGGACTGAGAGTCCGCATTCACCCATCACTGCAGAGTGAAATGGTCGGAGTGATCAAACCCGAGGGAATCATCACATTCATTGATGAGGTGAGTAGTTCTCATAGCAGTACAGATGTATTTAATCCCCGGTCTCACTAAGTCTCCTTTCAAACAATGCATTGTATTCTTTAAGAGGATAAAAGATATAGGAAAATATAGTTTTTATTGCGTAAAATAGCCTTACCTTATCCTCACAAGTGCTTGTTTGGTTTTGTGGAGCAAAACGTATCGACCGACAAGAATTTTTTAAGGAATATTCTTGTCACAAGAGGTGACCCCTTTGTCTGCGCATGTCCGCGCTTGCGCAGTAGTCGTTGTCGACAGACGATTGTCGAGAGCTCTTCATTATATTTTTGGTCGATATGGGAGCAACACGTATTTTTCCTTATTATCGTCCATTCACGGATGAAAATCTATGAAGTTTTTGAAGCGTGCAAGCGTGCACCTACCTGTAGTTGTCCATTATTCGACTGGTACTACCACTAATTCTGCCTCCCTTGTCCTGAAAAGGGTCAGAATAAGATGTGCAAGAAGATGTTGCTGTAAAGTCTTCAGTGGAAGACGTGTATATCTTCCGCTGTACTCACCCATTATTCGACTGGAATTACCTCCTTGTCGATGAAGGGGATGCAAAGAAGATTTTGCTGTAAAGTTTTCAGTGGAAAACAAAGAAGAAAGAATGCAGTTGGCTTTGCAACGGAGGTCGTAGATTCTTTACTGTGGGTGGAGCGCCACCCTGGTACAGTAACAGGTCTCCCTCCAAAAGAACGATTACAGAAGCATATCCACGTATCCTTGCAGTTATTATTTTGTTTCCCAGCAGGTACAGTGAACTTCCTGTTTCTCAGACTTGAAGATATGGACAGATTACCTTCTTTTGCTGTAATTTGGATGAAGATCCAACAGACATGGGGCAGTATGTGCACTGCTTGTCTGTTCAGCCCTGTTGAAGAATTGCGATAACTATCTACTAGATAATAAAATCTTCCTATGGCCATGTCTCCAATGGAAAGAATACTGTGACTTTTGAGTTAATTCTTCTGCAAACTCAACGAAGATCAAACTGGCTAGATGAGATATGGTGTTGAAGTCCTTGCTTCCAACTTTTACGAGTGTATTTTGCACAGTATATACAGGAATTTGTCCTACTAACCACAAAAGATCGTCGTACCACTCTGCCTAGTTTACCAGGACAGAGGGATACAGAAGAACGTGGCTACATTAATGCAAGTCACCATGGAGGCTCTTCTTGCAGAAGTACTGGCAGTGATGGGAGATTTTCATTGCCATCCCAGAGTTATGCGAATCTTGAGACGGAGTTGTCGAATTACTCCCCAATCGAATTCGCCAATGCCTGTACTACCCACAATGCAAAGCGATGACGTCAGACAGGAAAACATGGCTACAATATAAATACCGCTAGAATTCTTCTGGCTAGCGCTTCAAAGAGCGATTCATCCACTCAACAATTGCAGAACTACAGGTTCCTATGGCAGTTTATTTCTTGTATAGAAACTCGGCTAATGACGACCTGTGATAGATCTCAGTGTCCTGAATTGATTTCTAACTACGACTTCAACGGTCATGGCCCACGAGTGAAGTTCGTTTACTATGTCAATAAATACCTGCTTGTCGCCTCATTTAAACTGGAGGCAGCAGAAATTATTAGAAATTCGGTTACAAAAGATGCGTTCTTCTATGTACCGACTCCCAAGATTTTCAACATCTACTTCAGTTTAATGTACACGGTTAAACCAATCAGTTCAAAGCAATATGAAATTCGGGTTAGCGACCCCTCTACAGTATCATGCGAGTAGTAAAGAAGCAAAACTCTTTTAGGAGTTCACCATATACCTAAACCACTGGTTGTTTAGTGTACGTAAAAGACACCAGTATTGGGTTCAAACCAAAGAACTCGTCCAATTTTTCTTCAACTGGGCTTCGTGATATCGATTTCCTAGGTTACCACTGCATTTTGGTATCAGGAAATTTCTTTCACCATATACCTAGACTACTGGTTGTTTAGTGTACGTAAAAGACACCAGTATTGGGTTCAAACCAAAGAACTCATCCAATTATTCATCAACTGGGCTTCGTGATATCGATTTCTTAGGTTACCACTGCATTTGGTACCAGGAAATTTCTTTCTACCTCGAATAAATTAAATACCTGAGAATCTATTCAAGACATGGCGATCTCATCACAATCAACCCCAAGGTTGCTTATATCCCAGGTAGGGATACTAACATCTTTGGAAAAGACTATACCAATGGGTCAGTTATGTATGTGTGCCTTTCAGTGGTATCAAGAAAAAAACTGGCAATATCTCCAGTCACTAGTTGTGAGAATTCCTGTTTCAAATCCTTCTGAAAAAGCATTTTCAGTGGTGGAAAATGCCAAAAAAAGATGGGAAATAGGATGCCTTTTCCATACACAGGTGCACTATTCCCTTATTTTCGTAGATGCATTAAACCAGGGTTGATGATCCCATCTTAAAGCATCACAGTCAGTGGCTTTGGACAGTTTAAAAATGTATATATTACATTTCAATGTCATACAACTGAAGGCAGTGTCTTCAGCCCTTAAAAGCCTTCAAGACAATTCTACACAAAAGAATTCTGATAGCATCAGACAACACCACTGTGTTTGGTTATCTGAACAAACAGGGGGGGGGGGGGGAGCGTATACCTCCTAGTTTGGCGCAGCTTGGCCTACTGCAATCCTTGAAATATACTCATAACAGACATATTCTTGGTTGCTTAAAGGTCATACTCAACATCATCTCCAGAAGGGATAAAGGTTTGGCGCATCTTGGCCTACTACAATCCTTGAAATATACTCATAAGAGACAGAAATATTCTGGGGTTACTTAAATGTCATGCTCAATGATCTCTACAGAAGGGACAAAAGTAATATGTACAGAATGGTTCTTACTCCCTTTATGGTTCTAGACAACGTGCAAGTTTGGCACAAATCAACAATAGGTGTTTTATGCAGGTATGCTGCATCTTGGCCTACTGCAATCCTGGAAATATTCTCATATGAGCCAGATATATTCAGGGTTGCCTTCATGTCATGACAGCCTCTCCACAAAGAACGAAATAATACAGACAGGAGAGTCTTCATCTTTAATATTCTATTTGATTTACATAGTTTGTCAAATACCAATGGTAGAGATGTTTGCTACCAATATGAGTCACAAACTTCCATTCTACGTTGCCAGTCCCGGATGCTAATGCTCTGAACATAGATGAATTAAACATCTTGTTGGAGGTTCTGGACTGCTAGGCCTTGTGTCATATACCACTTATTCCAAAAAGTCATTGAACAAGTGAACACCAGGTGCAAAAGGATTGTAGTGGCCCCTTGGTGGCCCATGAGGCATTGGCTTTGGGGTCTGGTGAGTCATTCAACCAAACCTCCATTACAGCTACTTCACTGGTCTCAGAAACAGCCATTCAGTCAGAAATACCATCTGAATCTGTTGCATTGGCACCTTCATGCTTGGCACCTTAACACCACTCAGAATCTCTTATATTATTCTCTGGGCAAGGGATAGAGAGAATTAGGGCATCTCGAGGACCCTCATCTTGGAATGTATGAGTCATGATGGGCCATTTTGAGCTCTGGTACCCACAGAATAAGGTGGCCATCTCAGAGCCTACGGTCTCAAATATACCAGATTTTTTGATCCATTTACTTGCAAAAATCTGAAACCTGTCACTATTGTTGGCTTTGCAGCAGCCATAGCTGATCATTTACTTTTTTTGTGCAGGAGTTGAGCAAAGCCTGGATCTTTATAGGCCTATTGCAAGTTTACCCACTGCTAACAGAGGTGCAGCATCAAGGGATTTGCCTTTGCTTCTGTTGGTTTTCACAAAAGGCTCCTTATTAACCTTTAAAGGTCAGTCTAAAAAAGTTTGACTTGCAAGACTGTTGCAATGGCATTGGAAGTGTATTTTGGGACTTTGGTTCCTTCAGACACAAGCCTCATAGGAAGGAGTTTACAGTTCTCCCTCCTACCTACCTTTTCAGCAAGGACCTATTAGCCTCAATTGGTCTAGATTGGCTCCAGTGGTCACTTCAGCTCTAGATCATTCCTGAACTCAAATTGCCTGGACACATGATTCGTTGTCCTCCTACAGCACTTACATCCTTCTTGGACAGGACTACTGCTTGGAGAAAAGGGAAAGTCTCCTTCTCCTGCCTTTTAGCAAGAATCAGTTGGTTTCTGATGCCCCAGATGGCTCAAACCAGTGGTCATTCCAGCTCACAAACCTTTCTTGAGCTGACGTTGGACTGATGTTGTGACACTCTGCCCTCTTACAGTACTTAGTTACTATCAAGACAGTACAAGTACTTCAAGGAGGTGAAGAATCTCTTGCTCATATCTTTTAAGGAAGGCTTGATGGAGATATCTTGAGTTCTGCTATCTCTCCCTGGATCAATCTGGATGCATGATTAGATTGCAAGTCCTTTAATTCTGATTATCAGAATCCATACATTGAGACACATATTACATCCATGGCTGCCTCTTTACTTTTCAAGAGTGGGGTCTTGCCTCAGCAGATATCAAACTCTTGTTATTGGAAGACCCACAATTCCTTACTACATTCCACTCGAAGATGTAGCTTGGCAATCCCATGACCAGTCCATGAATAAATTGGGTCTTGTGGATTCACCTCAGCATGTAGTCAAATTTTTGTGTTTTTTATACATGTTATTCATATGACTCGCATACTTTGTTCTCTCCAGTTATACAAGTGTTGTGTCACTGACATATGTCTTTCTTAACTTACATGTGGCCCCATATCTGCAGTTTATGCAGTTCAGTTTGCCTGCTTGGAGATATTCTCATTGTCAGATGATGACATCTTGTTTGGGGAGACATGCAGACATCTCCGGCCAATACCGGGTGATGATTGATAGCGCTATATCATTTGTTGTAAAATTGTCTACAACAGCAACAGTAGCAACAGTGATGATCACATCATGGATCTCTTGTTGAGGTTAGCAAATTACTTATCTGTGATGAAGAAGTAATATATAACCTAAGATGTGGTGTATGGAAGCTTATCTTATCCTCTTATCAAGTGCTTTATTTGGTGACCCCTTGTCTGACAATCATCTAACAGTGTGGCCAAAACAAATACCCTCCACCTGTTATGGTTGTATTCAAGCACTTGTGAGGATAAGGTAAGGCTATTTTACGCAATAAAATGTAACAAATTTTATTGTAATTTAACTTTTTACAAGTTAAATACTTACCTTATCCTCACAAGGATAAACCCACCCTACCTCCCCGCATAATTTGTTTTCTGGGGACCAAAAATACAATGAAGAGCTCTCGACAATCGTCTGTCGACAACGACTACTGCGCAAGCGCGGACATGCGCAGACAAAGGGGTCACCTCTTGTGACAAGAATATTCCTTAAAAAATTCTTGTTGGTCGATACGTTTTGCTCCACAAAACCAAACAAGCACTTGTGAGGATAAGGTAAGTATTTAACTTGTAAAAAGTTAAATTACAATAAAATTTGTTACAATTTACATGAAATTGGCAAAATATATCCAGGTTAACGGACACTGGAATAAATGAAAATTACCGAGTCTTTTTTATGATATTTAGGTAAGATTCCACTCGATCTTTATTGCACAGTATTACTCTCTCATGTTTTCACAGAGGAAGTGTACTGTAAGTGTTTTGGGCAGAATTAGATCCCAATTGTTGGAATCTTTTTGAAAACGTATGTGGTGCTTAAACATTGTTGTTGCTTCTACATGTTGAAAACTGCTGTTATTTTCACCCAATCAAAACACCTGTGTCTTTGCCCTTATTGGTGGATGAATTACTGAATTTTTTGACCACACCTTTACATTGGACAAAACGCTGGAAAATTCTTCAACTTAGAAATAGTTTCATATCTTAAACCATTGTAGACACACAGTTCCAACTGTATTGAATCATATTTTGCTGTATCATTACTGTTCTGTATACTCATTTAGAAAGGATAAAGAACATGTTTAAGTTGGTAAATATCTTGCACCCAATTGTTCACCTTAGCTTCACAATGATGACGGTATCTGGGTGCGGTTGAACCAGGAGTCGGTAGACAAGTGGTGTACCCCTCCCACGAATGGTATCTGTGAGGCCTGGGCATTGCAGTACAACCAGCACCTGGGCAGGACCCTACTCGTACCTGTGGAAGAACCCAAGTCCATCCTTGATGAAATCATCAAAGTCTCACTCCGCAGAGCTCCCGAAACAAGCAGGGAACAGCCAAGCGTAAAACATAAAGGTAAGAGGTCTGATCTGAACAGGCTTGTCTTGCGCCTAATCTCTTTATTAGGAACAACAGTATTGGAACCCAATAAGAAATATCTAATCACCAAGGTTTGTTTCTTAAGATGCCAGAAAAGACAGCAGATATAAAGGTAAGACTTGTCATGTGATCAGAAATGTACAGTCTTAAATAAGATATTGAATCAACCACAGGCAGTCATAGTCTAGTGCCATAATCTCAGTATTGAAATTGTCAGAAACTACTCAGGAATTACAAATCAACAAAGGCTTCCTGTAAGCAGTGTTGGTGTTGTTGCCCCTTAGAGTCCATTTGGTAAGGGGGAGATTTAAGTGTTGTAAAAATCCAATTATAATTAGCTTGTACAGTCCTTAATCTCTGTCTTAGCGGATTCTAAGACCAGTGTTCCAAAGATGTAATTTGCAATAATGGAATACAGTTAAAAAGATTAATTAAAGCCATAATTGTGGGTAAACAGACAAAACATACATAATATGCCTAATTATTTTGAAGTTTCATTTTACTGAAACTCACATCTTTACAAGGGCTGCTTGCTTTTGTGTCCAAAAACCTTTTTCTAGTTGGTCAAGGAGAGGCAGCCAGAGTACTTCAAGCCGGAAAAACATCATCAACATAAAGCATCTATCAGATTAACACTTGTCTCTGTATCAGCAGATTGTTAGGCATGTCAGTGGCTGGGTTAAGTATTCATAAGTATACAGCATAGAACCAATGACAGGATATAGTGATGGGTATACTTATAAGGGGATAAGGGGGTGTAAAATTATATGCAAAGTGCAGGAAGACAGTAAAGTAGATTACTGGACATGTATGAAAAATTGTCTCAGGATTCCGGAGAGAATAGGACTCAGTAGATATGGTATATAAAGGTACCTTGGACTTACTGTAGATCTCACAAATATTTACATGGTTAAAATTATGAAACTGTAAAGCCCTTTAATGTTACCCTTCGGCTCTTTGACCTTTTAAGAGGTCATTTCTGAACCAATATAGAGGTGACATCTTTGACTTAAATGTGTATGTTTTCAGGAGGCCCTGGCAATTATCAAGTGGTCAAGTGTGGCTCATCTGGCCACAACATCCGCAGCCGCCCTAGTCTGAAGGCCTCTCCCATTGGCATGGTGAGCCATGGCAACCAGGTGGTTGTAACAGATGACCAAACTAATGCAGAGGGGGTGTGGGTGCGACTGGAAGACGAGAGTAAGGAGGCCTATTGTCATGATCTGGATGGTTAGTATAGATGTGTGTGTGTCTGTGTACAGTGGGGGTTAAAGATACATATCCATGTGTGCACAGGAAAAAAACAACAAAAAGGACTTGGGGCATACATAGATATAGTCAGAGCCTTAACAACTGTTTTCATGCGAAACAGGAAAGAGCTTGTGGTTTGAAAATGTCGACAAATAGCTGGTGTGACTATACATCAGAACAGTCAACAAACAGGAAATAGCACTCAAAGGCCTAGAACTTGTTCCCAAATTTTTATACGCACAAATTTGAGTATCATGCCAAAATTCTAGGATGGCAACTGTGTGACCATGATAATTGCTGGGTCGTGTGCTGAGTCACTTTACTGAAACAGTGGGAATGTCTTTAGTGCTCATGCATGAATTGTTTGACCCTCTTTGTTTTCAAGATTCTCTCTAGGTTTTACAGTCACACAAGCTGAAGGTTAACCAGGAGTAGTGTTTGGGTAAATTTGAAAAATGCTCATAGCTGCTGAATATGGAGATCAAAACGTAGAGATGTGTTGGTATTTTCAGTGAACTCAAATTTATGGAAATTCTGACTCTGAGAGCAAAAATTTGGCTGTGGACAATATTATGAATTCTAGTCGCAAGTGGTGTATCAGTTGGTAGTTTACTGTAGTTGATTGCCAATATCCATTGGTGTCAGTACAGAATCCTCATTACCTTGTATGCACTGGTGTATCTTTACCCTCACAGTATGATTATTAATGTTTATTTCTTCATCAACGTTTCATTCTTTGCTGAGCAAGAGAAATGTTATACTTTCAAAAGAATAATTGCATTGTAACAAATTTTAAAATCTGTGAAATGGCATAGGATTTCATTTACAACATATGAAAATGAAGAAATGCTGATGGAGAAATAAATTAATAAAGACTAAATTATATATAATTATAAGTTTTGTCTTGCATGATATTCCATTTTCATTTCAGTTCTATATGTGTGCTACTTTTACATTAAAAAAAATTGTCAGAAATATTTTCATTTGAGTTGTATACTTTCAATTTTTTTTTCAAAGTACATAAAAGACATCTTTAATTCTACAATTGAACCCCTGTACACTAGAACTCTTGACTTAAGAACTTCTCTTTAAGTAGAATAATAAAGCTAAATTGATGTGAAACTTCCTCTAATGTGCTCATCATTGTCTAAAGCACAGAGTATCCAGTAAAGCACCCTTAACTGACATCACACATACAACTTATTTGGTGCTTCCATCAAATGAACATATGACAGGAAATATGTTACATATATACACCACAGGAATGCTTCTTATATTTCCCAAATCACTCTAAGTTTAAAATAAGGTAAAAGTGAAAAAAACACACATTGACCCCTTAACTACAAGGGCAATCATAATTACATTGATTCAGAGGAAATACTGCATCTTAGATTATTCAGTGAGCTTGAAATACACACTTCAAATATCAACCCATATCAATAAAGGTAAAAGACTGTCCAGTCCATACATCTGAAACCCCTAGCCAATCAAATTTCACATTTAGATATGGACCCTGTGCAGGAGCTAACTTAAAATGATGCACAGAGTGTCCACTATAAATAAGGTATACTCGGGAAGATTGTGTACAAACATACTGAACATTCCCTATCAGCTTTATGACCTACGGTAGATGTGTTAGGTATTGTTTTTAGTGAACAGACAAAATTCTGAGATTCTTCTAATTTTTACCCCACAGCCTTTAAGGGCCCTGTGGAATTTTTTTCCACCCACTTTTTATCATCGTGTGCGGATATGCGGACGAATGGGTGAATGCTCAGCCGGAAAATGCTTGTCTGGGCTGTATCTCAGAAACCCTGAGGTGTAAGATATTGATACTTGATAGGGACATTGATTAGGGTGTGTAGGTGTGCTTCATGGTGTGGCCTTGATTTGACCTTGCTGTTGTGACTTTGACTTTTAAAATCTTGATCGGCTATATCTCAGAAACTGCAAGGTATAGGAAGTTGATATTTGGTAGGAACATTGATTAGGGAGTGTAGGTATTCAGTGTCATGGTGATCTATATTTGATCTTTGACCTTGCTGTAATAACCTATGAAATATTTTCAGGCTATATCTCTGGAACTGTGAGCTGTAGAAGGTCGGTACATAGTAGGTACATTGGTTAAGGGGTGTAGGTGTGCAATGTCCTTAATTTGACCTTAGACCTTGCTGTAGTCACCTTGACTTTTAAAATCTTTTCCAGGCTATATGACGGAAACTGTAAGGTAAAGGAAGTTGATAGGGACATTGGTTAGGGTGTGTACGTGTTCAAAATCATGTCAAAGTCTGCTGATCTTTGTACTGAGTTCTTCTTGTACTTTTGTATCTCATGGTGTTGTACACTATTTCCCTGGGCTGTGGGGTTCAGGCATCTCTGTGCTATTTTCTTGTTTTGCACTCCTTGTGGCAATACCAGTAGTTGTTGTTCATACTTGTGCAGTGTATGTATTTATTATGTCCACCCCACTGGGGTGTGGACATATTATTTTTGCTTTTTCCGCCGTCCGGCGTCCCACTTGGTTTCCAGACATTTTAGGCAACAGTTCTTATCCTATCTTTACCAAATTTGGCATGCAGGTTTATTGGGTTAATAGCTTGTATGGGATTGCTTTTGGTGATGATAGCTCTATAGCTAACTGAGTAATAGCTACTTTGCTACTTTTGAGTAGCTCTTTGGTTTCCAGACATTTTAAGGAATGCTATTAAGCCTAGCTTTCTGAAATTTGGTATGAAGGTTCATTGGGTTAATAGCTTGTATGGGATTCCTTTTGGGAGGAATTGCTTCATAGATGAGTGAGTAATTAATTAAATAAATGAGTAATTAGCTATTTTGAATACTGAAAAAGGCAAATGTGCTCATATCTCCTAAACCGTGCGAGATAGAGAGATTTCGTCGAAATTTTCGACCCACAGGGTATCTAAGGAATGTACTCTTTGCAATTTTCAAAAAATTTTCCCCTCCCCAAAAATGGCGGCCATTTTGAATTTTCGAATTTTTGCCAAAAATGGCAAAACACAAATTTGCTTCTATCTCCTTAACCGTGCGAGATAGAGCGATTTCATCGAAATTTTCGACCCACAGGGTATCTAAGGAATGTAATCTTTGCAATTTTCAAAAAATTTTCCCCTCCCCAAAAATGGCGGCCATTTTGAATTTTCAAATTTTTGCCAAAAATGGCAAAACACAAATTTGCTTCTATCTCCTTAACCGTGCGAGATAGAGCGATTTCGTCGAAATTTTCGACCCACAGGGTATCTAAGGAATGTACTCTTTGCAATTTTCAAAAAATTTTCCCCTCCCGAAAAATGGCGGCCATTTTGAACACAAATTTGCTTCTATCTCCTTAACCGTGCGAGATAGAGCGATTTCATCGAAATTTTCAACCCACAGGGTATCTAAGGAATGTACTCTTTGCAATTTTCAAAAAAATTTCCCCTCCCCAAAAATGGCGGCCATTTTGAACACAAATTTGCTTCTATCTCCTTAACCGTGCGAGATAGAGCGATTTCGTCGAAATTTTCGACCCACAGGGTATCTAAGGAATGTAATCTTTGCAACTTTCAAAAAATTTTCCCCTCCCCCCAAAATGGCGGCCATTTTGAATTTTCGAATTTTTGCCAAAAATGGCAAAACACAAATTTGCTTCTATCTCCTTAACCGTGCGAGATAGAGCGATTTCGTCGAAATTTTCGACCCACAGGGTATCTAAGGAATGTAATCTTTGCAATTTTCAAAAAGTTTTCCCCTCCCCAAAAATGGCGGCCATTTTGAATTTTCGAATTTTTGCCCAAAATGGCAAAACACAAATTTGCTTCTATCTCCTTAACCGTGCGAGATAGAGCGATTTCGTCGAAATTTTCGACCCACAGGGTATCTAAGAAATGTACTCTTTGCAATTTTCCAAAAATTTTCCCCTCCCCAAAAATGGCGGCCATTTTGATTTTTCGAATTTTTGCCAAAAATAGAAAAACAGGAATTTGCTTCTATCTCCTTAACCGTGCAAGATAGAGTGATTTCGTCAAAATTTTCGACCCAACCAATGCAAAAAGGCATGAAGCTGAAATAATTTACATCTACACTAATAAATATTTAAGCATCATTGATATATTTTACAAATGAAACAGGGTCTTGTAAGACTACTGTACAATTTTGGCAAAAGGTTCATGGGGTGGACATTACACATGATAATGTGTGTTCTTCTATGCTATCCTGTTTCTATTCGCATCTACTATCAACAGGGCGTCCTATTTCTAGTTCTTTTTATTGTTAGGCGGGTTGCGTGTAACCAACCCGCCTATTAGATTGATGTGTCCGACGTCCGTCTGTCCGTCTGTCTGTCTGTCCGTCTGTCCGTCCACATTTTTCGTTTCCGGACTCTAACTTTAAAACGGTTTGACCAATCAAATTCAAACTTCACAGGGAGATAGATCACCATCATAGCTAGGTTCCTTTCGAAATTGGTGAAATTCCGTGTGTTCGTTTGTCCGTTTTTCGTCCGTTTGTCTGTCCATCCATCTGTTTGTCCACATTTTTGTTTCCGGACTCTAACTTTAAAACGGTTTGACCAATCAAATTCAAACTTCACAGGGAGATAGATCACCATCATAGCTAGGTTCCTTTCGAAATTGGTGAAATTCCGTCTGTTTGTTTGTCCGTTTTTCCGTCCGTTTCTTCGTTTTTGTCCGTTTTTCTGTCCATCCATCTGTCCGTCCACATTTTTGTTTCCGGACTCTAACTCGAAAACGGTTACTCCAATCTAATTCAAACTTCACAGGGACATACATCACCATCATAGCTAGGTTCCTTTCGAAATTGGTGTAAATCCGTCCGTTCATTTGTCTTGTTTTTCTGTCCATTTGTTCGTTTTTAGATTAGAAGTATTACATTTCTTAGCACGTCGAACACATTTACCTTAAGTGGGTAACCTAACATTTCTTTCCTTGTTCCTAAATTTAATGAGAGCAGTTGCTAACCTTGTTTCCTGCGTGCGCAACCCGCCTTTTGGGGCACCTCTGACCCTCTTGTTGAAAATTTATCTTACAAACAATATTCTATTTTCTAACTTTAAATTGATAAACCTGTGTTTTTCTTTGGTAAAAACATTCTGAACTTTTATACTTAAACATATATTAGTACTCTTTGATGGAAAATATGCTGAACTAGTTAAAAGCTGATTTTACTGCAATTGTTTCATAGCAAAGTATTTGTGACTCAATTTAAGGCCTGTTGCTATTGTAGTTGTTTTAAATCAAAGTGACTTTAAGACTTGTTTTAGTTACACTCTTTGTACTGAGAAAGGCTTTATGACAATGTTCTGGTGTCCACAAGTCCTAGAAGTAATCCAAATTTTTTGCTTTAAGAACTGATAAAATTTCCCTCTTCTTAGTTTTTAAAATCCAGACTGCTATAAAAGGCATTCTTTCATTGTCTCAAGTTCTCAACCTCACAAAAAGACAAGTAAGCTAGTTTAAATTGAGTCTATATGTCACAGAAGGCAGTAAGAACTTTGGTTTCCACATACCCTATTTCCATATGTGATTTTATCCAGATTTAACCTGTGTTGTGTCTCAGGCTTAAGGCCTTTCTTCAAGTCTTACTTGGAGCTCAATGTTTTAAACCTCATTTCACACTTTTGCAAGAAAGGAGTTGCTTTAAGTTTTTTTTGTACTCGACTTTTACAGTTGAAGTTTTAATTGAAATAGTATTTATGTGTGTCTGTGTTTATTTAAAATTTCTTTTCCCACCTGTTGAAGGTTTACAAAAGTAGCTTTGCTGAAAGCTCTGTGTCTGCTGGTGTGTCAAAGGAGATTCTGAGACTACCTGTCTAATGGACTTGCCATAAGTCTTAATGTCAGTGTCTTTTTTCTGTACATACACAATATAGATCCCCAAGTATCTAGAGGTGCATATGATTACAGTTCCCATACCACAGAAACTGATACAAAAACATTTTACAGCATCAGATATTACAGTTTTACTAACACTCCCATTATGGCAAATAAAGAACTTAAAAAATATGTGTACCTTAACACAGACTTGCCACAAATATCATTGTGTGTTTGTTTTCCTGCACGCACCCCCCCCCCCCCCCCCACCCACCCACACACACACACACACTCTGTAGAGATCCCCTATTGTCTAGAGGAGCACATTATTATTTTTTCCATTTCCCCAGAAGCTGAGAAGCCTGTTCCAGTATTATTGTTCAGAGGGTCTATTCTTGTTGAAATCATAATGTCCAGATGTCGGTGATTAGAATGAAAAGATGTTGCAATTCTGAGTTTTACAGAATCTTGTACTTAAACTGTATTTCCATGTGCCTGAGTTTTAGAGATTTTAAGGTGTGTTTCAACTTGTCTGTTTTACAGGGGAGGCTTGGTGTCTGGCCCGCAATCATGACGGGATAGTGTACATCCAGCACGAGTCTGAGGTCACAGAGGAACAGCCACACGTGGCTGCTGCTAAAGGCTTTGACTTTTCTGCAGCACAGCACACCTCTGCATCGGGATTTGCAAGCTTCAGTCCGTCCCAAGGTGAGGCTGCACTAGTTAGGATATTTTACCCAGCTACTCAGCAAACCCGACAGGGCTTCACTAACAGCGCTTAAATTGTTAGTGTATTATTAATAATATAAAAGAGACAAAAAAAAATGGCTTGTCATATGATGCTCCCAGCTTTTAATAGATTTTCCTTATTCACTTGCCACATTCATATAAAATACAACTGAATGAGCATAGAGTAGTTCACGTGAGGGTCAGTGAGTTCTCTTTGCCCTAACCAACATCTGACTCGTATGTATGATCTCTGAGAAGAATTCCAAAGTATGTCACTGGTTTATTAGTCACTGAATGCTTGCATTTTATTTTTAGTGCCAGCGTTTGGAGCTGCAGGAATTGAAGACACACCTGGGGCTAGCCCCTTCAGATTTGGACAAGAAGGTGAGTTAGTTCCACTGTTCACTGAGTCACAAGGTGCATAAGGTTGTTGTTATGATTTTCTCCTTTATTTCATGATTGACTTGAAGCATTTTACTGTTTTTAACCCCAGCCCATAAAGGCTGGGGTTATAGTCGTCCCCTGTGCAGTCCGGGCGGCGGCGGCCAGCATAAAGCTTGTGGGTGTTCCACAGCCTAAACCCCTGCACGGATTTTCACCAAATTTTCAGGGGATGTTTCCCCAAAAGGATCTAGAGCTGATTAGGTTTTGGGGGGTATCCGGTAACAACTGTTGCCATGGCAACACTTTTAAGATTTTCAAGTCTTAAAGTTTTTGGGTGTTCCATAGACTAAAACCCTGTATGAATTTTTACCAAATTTTCAGGATATGTTTACCCCAAGAGGATCTAGAGCTGATTAGGTTTTGGGGGTATCCGGTAACAACTGTTGCCACCTTTTAAGATTTTCGGGTCTTAAAGTTTGTGGGTGTTCCACAGCCTAAACCCCGCACGGATTTTCAGGATATGTTTACCCCAAGAGGATCTAGAGCTGATTAGGTTTTGGGGGGTATCCGCCTGCCACTGTTGCCATGGCAACACTTTTAAGATTTTTAGGTCTTAAACTTTGTGGGTGTTCCACAGCCTAAACCCATGCATGGATTTTCACCAAATTTGCAGGATATGTTTACCCCAAGAGGATCTAGAGCTGATTAGGTTTTGGGGGGTATCCGCCTGCCACTGTTGCCATGGCAACACTTTTAAGATTTTTAGGTCTTAAACTTTGTGGGTGTTCCACAGCCTAAACCCATGCATGGATTTTCACCAAATTTGCAGGATATGTTTACTCCAAGAGGATCTACAGCTGATTAGGTTTTGGGGGGTATCCAGCGGCAACGGGTCTTAAAGTTTGTTCTGAAATCTTTAATGTTTTCTGTAACCTAAAATATTGCAGCTAGCTTCATCAGATTTGCACAAAATGTAAATGGATAGGAAAGCTTGCCTTGTTTTGGAAACAAAATGGCCGCCATATCACATCTTTAATGCCAAATAGGAGGGTCATCATATCAGAAAGGCCTTATATCTCCCTTACAATTGTTTCTTGGGCTTCAAAGTATGAAAACTACTTGTAAGAAGTCATGGCCTGTGAATCTTTTATAGAACATCTTGTGGGTTCTCTATACTTCTTACAACAGAAGTTGTTCCTAAGATTTTCCCAAATCTCAATGTTGTTGGCCATTTAGCTGTACCTGCGGGCTGGGGTTCTTGCCTGCCGAGGCTGGCTATTTTTTATCTGTTTTGTGTATTTTATCCACCTGTTTACAATTTGAGTTTGATAAAATATGTTAGTGATTTGTGATAGACTTTTCATACACGTTTTATGAAATATCTGGTGCAGTTTGGGTTTGTCATTTTCAAACAAGTACATTTCTCTGTGTAACTTTATGTCTATGATAACTTCCTTTCCACCTAGAGTAATATGTTCAAACTGCTGACACCTATTTGTGGCCCTTGTTCCTCCTACGGCTTCATGTTTCAGGGGAAGAAGGAAGAATTAAACTTGGTATTTGCTTGTTAACTCCAATTAGTTTCCAGTGAATAATCTCAACCAAACGATATGCTTTCCTTAAATTCCTGAACTTGTCAGTGTGTTAGTGTTACGATTGAAAGAAAATTTGGAAACGGGATTCCAAAAACAAAATATCAACAAAAAACTGGATTTGCTCAAATTAGTATAAGCCTAAATGTAGCAGTGTGCGTGAAACATATCCACAACTAAAATGTGGTTTTTTTATTGCGTAAAATAGCCTTACCTTATCCTCACAAGTGCTTGTTTGGTTTTGTGGAGCAAAACGTATCGACCGACAAGAATTTTTTAAGGAATATTCTTGTCACAAGAGGTGACCCCTTTGTCTGCGCATGTCCGCGCTTGCGCAGTAGTCGTTGTCGACAGACGATTGTCGAGAGATCTTCATTATATTTTTGGTCGATATGGGAGCAACACGTACTTTTCCTTATTATCGTCCATTCACGGATGAAGATCTATGAAGTTTTGAAGCGTGCAAGCGTGCACCTACCTGTAGTTGTCCATTATTCGACTGGTACTACCACTAATTCTGCCTCCCTTGTCCTGAAAAGGGTCAGAATAAGATGTGCAAGAAGATGTTGCTGTAAAGTCTTCAGTGGAAGACGGTGTATATCTTCGGCTGTACTCGCCCATTATTCGACTGGAACTACCTCCTTGTCGATGAAAGGGATGCATAGAAGATTTTGCTGTAAAGTTTTCAGTGGAAAACTACTTTATGGTCCTTTTGATGGCACACCATGAATATTACCTTGTGCAAAGAAAAAAAGAATGCAGTTGTCTTGGCAGCGGAGGTCGTAGATTCTTTACTGTGGGTGGAGCGCCACTCTGGTACAGTAACAGGTCTCCCTCCAAAAGAACGACTACAGAAGCGTATCCACGGATCCTTGCAGTTATTATTTTGTTTCCCAGCAGGTACAGTGAACTTCCTGCTTATCAAGACATGAAAATATGGACAGATTACCTTCCTTTGCTGTAAATTTGGATGAAGATCCAACAGACATCTTTGGGGCAGTATGTGTACTGCTTGTCTGTTCAGCCCTGTTGAAGAATTCTTCTGCAAACTCAACGAAGATCAATCTGGCTAGATGAGATTTTATGTTATATTATATTATATGTTGAAGTCCTTGATTCCAACTTTTACAGTGTATTTTGCACAGTATATTCAGGACAGGAGCTATGTCCAGTAATTTCCCCTACTAACCACAAAAGATCGTCGTACCACTCTGCCTAGTGTACCAGGTCAGAGGGATACAGAAGAACGTGGCTACATTAATGCAAGTCACCATGGAGGCGCTTCTTGCAGTGTTACTGGCAGTGATGGGATATTTTTTCATTGCCATCCCAGAGTGGTGCGAATCTTCAGTTGGGATTGTCGAGTTACTCTCCAATCGAATTCTCCAATGCCTGTACTACCCACAATGCAAAGCGATGACGTCAGACAGGAAAACATGGCTACAGTACTAGATATACCGCTTAAATGCTTCAAAAAAAGCGATTTATCCACTCAACAATTGCAGAACTAAAGGTTTCTATGGCAGTTTATTTCTTGTATAGAAACTCGGCTAATGACGACCTCTGATACATCTCAGTGTCCTGAATTGATCTAACTACGTCTTCAACGGTCACGGCCCACGAGTGAAGTTCGTTTACTATAACAATAAATACCTGCTTGTCCCTTCATTTAAGCTGGAGACAGCAGAAATTGTTAGAAATTCGGTTACAAAAGATGCGTTCTTCTATGTACCGACTCACCAAGATTTTCAACATCTACTTCAGTTTAATGTACACGGTCAAACCTATCAGTTCAAAGCATTATGAAATTCGGGTTAGCGACCCCTCTACAGTTTCGTGCGAGTAATAGAGGCAAATCTCATTCTTCAGTCTCACGGAATAGGAGTTCACCATATACCTGGACCACTGGTTGTTAAGTGTACGTAGAAGACACCAGTATTGGGTTCAAATCAAAGAACTCATCCAATTATTCAACAACTGGCTTCGTAATATCGTTTTCCTAGGTTACCACTGCATTTTGGTACCAGGAAATTTCTTTCACCATATACCTAGACTACTGGTTGTTTAGTGTACGTAAAAGACACCAGTATTGGGTTCAAACCAAAGAACTCGTCCAATTATTCATTAACTGGGCTTCGTGATATCGATTTCCTAGGTTACCACTGCATTTTGGTATCAGGAAATTTCTTTCACCATATACCTAGACTACTGGTTGTTTAGTGTACGTAAAAGACACCAGTATTGGGTTCAAACCAAAGAACTCATCCAATTATTCATCAATTGGACTTCGTGATATCGATTTCCTAGGTTACCGCTGCATTTGGTACCAGGAATTTTCTTTCTACCTCGAATAAATTAAATACCTGAGAATCTATTCAAGACATGGCGATCTTATCACAATTAACCCCAAGGTTGCTTATATCCCAGGTAGGGATACTAGCATCTTTGGAAAAGACTATACCAATGGGTCAGTTATGTATGTGTGCCTTTCAGTGGTATCTAGAAAAAAACTGACAATATCTCCAGTCACTAGTTGTGAGAATTCCTGTTTCAAATCCTTCTGAAAAAGCATATTCACTGGTGGAAAATGCCAAAAAATGGGAAATAGGATGCCTTTTCTATACACGGGTGCACAATTCCCTTATTTTCGTAGATGCATTAAACCAGGGTTGATGATCCCATCTATGAGCATCACAGTTAGTGGCTTTGGACAGTTAAAAATGTATATATTACATTTCAATGTTATACAGCTGAAGGCAGTGTGTTCAGCCCTTAAAAGCCTTCAAGACAAATTCCACACAAAAGAATTCTGATAGCATCAGACAACACCACTGTGTTCGGTTATCTGAACAAACAGGGGGGGGAGCGTATACCTCCTAGTTTGGCGCAGCTTGGCCTACTGCAATCCTTGAAAATATACTCATAACAGACATATTCTTGGTTGCTTAAAGGTCATACTCAACATATCTCCAGAAGGGATAAAGGTTTGGCGCATCCTGGCCTACTACAATCCTTGAAATATACTCTTAAGAGACAGAAATATTCTGGGGTTACTTAAATGTCATACTCAATGATCTCTACAGAAGGGACAAAAGTAATATGTACAGAATGGTTCTTACTCCCTTTATGGTTCTAGACAACGTGCAAGTTTGGCACAATTCAACAATAGGTGTTTTATGCAGGTATGTTGCATCTTGGCCTACTGCAATTCTCCTTTTGTCCTATACCACTTATTCCAAAAAGTCATTGAACAAGTGAACACCAGGTGCAAAATGATTGTAGTGGCCCCTTGGTGGCCCATGATGCATTGGCTTTGGGGTCTGGTGACTCTTTCAACCAAACCTCCATTACAGCTACTTCACTGGTCTCAAAAACAGTCATTCAATCAGAAATACCATCTGAATCTGTTGCATTGGCACCTTCATGCTTGGTACCTTAACACCACTCAGAATCTCTTATATCATTCTCTGGGCTAGGGATAGAGAGATTTAGGGCATCTCAAGGACCCTCATCTTGGAATGTATGAGTCATGATGGGCCATTTTGAGCTCTGGTACCCACAGAATACGGTGGCCATCTCAGAGCCTACGGTCTCAAATATACCAGATTTTTTGATCCATTTACTTGCAAAAAATCTGAAACCTGTCACTATTGTTGGCTTTGCAGCAGCCATAGCTGATCATTTACATTTTTTGTGCAGGAGTTGAACCAAAGCCTGCATCTTTATAGGCCTATTGCAAGTGTTCTAGAGAGAAGCCCACTGCTAACAGAGGTACAGCATCAAGGGATTTGCCTTTGCTTCTGTTGGTTTTCACAAAAGGCTTCTTGTTAACCTTTAAAAGGAGGTCAGTCTAAAAAAGTTTGACTTGCAAGACTGTTGCAATGCCATTGGAAGTGTATTCTGGGACTTTGGCTCCTTCAGACACAAGCCTCATAGGAAGGAGTTTACAGTTCTCCCTCCTACCTACCTTTTCAACAAGGACCTATTAGCCTCAGTTGGTCTAGATTGCCTCCAGTGGTCACTTCAGCTCTAGATCATTCCTGAACTCAACTTACCTGGACAGGACTACTGCTTGGAGAAAAGGGAAAGTCTCCTTCGCCTGCCTTTTAGCAATAATCAGTTGGCTTACAATGCCCCAGATGGCTCAAACCAGTGGTCATTCCAGCTCACAACCTTTCTTGAGCTGACGTTGGTCTGATGTTGTGACACTCTGCTCTCTCACAGTACTTAGTTACTATCAAGACAGTACAAGTACTTCAAGGAGGGGAAGAATCTCTTGCTCATATCTTTTAAGGAAGGCTTGATGGAGATATCTTGAGTTCTGCTATCTCTTCCTGTATCAATCTGGATGCATGATTAGATTGCCAGTCCTTTGATTCTCAGAATCTATACATTGAGACCCATATTACATCCATGGCTGCCTCTTTAGTTTTCAAGAGTGGGGTCTTACCTCAGCAGATATCAAACTCTTGTTACTGAAAGACCCACAAGTCTTTACTACATTCTACTCGAAGATGCAGCTTGGCAATCCCATGACCAGTCCCTGAACAAATTGGGTCTTGTGGATTCATCTCAGCATGTAGTCAATTTTTTGTGTATTTATACATCTTATTCATATGACTCGCATATTTATGTTCTCTCCAGTTATACAAGTGTTGTGTCACTGACATATGCCTTAATTTACATACGGCCCCATATCTGCAGTTTTGCAGTTCAGTTTGCCTGCTTGGAGATATTCTCATTGCCAGATGATGACATCTTGTTTGGGGATTCATGCAGACATCTCCGGCCAATACTGGGTGATGGTTAATTCTGCTATATGATTTGTTGTAAAATTGTCTACAACAGCAACAGCAGCAACAATGACGACCACATCATGGATCTCTTGTTGAGGGTACCAAATTACTCATCTGTGATGAAGAAGTAACTTTTACCCTAAGATGTGGTGTATGGAAGCTTATCTTATCCTCTTATCAGTGCTTTATTTGGTGACCCCTTGTCTGACAATCATCTAACAGTGTGGCCAAAACAAATACCCTCCACCTGTTATGGTTGTATTCAAGCACTTGTGAGGATAAGGTAAGGCTATTTTACGCAATAAAATGTAACAAATTTTATTGTAATTTAACTTTTTACAAGTTAAATACTTACCTTATCCTCACAAGGATAAACCCACCCTACCTCCCCGCATAATTTGTTTTGCTGGGGTCCAAAAATACAATGAAGATCTCTCGACAATCGTCTGTCGACAACGACTACTGCGCAAGCGCGGACATGCGCAGACAAAGGGGTCACCTCTTGTGACAAGAATATTCCTTAAAAAATTCTTGTCGGTCGATACGTTTTGCTCCACAAAACCAAACAAGCACTTGTGAGGATAAGGTAAGTATTTAACTTGTAAAAAGTTAAATTACAATAAAATTTGTTACAATTTGTGACTAAAATTTGAGGTTTTGGATATTGATTCACTTTGTATTGACAAAATATAAAACAAGTACACATTATTAACTTTTCTTTGCAATATTTTAGACTTTTATTGTAAAATATGTGTTAACATCTGTAATCAGATTTCTTCTACAATTATATGAATCAAATTAGAAGAAATTATTCAGTTTGCCATCGTTAACATTACAATTAGTTCAAAACAAATTTAACCCTAAATAAATCACAAGATATTGTTATTTTCATTTCTTTTTGTCCATGGTAACAAACTCTAAAAAATTGTCGAATCATCCACACCATTTCAGGTGACACTGCTGACCCACCAAAGCCGGGTTCCATTCCCACATTTGGCCTGCCACCAAAGCCAGACAAGACACGGCACATCGCTCACAGGGAGAAGTCGCGTGTTATGAGTGGAAGTCGGGGATCCAGTCGGGAATCTTCTCCACACCAGGGATCTTCCCGTTCCTCACCTAGACCTGCATCCCCACTCGTTGCTGCAGCTGTTGCCGTGGGTGATGGGTTGGGAGGAGGGGTGCCTCCCAGACCCCCAGAGAGAAGAGAGAGTCTGTCCAAAGAGTTTTCTAAGGATTTGGCCAACATTTCAAGTGACATCCCACCGGAGTTACAAGGGGTGTCAGTAAAGGACCTCATAAAGGCATTGGGTAAGTCTTAACTCTGTATAACCACTGAAAATCCCTCAGTTTTAAGTAATATCAGTAGGACGTTCATCAAATGACCTTATCCAAGCACAAGGTAAGTTTTAAGTCTGGGTGTTATATAGTGAGTATAATTTTTTATCCACATATAACTACTGGCATTTTATGTGGTGGTTATATGAGCTGGGAATTTGTATAAGCTTGGAAAATCCCTTTAATTTTAAGAAAATAAGCTGTGGATATTGTATCTGGTATCCATGTCAATCACACAAATAACGTAGAACTAAAAAACCTAAAATCACAAAGGACAAGAAATTTTTCATGCAAGCTGTCTGACTTCAAACATTCATATGACAACTTAGGCTGATGTCACCACACATGGAAACCTGAGCAATTCTGAAAGCTAGACAAATAGGGTTCACATACTTGAAATTAAAATATAGAACCTAAAACTTGGAAACCAAATTTTTAAGGTCAGGGTCCAGGAATGAGAACTCGGCCACCGATATGGCCGAACCCAAAGTTACCTTTTATGTACATGGTAAGTTGTTCCTCCTTGTTACATGTAATCACTTGGATACCCATACTTGTATATTGTGGTAATATTACGAGGATGTGGTATAATTTTGTGTACTCATCTGAAGCTGATTTCCTTTTGATATATTTGTGAGTGTGTTTTATTTTAAATTAATTATACTTTCTTATACAGAACTGTTAAGAGGAAATGATTTGTAAATGTATGATGATGTAACTCTAACTCTTTACCGAATGCTTTTTGTTAATATTCCTTGCACTGTTTTTTTGAATCAGGAGTATTTTGTTTTAGACTGGCACATACTAGTTTCTTTTTGATACCAGTTAGTATATATGGTGGCCTTGATAATTTAATCAAGTAATTCAGATTTTTTTGTGAATAAATGAGATTGGCTGTCCTTCCTGGTTGAGACCCTTTCTCTTCTTACCCTAAAATTATGTACAGTTGAACCCTTTAAGTAAATCTCTGTTAAGTCGCTAGGTTCCTATTCACTAAACCTCCTTTGTATCATTGAAGCCAAAAATTAAACATTTCCTTTATTTGTTGCTCCTTCCTTTGTTTTGGTATTCAGTTAATTTTAATCAACATAGGACCCTAACTTTCTTTCCTTAAATTTAAACTTGTGGGATATTCTTAATTTTAAAGCAAATCCTTTGATATTTACCATCCTTCCCTCAGTAAGGAATCCTCTGTTTTACTCTTAACTTTGTCAGTGTATACTTACACTATTTCATCTCTGTATTGTGCAGTTTAGAGCTCTGTTTTTATTGCGTAAAATAGCCTTACCTTATCCTCACAAATGCTTACTTGGTTTTGTGGAGGCAAAACGCGGCGACCAACAAGAATATTTAAAAATTATTCTTGTTCGAGAGGTGAACCCCGTAGTTAGTGATAGGTGCGCATGCGCACAACACATTGTCGGTTGGACTTTGTCGAGAGATCCTCATTCAATTTTTGGTCGTCGAGGAGGCAACACGTGAAGCTTTTTCAACTGCCCATTTCCAAGACGGCAGATGCGTTCTTTTAGAATTCATAGAGTTCGTGCTTAAAAGAAAGAAGTTTAAGACTTCCTATTCTACAGATCTGAAGTACAATATTTCATGCTGAGGGTTGAGTAATCCATGACAGCATTCTTAGATCCCCCTTGGCTGTATAACAGTCTTTGGTAGAGGATCTACTACAGAAGATTCTTCAATTTGTTAGTTCAAGCTACCTACCTCTTCATTTATGAGGGATCTCCAACAGAAGTCTTTGAACTAGCCACATTTTTCTGAAAAGGGCAGCATTAAGAGGCCTGCTGCGATTGAAAAACAGCTGGCAGTAGAAGATCTACTAGAGTTTGCTTTTCCAACACCAGATGACATTTAGATTTGATAGCTGGTCAGATTAGAATTCGTTTTCTGGGGTTAGTAATTAAACCTCCAGAAAGCTAGTAGCCTCTCCACTTGGTAGACACACAGAGGGTGACTCTTCATCTTGGAGAAAAAGATATACTTCAGATCGTCCAATGGCAAATCCCTTTCATGAAGTCCTGGTGGATTTTTATGAAAGAATGCAGCAGTAACCTTTCATTGTCTACAGGTCCTTTCCTCTCTGAGAAGCACAGATTGCTTGCTTAGTGTCAACTTCAATAGTACTCTATCATACCAGCAGTTAGCAGATTTCCTGTAGCCTGAAAAACAGTCAGTCCTACAAGATCTCCTTCAGAAGTTTATCAACCTTTGCTTTCAACCTACAAACCAGGCATCAAGATGGTTTATTTCCTCCATTGCCTTGTCTTTATTCTACAACTGGCTGGTGGACCATTTATTTCTTCATTATAGAGAAGATAATACATAAGCTTTCCCACCAATATTCTCAATGAAATAGGGGATTCTGGTGTAGTAGAAGAAATACCTATAAATAGCTGGTTTAAGTGAAAATATTATTGCCATCTCAGAGTTGTGCAGTTTTTGAATGGGTACTATGTAGCCCTCCAATCGAAACTCCCGTTTCATGTAGCTCTACTGCAGGTGCTACAGACAGGAAAACAATCCGCCATGTTGCTGAAAATATTGTGTTACATTTACTATGTTCATTTACACACAATTTATTCTGTAAATGACTACAAGTCGCTGGATTTTCTCAGTAAATTGTTACTTCTATCATATCTGACACAATGGTGCTTCTTATGGATGAAAATATTGTTTTGTTTATCAAGACATAGATCGTTGATGTGCTATGTGCTTTATAAGTGTACAGTATGGATAGCTGCACCAGGAGTTCTTCTCTATTCAAGGAAGTTAAACTGCATTGGGCAAGGTTAGTCCGTGGATGGATGACCATTCCTGGCATTTTCTTTGCATTAATCCCACAATATCATTGGACAGTAGGGATCTCTGTGTCCTCAACATGCGTTTGTCCCTCCAAGCTGTGAAATGGAGTTGACAAATTTTATAAAGAAACTCGGTCACAAAAGGTTAATGACCAGTTTCAACAGATCTCCGTACCAAATACAAGGGTTGTGCAAATCTTGAGAAGGTTTATCGAATAATATTCCAGTCGAATCCGCCCATGTCTGTACATCCCATAATTTAAAGCGGTTACAGACAGGAAAAACATGGCTACCTAAGAGTGTCGCAAATGCTTCAAAAAGGCACAATTTACTACCTCAAGGATTGCACAACTCCAGGTTTTACAGCAGTTTTTTTCTTGTACCAGAACCCGGCAATAAATGGCGCCCTGTGATAGATCTCAGTGTCCTGGACAAATGCCTGCTAGTTCCAAGTTTTAAAATGGGGACAGCAGTGATATTCGGAAACTCGGTCATAAAAGGAGAATGGCTAGTTTCGATAGACCTGAAAGACGCGTTCTTTCACGTGCCCATACACCCAGATTCTCAACATTGGCTATGTTTCCATGTAGACAAGCAAACCTACCAGTTCAAAGCACTGCCTTTGCGGTTGGTGACTGCACCGCTATAGTTCATGCGGATTGTAAAAGAGGCTCGTTCTTCAGTCTTGCGGAATTCGAGTTCAATACCTGGACGACTGGTTGTTAAGAGCAAATACCAGACACCAGTGTCAGCTCCACACAAAGGAACTCATCCATGAGATTCAAGAACTCGGCTTTGTGATAAACTTCGAAAAATCAGAGATCGAACCTACACAAAAAATCGACTTTCTGGGTTACCATTTCGATGTGATACAAGGAAAAGTCTTTCCAACCAAAAAGAAGTTGAAAATTCGAGAAAAAGCTGTTCAGGACATGGAGGTCGTATCACAATCTACTCCAAGACTATTAATGTCCCTGATAGGTGTGTTAGCATCTCTAGAAAAGACAATACCAATGGGCAGGCTCCACATGCGTCCTTTTCAGTGGTACCTGAAGACACATTGGCAATATCCCCAGTCTCCAGACCTGAAGATTCCAGTTTCAAATCTTCTGTAAAGTTATCTTCGGTGGTGGAAAGGTCCATAAAATTTAAGTAAGGGTTGTCCTTTACATCCACAGGAACACAATACCCTTATTTTCACAGATGCATCAAACCAGGGTTCGGGAGCTCATTTAGAAAATCTGACAGTCAGTGGCACTTGGACAAGTCAAGAGAAAATTTTACATTTCAATATTCTAGAATTAAAGGCTGTGTTTCTGGCCTTACAGAACTTTCAGAACCAAATTCTATGTAAAAGAATTTTGATAGCAACAGACAATGCCACTGTGGTCAGTTATCTGAACAAGTAAAGGGGAACACACTCATGGGACATATGTCTCCTGGTTTGGCGCATCTTGGCCTACTGCAATCCTCGAAACATACTCATAAGAGCCAGACACATTCAGGGTTGCCTCAATGTCATAGCCGACAGTCTCTCCAGGAAAGACATATAATTCAGACAGAATGGTCTCTTCATCCTCAAATATTTGGTCTAATTTGCAAAGTTTGGCACACTCCAATGGTGGACATGTTTGCCACCAAGTAGAATCACAAGCTACCAATCTATGTCTCACCAGTCCCAGATGCAAATGCTATGAACATAGATGCATTGAACATCTCCTGGGAGGGTCTGGACAGCTATGCCTTTTGTCCTGTAGCTCTCATACCAAAGGTCATACAGAAAATGAACGCCTACAGGTGCAGAATGATAGTAGTAGCACCAGGGTGGCCCAGAATGCATTGGTTTTGGGATCTAGTCAATCTGTCAACCAAGCCCCCATTGCAACTGCCTCACTGGCCTCATCTGCTAAAACAACCTTTCAGTCAGAAGTTCCATCAGAATCTCATGTATCTGAATCTGCATGTTTGGCACCTGGACACCACTCAGAGTCACTTGCATCATTCTCTGAGGAGGTGGCAGATAGAATTAAGGCACCTCAAAGACCCTCATCTAGAAGATTATATGAGTCAAGATGGTCCATTTTTGAACTCTGGTGCCAACAGAATAAGGTGGTCAGCGCAGAGCCTTCTATCTCGCACATAGCAGAATTTTTGAACCATTTGTTCACTGTCAAAAATTTGAAGCCTGCCACAATTGCTGGCTACAGATTTGCAATAGCTGACCATTTGGGACCTTTTGGCCAGGAAGTAGCCAGGAGTTTGCACTTAAATAGACTCCTTGCAAGCTTTTACAAGGACAAACCCATTCTTAATAGGGGTTTTCCCTCTTGGGACCTATCTTTGGTTCTTATGTCTTTGTCTAAGGCTCCTTTTGAACCTTTGAAGGATGCAAGTCTTAAGTTTTTGACTTTCAACACTTTTTTCCTGATGGCTTTGGCAGCTGGCAAAAGAAGGGGGGAGGTGCACGCTTGGACATTCTCTTCCCTCAGGCATAAACCTCGCTGGAAGGAGATCACTATTTCTCCTTCTCCTGCCTTCTTAGCAAAGAATCAGTTGGCTTCTGATTGCCCAGATTCGCTAAAACCAGTGTTCATTCCAGCTCTTAAACCTTTTTTGAGCTCAGACTTGACTGAGGATATGACTTTATACCCTGTCAGAGCACTTAGATACTATCTAGACAGAACTAGTGCTTTAAGGAAGGGAAAGTATCTTTTGTTTATGTCCTTTAAGGAAGGCTTTGACAGAGGTCTCATGGGATCTACTATCTCTTCTTGGATCAGACAGTCTGTCTTATTGGCTTATCAGTCATCCAATTTTGATACACAGGACCTACAGGTTAAGGCCCATGATGTTAGGTCCATGTCTGCTTCTTTAGTATTCAAGGATGGGTGTCCCTAGAGCAGATTTTAGGCTCCTGCCATTGGAAGAGCCACAACACGTTTTTCTACCTTTTAAGCTATGTGTCTTGGCAGTCCACAGACCAAACAGATTACAATTAGGCCCAGTGGTTTCTGCTCGGCATATGATTGGCTTTGAGTATGTTCTTGAGTATTTCATATGGCTTACATACTTTACTCTTCCTTCCATACCAGTATCTTGTATGGACATATGTCTTCTTCTGTGGCAGATGGCCTCATGACTGTTTTTTGTAAAACACAGAAGCCAGCTTGGGGTGCCTTCTTGCTGGATGACAGCTCCCAGCTCGAGGGACCCAGGAAGCCATTTCCCACCACACAATTATGGGTGATGGTTTAGATATAGGACAACTTTATGCTACATGGGACAAGTGTCAACTACAACAGTACATCATGAATATTCATGAGATTAGCTATCATTACTTATCTTTACAGATATTTTACAGTAATGGAAAATTCTGTTGTAGCATACTTAACCTTATCTTATCCTCTCCTTCAAATGCTTTCATGGTGAACCCCATAATCTATTAACAGGGAGGTTGCAAAACAAACCCCTCCTCCTGTTATGGTTGGAATCAAGCATTTGTGAGGATAAGGTAAGGCTATTTTACGCAATAAAATGTAACAAATTTTATTGTAATTTAACTTTTTGTAAGTTAAATACTTACCTTATCCTCACAAGGACAGATCCACCCTTCCTCTCCTCACAAGTTTGTTTTCATAGGGGACCAAAAATTAAATGAGGATCTCTCGACAAAGTCCAACCGACAATGTGTTGTGCGCATGCGCACCTATCACTAACTACGGGGTTCACCTCTCGAACAAGAATAATTTTTAAATATTCTTGTTGGTCGCCGCGTTTTGCCTCCACAAAACCAAGTAAGCATTTGTGAGGATAAGGTAAGTATTTAACTTACAAAAAGTTAAATTACAATAAAATTTGTTACAATTTCTACTGATATTCTTTCGTTATTAAATTGATAATGAACTGGAGCTGTCAAATCCAATGAAAATGTATGCAGTACAAAAGTCTTCAAAAAGTTGGGTATTCATTTCTTAAATATATCATATTTGATACTGCAATCGAAAACATTAGTGAATGAAAGATAAAGGGGCCTTTGTGGATAGAATTTTTAAAGTCAACTTACCAATTGGATAACTGTGTTGCCGACACTCCTTTTACAAAAGATCCCATGTTTCTTTTGGTGTGGAAACCATAAAAGAGGTTTAGTGAAAAACATTTTATAGGTCATCTTACCAAAGGAGTTTCACCTTCCTTTAGTAATTAGAGGTTTAGTAACAATGGTCCTAGTTCCTCAGATACCCTTTCTGTTATAATTCACCCTTATATCAGGAATTCCAGGTAAAGCAGGTTTTTTTGGTCACTTCAGATTATACTTTGGGGTTCAACTGCTCTTCAATTAGTTTCTCCTTGTCATGGCAAATTATCAAAAACTGTGGGGGGAAAATTATCTGTCCATCTGTCCAGTTTTCATATCCAGTGTATGTTTACAAAAAATGCTAAACTCTGACAAAGAATAATATGCAGTTATTACAAAGCCAGGGGTTTCTTGACATTCTTAATTTTGTGAATAGATTCAAAATTGAAGCACCATTTCCCCAAAACAGATGATTTCCCCCCACCAGTTTATTTCTTTTTTCTTTCTTTTTTTTTTTTTTTTGGCAAACTTCTAACTTGAATGCGTTTTCCTGACAAAATTAATGATCGACTGCAGTTCAATTATTTCACTTGTGCATTCCTATAGGTAAGGGTGGATTGTTTCTGCTGCACAAAATTGCTTCTATTTTACTTTTTTTCTCTCCTCTATACGCACATGCCTTATGCTCAGCAAAGCAGTATGTGGCCATTATGAGGATTGTCAGTTAAAAACATCACAGACGTCTAAAGTCTAGATGGTTATCCATGTTTCAGTCTGTGTAGGTGAAACAATTCAGTTATTATGAACACTTTGGACCTCGTTCAAAATCTAAATTTGAAAACATTTCGAAAATACTAGAAATGATTTTAATTAACCTCTTGTAATGGCTAATTTCTATGTTTATGTGCAGTGCTTAAACCCCTGTCATAATTCTCAGTTTGGCTGCCCAAATAGCCTCCTGTAAGAAAACATAGAGTGAATTTATGTCATCCCTAAACATTCCCCTAACTCTGTCATCCTGATGAATTTGGATCCATAATGAGGGCCCACTGTAGGCGCTTAAGACCACAGATGTGTTACACCCACAAGCAGGGCCCTGTCACTGTTACTCTACATTCCTGCTGAGCTAAGCTACATACAAATCATTGCAAAGTGATTCCAGTGTTTGTTTCACACTGGCACCAAGTATTCGGGAAGGAAACAATCCCATAATATCATGTTGTACACATCTGACCAAAATTTTAAAAATCTATGAAAATCTATGATTTTTGGTTTCACAAAAACATGTTGCAAGCTGTAACAGATTCTTATGTTGCCAAAAACATATGTTTTGAAGGAGTTTTCACTTTTCTCATAGACTGGAGTATTTAAAACCAGTCACAAAAAACTGTCTCTCAACAGCTACATTGAAGTTTAGGCAGAGAACCAATAACTTGGTCAGCAATAATAAATTTGATTTGTGAGAAAACCATTTGTACTTGGTGGGCAAATATAAAATTCATATTTTTGTGAAAACCAAATTCCTGTATTAAAAAGCCTCATTAAATCTATGTAAGCCTTTCCATGCGAGTCTTTTGTTTTAATTTTATCCCTCCATTGCCGTTTATGTATTTTTACACCCTTCTCGCACACTTTGTGTATATAATATGTAGCTTCAAACTAGGGCTGCCAACGAGTACTCGAGCCTCGGTGTACGAGGCGGTCTTGCCTTGTACTCAAGTCCATTTTAAGTACTCGGTTACTCGCGAGGTATTGTATTATCGCCCACGTAATGAAACGTTTGTGTAAAATATGCTCCATTTCAGCATTTCCGTCACATAATATCAATTAAAGTCATTGTTTTCGCTTGAAAGCATAGAATTTACTCCATATTTTATAATATATGGTGAAATAGAAGACGTTTTTCTTCAAAAGTTTCATTTCCGGAACCGACTATTTGTTTACAGAAGACTTCTAATTGTGGGTACTAAATCTCGCGGTTACTCGAATTCGGGCCAGTTTTCAGAGGGCGAGTACTCGATGCCGTTTTTTTGTACCCGTCACAGCCCTACTTCAAACCACCCATTGTGCTTTTTATCAGACCGTTGTTCCGTTGTTATTTTGGGTGTAGTAAAATTTTAATAAAATTATTATCATTCCTTTGTGTATTCTATTAATTTAAAGCCTGTCTTATTTGAAATATATATATTTTTAAGCCATATCTCAGATGAAAGTGCCCAATTACAAACTTATGTTTCAATTAATATCGGTTAAGTGTTTATGTGTTGATTTTGACAACTTATTTTCTCTAAATTCTTTGTGTCTTTATTATTTTCCCTTTTAGAAAAGACACATTCCAGTTTAAGGTCGTATACCAATATCTGTTTCCCATTTTGGAATGTATTGATCATTCTCTGCGTGTCATAACCCAGAAAAACTTTCAGAACTTGTTTTCTGTAAATTATAAAGTACACCAATACACAGTCCATGCCAGAAGTTCAAACAGAGTTATCCTGAGCTTTGTAAACATTAAGAGATGACTCGATCCACTGATCTGCACCACCTGGCGTCCAGAACTTTATTCTCTTTGTGAGTCCAGCATGTTACTGCCTGAGTTAATAGTGTGTTAATCCAAATAAGTGTGAATACCTCTTACTGGAACTTACTGGGTTTTTTATGTCCACCCCCCTGGGGGGTGGATATATTATTTTTGCTTTTTCCGCCGTCCGATGTCCGTTGTCCATGGTTTCCGCTCATTTAAAGGAAAAGTATTAGAGCTATTGTCACCAAATTTGGTATGCAGGCTTATTGGGTCAGTAGCTTGATTGGGATTACTTTTGGCTGTTGTACCTCTTTTGCTTACTGAGTAATACTTAAGTACAGCTATTTTCAGTACCCATTGGTTTCCGTGCATTTAAGCCAAAATAATTAAAGATATTTTACTACAATTTTGAATACAAGATTGTTATGTCCATAGCTCGCTTGGTATTGCATTTGGGACTGATAGCTTTGTCAGTACATGAGTAATAGCCATTTAGGTACTTCATTGTGTATTTTCAGTACTACTTTTGAGTAATTTGCTAATATCTCAGAAACCGTAACAGATAGAGCGATTTCGACAGAATTTTTGACCCACAGGGTATCTAAGGAATGCAATCTATGCAATTTTCAAAAAATTTTCCCCTCCCCAAAAATGGTGGCCATTTTGAATTTTTGCCAAAAATGGCAAAACACAAATTTGCTTCTATCTCCTTAACCGTGCGAGATAGAGCGATTTCGTCGAAATTTTCGACCCATAGGGTATCTCAGAATGCAATCTTTGCAATTTTCCAAAAAAATTTCCCCTCCCCAAAAATGGCGGCCATTTTGAATTTTCGAATTTTTGCCAAAAATGGCAAAACACAAATTTGCTTCTATCTCCATAACCGTGCCAGATAGAGCGATTTCGTCAAAATTTTCGACCCACAGGGTATCTGAGCATTGTACTCTTGGTAATTTTTAAAAAATTTTCCCCTCCCCAAAAATGGCGGCCATTTTGAATTTTCGCCAAAAATGGCAAAACACGAATTTGCTTCTATCTCCTTAACCGTGCGAGATAGAGCGATTTTGTCGAAATTTTCGACCCACAGGGTATCTAAGGAATGTTATATTTGCAATTTTCAAAAATTTTCCCCTCCCCAAAAATGGCGGCCATTTTGAATTTTCAAATTTTTGCCAAAAATGGCAAAACACAAATTTGCTTCTATCTCCTTAACCGTGCGAGATAGAGCGATTTCGTCGAAATTTTCGACCCACAGGGTATCTCAGAATGCAATCTTTGCAATTTTCCAAAAATTTTCCCCTCCCCAAAAATGGCGGCCATTTTGAATTTTCGAATTTTTGCCAAAAATGGCAAAACACAAATTTGCTTCTATCTCCTTAACCGTGCGAGATAGAGCGATTTCGTCGAAATTTTCGACCCACAGGGTATCTAAGGAATGCAATCTGCAATTTTCCAAAAATTTTCCCCTCCCCAAAAATGGCGGCCATTTTGAATTTTCGAATTTTTGCCAAAAATGGCAAAACACGAATTTGCTTCTATCTCCTTAACCGTGCGAGATAGAGCGATTTCGTCGAAATTTTCGACCCACAGGGTATCTATGGAATGTAATATTTGCAATTTTCAAAAAATTTTCCCCTCCCCAAAAATGGCGGCCATTTTGAATTTTCAAATTTTTGCCAAAAATGGCAAAACACTAATTTGCTTCTATCTCCTTAACCGTGCGAGATAGAGCGATTTCGGCAAAATTTTCGACCCACAGGGTATATAATAAATGCAATCTTTGCAATTTTCCAAAAATTTTCCCCTCCCCAAAAATGGCAAAACACAAATTTCCTTCTATCTCCTTAACCGTGCGAGATAGAGCGATTTCGTCAAAATTTTTGACCCACAGGTATTTCAGCATTGTATTCTTGGCAATTTTAAAAAAAATTTCCCCTCCCCTAAAATGGCGGCCATTTTGAATTTTCAAATTTTTGCCAAAAATGGCAAAACACAAATTTGCTTCTATCTCCATAACCATGCGAGATAGAGTGATTTCGTTGAAATTTTCAACCCACAGGGTATCTAAGGAATGTAATCTTTGCAATTTTCAAAAAATTTTCCCCTCCCCAAAAATGGCGGCCATTTTGAATTTTCGAATTTTTGCCAACAATGGCAAAACACAAATTTGCTTCTATCTCCTTAACCATGCGAGATAGAGCGATTTCGTCGAAATTTTTGACCCACAGGGTATCTAAGGAATGTAATCTTTGCAATTTTCAAAAAATTTTCCCCTCCCCAAAAATGGCAGCCATTTTGAATTTTCGAATTTTTGCCCAAAATGGAAAAACACAAACTGGCCTTAACCGTGCAAAATAGAGTTATTTCGTTGAAATTTTCGACCCATAGGGTATCTAAGAAATGTACTCTTGGCAATTTTCAAAAAAATTTCCTTTTCCCAAAAATGGCGGCCATTTTGAATTTTCAAATTTTTGCCAAAAATAGAAAAACAGGAATTTGCTTCTGTCTTCTTAACCGTGCAAGATAGAGTGATTTCGTCAAAATTTTCAACCCAACCAATGCAAAAAGGCATGAAGCTGAAATAATTTACATCTACACTAACAAATATTTAAGCATCATTGATATATTTTACAAATGAAACAGGGTCTTGTAAGACTTCTGTACAATTTGGGCAAAAGGTTCATGGGTGGACATTACACATGATAATGTGTGTTCTTCTATGCTATCCTGTTTCTATTCGCATCTACTATCAACAGGGCGGCCTATTTCTAGTTATGTCCACCCCCCTGGGGGGTGGATATATTATTTTTGCTTTTTTCGCCGTCCGATGTCCGGCGTCCGATGTCCGGCGTCACGCATGGTTTCCGCTCATTTAAAGGAAAAGTATTAGAGCTATTGTCACCAAATTTGGTATGCAGGCTTATTGGGTCAGTAGCTTGCTTGGGATTGCTTTTGGCTGTTGTACCTCTTTTGCTTACTGAGTAATACTTAAGTACAGCTATTTTCAGTACCCATTGGTTTCCGTGCATTTAAGCCAAAATAATTAAAGATATTTTACTACAATTTTGAATACAAGATTGTTATGTCCATAGCTCGCTTGGTATTGCATTTGGGACTGATAGCTTTGTCAGTACATGAGTAATAGCCATTTAGGTACTTCATTGTGTATTTTCAGTACTACTTTTGAGTAATTTGCTAATATCTCAGAAACCGTAAGAGATAGAGCGATTTCGTCGAAATTTTCGACCCACAGGGTATCTAAGGAATGTAATATTTGCAATTTTCAAAAAAAATTTCCCCTCCCCAAAAATGGCGGCCATTTTGAATTTTCGAATTTTTGCCAAAAATGGCAAAACACAAATTTGCTTCTATCTCCTTAACCGTGTGAGATAGAGTGATTTCGTCGAAATTTTCGACCCACAGGGTAGTTAAGGGATGCAATCTGCAATTTTCCAAAAATTTTCCCCTCCCCAAAAATGGCGGCCATTTTGAATTTTCGAATTTTTGCCAAAAATGGCAAAACACAAATTTGCTTCTATCTCCTTAACCGTGCGAGATAGAGCGATTTCGTCGAAATTTTCGACCCACAGATTATCTAAGGAATGCAATCTTTGCAATTTTCAAAAAATTTTCCCCTCCCCAAAAATGGCGGCCATTTTGAATTTTCGAATTTTTGCCAAAAATGGCAAAACACCAATCTGCTTCTATCTCCTTAACCGTGCGAGATAGAGCGATTTCCTCAAAATTTTCGACCCACAGGGTATCTGAGCATTGTACTCTTAGTAATTTTTAAAAAATTTTCCCCTCCCCAAAAATGGCGGCCATTTTGAATTTTCGAATTTTTGCGGCAAAACACAAATTTGCTTCTATCTCCTTAACCGTGCGAGATAGAGCGATTTCGTCGAAATTTTCGACCCACAGGGTATCTAAGGAATGCAATCTTTGCAATTTTCAAAAAATTTTCCCCTCCCCAAAAATGGCGGCCATTTTGAATTTTCAAATTTTTGCCAAAAATGGCAAAACACCAATCTGCTTCTATCTCCTTAACCGTGCGAGATAGAGCGATTTCGTCAAAATTTTCGACCCACAGGGTATCTGAGCATTGTACTCTTGGTAATTTTTAAAAAATTTTCCCCTCCCCAAAAATGGCGGCCATTTTGAATTTTCGAATTTTTGCCAAAAATGGCAAAATACCAATCTGCTTCTATCTCCTTAACCATGCGAGATAGAGCGATTTCGTCAAAATTTTCGACCCACAGGGTATCTAAGGAATGTAATCTTTGCAATTTTCAAAAAATTTTCCCCTCCCAAAAATGGCAGCCATTTTGAATTTTCGAATTTTTGCCCAAAATGGAAAAACACAAACTGGCCTTAACCGTGCAAAATAGAGTTATTTCGTTGAAATTTTCGACCCATAGGGTATCTAAGAAATGTACTCTTGGCAATTTTCAAAAAAATTTCCTTTTCCCAAAAATGGCGGCCTTTTGAATTTTCAAATTTTTGCCAAAAATGGCAAAACAAATTTCCTTCTATCTCCTTAACCGTGCGAGATAGAGCGATTTGCGTCAAAATTTTCGACCCACAGGGTATCTGAGCATTGTACTCTTGGTAATTTTTAAAAAAATTTCCCCTCCCCAAAAATGGCGGCCATTTTGAATTTTCGAATTTTTGCCAAAAATGGCAAAACACTAATTTGCTTCTATCTCCTTAACCGTGCGAGATAGAGTGATTTCGTCGAAATTTTCGACCCACAGGGTATCTGAGCATTGTACTCTTGGTAATTTTTAAAAAATTTTCCCCTCCCCCAAAATGGCGGCCATTTTGAATTTTCGAATTTTTGCCAAAAATGGCAAAACACTAATTTGCTTCTATCTCCTTAACCGTGCGAGATAGAGCGATTTCGGCAAAATTTTCGACGCACAGGGTATCTAAGCAATGCAATCTTTGCAATTTTCCAAAAATTTTCCCCTCCCCAAAAATGGCGGCCATTTTGAATTTTTGCCAAAAATGGCAAAAGACAAATTTGCTTCTATCTCCTTAACCGTGCGAGATAGAGCGATTTCGTCGAAATTTTCGACCCACAGGGTATCTAAGGAATGCAATCTTTGCAATTTTCAAAAAATTTTCCCCTCCCCAAAAATGGCGGCTATTTTGAATTTTCGAATTTTTGCCAAAAATGGCAAAACACAAATTTGCTTCTATCTCCTTAACCGTGCGAGATAGAGCGATTTCGTCGAAATTTTCGACCCACAGGGTATCTGAGCATTGTACTCTTGGTAATTTTTAAAAAAATTTCCCCTCCCCAAAAATGGCGGCCATTTTGAATTTTCGAATTTTTGCCAAAAATGGCAAAACACAAATTTGCTTCTATCTCCTTAACCGTGCCAGATAGAGCGATTTCGTCGAAATTTTCGACCCACAGGGTATCTGAGCATTGTACTCTTGGTAATTTAAAAAAAATTTTCCCCTCCCCAAAAATGGCGGCCATTTTGAATTTTCGAATTTTTGCCAAAAATGGCAAAACACTAATTTGCTTCTATCTCCTTAACTGTGCGAGATAGAGTGATTTCGTCGAAATTTTTGACCCACAGGGTATCTAAGGAATGCAATCTTTGCAATTTTCCAAAAATTTTCCCCTCCCCAAAAATGGCGGCCATTTTGAATTTTCGAATTTTTGCCAAAAATGGCAAAACACAAATTTGCTTCTATCTCCTTAACCGTGCGAGATAGAGCGATTTCGTCGAAATTTTCGACCCACAGGTATTTCAGCATTGTATTCTTGGCAATTTAAAAAAAAATTTCCCCTCCCCTAAAATGGCGGCCATTTTGAATTTTCAAATTTTTGTCAAAAATGGCAAAACACAAATTTGCTTCTATCTCCTTAACCATGCGAGATAGAGCGATTTCGTCGAAATTTTCGACCCACAGGGTATCTAAGGAATGTAATATTTGCAATTTTCCAAAAATTTTCCCCTCCCCAAAAATGGCGGCCATTTTGAATTTTCGAATTTTTGCCAAAAATGGCAAAACACAAATTTGCTTCTATCTCCTTAACCGTGCGAGATAGAGCGATTTCGTCGAAATTTTCGACCCACAGGGTATCTAAGGAATGCAATCTGCAATTTTCCAAAAATTTTCCCCTCCCCAAAAATGGCGGCCATTTTGAATTTTCGAATTTTTGCCAAAAATGGCAAAACACGAATTTGCTTCTATCTCCTTAACCGTGCGAGATAGAGCGATTTCGTCGAAATTTTCGACCCACAGGGTATCTATGGAATGTAATATTTGCAATTTTCAAAAAATTTTCCCCTCCCCAAAAATGGCGGCCATTTTGAATTTTCAAATTTTTGCCAAAAATGGCAAAACACTAATTTGCTTCTATCTCCTTAACCGTGCGAGATAGAGCGATTTCGGCAAAATTTTCGACCCACAGGGTATATAATAAATGCAATCTTTGCAATTTTCCAAAAATTTTCCCCTCCCCAAAAATGGCAAAACACAAATTTCCTTCTATCTCCTTAACCGTGCGAGATAGAGCGATTTCGTCAAAATTTTTGACCCACAGGTATTTCAGCATTGTATTCTTGGCAATTTTAAAAAAAATTTCCCCTCCCCTAAAATGGCGGCCATTTTGAATTTTCAAATTTTTGCCAAAAATGGCAAAACACAAATTTGCTTCTATCTCCATAACCATGCGAGATAGAGTGATTTCATTGAAATTTTCAACCCACAGGGTATCTAAGGAATGTAATCTTTGCAATTTTCAAAAAATTTTCCCCTCCCCAAAAATGGCGGCCATTTTGAATTTTCGAATTTTTGCCAACAATGGCAAAACACAAATTTGCTTCTATCTCCTTAACCATGCGAGATAGAGCGATTTCGTCGAAATTTTTGACCCACAGGGTATCTAAGGAATGTAATCTTTGCAATTTTCAAAAAATTTTCCCCTCCCCAAAAATGGCAGCCATTTTGAATTTTCGAATTTTTGCCCAAAATGGAAAAACACAAACTGGCCTTAACCGTGCAAAATAGAGTTATTTCGTTGAAATTTTCGACCCATAGGGTATCTAAGAAATGTACTCTTGGCAATTTTCAAAAAAATTTCCTTTTCCCAAAAATGGCGGCCATTTTGAATTTTCAAATTTTTGCCAAAAATAGAAAAACAGGAATTTGCTTCTGTCTTCTTAACCGTGCAAGATAGAGTGATTTCGTCAAAATTTTCAACCCAACCAATGCAAAAAGGCATGAAGCTGAAATAATTTACATCTACACTAACAAATATTTAAGCATCATTGATATATTTTACAAATGAAACAGGGTCTTGTAAGACTTCTGTACAATTTGGGCAAAAGGTTCATGGGTGGACATTACACATGATAATGTGTGTTCTTCTATGCTATCCTGTTTCTATTCGCATCTACTATCAACAGGGCGGCCTATTTCTAGTTATGTCCACCCCCCTGGGGGGTGGATATATTATTTTTGCTTTTTTCGCCGTCCGATGTCCGGCGTCCGATGTCCGGCGTCACGCATGGTTTCCGCTCATTTAAAGGAAAAGTATTAGAGCTATTGTCACCAAATTTGGTATGCAGGCTTATTGGGTCAGTAGCTTGCTTGGGATTGCTTTTGGCTGTTGTACCTCTTTTGCTTACTGAGTAATACTTAAGTACAGCTATTTTCAGTACCCATTGGTTTCCGTGCATTTAAGCCAAAATAATTAAAGATATTTTACTACAATTTTGAATACAAGATTGTTATGTCCATAGCTCGCTTGGTATTGCATTTGGGACTGATAGCTTTGTCAGTACATGAGTAATAGCCATTTAGGTACTTCATTGTGTATTTTCAGTACTACTTTTGAGTAATTTGCTAATATCTCAGAAACCGTAAGAGATAGAGCGATTTCGTCGAAATTTTCGACCCACAGGGTATCTAAGGAATGTAATATTTGCAATTTTCAAAAAAAATTTCCCCTCCCCAAAAATGGCGGCCATTTTGAATTTTCGAATTTTTGCCAAAAATGGCAAAACACAAATTTGCTTCTATCTCCTTAACCGTGTGAGATAGAGTGATTTCGTCGAAATTTTCGACCCACAGGGTAGTTAAGGGATGCAATCTGCAATTTTCCAAAAATTTTCCCCTCCCCAAAAATGGCGGCCATTTTGAATTTTCGAATTTTTGCCAAAAATGGCAAAACACAAATTTGCTTCTATCTCCTTAACCGTGCGAGATAGAGCGATTTCGTCGAAATTTTCGACCCACAGATTATCTAAGGAATGCAATCTTTGCAATTTTCAAAAAATTTTCCCCTCCCCAAAAATGGCGGCCATTTTGAATTTTCGAATTTTTGCCAAAAATGGCAAACACCAATCTGCTTCTATCTCCTTAACCGTGCGAGATAGAGCGATTTCCTCAAAATTTTCGACCCACAGGGTATCTGAGCATTGTACTCTTAGTAATTTTTAAAAAATTTTCCCCTCCCCAAAAATGGCGGCCATTTTGAATTTTCGAATTTTTGCGGCAAAACACAAATTTGCTTCTATCTCCTTAACCGTGCGAGATAGAGCGATTTCGTCGAAATTTTCGACCCACAGGGTATCTAAGGAATGCAATCTTTGCAATTTTCAAAAAATTTTCCCCTCCCCAAAAATGGCGGCCATTTTGAATTTTCAAATTTTTGCCAAAAATGGCAAAACACCAATCTGCTTCTATCTCCTTAACCGTGCGAGATAGAGCGATTTCGTCAAAATTTTCGACCCACAGGGTATCTGAGCATTGTACTCTTGGTAATTTTTAAAAAATTTTCCCCTCCCCAAAAATGGCGGCCATTTTGAATTTTCGAATTTTTGCCAAAAATGGCAAAATACCAATCTGCTTCTATCTCCTTAACCATGCGAGATAGAGCGATTTCGTCAAAATTTTCGACCCACAGGGTATCTAAGGAATGTAATCTTTGCAATTTTCAAAAAATTTTCCCCTCCCAAAAATGGCAGCCATTTTGAATTTTCGAATTTTTGCCCAAAATGGAAAAACACAAACTGGCCTTAACCGTGCAAAATAGAGTTATTTCGTTGAAATTTTCGACCCATAGGGTATCTAAGAAATGTACTCTTGGCAATTTTCAAAAAAATTTCCTTTTCCCAAAAATGGCGGCCTTTTGAATTTTCAAATTTTTGCCAAAAATGGCAAAACAAATTTCCTTCTATCTCCTTAACCGTGCGAGATAGAGCGATTTGCGTCAAAATTTTCGACCCACAGGGTATCTGAGCATTGTACTCTTGGTAATTTTTAAAAAAATTTCCCCTCCCCAAAAATGGCGGCCATTTTGAATTTTCGAATTTTTGCCAAAAATGGCAAAACACTAATTTGCTTCTATCTCCTTAACCGTGCGAGATAGAGTGATTTCGTCGAAATTTTCGACCCACAGGGTATCTGAGCATTGTACTCTTGGTAATTTTTAAAAAATTTTCCCCTCCCCCAAAATGGCGGCCATTTTGAATTTTCGAATTTTTGCCAAAAATGGCAAAACACTAATTTGCTTCTATCTCCTTAACCGTGCGAGATAGAGCGATTTCGGCAAAATTTTCGACGCACAGGGTATCTAAGCAATGCAATCTTTGCAATTTTCCAAAAATTTTCCCCTCCCCAAAAATGGCGGCCATTTTGAATTTTTGCCAAAAATGGCAAAAGACAAATTTGCTTCTATCTCCTTAACCGTGCGAGATAGAGCGATTTCGTCGAAATTTTCGACCCACAGGGTATCTAAGGAATGCAATCTTTGCAATTTTCAAAAAATTTTCCCCTCCCCAAAAATGGCGGCTATTTTGAATTTTCGAATTTTTGCCAAAAATGGCAAAACACAAATTTGCTTCTATCTCCTTAACCGTGCGAGATAGAGCGATTTCGTCGAAATTTTCGACCCACAGGGTATCTGAGCATTGTACTCTTGGTAATTTTTAAAAAAATTTCCCCTCCCCAAAAATGGCGGCCATTTTGAATTTTCGAATTTTTGCCAAAAATGGCAAAACACAAATTTGCTTCTATCTCCTTAACCGTGCCAGATAGAGCGATTTCGTCGAAATTTTCGACCCACAGGGTATCTGAGCATTGTACTCTTGGTAATTTAAAAAAAATTTTCCCCTCCCCAAAAATGGCGGCCATTTTGAATTTTCGAATTTTTGCCAAAAATGGCAAAACACTAATTTGCTTCTATCTCCTTAACTGTGCGAGATAGAGTGATTTCGTCGAAATTTTTGACCCACAGGGTATCTAAGGAATGCAATCTTTGCAATTTTCCAAAAATTTTCCCCTCCCCAAAAATGGCGGCCATTTTGAATTTTCGAATTTTTGCCAAAAATGGCAAAACACAAATTTGCTTCTATCTCCTTAACCGTGCGAGATAGAGCGATTTCGTCGAAATTTTCGACCCACAGGTATTTCAGCATTGTATTCTTGGCAATTTAAAAAAAAATTTCCCCTCCCCTAAAATGGCGGCCATTTTGAATTTTCAAATTTTTGTCAAAAATGGCAAAACACAAATTTGCTTCTATCTCCTTAACCATGCGAGATAGAGCGATTTCGTCGAAATTTTCGACCCACAGGGTATCTAAGGAATGTAATATTTGCAATTTTCCAAAAATTTTCCCCTCCCCAAAAATGGCGGCCATTTTGAATTTTCGAATTTTTGCCAAAAATGGCAAAACACAAATTTGCTTCTATCTCCTTAACCGTGCGAGATAGAGCGATTTCGTCGAAATTTTCGACCCACAGGGTATCTAAGGAATGCAATCTGCAATTTTCCAAAAATTTTCCCCTCCCCAAAAATGGCGGCCATTTTGAATTTTCGAATTTTTGCCAAAAATGGCAAAACACGAATTTGCTTCTATCTCCTTAACCGTGCGAGATAGAGCGATTTCGTCGAAATTTTCGACCCACAGGGTATCTATGGAATGTAATATTTGCAATTTTCAAAAAATTTTCCCCTCCCCAAAAATGGCGGCCATTTTGAATTTTCAAATTTTTGCCAAAAATGGCAAAACACTAATTTGCTTCTATCTCCTTAACCGTGCGAGATAGAGCGATTTCGGCAAAATTTTCGACCCACAGGGTATATAATAAATGCAATCTTTGCAATTTTCCAAAAATTTTCCCCTCCCCAAAAATGGCAAAACACAAATTTCCTTCTATCTCCTTAACCGTGCGAGATAGAGCGATTTCGTCAAAATTTTTGACCCACAGGTATTTCAGCATTGTATTCTTGGCAATTTTAAAAAAAATTTCCCCTCCCCTAAAATGGCGGCCATTTTGAATTTTCAAATTTTTGCCAAAAATGGCAAAACACAAATTTGCTTCTATCTCCATAACCATGCGAGATAGAGTGATTTCATTGAAATTTTCAACCCACAGGGTATCTAAGGAATGTAATCTTTGCAATTTTCAAAAAATTTTCCCCTCCCCAAAAATGGCGGCCATTTTGAATTTTCGAATTTTTGCCAACAATGGCAAAACACAAATTTGCTTCTATCTCCTTAACCATGCGAGATAGAGCGATTTCGTCGAAATTTTTGACCCACAGGGTATCTAAGGAATGTAATCTTTGCAATTTTCAAAAAATTTTCCCCTCCCCAAAAATGGCAGCCATTTTGAATTTTCGAATTTTTGCCCAAAATGGAAAAACACAAACTGGCCTTAACCGTGCAAAATAGAGTTATTTCGTTGAAATTTTCGACCCATAGGGTATCTAAGAAATGTACTCTTGGCAATTTTCAAAAAAATTTCCTTTTCCCAAAAATGGCGGCCATTTTGAATTTTCAAATTTTTGCCAAAAATAGAAAAACAGGAATTTGCTTCTGTCTTCTTAACCGTGCAAGATAGAGTGATTTCGTCAAAATTTTCAACCCAACCAATGCAAAAAGGCATGAAGCTGAAATAATTTACATCTACACTAACAAATATTTAAGCATCATTGATATATTTTACAAATGAAACAGGGTCTTGTAAGACTTCTGTACAATTTGGGCAAAAGGTTCATGGGTGGACATTACACATGATAATGTGTGTTCTTCTATGCTATCCTGTTTCTATTCGCATCTACTATCAACAGGGCGGCCTATTTCTAGTTATGTCCACCCCCCTGGGGGGTGGATATATTATTTTTGCTTTTTTCGCCGTCCGATGTCCGGCGTCCGATGTCCGGCGTCACGCATGGTTTCCGCTCATTTAAAGGAAAAGTATTAGAGCTATTGTCACCAAATTTGGTATGCAGGCTTATTGGGTCAGTAGCTTGCTTGGGATTGCTTTTGGCTGTTGTACCTCTTTTGCTTACTGAGTAATACTTAAGTACAGCTATTTTCAGTACCCATTGGTTTCCGTGCATTTAAGCCAAAATAATTAAAGATATTTTACTACAATTTTGAATACAAGATTGTTATGTCCATAGCTCGCTTGGTATTGCATTTGGGACTGATAGCTTTGTCAGTACATGAGTAATAGCCATTTAGGTACTTCATTGTGTATTTTCAGTACTACTTTTGAGTAATTTGCTAATATCTCAGAAACCGTAAGAGATAGAGCGATTTCGTCGAAATTTTCGACCCACAGGGTATCTAAGGAATGTAATATTTGCAATTTTCAAAAAAAATTTCCCCTCCCCAAAAATGGCGGCCATTTTGAATTTTCGAATTTTTGCCAAAAATGGCAAAACACAAATTTGCTTCTATCTCCTTAACCGTGTGAGATAGAGTGATTTCGTCGAAATTTTCGACCCACAGGGTAGTTAAGGGATGCAATCTGCAATTTTCCAAAAATTTTCCCCTCCCCAAAAATGGCGGCCATTTTGAATTTTCGAATTTTTGCCAAAAATGGCAAAACACAAATTTGCTTCTATCTCCTTAACCGTGCGAGATAGAGCGATTTCGTCGAAATTTTCGACCCACAGATTATCTAAGGAATGCAATCTTTGCAATTTTCAAAAAATTTTCCCCTCCCCAAAAATGGCGGCCATTTTGAATTTTCGAATTTTTGCCAAAAATGGCAAACACCAATCTGCTTCTATCTCCTTAACCGTGCGAGATAGAGCGATTTCCTCAAAATTTTCGACCCACAGGGTATCTGAGCATTGTACTCTTAGTAATTTTTAAAAAATTTTCCCCTCCCCAAAAATGGCGGCCATTTTGAATTTTCGAATTTTTGCGGCAAAACACAAATTTGCTTCTATCTCCTTAACCGTGCGAGATAGAGCGATTTCGTCGAAATTTTCGACCCACAGGGTATCTAAGGAATGCAATCTTTGCAATTTTCAAAAAATTTTCCCCTCCCCAAAAATGGCGGCCATTTTGAATTTTCAAATTTTTGCCAAAAATGGCAAAACACCAATCTGCTTCTATCTCCTTAACCGTGCGAGATAGAGCGATTTCGTCAAAATTTTCGACCCACAGGGTATCTGAGCATTGTACTCTTGGTAATTTTTAAAAAATTTTCCCCTCCCCAAAAATGGCGGCCATTTTGAATTTTCGAATTTTTGCCAAAAATGGCAAAATACCAATCTGCTTCTATCTCCTTAACCATGCGAGATAGAGCGATTTCGTCAAAATTTTCGACCCACAGGGTATCTAAGGAATGTAATCTTTGCAATTTTCAAAAAATTTTCCCCTCCCAAAAATGGCAGCCATTTTGAATTTTCGAATTTTTGCCCAAAATGGAAAAACACAAACTGGCCTTAACCGTGCAAAATAGAGTTATTTCGTTGAAATTTTCGACCCATAGGGTATCTAAGAAATGTACTCTTGGCAATTTTCAAAAAAATTTCCTTTTCCCAAAAATGGCGGCCTTTTGAATTTTCAAATTTTTGCCAAAAATGGCAAAACAAATTTCCTTCTATCTCCTTAACCGTGCGAGATAGAGCGATTTGCGTCAAAATTTTCGACCCACAGGGTATCTGAGCATTGTACTCTTGGTAATTTTTAAAAAAATTTCCCCTCCCCAAAAATGGCGGCCATTTTGAATTTTCGAATTTTTGCCAAAAATGGCAAAACACTAATTTGCTTCTATCTCCTTAACCGTGCGAGATAGAGTGATTTCGTCGAAATTTTCGACCCACAGGGTATCTGAGCATTGTACTCTTGGTAATTTTTAAAAAATTTTCCCCTCCCCCAAAATGGCGGCCATTTTGAATTTTCGAATTTTTGCCAAAAATGGCAAAACACTAATTTGCTTCTATCTCCTTAACCGTGCGAGATAGAGCGATTTCGGCAAAATTTTCGACGCACAGGGTATCTAAGCAATGCAATCTTTGCAATTTTCCAAAAATTTTCCCCTCCCCAAAAATGGCGGCCATTTTGAATTTTTGCCAAAAATGGCAAAAGACAAATTTGCTTCTATCTCCTTAACCGTGCGAGATAGAGCGATTTCGTCGAAATTTTCGACCCACAGGGTATCTAAGGAATGCAATCTTTGCAATTTTCAAAAAATTTTCCCCTCCCCAAAAATGGCGGCTATTTTGAATTTTCGAATTTTTGCCAAAAATGGCAAAACACAAATTTGCTTCTATCTCCTTAACCGTGCGAGATAGAGCGATTTCGTCGAAATTTTCGACCCACAGGGTATCTGAGCATTGTACTCTTGGTAATTTTTAAAAAAATTTCCCCTCCCCAAAAATGGCGGCCATTTTGAATTTTCGAATTTTTGCCAAAAATGGCAAAACACAAATTTGCTTCTATCTCCTTAACCGTGCCAGATAGAGCGATTTCGTCGAAATTTTCGACCCACAGGGTATCTGAGCATTGTACTCTTGGTAATTTAAAAAAAATTTTCCCCTCCCCAAAAATGGCGGCCATTTTGAATTTTCGAATTTTTGCCAAAAATGGCAAAACACTAATTTGCTTCTATCTCCTTAACTGTGCGAGATAGAGTGATTTCGTCGAAATTTTTGACCCACAGGGTATCTAAGGAATGCAATCTTTGCAATTTTCCAAAAATTTTCCCCTCCCCAAAAATGGCGGCCATTTTGAATTTTCGAATTTTTGCCAAAAATGGCAAAACACAAATTTGCTTCTATCTCCTTAACCGTGCGAGATAGAGCGATTTCGTCGAAATTTTCGACCCACAGGTATTTCAGCATTGTATTCTTGGCAATTTAAAAAAAAATTTCCCCTCCCCTAAAATGGCGGCCATTTTGAATTTTCAAATTTTTGTCAAAAATGGCAAAACACAAATTTGCTTCTATCTCCTTAACCATGCGAGATAGAGCGATTTCGTCGAAATTTTCGACCCACAGGGTATCTAAGGAATGTAATATTTGCAATTTTCCAAAAATTTTCCCCTCCCCAAAAATGGCGGCCATTTTGAATTTTCGAATTTTTGCCAAAAATGGCAAAACACAAATTTGCTTCTATCTCCTTAACCGTGCGAGATAGAGCGATTTCGTCGAAATTTTCGACCCACAGGGTATCTAAGGAATGCAATCTGCAATTTTCCAAAAATTTTCCCCTCCCCAAAAATGGCGGCCATTTTGAATTTTCGAATTTTTGCCAAAAATGGCAAAACACGAATTTGCTTCTATCTCCTTAACCGTGCGAGATAGAGCGATTTCGTCGAAATTTTCGACCCACAGGGTATCTATGGAATGTAATATTTGCAATTTTCAAAAAATTTTCCCCTCCCCAAAAATGGCGGCCATTTTGAATTTTCAAATTTTTGCCAAAAATGGCAAAACACTAATTTGCTTCTATCTCCTTAACCGTGCGAGATAGAGCGATTTCGGCAAAATTTTCGACCCACAGGGTATATAATAAATGCAATCTTTGCAATTTTCCAAAAATTTTCCCCTCCCCAAAAATGGCAAAACACAAATTTCCTTCTATCTCCTTAACCGTGCGAGATAGAGCGATTTCGTCAAAATTTTTGACCCACAGGTATTTCAGCATTGTATTCTTGGCAATTTTAAAAAAAATTTCCCCTCCCCTAAAATGGCGGCCATTTTGAATTTTCAAATTTTTGCCAAAAATGGCAAAACACAAATTTGCTTCTATCTCCATAACCATGCGAGATAGAGTGATTTCGTTGAAATTTTCAACCCACAGGGTATCTAAGGAATGTAATCTTTGCAATTTTCAAAAAATTTTCCCCTCCCCAAAAATGGCGGCCATTTTGAATTTTCGAATTTTTGCCAACAATGGCAAAACACAAATTTGCTTCTATCTCCTTAACCATGCGAGATAGAGCGATTTCGTCGAAATTTTTGACCCACAGGGTATCTAAGGAATGTAATCTTTGCAATTTTCAAAAAATTTTCCCCTCCCCAAAAATGGCAGCCATTTTGAATTTTCGAATTTTTGCCCAAAATGGAAAAACACAAACTGGCCTTAACCGTGCAAAATAGAGTTATTTCGTTGAAATTTTCGACCCATAGGGTATCTAAGAAATGTACTCTTGGCAATTTTCAAAAAAATTTCCTTTTCCCAAAAATGGCGGCCATTTTGAATTTTCAAATTTTTGCCAAAAATAGAAAAACAGGAATTTGCTTCTGTCTTCTTAACCGTGCAAGATAGAGTGATTTCGTCAAAATTTTCAACCCAACCAATGCAAAAAGGCATGAAGCTGAAATAATTTACATCTACACTAACAAATATTTAAGCATCATTGATATATTTTACAAATGAAACAGGGTCTTGTAAGACTTCTGTACAATTTGGGCAAAAGGTTCATGGGTGGACATTACACATGATAATGTGTGTTCTTCTATGCTATCCTGTTTCTATTCGCATCTACTATCAACAGGGCGGCCTATTTCTAGTTATGTCCACCCCCCTGGGGGGTGGATATATTATTTTTGCTTTTTTCGCCGTCCGATGTCCGGCGTCCGATGTCCGGCGTCACGCATGGTTTCCGCTCATTTAAAGGAAAAGTATTAGAGCTATTGTCACCAAATTTGGTATGCAGGCTTATTGGGTCAGTAGCTTGCTTGGGATTGCTTTTGGCTGTTGTACCTCTTTTGCTTACTGAGTAATACTTAAGTACAGCTATTTTCAGTACCCATTGGTTTCCGTGCATTTAAGCCAAAATAATTAAAGATATTTTACTACAATTTTGAATACAAGATTGTTATGTCCATAGCTCGCTTGGTATTGCATTTGGGACTGATAGCTTTGTCAGTACATGAGTAATAGCCATTTAGGTACTTCATTGTGTATTTTCAGTACTACTTTTGAGTAATTTGCTAATATCTCAGAAACCGTAAGAGATAGAGCGATTTCGTCGAAATTTTCGACCCACAGGGTATCTAAGGAATGTAATATTTGCAATTTTCAAAAAAAATTTCCCCTCCCCAAAAATGGCGGCCATTTTGAATTTTCGAATTTTTGCCAAAAATGGCAAAACACAAATTTGCTTCTATCTCCTTAACCGTGTGAGATAGAGTGATTTCGTCGAAATTTTCGACCCACAGGGTAGTTAAGGGATGCAATCTGCAATTTTCCAAAAATTTTCCCCTCCCCAAAAATGGCGGCCATTTTGAATTTTCGAATTTTTGCCAAAAATGGCAAAACACAAATTTGCTTCTATCTCCTTAACCGTGCGAGATAGAGCGATTTCGTCGAAATTTTCGACCCACAGATTATCTAAGGAATGCAATCTTTGCAATTTTCAAAAAATTTTCCCCTCCCCAAAAATGGCGGCCATTTTGAATTTTCGAATTTTTGCCAAAAATGGCAAACACCAATCTGCTTCTATCTCCTTAACCGTGCGAGATAGAGCGATTTCCTCAAAATTTTCGACCCACAGGGTATCTGAGCATTGTACTCTTAGTAATTTTTAAAAAATTTTCCCCTCCCCAAAAATGGCGGCCATTTTGAATTTTCGAATTTTTGCGGCAAAACACAAATTTGCTTCTATCTCCTTAACCGTGCGAGATAGAGCGATTTCGTCGAAATTTTCGACCCACAGGGTATCTAAGGAATGCAATCTTTGCAATTTTCAAAAAATTTTCCCCTCCCCAAAAATGGCGGCCATTTTGAATTTTCAAATTTTTGCCAAAAATGGCAAAACACCAATCTGCTTCTATCTCCTTAACCGTGCGAGATAGAGCGATTTCGTCAAAATTTTCGACCCACAGGGTATCTGAGCATTGTACTCTTGGTAATTTTTAAAAAATTTTCCCCTCCCCAAAAATGGCGGCCATTTTGAATTTTCGAATTTTTGCCAAAAATGGCAAAATACCAATCTGCTTCTATCTCCTTAACCATGCGAGATAGAGCGATTTCGTCAAAATTTTCGACCCACAGGGTATCTAAGGAATGTAATCTTTGCAATTTTCAAAAAATTTTCCCCTCCCAAAAATGGCAGCCATTTTGAATTTTCGAATTTTTGCCCAAAATGGAAAAACACAAACTGGCCTTAACCGTGCAAAATAGAGTTATTTCGTTGAAATTTTCGACCCATAGGGTATCTAAGAAATGTACTCTTGGCAATTTTCAAAAAAATTTCCTTTTCCCAAAAATGGCGGCCTTTTGAATTTTCAAATTTTTGCCAAAAATGGCAAAACAAATTTCCTTCTATCTCCTTAACCGTGCGAGATAGAGCGATTTGCGTCAAAATTTTCGACCCACAGGGTATCTGAGCATTGTACTCTTGGTAATTTTTAAAAAAATTTCCCCTCCCCAAAAATGGCGGCCATTTTGAATTTTCGAATTTTTGCCAAAAATGGCAAAACACTAATTTGCTTCTATCTCCTTAACCGTGCGAGATAGAGTGATTTCGTCGAAATTTTCGACCCACAGGGTATCTGAGCATTGTACTCTTGGTAATTTTTAAAAAATTTTCCCCTCCCCCAAAATGGCGGCCATTTTGAATTTTCGAATTTTTGCCAAAAATGGCAAAACACTAATTTGCTTCTATCTCCTTAACCGTGCGAGATAGAGCGATTTCGGCAAAATTTTCGACGCACAGGGTATCTAAGCAATGCAATCTTTGCAATTTTCCAAAAATTTTCCCCTCCCCAAAAATGGCGGCCATTTTGAATTTTTGCCAAAAATGGCAAAAGACAAATTTGCTTCTATCTCCTTAACCGTGCGAGATAGAGCGATTTCGTCGAAATTTTCGACCCACAGGGTATCTAAGGAATGCAATCTTTGCAATTTTCAAAAAATTTTCCCCTCCCCAAAAATGGCGGCTATTTTGAATTTTCGAATTTTTGCCAAAAATGGCAAAACACAAATTTGCTTCTATCTCCTTAACCGTGCGAGATAGAGCGATTTCGTCGAAATTTTCGACCCACAGGGTATCTGAGCATTGTACTCTTGGTAATTTTTAAAAAAATTTCCCCTCCCCAAAAATGGCGGCCATTTTGAATTTTCGAATTTTTGCCAAAAATGGCAAAACACAAATTTGCTTCTATCTCCTTAACCGTGCCAGATAGAGCGATTTCGTCGAAATTTTCGACCCACAGGGTATCTGAGCATTGTACTCTTGGTAATTTAAAAAAAATTTTCCCCTCCCCAAAAATGGCGGCCATTTTGAATTTTCGAATTTTTGCCAAAAATGGCAAAACACTAATTTGCTTCTATCTCCTTAACTGTGCGAGATAGAGTGATTTCGTCGAAATTTTTGACCCACAGGGTATCTAAGGAATGCAATCTTTGCAATTTTCCAAAAATTTTCCCCTCCCCAAAAATGGCGGCCATTTTGAATTTTCGAATTTTTGCCAAAAATGGCAAAACACAAATTTGCTTCTATCTCCTTAACCGTGCGAGATAGAGCGATTTCGTCGAAATTTTCGACCCACAGGTATTTCAGCATTGTATTCTTGGCAATTTAAAAAAAAATTTCCCCTCCCCTAAAATGGCGGCCATTTTGAATTTTCAAATTTTTGTCAAAAATGGCAAAACACAAATTTGCTTCTATCTCCTTAACCATGCGAGATAGAGCGATTTCGTCGAAATTTTCGACCCACAGGGTATCTAAGGAATGCAATCTGCAATTTTCCAAAAATTTTCCCCTCCCCAAAAATGGCGGCGATTTCGTCGAAATTTTCAACCCACAGGGTATCTAAGGAATGTAATCTTTGCAATTTTCAAAAAATTTTCCCCTCCCCAAAAATGGCAGCCATTTTGAATTTTCGAATTTTTGCCCAAAATGGAAAAACACAAACTGGCCTTAACCGTGCAAAATAGAGTTATTTCGTTGAAATTTTCGACCCATAGGGTATCTAAGAAATGTACTCTTGGCAATTTTCAAAAAAATTTCCTTTTCCCAAAAATGGCGGCCTTTTGAATTTTCAAATTTTTGCCAAAAATAGAAAAACAGGAATTTGCTTCTATCTTCTTAACCGTGCAAGATAGAGTGATTTCGTCAAAATTTTCAACCCAACCAATGCAAAAAGGCATGAAGCTGAAATAATTTACATCTACACTAACAAATATTTAAGCATCATTGATATATTTTACAAATGAAACAGGGTCTTGTAAGACTACTGTACAATTTGGGCAAAAGGTTCATGGGTGGACATTACACATGATAATGTGTGTTCTTCTATGCTATCCTGTTTCTATTCGCATCTACTATCAACAGGGCGGCCTATTTCTAGTTTTTAATTGTCCCCACTGCTTGTTGTTATGTGACAAAAATGCACCCTGTTGACATTGTACACATGCCATTTGTGCAATGGAGGGTTTTACACGACTATATTTACTGTCTGTCTCCCATTTCTAGGCCAGTTTAAGATAGATAAGAGACTCCCCATCAAAATCTCCTCACTGGAGAAAAATATCGACCTCGCCTCTGACCTCAAACATATTTCTGTCAAAGATATCATTCGCATCCTAGGTAAGCCGATGGTTTGTTTCATGCTTAAGATGAATAAATATTCAGGTTATTTTGGTGACTGAGTCATGTAAACATTGAACATATGTTGATATTTGTACATAACAATATCCTTTCATTAGATCTCATATTTTATCTGATTTTAATTAAATCCTACTGGAATTATTGTGTTTTAATCATAAACAAATTACACAAGTTTTTCCTCTTTCATTGCTTTTATAGCCTTTCTGCTTATTTCTGTTTCATTGAATTATATGAAGTTCCTAATTAACATATGCACAGGAAACACTCTAGTTGAAATCTTTTTCTTCCGGTTATTAATGCTCAAAGCTTATAAGTGTGAAATTGACTGTTATATGAAATTTACCATCAGGAAAGCCACTTAAAATGACAAAATATGATAGCATATCAAGTTGCCTAAAATACTCTCCAAAAATTGCAAGAATTTTCCATATGTTAGGTGTTTCCAAAGTCATGAATTATGTAGCAAATTGATCAATTACCTAAAATACTCACAAAAAATCACAAATTTAATTGACAATTTATTGTATTCAAAGAAAAATAAGGGGTTCCCCTGTGTGACAAATCTTACAAAATGGTGAATTTCATATTTCTCTTTGGGCTTGTAGTATTAATCGTCTGTATCAATAACTCTGTTCAACACATCTTCTTCATCAGAACTGTGTTCTATAAATGAAATATCCATCTTTCTTTGTAACTGACGTCAACATCACAAATGAAAAGAATTTTATTCATATTGATCTGTAAAGAGGGGAAAAATGAAATACATAATTGTTTATTTGAAAGTGTGATAAAACACAATATCCAGTTGTTTTCATGCCAATATTTCTTCATCTTAAGCTAATAATTTATTAATTTTTTTCTTCTTTATTTCTTCTTAAATACTCGATATGTTCTTAGTGGTGACAGATGCACTCTCATTTTACTGTTGCAAGCTTTTACCATTTCTGATTATTTTTCTGTGGTTTGATTAAATGTAATTCTTGTGATGTGTGTTGTTTTAACCTTTTGTAAGTTTAGTCTGAATTCTTGGAAAACTTAGTTTAGTCTCAGTATTCGAAGAGATACATAGGTGGTTCGTGGCCTAGTGGTTAGCAAGTTTGGCATCCTAGTTCAAATCCCACGAGTGGCAAGGCTGAAGGCCTGTCCCAAGAGGCCCCTTTCTATTGAATGTCATACCCTAACTTTGAGTGAATGTATAATACTGGTATGGTAGACTGTATATAACTGTAACCACTAATGTCCACATGATTTCCTTCAAGTTGTGGCTAACTTCTAATTATTCCAACAGGATGCCAAGTTCCCGTTTTTGTGGGGGACCTACCCGTCTAAGTTAATTGTACTTGCCATGATTCTACTTATCTAGTGCTTTGTAGTACACATTTACATTGAAGTGGAACCTCCCTGACTTGATCTGGCTTCTCTTATTTTCTATATTATTTAGTATACATTGCATCAAATTGGCAAATATGACCTTTGTGTGATATAATGGTATGGAACAAATATTTAATAATAACATTATAAAAATGATAAAATATTCAAAATTAAAATATTGTTGGAACCGTGTTATGAGTCAATTTAAACTTTTATGAATGAGTACCAATCCTTTTGGTAACATAGTAATAATACCTTTATGGAGATACCTTTCACTCTCTGTTAAAGTGACATGCATATTGCTACTTACTTCTATCATATTTTAACAAACAAGTCTTGTTGAAGTTTAATGGAAATCTTCCCATCATTTTGATTCTCTACACTGTTTAGATTGGAGTTCTCCTTCTCTTTTGAAGAATAAAACAACTCCCATTTGTGTTAAAAACCCCTATTTTAGGCCCTTTTTCTCTAAAAAAAAGACAACCCCATTGTGTCGGTGTAAAAAGTTTGCCTTGACTGGAGCTAAATACCTGTGGATCTTGGAGGTTCTAGTCGTATAAAGTCTACTGTATCCGGAAATGTGTAACATTTGTGTGTAAAGTCAAATGTTTTTGAAAAAATTATTATAGAGTCCACATGTATGTAGACCATTGTGTCACACATTGGACAGGTATAATAATTTAGCAATTTATAATATATAGCACATTTACTGTATAAATCGCCTTGATATTCATTGCATTTCTTCAAATTTGTTTGTAGTTACATCTTGTTAAGTTCAGTTTTAACCAGAACAATACTTCTGCTCAACTAAAGCAAGAATAGGTGGTAAATTTTGGGCTGAAGTACTTTTACTCTTTTTATGAAAACTCCTTTTATCTTTTTTTTTCACAAGTACTGCATGAGGAGTAATTCATTAGTCTGTTCTATAATGAGTTCTCAGTTTCTGTAGAAAGCACACTTCAAGGATGTGATGTTTACTTTGCTGTAGAATGGAAGTTCTAACTAAAGGCTTTGACTCTATCTTCACTCGAACAATCCAGGTTGATTTACTATTATTTGGGGTGAGATTGAAAATTACCATTTGGTCAAAATGATAAACATTTAAATATTTGAGCTGCAAATCATATTAATCTATGACAAGAGACCCTTATTTTTTAACTATGCTTACTTTAGAACTCGTGGGGGTTAATGTTTTCAGGAGAGAGTCGAGTGAATGGAAATGGAGTGACACCCCCAAGAACTCCGCCTGGGACTCCCAAAAAGTCTCTTTCTCGGAGTGGCAGCCCCAAACCAACCAGCTCTAAAGGTAACTATGGGACTTAATATCAGTGTTGGTACTCCTCCTCATCGCCAAATGATCTCAGCTTACTGTAATATAGCCAGACTAATGTTGTGACAGAAGTACTAATATTCTGTTTTTATTCATATAAAAGGTGCAGCAGTGAACCTTTTGATCTAGTTGTTTGAGCTAGTGGTTTTTTGACTGTGTTCATCCTACACATACTGTGGAGAATTTAGCCAGAAGAAAATTATTGTTATTTTCAAATTTTAATTCACTGGAATAAATATTCACTGATAGTCATTTTACTGAAGAAATACATCGTAATGAACAAATAGACATACTGTGCAGATGTGCAGGGAATTAAGAAATGGGCCTTGCTATGTTTACAAGAAGAAAGCACAGACTTCAATTTGCACTGGGAATCCATTTAAGGCCTTTCACTAAAGTAGGAGAATTAATGCCAAGAGAAAATGACCACTTATATATGACTTCTGATGTTAAAACCATCCTCTGTTTCAAGGTCATGGAGTGACTGGTTCTCCCAGAGGTGGCAGTCCTTTACTCAGTCGACGTGATCTGGCATGTGCGAGTGGAATCCCCACCCTGAGTCCACGTCCCACCCCGCCAGTCACACCCCCGGGCACCCCAACTCTAGCCAGACGTCTGTCTGAGAACAGGGACTTCATCACGCCACCACAGACCCCACCCCGGAGCAGCCCCAGGCTGATTGATCGCAAACCACAGAGGTTAGCACATACTAAATTTAATATTCTGTAGGAAATGACCAACCTGGAGCAGTCCATGGCTGATAGGTTGTAAACTAAAGGGCTGAGAACTTCCTAGAAAAACAGGCAGATGTTAGTATTGGAATGTACTATCCCAAATGTAATTAAGCGTCCCACGAGGGACGCTTGTTTGTATAAGGGAGAAGCGACTCTGCCGGATCCATATTTTCTTTTCGCAATAGCTTCGCAGTCATGAGGCGGATTCTCTTCATATTTGGTAGGTGTATGCAGTAGCCCTGGGAAAAATTTCTGAATGTGGTGTCATGACATTTCAACCAATCAGAGAAGTCACGACCAAAAACATGTTTTTCAAAGGGGTGTGCTTGTCCGGATGATTGGACTTAAAAAGCATTTCAGCTATTCAGATGAAAGTTGGCAAGTAGGTTCGTTAATATATATAGATGTCTGGAAATCATTAACTTTTGGAAGTGATCCAATACAAGATGGCCGACTTATTAACGATTAACTAAACGTCACGATTTTTCTTTACGCTGAAATCGCAAAAACGCATTTATCTCGGAAATGGAGCAAGATAGAGCAATTTCGGCGAAATTTTTGACCCACATTGTATTTGTAGAGTCTACTGGCGACTTTTCGCAAAAATCGTTTTCCCCGCCACTTTTGGCGGCCATCTTGAATTTCTGCGTTAAACGCGAAAAAACGAGTTTATCTCAGAAATGGAGCGAGATAGAGCAATTTCGACGAAATTTTTGACCCACAGGGTATCTGCAGAGTCGTCTGGAAACTTTCCTCAAAAATCGTCTTTCCGCCACTTTTGGCAGTCATCTTGAATTTCTACCTTAAATGCAAAAAATGCGTTTATCTCGGAAAAAGAGCAAGATAGCGTGATTTCGACAAAGTGTTTGACCCGTAGGGTATCTGCAGAGTCTACTGTCGACTTTTCACAAAAGTCGTTTTCCCGCCACTTTTGGCGGCCATCTTGAATTTTTGCGTAAAAATTTTTAAAAAATAAATAAAAAAAGAAACAAACCAGATTCATATATGAATCCTTGCTTTTTGTCATAAATGGAAAAAACATATTAAACACAGGAAGATGGTCATTTCTACAAACTCATTAATACTCATTGGGACGCTTTGTTTTTGCTGTGCAAAAGTGCCAAAAACAATTTCTTTTTCTCTTGCGAAACAATGCTCCAGTTATCTGTGCATTAGTAGTGACTAACTGAGTGAGTACCAGTAAATGAAATATACTTATTGATCGTATCAAGTGTGTTGAATCTAAAAACATACTTATTAGATACTAATATTAGGCTGAAAAGTCTGAGTGAACATCATGTTTTTACTATCTTACTAGTATGTGTGGAAATCTTCAATAATTTATTATTTTTTGAGTACCTGGTTCACAGATTTGTACTCAGTTTGTCAATAGATTGAGTACCCAGGTACCCAGTCACAGTGTGTGCACTGCAGACATGAGCACTTATTTGATAAAAGTTTGTCGGAAATAATAATAATACTTCAAAAACCTTTTTAATTTTTATTTTGACTTTCCGTGGCATTATACTGGTATTTCCACCAAGCAAGTTTGCTGCTGTGACTGATCCTATTGAATAAATGAACAGGAAAACTGAGAAAAGCATGTGATTTGTCCTCAGTGAAATGATAAATCATACAACCAAAAGATTCACCTCACAACTCTCATCCAAATGCTATGATTCATGAAGATCAGCCGTAACAATCAGCCCCAGCCAGTCTTGTGCAGTAATCCAGTGACTCCTGCAACTCATATTCTCTTGGGAGAAAAATCACCCTACTCTTTTACACAGAAGAGGAAATAAGACCATAGCAGACAAAAAGAAAGTTGTAAAAACCATAAAGATTAGCTATAACACACTATAGTTGTAAGTACATAAGTTGTAAAACATCCGTTGTGAGAAAGGGACACAAAAATGCTGACTTGCAGAGGTTTTTTCGCATGTTTAATTTTCACTCAAGGTACCTGTGATTGCCTTGATTACATTCATGACCATCAAGTCAAAAGATAACTGATTGCTCATGTACACTCGTGGTTAAGTTTCACCATAGCATTGACAAGTGTTAAAAATAAAGCAAGTTTTATTTCTTTAGCAATCATCACTTATGACAGTAGCAAACCTCTTCACTTTCCCATTGTGTTCACCTTGTCTGCTTTTTCCAGTCCCCAACGTAGCCTGAGTTACAGCCCCCAGCGTAGCGCCAGCCCACTTGCCGGGTCACCTCACCCCGCCAGTCCTGTGCTTCTCACTCCCAGCCGGGGTGGGGCTGCACAAACACCTGCGGATACGTCAGCAAAAGGACTATTTAGTATAGGAGCTGGAACACCAAAAGACGAGTCCAGGTGAGTTGCCTGAGTAACTGAGCTGAAATAAGGCATGTGAACTTTGTGACATCCCATTATGGTGCCTTGAATTAAAACTGTTTTTGGGGGTTTTTTTGGTAATGATTGTAGGTCATATATTGTGTAAGGTGTAAAATTTGCTGTAACTTTTATTTTTTTATAGTAGCAAATTTTTCATGCATCAGTTTGTAATGGGTGGTAGCGAGAATGAAAAGTGGCCAAGAATAACTAATTGATCTTATCAAGTGAAGCTTATTATTCATCAGTGGTAAACAAAGAGTAGTTTATTAAAATAAATCTGTCTGGAATAAAATGTAAAATAACTGTAACATCGTGTAAATTGTGTTTAAAATAAATATAACGTAACCAGTTTGAGTAAATGTTAAGTTTTAGTGGAGTGACTTTATCTTGGAATATCAGTGGCAAGTAATGGGACATTACACAAGATGGGGGTGGGTGGGTGCTCACAAAACAGTGGACCTGTCAGAAAGCAGTGACAGTATTTTTACGTATTTTGAATGTTGTCTATGACATTGTACAGTGACATACCAGTGAGTAACAGCACAGAGATCAGATGTGTCACTCTATCAGGTTAAAACATCTGTAGGAACCTCTGACCAGCTCCAGATCTATCACATGTGTACACTTGGGATTTCATTCAATAAAGAAGACATAAATACTCACATTTCCAATTATCTGATTCTCAAACAAAAGAATGTTGCAGTGTTGAAATCAGTAATTTGAAAAAATCATAATGATTACATTTTTCAAACAATTTACAGTTCTACTAGAGATGTGTCCACTTTGTAGTATTTATCACATCTATACAGTGAAAAGTCAAAGGTAGGGTTTTACATCGCATTTAAAAGCCAGGATCATATAGGGACAGGCCCTCAGCATTGCCACTTGTGGGAATCACACACACACAGGTATGAGCCTGTGATTAGATGTAAAACATACTAACCACTAGGCCACTAAAGACCTCATATATATATAAAAATGGAAACTACATTGGACTGTGAAATATATATAATTGTACAAATATTCCACTCAAAAAGGAGTCCCCTAAAAGAATCCTTATTTTTGCATTTGAAAGTGACCACTGTTTTCAAGTGAGCCATGGTTGTCTTAAAACTTTGCACTTGATGTGTAGGTTCCATGATGGAGTTGTAGTAGATACCTTCCTGTGTGGTGTCAGTGACTGGGTTGTTTACCAGTTTGCCCTTTAATCAATTGACTCTCAAGTCTATGGTCATGGTTTCCAATCCAAATCATAACAACATGGGAAATTTACTGAGGACCTGTATTGCTATGACCTTAACCATTTAACCCCTGATAGAAAACACATAATTTGACCATAAAATATACATGTACTGTGATGTCATTCCAGAATTTCCCCAAAATCAGGCAAGAAGGACCGGGGCAAGGCTTTGAGATCTAAGCGTGATCGGGCAGTGTCGCCTTCATCCACAAAGGACAAAGGTGGAGGTCACTCTAAATCTGGGTCGAGGTCGGGTTCTCTGCGTAAGGCAGTGAAAGAGGCCATGTCGCCCTCTGTTGCACAGTGCATGCGAGCTGTGTTTGCAGCATTCATGTGGCATGAAGGTATTGTACATGATGCCATGGCCTGCGCATCTTTCCTGAAATTCCATCCAAACCTGGTGAAGGAGCTGCCCAAATCCCGCCGTGGGGGCGAAGAAGGGAGTGACTCACTGAAAAGCAACAGAAGTGGCAAGAAAACAACCACGCCTGGTAGTACGCCCAGCAGCAGCCTAAAGAAAGAACATTCCAGAAACAGCTCCATCAGCTCCATGTCACTATCCGAAGGGTCATCCAACATCAATGTCACACCCACCAGCACGCCTAGCGACAGTCTGAAATCAAGGCATTCCCGCCAGGGATCCAATGCCTCGGTGACCAACTTCAACATGAACGAAGCCATGAAAGAAATGGCTGAGGCAAGCCCATCCAAACTGAGATCAAAGGCCTCGCATCAGAAGGAGGAAAAAGAAGTGGTTGCCAAGGGAGATGGCTGCTCGGACCTCCCACCAACCCTGGAGTACCTGGTCTACTTCTGGGAGGAGTTGTCCATGGCAACCATGAAAGTATGATTTTCTACCCAACATATTATTACACCAACAGAGTATTACACCAATTACAAATAATGTCTAGTTTTAAATTAACATATGTAGATCACATAAAATAGATTTTTTATTCTTTAGATTTTCACTTGGCTAATGTTAATATGGGTTGTAATTAAATTTCAGTGTTTTAAAAAAATGAAAAATTTTGAATTTCTTTTCAGTTGATTAATGACCATTTAAAGGTGAGACTATTTAAAGTTTTGATTATCATCACAAGTCTTTCTGATATGGATGCAGCACTATCAGTTTGACTTGCCATGACTTACCCACAATATGTCTTGCAATTATGTTAACCCTCAGGTGGTCCTGCAGAACATGATCTCGCCGAGCCCAGCCGCTGCCACCATGGCCAAAGTGTCTCGAAAAGCCGAGAAAAAGGAAAAGGAACGTAAAGAGGAGAAACGACAGAGAAAGAAGCGAGAAGGGAAATACATGCAGCTTGGTGGGTTGATGGTGCGTGCTAACATGATTGGAGGTGCAGCCGATGGTCCATTTGGGGTGGCAGATCGGATAGAACGTGTGGATCGAGGTGGCGGGGCGGGTGGTGGTGACAGGGAGACCATGTGTGAACTGTGTGGCAATTCCTTTCCCCATCCGGTGACTTACCACATGAAAGAAGCACACCCGGGCTGCGGTTCTCATGCAGGTAATGATTACATCGTTAGTTGTGACATTGTATGCAGTGAAATTTGTATAACTAGAACCTTTAAAATACCGAGGATATGACGAGGATATGGTTATTGCTTACTGTAGATGTATACCTGCAAATATACAAAATTTTGGTGTTGAGACCTTTTAATGTAGGTTATATGTGGACAGAGTGTGCTGTAATCAGTCCTCATGTTGGACCTACTGAAATGATTTTGGTATGAAATACGATGGAGTCTTCATGTTAATGACAAAATATCAATACATGTTTGTGCAGTAACCTAAAAATGACCTTCAAATTTCCCTTTTACAAAAAAAGGACAGTTGTTACACTTTCATTACAAACTGCATAGGCCCTTAATATGGCAAACAGCTGTAAATTTAGATAATATGGTCATATCGTGAGTAAGAATTCGATTCTTAAGGTAAACAATTCATTTATATTGAGTATGTTTATCTTTGCGTATGCGGCTGTTAGATAGTAAGATACGCACCACTCAAATTAAGTGTTCTAGCAGTCAAAATTGAAAAAAGAACACTGTTTTGTGGTTTAATATGTTTGTAAATATTGAGTACACCTTGTTACTGATTACTCACCCCCAATGCATATCTTATCAAAAAAGTTCTTTGTAGATTTTTGAATGTAGCATTAAATTATATATTTTTCCTGGGAGTGGAATCCTCCTTACATGTATGAAATATTTGGAACTGTTTAACAATGCTTATGATGGCCTTTTGGATCATGACGAAATTCCTCTTTTCATTCAGGGGGTCAGGGATACAACAGTGGCGGGAATTTCTGCGGTGGCTGGGCAGGGAATTGTGGGGACGGAGGTGCGGGCGGCAGTACCTGGTACCTCATGTGTGACAGGTGCAGGGACAAGTACCTGAAGGAGAAGAAACAGACACAGAAAGACAAACTGAAAAAGTCCAAGAAGAAATCTGTGACCTCCTTCAAACAGCCAAACCCCTCAGCCCAGGTGAGTGGTACACACAGAGAACAGAGGGCAAAGTCAAGGGTAGCGCCAAATCCCAAACATTTCCTGTCAAAAAATAGTCACATTTATATACAGCTACATTCTTAGCTAAAATCAGCCAAACAGTCATACATTTAAGCCAAAAACCACAGACATTTACAGAATCCTGACAACATATCAGTCTTTGACAAATAATAGATTTTAAGAAAAAAATGCAGAAGATCCTCTATTGTCAAACTCTCTTGGGGGAAAAAAACAAGTAGGTTGGGAAATAGAAAGGTCAGATAATAGAAAGCCTAAAGTTACAAGTTTAAATGGAGTTGGGAGAGTGGGTTTGAGGTCCGATAATTTGGATAATAGAGGGGTATATAATAGAGGTTTGACTGTAAGTTGACTTTAGACTTTTTTCAAATCTCTGCATGATACTAGTTCACAAGTTTCAACCTTATTATATAATTCTGTTGCTAGGTGACAGAGCCTCACCTTGTGATGAAGAATAATGCCATGTTTCTTCTGGATCTGGCAAGTGCTGCAGGATTTACACTTCCTGTTTCGCACCAAGCAACCTCGCCGGCTGTGATGAAACGGCGGAGTGTGCGACTCGACAGCAGTCTGCCAAGTGTGACCGAGGATTTACACATCAGTCAGAATGCCTTCCCACTGTCACACTTTATGTACTTGTATCTGCGCGGAGCTCAGGTAAATAGTTATAAATATTGTACCAGCAGTTGGGACCCAGGTGAGAAATAACACAAAAGCATTATATTAATTAGAATAGTTAAAATTGGAGGCCAGGTGTGTTCTAGGAGTAATAATATAGTATAATGATAGTAGCTGGGGCTCCCATTACCTTACAACTTTTGTATTTCATGTATCTGGGTCTATACAGGGGTCAGTTAAGTAACAATAGTTATAACTCTAAAGCACTCCTAGATGAGATACCTCAGGCAGGTATTCAGAAATTATAGTTCAGATCACTGAAACATTATGAATTATTCCTTTGGTAAGGCCATATGCATATACAGAGAACTGCCGGTAGTCTGATATTTAAACCAGAGTCTAAGCCATATCTCACTTGTAGATCTTAAGTAAGTACCTCACTGAGAATAACAATTGTCAGAGGGAACTTAGATTTTGAAAAAAAAAACTCTATTAAGAATCTGGCCCCTTTTCATCTTGTATTGCATCCCAGCTACAAACCAAACCGGTTAAAATTGCCATCCATTTTGTCTCTGTATGAAGTTCTGTATTACCAGGCCTCTGACAGCGCATTTGCAGAGGATGTTTTGATAAGTGATGAGAAGGTTCAGAGACCCTTAAACCCAGGACACTCAGATTTAAGTCGTCCAGGTGACCGGTCTCCAGTGATAACACGCCGATCTCTCTCCAATGAAGTGGACACAAGTCCTCAGGTAGAGTATAATTGTTGTAGCGGAATATTCAAAAATTATTATTATGATTATTCAGCTTTGTCTCTGGCTCCCACTAACCAGTCATAGTGAGGATTCAAGTCAGTTGCCAACAGTGATTTGACAATCAAAATATGAAAAGTTAAAATTACAGGCCCAAAAAATAAGGAATCCAAGAACTCCAATGTGAAGAAATTGAACGAAATTTTTCCACCATTATGGTCTTTTTGAAATAAACTTGCTTCTAGTGTATGTCATAGGCTTGTTATTTTTACTTCAAAGTACCAAATGAGGAGTTAAGATACTAAGAAGCGTTAATTACTATGCATGAACATGTATTATTTTTTTGCTCAACCACAGCTCCCTCTTACGAGTCGTAGTGCAGAGGCGAGTCCTATAGATGGTCCTACGGGGGACAAATCACCCGCAGGTCGGGTCATCTTCCAGCGGAGCGTGTCTGAATATGTTCATCCCATACATGCGCTGAATGAGGAGGAGGACGGACTGGATGCAAACTACAGGGTGAACACACGCAGACGCAACAACAGTGGCGGGCCAGGTGGTGAGTATATTGTGGAAATACTGCCAGAAAAACGCTCATTGACAGTATGTAGGGCAATGGAACTCTAGACATATCACTTAAATCCATACTTTCAAGTATACAGCACCACAGGAAACTAGAAGAACAACAGAGACTAGAAACTACTAACTGTTCTTTTTATTGCGTAAAATAGCCTTACCTTATCCTCACAAGTGCTTGGTTTGGTTTTGTGGAGCAAAACGTATCGACCGACAAGTATTTTTTTAAAAGAATTTTCTTGTCGGCAGGTGACCCCTTGTCTGCGCATGTCCGCGCATGTGCCGTACTCATTGTCGACAGGCAATTGTCGAGAGATCTTCATATATTTTTGGTCGATATGGGAGCAACACGTATTTTCTTTTATTATCGTCCATTTACAGACGAAGATCTATGAAGTTTTGAAGCGTGCAAGCGTGCACCTACCTGTATTTATCCATTATTCGACTGGTACTACCACTAATTCTGCCTCCCTTGTCCTGAAAAGGGTCAGAATAAGATGTGCAAGAAGATGTTGCTGTAAAGTCTTCAGTGGAAGACGTGTATATCTTCCGCTGTACTCGCCCATTATTCGACTGGAATTACCTCCTTGTCGATGAAGGGGAAGCAAAGAAGATTTTGTTGTAAAGTTTTCAGTGGAAAACAAAGAAGAAAGAATGCAGTTGGCTTTGCAACGGAGGTCGTAGATTCTTTACTGTGGGTGGAGCGCCACCCTGGTACAGTAACAGGTCTCCCTCCAAAAGAACGATTACAGAAGCGTATCCACTTAAAAATATGGACAGATTTCCTTCCTTTGCTGTAAATTTGGATGAAGATCCAACAGACATCTTTGGGGCAGTATGTGCACTGCTTGTCTGTTCAGCCCTGTTGAAGAATTGCAATAACTATTTTCTAGATAATAAAACCTTCCTATGGCCATGTCTCCATTGGAAAAAATACTGTGACTTTTGAGTTAATTCTTCTGCAAACTCAACGAAGATCAAACTGGCTAGATGAGATTTTATGTTATATTATATTATGTTGAAGTCCTTGCTTCCAACTTTTACAGTGTATTTTGCACAGTATATTCAGGACAGGAGCTATGTCCAGTAATTTTCCCCTACTAACCACAAAAGATCGTCGTACCACTCTGCCTAGTTTACCAGGTCAGAGGGATACAGAAGAACGTGGCTACATTAATGCAAGTCACCATGGAGGCTCTTCTTGCAGAGTTACTGGCAGTGATGGGAGATTTTCATTGCCATCCCAGAGTTGTGCGAATCTTGAGACGGAGTTGTCGAATTACTCCCCAATCGAATTCACCAATGCCTGTACTACCCACAATGCAAAGCGATGACGTCAGACAGGAAAACATGGCTACAGTAAATATACCGCTGAAATATTGCTGGAAATGCTTCAAAAGAAAGCAAGTCATCCACTCAAGAATTGCAGAAATCCAGGTTTCTATGGCAGTTTTATTTCTTGTATAGAAACTCTGCTATTGACTACCTCTGATACATTTCAGTGTCCTGAATTGATCTAACTACGTCTTCAACGGTCACGGCCCACGAGTGAAGTTCGTTTACTATAACAATAAATACCTGCTTGTCCCTTCATTTAAGCTGGAGACAGCAGAAATTGTTAGAAATTCGGTTATAAAAGATGCGTTCTTCTATGTACCAATTCACAAGTTTCTCAACATCTACTTCAGTTTAATGTACACTGGCAAACCTATCACTTCAAAGCATTAGGATATTCGGGTTAGCGACCCCTCTACAGTATCATGCGAGTAGTAAAGAGGCAAATCTCATTCTTCAGTCTCACAGAATAGGAGTTCACCATATATCTAGACCACTGGTCGTCAAGTCTACGTAGAAGACACCAGTATTGGGTCCAAGCCAAAGAACTCATCCAATTATTCATCAACTGGGTTTCGTGATATCGATCTCCTAGGTTACCATTGCTTCTGGTACCAGGAAATTTCTTTCACCATATACCTAGATCACTGGTTGTTTAGCGTACGTAAAAGACACCAGTATTGGGTTCAAACCAAAGAACTCATCCAATTATGCATCAACTGGGCTTCGTGATATCGATTTCCTGGGTTACCACTACATTTTGGTACCAGGAAATGTCTTTCTACCTCGAAAAAAATTAAATACCTGAGAATCTATTCAAGTCATGGCGATCTCATCACAGTTAACCCCAAGGTTGCTTATATCCCAGGTAGGGATACTAGCATCTTTGGAAAAGGCTATACCAATGGGTCAGTTATGTATGTGTGCCTTTCAGTGGTATCTAGAAAAAACTGGCAATATCTCCATTCACTAGTTGTGAGAATTCCTGTTTCAAATCCTTCTGAAAAAGCATATTCACTGGTGGAAAATGCCAAAAAATGGGAAATAGGATGCCTTTTCTATACACGGGTGCACAATTCCCTTATTTTCGTAGATGCATTAAACCAGGGTTGATGATCCCATCTATAAGCATCACAGTTAGTGGCTTTGGACAGTTAAAAATGTATATATTACATTTCAATGTCATACAGCTGAAGGCAGTGTGTTCAGCCCTTAAAAGCCTTCAAGATAAATTCCACACAAAAGAATTCTGATAGCATCAGACAACACCACTGTGTTCGGTTATCTGAACAAACAGGGGGGGAGCGTATACCTCCTAGTTTGGCGCAGCTTGGCCTACTGCAATTCTTAAAATATACTCATAACAGACAGACATATTCTTGGTTGCTTAAAGGTCATACTCAACATCATCTCCAGAAGGAATAAAGGTTTGGTGCATCCTGGCCTACTGCAATCCTTGAAATATACTCATAAGAGACAGAAATATTCTGGGGTTACTTAAATGTCATACTCAATGATCTCTACAGAAGGGACAAAAGTAATCGGTACAGAATGGTTCTTACTCCCTTTATGGTTCTAGACAACGTGCAAGTTTGGCACAAATCAACAATAGGTGTTTTATGCAGGTATGCTGCATCTTGGCCTACTGCAATCCTTGAGATATTCTTATATGAGCCATATATATTCAGGGTTGTCTAAATGTTATGACAGTCAGCCTCTCCAGAAAGAAAAAAAAAAATAATAATACAGACAGGGTGGTCTCTTCATCTTAAAATGTTCCATTTGATTTGCATAGTTTGGCAAATACCAATGGTAGAGATGTTTGCAACCAATATGAATCACAAACTTCCATTCTATGTGGCCAGTCCCAGATGCAAATGCTCTGAACATAGATGCATTAAACATCTTGTTGGAGGGTCTGGACTGCTAGGCCTTTTGTCCTGTACCACTTATTCCAAAAAGTCATTGAACAAGTGAACACCAGGTGCAAAATGATTGTAGTGGCCCTTGGTGGCCCATGATGCATTGGCTTTGGGGTCTGGTGAGTCATTCAACCAAACCTCCATTACAGCTACTTCACTGGTCTCAGAAACAGCCATTCAGTCAGAAATTCCATCTGAATCTGTTGCATTGGCACCTTCATGCTTGGCACCTTAACACCACTCAGAATCTCTTATATCATTCTCTGAGCAAGGGGTAGAGAGATTTAGGGCATCTTAAGGACCCTCATCTTGGAATGTATGAGTCATGAGGGGTCTTTTTGAGCTCTGGTACCCACAGAATAAGGTGGCCATCTCAGAGCCTACTGTCTCAAATATACCAGATTTTTTGATCCATTTACTTGCAAAAATCTGAAACCTGTCACTATTGTTGGCTTTGCAGCAGCCATAGCTGATAATTTACATTTTTTGTGCAGGAGTTGAGCAAAAGCCTGGATCTTTATAGGCCTATTGCAAGTGTTTATAGAGAGAAGCCCACTGCTAACAGGTGTAGCATCAAGGGATTTGCCTGTGCTTCTGTTGGTTTTCACAAAAGGCTCCTTATTAACCTTTAAAGGAGGTCAGTCAGTTAAAAAAAAAAAAAAAAAAAAAAAGTTTGACTTGCAAGACTGTGGCAATGGCATTGGAAGTGTATTCTGGGACGTTGGCTCCTTCAGACACAAGCCTCGTAGGAAGGAGGTTACAGTTTCTCCCTCCTACCTACCTTTTCAGCAAGGACCTATTAGCCTCAATTGGTCTAGATTGGCTCCAGTGGTCACTTCAGCTCTAGATCATTCCTGAACTCAAATTGCCTGGACACATGATTCGTTGTCCTCCTACAGCACTTACATCCTTCATGGACAGGACTACTGCTTGGAGAAAAGGGAAAGTCTCCTTCTCCTGCCTTTTAGCAAGAATCAGTTGGCTTCTGATGCCCCAGATGGCTCAAACCAGTGGTCATTCCAGCTCACAAACCTTTCTTGAGCTGACGTTGGACTGATGTTGTGACACTCTGCCCTCTTACAGTACTTAGTTACTATCAAGACAGTACAAGTACTTCAAGGAGGTGAAGCATCTCTTGCTCATATCTTTTAAGGAAGGCTTGATTGAGATATCTTGAGTTCTGCTATCTCTTCCTGGATCAATCTGGATCCATGATTAGATTGCCAGTCCCTTAATTCTGATTCTCAGAATCTATACATTGAGGCACATATTACATACATGGCTGCCTCTTTAATTTTCAAGAGTGGGGTCTTACCTGAGCAGATATGGAACTCTTGTTATTGGAAGACCCACAATTCTTTACTACATTCTACTCGAAGAAGTAGCTTGGCAATCCCATGACCAGTCCATGAACAAATTGGGCCTTGTGGATTCACCTCAGCATGTAGTCAATTTTTGTGTATTTTTACATGTTATTGATATGACTCACATGTTTATGTTCCCTCCAGTTATACAAGTGTTGTGTCACTGACATATGTCTTTCTTGATTTACATATGGCCCCATATCTGCACTTTATGCAGTTCAGTTTGCCTGCTTGGAGATATTCTCATTGTCAGATGATGACATCTTGTTTGGGGAGACATGCAGACATCTCCGGCCAATACCGGGTGATGGTTGATAGTGCTATATGATTTGTTGTAAAATTGTCTACAACAGCAACAGCAGCAACAATGATGATCACATAATGGATCTCTTGTTGAGGTTAGCAAATTACTTATCTGTGATGAAGAAGTAAAAATTCAAGTAATATATAACCTAAGATGTGGTGTATGGAAGCTTATCTTATCCTCTTATCAAGTGCTTTATTTGGTGACCCCTTGTCTGACAATCATCTAACAGTGTGGCCAAAACAAATACCCTCCACCTGTTATGGTTGTATTCAAGCACTTGTGAGGATAAGGTAAGGCTATTTTACGCAATAAAATGTAACAAATTTTATTGTAATTTAACTTTTTACAAGTTAAATACTTACCTTATCCTCACAAGGATAAACCCACCCTACCTCCCCGCATAATTTGTTTTGTTGGGACCAAAAATACAATGAAGATCTCTCGACAATTGCCTGTCGACAATGAGTACGGCGCATGCGCGGACATGCGCAGACAAGGGGTCACCTGCCGACAAGAAAATTCTTTTAAAAAAATACTTGTCGGTCGATACGTTTTGCTCCACAAAACCAAACCAAGCACTTGTGAGGATAAGGTAAGTATTTAACTTGTAAAAAGTTAAATTACAATAAAATTTGTTACAATTTAGCAGTTTTTACCCCACAGCCCTTAAGGGCTGTCGGGGTATTGTTTTCACCCATGGTGTCCGGATGGGCGGGCGGGTGGGAGGGCGGCGGGAAATAGTTTGTCCGGGCTGTATCTCAGAAACCGTAAGGTGTAGGAAGTTGATACTTGGTAGGGACATTGGTTAGGGGGTGTAGGTGTGCAACGTCATGGTGTGACCTTGATTTGACCTTTGACCTTGCCGTAGTGACCTTGAGTTTGAAAATCTTGTCCGGGCTATATCTCGGAAACCGTAAGGTGTAGGAAGTTGATACTTGGTAGGGACATTGGTTAGGGGGTGTAGTTGTGCAACGTCATGGTCTGACCTTGATTTGACCTTTGACCTTGCTGTAGTGACCTTGACCTATAAAATCTTGTCCAGGCTATATCTCGGAAACTGTAATGTGTAGGAAGTTGATACTTGGTAGGGATATTGGTTAGGGGGTGTAGGTCTGCAACGTCATGGTCTGACCTTGATTTGACCTTTGACCTTGCCGTAGTGACCTTGACCTATAAAATGTTGTCCGGGCTATATCTCGGAAACCGTAAGGTGCAGGAAGTTGGTACTTGGTAGGGACATTGGTTAGAATGTGTAGGTGTGCAACGTCATGGTTTGACCAGGATTTGACCTTGCTGTAGTGACCTTGAGTTCAAAAATCTTGTCCGGGCTATATCCCGGAAACCGTAAGGTGTAGGAAGTTGATACTTGGTAGGGACATTGGTTAGGGGATGTAGTTGTGCAACGTCATGATCTGACCTTGATTTGACCTTTGACCTTGGTGTAGTGACCTTGACCTATAAAATCTTGTCCGGGCTATATCTTGGAAACCGTAAGGTTGAGGAAGTTGATACTTGCTAGGGACATTGGTTGGGGGTGTAGGTGTGTATTATCATGGTGTCACCTTAATTTGACCTTGTCGTAGTGACCTTGACCTATAAAATCTTGTTGCACCTTTGGGTCTCTCTTTTGATGCAGATTAAGCACTATTAAAGTCATATTAGAATTTATTAATTATAAATTAATTTATTTTAATTATAAATTAATTTATTTTTATTTTATAAATTAATTTATTTTACTTTCATAACTTCCCATTGTAAGAGATCGAATTTCATCAAGTGAGCCACAGATTTTGCTCCGACACCACATATAAGCATTCATTAAATGTATTACCACTTCTGTATGCATGGTAATATTCAAACCATCTAAACCATAATTCGGGCCTTGCAGATGTAGATAAAGAGGGTAGAATTTTAGTTTGCTGATTAATGCTGTTATCTTGTTATTGAATTATCTTGTTTTAATACTTCATCTTTATATGCATGACCTTTCTTTTAAACATTATTTCTCCATTTAAACATTGTTTGGACCTTTATATAACTGCCAGTGCTCTGAAAGTATCCTGAAGTTTGTACTGATACAGTACTTCTGTATCTCATGGTGTTGAAAATATTTCCCTAGGCTGTGGGGTACGGGCATCTCTGATGCTATTTTTAATGCTTAAACTACGATTGGAACAACAACAATTGAACAAAAAGCTAAGTTGGCAAAGTTGACCATGAATTTAGTTTGGATAATATTCAGTCCCTCTACTGCCCAAAGCCAAAGCAACAAAAAAGCAGTAACCATCCAATATTTTAGAAATGTACTTTCCTCACACTAGATGGTGCTGCATCATTGTTGAAGCACCCATCCCAGGCCATGGAGACTTTGATGAAGTCGGCTGAGCGGGCGGGCTCTCTGAAGCGTGACCAGGTGGACAAGTCATTCAACAGACCCGTGCTGGCATTTGTCACCCAGAGACATGACCTTGAGAGTCTGCAAGTCGCCATGAGGCAGGCACTTAGAAAAGCTTCATGTAGGGTGTATGCACTGCAGGTGAGTTATTGATTGATTCGTTAATTAAGTCAGTGATTGATTAGCTGTATAAAAGTGGCCCCTGGATGTAAATGTTTACAAAGCTTTATCACTGATGTATTAATAGTTTTATTGACGAAGAGAATCTAAGAACAGAATACATGCACTGAAAAACGCCTTATGTTTGGTTTAGACATTGTAGGTGATTGGTTTTGTGATTGACCTTTATTGACCTAGACAATCTAAATCTCAGTGTTATACAGGCACTACATTAAAACCCTGGTGCAGGGTGTACATACTGCAGGTGGGTGATCAATGAAGTGCTTGGCTGACAGCCAAAGAGGCAAGTGCTTGGAAAAGCTTTATGTATGATGTACATACTGCAAGAAGGTTATGAATTTATTTATTTGGTGAATGATTGACTTCGAGAATTTGAAATTTACCATAAGACAGGCAATTAGAAAGACCTTTTGAGGGGAGTAGACATAGCAGAAAAGTTGATGATTGACTATGTGACCTTATGAATCAGTAAAGGCCATGAGACAGGTATATGTGCTGGATGTATGCACTGTAACTTATTTAAGAATCTTTCTGTGCAATTTGTATGTTCCATGTTGGTTTGACGTATTGAATAATTGGTTTGGAAGTCCACTGAGACAAAATTGGAAAATGTGTGTGGAAAAGCACGTGCTGAATATGCTCCCGATCAGTTCAGCTGCTATAATCTGATATGGAACAGAGGTAACTAATGATTAAAGCAAAAGTCTCTTCTTTGAAATGTGTAGATGAGGGTGGACAGTTATTTGTGGAGTTTGCCTGTGGCCAGTTTTGTTATTAGTTCATCAAATTTATTTTAATTATTTGGACTGTCTCATTTGTTGAATCTCCCCTGTGCAGTCATGTTGTCTTTGTCTTTAACCTATTTAATAGTTCAGTATCCATGTTTAATTTTTCAGTGCCCTTGTATATTTTTGTTGTCTTTGTCTGGCACTAAGACTGTATCTCAGAAAAATGAGACCAGGTATCTGTTTAGCAAGAACCAATCTTAATCTTGGTAACCACATATTAGTTGTAACCAACCTGAAGTTAGCAGTGAGGCAAACATTTTTGAAGTCCCTCTATATATGTCGTCTTTGTTATGCAGGCATTTAACTGGTTGCTGCGTAGTATCACACAGCCGACGTGTATCCATGACTTACTGTGGCACTTTGTGGGTGCGCTCACCCCACCACCGCCAGAACAGGAAGAGGAAGAGGATGAAGGGGAGAAAAAGAAGGAGCCGGAACCTGTACAGGTGAGTGCTAAAACTCACGCAGGCACTAAAACTCAGGTTATCATTAAATTAAATGTCATGGGCAGTTTGGGCAGTGTGGATGGGTGTTTAAAATTCAGACCAGGGTCCTTATTCATAGACTTTGTGATTGTTAATTGTAGAAGTATGAAACTTCATATCAATTTAAATATTGTTATTCTTATAACTTATTGGAGTAAGAAAATTGTAATTGAGATAATAATTCTAAGAAAGCAGAATGTTAGTGAATATGTACCCAGGGTGGGTTGTGAGGCTCAAGTAACGTTTTTGCTCAATATCTGGTATAGTAGTTACAAAAGTTAACAGAGAGAATGAACACCAAACCCATACATTGATACACTGAAGTAGATATCAATCAATCAATCAGTTGTCCAGGTGCTTAATCTCCGTATCAACGGATTCTAAGGCACACCATCCAATCCGTAAGGCATAAATCATGAGACATTAGACATGTTTGGAGTCGTTGCCAGGGAGGCGGTCCGGTGTTCGGTAGTAAGAAGCTATGGTGGGAATGATTTCTGAAATAGGTAGGTTTTGAGTCGACTTTTGAAACTGGAGAGATTTGGAGCACTGCGTATATCATATGGAAGATCATTCCATAACTTAGGGGCATCATATGAGAAACTATTGTTAAAATGGACCTTTGATTTATGGATGGAAGGACAGTAAGAGGGAACCAGAAGGAACAAATTTTTGGGATTGGAACGTCTTGTATTCACGGCAGATTTGTACAAGGGGAGATATGGTGCAAAATACTTAGGCTGGCCAGTGGTGAGGTACTTATAGACCAAAACTAGGGTTTTGAAGATAATACGTTGTCTAACGGGTAGCCAATGGAGTGTCCTAAGGGTGGATGTAATGTGAGTGTACTTTGAAGCACCAGTGACAAACTGGTAGGACTCAAGTCAAGAGAAAAGTTATACGAAATAGATGCATGAACAAAAAATTAATCCAAGTGATTTACAGTAAACAACCTGCCAGTGCAGCTGCTTGATAAACCTGTCTTTTCCACAGGCATATTCCAATGTTGTCAGAGACATGGAGAAAGCAGAACAGGTGATTATCACCCTGAATGTATATCTACAAATGTTTCCTCCTTGTGTTTGTACAGGACAAAGAGATTCTCTGTGAGCATCCCCTCTCAGACATTGCAGTAGCTGGAGAGGCCGTGTTTCCACTACCCAAAGCATTCCACGGGTTTCTACAGACCATCTCTGATGTCATGATGTTTTTACCTCCAGGCAGCTCTCTACAGGTAAGGCTAAAACAGCAGAAAATTTGTGTACTTCAGTAGTCCAGAGAAACAGATGAAGTTTGGACAAAACATAAATGTCACATGACTATTACCTCGTAGTTAGTGATTGTGCACTACTGGTGCATATAGCATACAGTTCTTTGTTTTTCAGCAAATAATGGTGCAATGTATTTATATCTCAACAAGTGACTCTGCTATATTCTTGAATATGTGATATATCTCCCTATATTTCACCTCGTTGTGGGGTTATTTTTGTTGCACATATCACATGTATTCATACATTTCAGCAAGTGGTTTTGCTGTAGTAAAACACATATCACATTTCTCCCTACATTTCAGTGGGTTATTTAATCAAAGACTGTCACATCTGTATGGGTTCAACTCCCACAAGTGACAAGGACCTGTCCTAATATGACCCTGGCTGTTGAACAAGATGTAAAGCCTTCATTTTAACGTTTTACCTGCATGTCACATGTGTGCCTATATTTCAGGAAATGGCTGTGTTGTATTAGTGCATGTATCTCATGTCTCCTTACATTTCAGCAAATGCCTGTGCTATATTTAATACACGTCATATGTCTGCCTATATTTCTGCAAATATCTTGGTTATATTAATTCACATGTCATTTCAGCAAATAACTTTGTTATATTAATTCACATGTCTTCGTACATTTCAGCAAATAGCTTTGTTGTATTCGTGCACTTATCTCATGTCTTCTTAGAATTTAACCAAATGCCTGTGCTATGTTAATACACATATCACATGTCTGCCTACATTTCAGCAAATGTCTTTGTTATATTAATGCACATGTCTCTCTACATTTCAGCAAATAGCTTTGTTATATTAATTCTCATGTCTCCGTAGAATTTAAGCAAATGCCTGTGCTATGTTAATACACATATCACACGTCTCTCTACATTTCAGCAAATGGCTGTGCGTTGTTGGTGTCTGCGTTTCAAGGCCTCTGACCACACGTTCTTACACAAGTGCCAAGTGTTTAGCAACATTAGCAAGATTCTGTCCAAGTCAGACGAGGGCTGGGGACTCAACACTATAGCCAGGGAGAGGAAACAGGTCAGTAGTTCTATCTCTGTCTCATGAAAAGGCACTAGAGGAAATGGGTCACCACCTATACCTTGGTCTCGGTCAAAGAAACAAACAGTTCTGTGAATATACCTCGGTCTCACAGACATGAAGTAGGTCAATACTTATCCTATGTCTGGCACAAAGGAACAAGGTTAAAGTCTTCAGGAATATTACCTTTGTCTTGTAGAAACGAGCAAGAGTTAATAGACGAGTACTTATTCCTCGAATTAACATTAGGAAGCTAAAACAGTTGAGTATTTGTTAAAATGAGTATCTTAAACATTCATCAAGGTAGTAAGTAGTAAATAAGGACAAGATAAAACTGGTAGTCATCATTCATAAATGAAGTGGCCATACACAAGAGTTCTTAACATTGTCAAGGTTTTGAGGCATGGCTTTAAACTCATGCAGAAATATACTACTGGGACATACATGTGTGAAAGTGCCGGAGGTTATGCTGTTTTAGTTTCTATCAGTGCTGTACTTTTAGCATGGCACACACATCCAGTGTATGAAGGATTTGACAAGTAGTGTGGAAATGAAAGCCTCCAGTCGAGCCGCCATGATTGCAAGTCTCACAGGTATCGCAGATGTATTTTTCCTAAAAATAAAGGGATTATATTTTTATAAATCAGAAAATTGGTGTTGTGAACCAAGTATCTGTTTTAAATGTTTATAATGCTAATTTGAGAGAACCAGTGGTATGTTTATACAAAAGTGTATGAGAGATTACAAAAAGTAATCAATTTGAAATTTACAAAAAAAAAAAAAAAAAAAAAAATAGGAAATCTTCCTGCAGACAAATAACAATGAGCTGGGAGTTTGTCATTAATGTCTTACACAATGTTGATATGACCACTGTGACAAGTCAGCAAGTTTCTGTTATTCTCTTGACAGTCTTAAATGTAAGACAAATCCAAGGCCAAAACTCAATCTTTAGCAAACAAAATTTGAGACATAGGCCTCTTGTGAATCCAGCATCAGCAGTACTGGTATCTTTGTATTGAGGTCAATTAACAATAAGTCTGGATTTTGATGCATTACATTGAAATTGAAAATAATCATGTAGCAAAAATTTAGTCCTTTCAGACAACAGTACATGGAGGAATCTTGGCAAGGTAAAGCAAAAGCCTGCATTTTGTCTAACCAGTTTTTATAAGAAACAACGCTTAGTTACTTTATATCTGTATTTTCACACAGCTAAGAGTTTATCTTGTCTGTTGTTAGTTGTATCCCCGGACGAAAGTCAGGGATACTTAGGATTCAGTACGGTCACGCCGCCACCGCCGCCGCAGAGATTTCCTTTTGGACGCGATAACTTAAAAAATAATTTAGTTAGAACTTTCAAATTTGGTATGTGGGTAGATATGGGCAATGCCACGAACGCTATTGTTTTGTGACCTTGACCTACAATCTCAAGGTCACTGGTGTCCACTTAAAGGTCAGATTTTGGCCATTTTTTCACTTTTTGGCCCAGTTCTCATATACAGAAAGTCAGATCATCCTATGGCTGGTATATATAATACATATATATGTCCTCTGTAAGCATGCACAAATTTGACCTTGAAGCTCTTCATTGAAGGTCATCCACTGACCGCCAAAGTACCTGACCGAGGGTCATTTTTGGCCTTTTTGGAGATATTTTCACACTTAACTCATATACAGAAAGTCAGATCATCCTATGGCTGGTATATATAATACATATATATGTCCTCTATAAGCATGCACAAATTTGACCTTGAAGCTCTTCATTTAAGGTCATCCACTGACCGCCAAAGTACCTGACCGAGGGTCATTTTTGGCATATTTGGAGATATTTTCACCTTTAATGCTGACTACATTGCTTGGAAAATAATGAAAATGGCTTTGGAGGTTGAGTACATGATGGAGTACCCGCATGCAGGCTTACCGGTTACAGATCTTCATTTAAGGTCATCCACTGACCGCCAAATTACCTGACCGAGGGTCATTTTTGGTCCTCTATTTGTTTGTTTGTTTGTGAACAAGATAACTCAAAAACTGACAGATGGATTTTGATGAAATTTTCAGGATATGTCCAAAATGGTAAAAGGAAGATATGATTAAATTTTGGGAGTTATCCGGATCACTGTCTGGATCTTCTGGATCCATGAAATTTAATTTTTAAAGACAGATAACTCAAAAACTTATGGGTACATTTTGATGAATTTTTCAGGAAATGTCCTTAATGAGACGAGGAACAAGTGATTAGATTTTGGGAGTGATCTGGATCACTGTCTGGATCATCCGGATCCAGGCTGCCAGATGTGTTTGTGTACAGTATAGCTCAAAAAGTTATGGATGGATTTTGATGAATTTTTCAGGATGTGTCTGAAAAGGTAAAAGGATGAAATGATTGAATTTTAGAAGTGATCCGGATCAATATATGGATCTTCTGGATCCATGAAATGTAATTTTTAAAGACAGATACCTCAAAAAGTTATGGATGGATTGTGATGACATTTTCAGCAAATGACCTAAATGGTGCGAGGAACAAGTGATTAGATTTGGGGAGTGATCTGGATCACTGTCTGGATCATCTGGATCCAGGTTGCCAGATGTGTTTGTGTACATTGTAGCAAAAAAACTTATGGACAGATTTTGATGAAATTTTCAGGAAATGTCCTAAATGGGACAAGGAACAAGTGATTAGATTTTGGGAGTGATCTGGATCATCTGGATCCAGGCTGCCAGATGTTTGTGTACAAGATAAATCAAAAACTTATGGACAGATTTTGATGAAATTTACAGGACATGTCTGAAAAGGTAAAAGGATGAAATAATTGAATTTTTGAAGTGATCCGGATCACTATATGGAACTTCTGGATCCATGAAATGTAATTTTTAAAGACAGATACCTCAAAAAGTTATGGATGGATTGTGATGACATTTTCAGCAAATGACCTAAATGGTGCGAGGAACAAGTGATTAGATTTTGGGAGTGATCTGGATCATCTGGATCCAGGCTGCCAGATGTGTTTGTGTACAATGTAGCTGCAAAACTTATGGACGGATTTTGATGAAATTTTTGGTATATGTCTGAAAAGGTAACAGGATGAAATGATTGAATTTTGGAAGTGATCCGGATCACTATATTGATCTTCTGGAACCATGAAATGTAATTTTTTAAGACAGATACCTCAAAAAGTTATGGATGGATTGTGATGACAGTTTCATCAAATGACCTAAATGGTACAAGGAACAAGTGTTTACATTTTTGGAGTGATCTGGATCATCTGGATCCAGGCTGCAACAGAATTTTAGGATGAATTTTGATGATATTTTTAGGATATGTTACAAATGGTAAAAGGACGAAGTGGTAAAAGGAAGAAATGGTTCAATTTTGCGAGTGATCTGGACCACTATCTGGATCTTCTGGATCCATGAAATATAATTTTAAAGACAAATAGCTCAAAAAGTCATGGGTGGATTTTGATGAAATTTTCAGGAAATGTCCAGAAAGGGACAAGGAACAAGTGATTAGATTTTGGGAGTGATCTGGATCCTCTGGATCCAGGCTGCCAGATGTGGTTGTGTACAAGATAAATCAAAAAGTTATGGACATATTTTGATGAAATTTTGAGGATATGTCTGAAAAGGTAAAAGGATGAAATGATTGAATTTTGGAAGTGATCCGGATCACTATATGGATCTTCTGGATCCGTGAAATGTAATTTTTAAAGACAGATACCTCAAAAAGTTATGGATGGATTGTGATGACATTTTCAGCAAATGATGCGAGGAACAAGCGATTAGATTTTGGGAGTGATCTGGATCATTGTCTGGATCATCTGGATCCAGGCTGCCAGATGTGTTTGTGTACAATGTAGCTAAAAAACTTATGGACGGATTTTGATGAAATTTTCGGGATATGTCTCAAAAGGTAACAGGATGAAATGATTGAATTTTAGAAGTGATCCGGATCACTATATTGATCTTCTGGAACCATGAAATGTAATTTTTAAAGACAGATACTTCAAAAAGTTATGGATGGATTGTGATGACATTTTCATCAAATGACCTAAATGGTACAAGGAACAAGTGATTACATTTTTGGAGTGATCTGGATCATCTGGATCCAGACTGCAAAAGAATTTTAGGATGAATTTTGTGATAGTTTTAGGATATGTTACAAATGGTAAAAGGAAGAAATGGTAAAAGGAAGAAATGATTCAATTTTGAAAGTGATCTGGACCACTATCTGGATCTTCTGGATCCATGAAATATAATTTTAAAGACAAATAGCTCAAAAAGTCATGGGTGGATTTTGATGAAATTTTCAGGAAATGTCTTAAATGGGACAAACAACAAGTGATTAGTTTTTGGGAGTGATCTGGATCACTGTCTGGATCATGTGGATCCAGGCTGCCAGATCTGTTTGTATACAAGATAACTCAAAAATTTATGGACGGATTTTGATGAAATTTTTAGAATATGTCTGAAAAGGTAAAAGGATGAAAAGATTGAATTTTGGAAGTGATCCGGATCACTATATGGATCATCTGGATCCATGAAATGTAATTTTTAAAGACAGATATAAGTGAAAGAACTAGTGATTAGCTTTTAGGAGTAATCTGGTACTATGGAGAATCCTGACCTGGTGCTCCAGGAAACAGGCTCAAGACGAACACATTCACGCCTTAACTATGTCCCGTCCGGGGATACACTGCTTCGAGACGCAATCTCTAGTTTATGTATGATATGTACAGTGATTTGTTGCGACTCTTCACGGTTCAATTGGTTTCTTTTCAGACAACAGTACAGAGACATTCTGGGAGTCGGGAGATGAAGACAGGAACAAAAACAAGTCCATCACAGTCACATGTCCACAGGCGGTCACTGCGAGACTGATATCTGCACATATAGATAACACTAGGGACATGGGGGTGAGTCCACTGAATGGAGTGGTCAGTCCAAAGGTGATATCAGCGCATATAGAGAAACAGACATGTCAGACAGATCCATACAAGTACACTGATGTCAGTCCTGATCTGACCTTAGCTTCTGAAGAAAATGTTATAACCCTAACTTTGATTTTGAAGGCAGGAAATGAAAGTTTACTGAATCCCAAATGTAAACCAGAAGGAATATATTGAATCTGAACCCTGACTTAACACATTACTGGGCAAATACATAAATGTACTGTATGGTTTCTGGTTTCTCTTCATACATTGCTGTGTTGTGATGATTTTATTTATTTTTTGACACTAAGGGGTTGGTCACAATCAGTAAATTCTATGTAAGTTTTCATAAACTGTGATATGCCATTTTTATTTATTTCCAAAAATCAGTTTTACAGTTACATGCATTAAAAATAAAACTGATTGCCAACCACTGATATAGCACCATAAAATTCTGCTTCATGACACTACCACTGCAACGTATGACTTTAAGGAAATTTACAAAGGATCACATGATTTGGCTTTTTGCTAAACATTTTTATTGTAAGCTTAACATGCTTGGGCTGAAAATCTTAAGTGTGGATTAAGATCCAATAGAGTTTCAGACATTACTTGACATCATTTCAGTTTTACAGTTTGAGTATGGTTTGTGTTACAGAACAAAGTGACCTCCATTGTGTTCAGTGCTGGGAAGAATACTGAAGACTTGAAGAAAATCAAACAGGTATGTGGTATCAGTCCTTACCTTATTTACTTGGTCTTGTGTGTTTTTATCAAATTTTATTGCACAGAGACAAGTAAACAATACAAAGACACAAAATGCACATTAAATAAATCAGAATGCAATTCATAATTATGTCCGCCCACTGGGGGGTGGACATATTATTTTTGCTTTTTCCGCCGTCCAGCGTCCCACTTGGTTTCCAGACATTTTAGGCAACAGTTCTTATCCTATCTTTACCAAATTTGGCATGCAGGTTTATTGGATTAATAGCTTGTATGGGATTGCTTTTGGTGGGGATAGCTCTATAGCTAACTGAGTAATAGCTACTTTGCTACTTTTGAGTATCTCTTTGGTTTCCAGACATTTTAAGGGATGCTATTAAGCCTAGCTTTCTGAAATTTGGTATGGAGGTTCATTGGGTTAATAGCTTATATGGGATTGCTTTTGGGGGGAATTGCTTCATAGATGAGTGAGTAATTAATTAAATAAATGAGTAATTGGCTATTTTGAATACTGAAAAAGGCAAATGTGCTCATATCTCCTAAACCGTGCAAGATAGAGCGATTTCGTCGAAATTTTCGACCCACAGGGTATCTAAGGAATGCAGTCTTTGCAATTTTCAAAAAATTTTCCCCTCCCCAAAAATTTGCGGCCATTTTGAATTTTCGAATTTTTGCCAAAAATGGCAAAACACAAATTTGCTTGTATCTCCTTAACCGTGCGAGATATAGCGATGTCGTTGAAATTTTCGACCCACAGGGTATCTAAGGAATGTACTTTTTGCAATGTTCAAAAAATTTTCCCCTTCTCAAAAATGGCAGCCATTTTGAATTTTCGAATTTTTGCCAAAAATGGCAAAACACAAATTTGCTTCTATCTCCTTAACCGTGCGAGATAGAGCGATTTCGTCAAAATTTTCGAACCACAGGGTATCTGGGCATTGTACTCTTGGCAATTTTTAAAAAAAATTTCCCCTCCCCAAAAATGGCGGCCATTTTGAATTTTTGCCAAAAATGGCAAAACACAAGTTTGCCTCTATATCCTTAACCGTGTGAGATAGAGCGATTTCGTCGAAATTTTCAACCCACAGGGTATCTGAGAAATGTACTCTTGGCAATTTTCAAAGAATTTTCCCCTCCCCAAAAATGCCGGCCATTTTGAATTTTCGAATTTTGGCCAAAAATGGCAAAACACGAATTTGCTGCTATCTCCTTAACCGTGTGACACAGATCGATTTCGTCGAAATTTTCGACCCACAGGGTATCCGAGCAATGTACTCTTGACAATTTCAAAAAATTTTCCCCTCCCAAAAATGGCGGCCATTTTGAATTTTCGAATTTTCCCCAAAAATGGCAAAACACAAAATTACTTCTATCTCCTTAACCGTGCGAGATAGAGCAATTTCGTCGAAATTTTCGACCCACAGGTTATCTCAGAAATGCACTCTCAGCAATTTTCAAAAAAAATTTCCCCTCCCCAAAAATGGCGACCATTTTGAATTTTCGAATTTTTCCCAAAAATGGCAATACACGAATTTGCTTTTATCTCCTTAACCGTGCGAGATAGAGCGATTTCGTCGAAATTAGCAAGCAACAGGGTATCTGACCAATGTACTCTTGGCAATTTTCAAAAAATTTTCCCCTCCCCAAAAATGGCGGCCTTTTTGAATTTTCGAATTTTTCCCAAAAATGGCAAAACAAGATTGCTTCTATCTCCTTAACCGTGTGAGATAGAGGGATTTCGTCAAAATTTTCGACCCACAGGGTATCTGAGAAATGTACTCTTGGCAATTTTCAAAAAATTTCCTCTTCCCACATATGGTGGCCATTTTGAATTTTCGCCCAAAATGGCAAAACACAAAATTGCTTCTATCTCCTTAACCGTGCGAGATGAGCGATTTCATCGAAATTTTCGACCCACAGGGTATCTAAGAAATGTACTCTTGACAATTTTCAAAAAATTTTCCCCTCCCCACATATGGCGGCCATTTTGAATTTTTGCCCAAAATGGAAAAACACAAATTTGCCTTAACCGTGCAAAATAGAGTTATTTCGGTGAAATTTTCCACCCATAGGGTATCTAAGAAATGTACTCTTGGCAATTTTCAAAAAATTTTCCTCTTCCCAAAAATGGCGGCCATTATGAATTTTCAAATTTTTGCCAAAAATAGAAAAACAGAAATTTGCTCCTATCTTCTTAACCGTGCAAGATAGAGTGATTTCGTCAAAATTTTCGACCCAACCAATGCAAAAAGGCTTGAAGTTGAAATAATTTACATGTACACTAATAAATATTTAACCATCATTGATATATTTCACAAATGAAACAGGGTCTTGTAAGACTACTGTACGATTTTGGCAAAAGGTTCATGGGGTGGACATTACACATGATAATGTGTGTTCTTCTATGCTATCCTTTTTCTATTCATATGTCGTACCTACTATCAACAGGGCGTCCTATTTCTAGTTTTATATATAAGTAATTTATATTTGGCATGAAATTACTGTCATCTTCTTTACACTTATGTAATGTGTTGTTTACTGCCATTTATTTAGTGCTGACTCAGCACTTACAGCCAAGAAGTCTTTCATGTGTCATTGTGTAAAACTGGGATTTTCAGGAGATTTATACTGTTCCTCGAAAGTTGTTTCCTGCTAGTTTGCTAAATTACACCACAGCACTTAGGCTGTCATATGGTATATTTGATTTGGCTTTTTCCCATTGCCACCTGTTGGCACAGAACAGAATGTGCTCCACAGAAAGGTCACCATTAAATCCCTGATTATCTAACCTTAGTCTGAAGTTTACCACCTGAATACAAACTTGTCACCAATTGAATATATGTTTTGGTCCAACTGTGTGAAGAACATGGTTTTTATAATAAAATCTTCTTCTTGCATTGGAGATATATTAAGAATGGTCTCATTCTGCCTTAAGATGACTGTGTTAATTTTGCCCAGAAATTCAACTTGTTGCCTTTTTTATCTGCAAATTACATCTGTTTCCAGTCTGACATTGAAACACGGTTCACAGGCTGGGTGACTTGCAGCTTGGAGACCAGTGACCATGACAACATTCCAACAGTGCTGAGACTGGAGCTACGCGGTCCTGATAACAACCTGCGACTGAGGCAGGTCAAAGTGTTGGGAGATGGGGAAGGGGGTGAGAGGCTGGACCTCGGACCTCCTGCTAATGCACTGGTCATGCAACAGCAGAACTGCGAGGCAGAAACACTGAGAGTCTTCCGACTACTCACCTCCCAGGTAAGGCATAACATGGCTTGGTTAGATGTTGAATAGATACAGAACTGTTTTCACACATGTTGAGATTGAAAATGGTCAGAAAAAATTTTAGATATTTTATTTTGGCATGGAAATTTTTTTAAATGTTTAAAACGTGACACAAATCTTTTTAGGAAATAATCTTTGACCATTGCATTATTTCAGGTGTTTGGGAAGCTGATTTCAGGCAGTCCGCCCACTCCACCAAGTGAGACGGAAACCATGGAGAGTTCGTACGAAGATGTGGACTTGAGAGAACACATGGTGGGCATTCTTTTCAGCAGGAGTAAGCTGACACACCTGCAGAAACAGGTAAGAAACCATTCAGATAAACTGACGCACCTTTAGAAACAGGTAGAATATAATTCAGGTAAACTGACACACCTTCAGAAACAGGTAGAATATAATTCAGGTAAACTGACACACCTTCAGAAACAGGTAGAATATAATTCAGGTAAACTGACACACCTGCAGAAACAGGTAAGATATCATTCAGGTAAACTGACAAACCTTCAGAAACAGGTAGAATATAATTCAGGTAAACTGACACACCTTCAGAAACAGGTAGAATAAAATTCAGGTAAACTGACACACCTTCAGAAACAGGTAGAATATAATTGAGGTAAACTGGCACACCTGCAGAAACAGGATATAATATTTGTAATACATGTAGCACTGCATTTACAGGTGTGTTAGCATGTAACACTTTGTTATTTCCAGACTTGTTTACATGCAAGAGCTTGTTGTTTGCAGGTGTGTTCCCACATTGTTCAGGCCATCAGAAAGGAGGCTTTGCGTGTGCGTGAGGAGTGGGAGACCACAGTGGCAGCAGGCGGGGATGCAACACCACACGAAACCACAGACGGGTGGGTGATTGTAATACCGATGTTTAAATGCTTTCATCTATTATCCACATACAATCCAAAACTGTGAACAAAATCTAAACAAAGAGTCTTTTTCTGCAGGGATAATAGTAATACAGAATGTATAAACACACGTGCCTTGAAAGAGTAGTGATGGGTTGGTTTAAACTTATAGTAATAAAATAAGGAGTTATAAAGTAAATACTGAAGGTCCAGAATGTGTAATGCTCTGAAGGCAATTCTACAAAAAGCTACTTACAGGTGGGTGACAGGAGAGGGGTAAGGGTATTATCTACATACAGTCCAACACTGAACATAGTTGGATAAAACAAATCTTTTCTGCAGTGATAATAGTGATTCAGAAACTATAAAACCTCAGAAATAAACAGATGTGCCTTGAAAAAGTAGTGATGCGTTGGTTTAAACATATGGTAATAAAATAAGGAGTCATAAACTAAATATTAAAGTTTCAGAAAGTAAACACTCTGAAAGTAATTCTGCACAAAACTATTGACAGGTGGTTGACAGGGGAGGAGTATTGTAATTGGGTCTGTCTGTCTCTGTCTGTCTGTGTGCATGCCTCAAAAATGATATATCCAATGTGGGTCATATTTTCACACAATGTGGGGTCTACCCATGCCTCAGTCCTTAAAGATGACTCGGATCCATATCAAAATCAAGTCTTCACAATTTTGTCCTTGTTTTGCACAAATATTTCGTGCTTCCTGCACACAAAAGATGGTAGCACAGAAGACAAAAGACAAGGAAGATGTGTAACAGGGTCATTAAGTGCAAACCAGTTTTTGGGGGGCGAAATGAGAAGAAAAGAAAGTGATCACAGTGAGAGACTCTTTCTTGGGGGGATAAAGGTCACAGTGAAAGCCTCTTTTTAATTTTAAACTTTTTCAAGGCACTATGCGTTTATTTTAGCATTTCTTCCTTTCTTTTTTGCAGAGAGCTATACTCATCTTTGAGTTGCTGTCCTTGGTGTTGGCACTTGGTGGGTCAAGTGTGGGCAGACTTCACCTGTATGAGTATATATTCTGTGTAACTTACTTGTTCTGTATTTACAGAGATGCCTATTGTTTTGAGCTGCTGTCCATGGTGTTGGCACTCAGTGGGTCCAGTGTTGGCAGACTTTACCTGTCACAGCAGCACAGTCTGATGCAGGACCTTCTCACCCTGCTACACACTGCCTCACCCCGCGTACAGAGACAGGTGAGTGCTCGGTGAACAAAACTGCAGCATATTTTCAATGTGACAAAGAAACTGGTGCAGAAATAGCCAACAGAGAATTCAGTTTTGTAAACAAAAACCTCCACATGTGCATGGGACAGGAATAGTCACTTCTCTGGAGACAGATGAATTAGACTTTAAGAGAAAACAAAATAGAGGCTTACTGGTTGAGAGACAAGGGCTATGGTGGCCATCAGATCAAAATCAGAGTGCAACAAAAAATGGATCCGAATTTTGAGTAGCTGTGTCATCTATGTCATTTTCTTTTCTTTGTATTCAAGTTATGTAACTGAATGTCATAGTGTCTTCTTTCTATTCAGATGACCGTACAAAATGTCATCCTCTCCTCTTTCTATCCAAGTGACCTTTATCTTATGTCATCCTTTCTTTTTTCTGATCAGGTGATCTTACATAGTGTCATTCTGCTTTCTTTCTATCCAGACGACCCTGCTTAAAGTCATTTTATAATTGTCTTTCTGTCCAAGGGACTTTGCGTAATGTCATCCTTCATCCTTTATATCCAGGCAACCTTGCATAAAGTCATTTTGTTGTCTTTCTATACAGGTGACCTTGCATGTCATCCTCTATTCTCACTATCCAGGTTACCTTACTTAATGTAATCTTTTCTCTATATCCAGGTGACCTCTTTACTCCGCCGGGTTTTGCCTGAGGTGGCCCCGCAGACTCTTGCTAACTTGCTGGGTGTGCCCAGCCTCCCGCCACCAGATTTCAACCTGTCCCGCGAGAGCGACCATTCCCCAGATCCGTATGATTTCCGACGGATGGGCATCCTGGATGTGTTCCTTGCCTGCATAGCCAAGGCCCTAACCATGCAGGTAAAGACTAAAGCAAAGGGATTCGGCAAGAGTGGAACCAACACATACAGCATCGGGGAATGTGTGGACTCCAGGTTAGTGTTAGAATGTCCCAGAATAGAAATATGTTAATTTATGTGTATTTTTAGAATTCTAAAGAAAATAATAAGTTCAGTACAAAAAATATGTACAGAACAAATAGCACGAGTATTTTTGTTGTTAATTGTGTTGAAGTACACAAGTTAATTCATCGTTATTTTCTTTCTTGTTCAGACCTGGGTGCAAAATTTTGTTGCCCTTTAGTCTCCTTTAGTCATCCTTAGCCTGATGATTAATTCAGTGTACATGTAATTATTTACCCACTAGTTACCCCACAGCCCTTAAGGGCTGTCGGGGTATTGTTTTCACCCATGGTGTCCGGATGGGTGGGTGGGCGGGCGGGTGGGCGGGCGGCGGGAAATAGTTTGTCCGGGCTGTATCTCAGAAACCGTAAGGTGTAGGAAGTTGATACTTGGTAGGGACATTGGTTAGGGGGTGTAGGTGTGCAACGTCATGGTCTGACCAGGATTTGACCTTTGACCTTGCCGTAGTGACCTTGAGTTTGAAAATCTTGTCCGGGCTGTATCTCGGAAACCGTAAGGTGTAGGAAGTTGATACTTGGTAGGGACATTGGTTAGGGGGTGTAGTTGTGCAACGTCATGGTCTGACCTTAATTTGACCTTGCCGTAGTGACCTTGACCTATAAAATCTTGTCCGGGCTATATCTCGGAAACCGTAAGGTGTAGGAAGTTGATACTTGGTAGGGACATTGGTTAGGGGGTGTAGTTGTGCAACGTCATGGTCTGACCTTGATTTGACCTTTAACCTTGCCGTAGTGACCTTGACCTATAAATTCTTGTCCAGGCTATATCTCGGAAACTGTAAGGTATAGGAAGTTGATATTTGGTAGGGACATTGGTTAGGGGGTGTAGGTGTGCAACGTCATGGTGTGACCTTGATTTGACCTTTGACCTTGCCGTAGTGGCCTTGACCTATAAAATCTTGTCCAGGCTATATCTCAGAAACCGTAAGGTGTAGGAAGTTAATACTTGGTAGGGATATTGGTTAGGGGGTGTAGGTGTGCAACGTCATGGTCTGACCTTGATTTGACCTTTGACCTTGCCATAGTGGCCTTGACCTATAAAATCTTGTTCAGGCTATATCTCGGAAACCGTAAGGTGTAGGAAGTTGATATTTGGTAGGGACATTTGCTAGGGGGTGTAGGTGTGCAGTATCATGGTCTGACCTTGATTTGACCTTGACGTATAAAATCTTGTCCGGGCTATATCTCAGAAACCGTAAGGTGTAGGAAGTTGATACTTGGTAGGGATATTGGTTAGGGGGTGTAGGTGTGCAATGTCATGGTCTGACCTTGATTTGACCTTTGACCTTGCCATAGTGACCTTGACCTATAAAATGTTGTCCGGGCTATATCTCGGAAACCGTAAGGTGTAGGAAGTTGGTACTTGGTAGGGACATTGGTTAGGGTGTGTAGGTGTGCAACGTCATGGTCTGACCAGGATTTGACCTTTGACCTTGCCATAGTGACCTTGAGTTTAAAAATCTTGTCTGGGCTATATCTCGGAAACCGTAAGGTGTAGGAAGTTGATACTTGGTAGGGACATTGGTTAGGGGATATAGTTGTGCAACGTCATGGTCTGACCTTGATTTGACCTTTGACCTTGGCGTAGTGACCTTGACCTATAAAATCTTGTCCGGGCTATATCTTGGAAACCGTAGGGTTGAGGAAGTTGATACTTGGTAGGGACATTGGTTAGGGGCTGTAGGTGTGTATTATCATGGTGTCACCTTAATTTGACCTTTGACCTTGTCCTAGTGACCTTGACCTATAAAATCTTGTTGCACCTTTGGGTCTCTCTTTTGATGCAGATTAAGCACTGTTAAAGTCATATTAGAATTTATTAAGAATTTTACTTTCATAACTTCCCATTGTAAGAGACAGAATTTCATCAAGTGAGCCACAGATTTTGCTCCAACACCACACATAAGCATTCATTAAATGTATTACCACTTCTATATGCATGGTAATATTCAAACCATCTAAACCATAATTTGGCAATGTAGATGTAGATAAAGAGGGTTGAATTTTAGTTTGCTGATTAATGCTGTCATGTTGTTATTGAATTATCTTGTTTTAATACTTCATCTTTATATGCATGATCTTTCTTTTAAACATTATTTGGACCTTTATATAACTGACAGTGCTGTGAAAGTATCCTAAAGTTTATACTGATACAGTACTTCTGTATCTCATGGTGTTGAAAATATTTCCCTAGGCTGTGGGGTACGGGCATCTCTGATGCTATTTTTATTTTTGCCACACATTTCAGACATGGGTTCCCGCTAGTGAGTGATGGGTTGATTTTCATATTAGTTGACATTCACTTATGAACCGACCGATAATATATCGCTGTTTTCTCCTCACAGTTCAGATCTGGGTTCCCGCTGGTGGCTGAGAGGCAGATCTTCGCACAAACTTGCAAGCAGCATTGTGGATTTGTTGAAAGACCTCGCAGCTGGCAAACTTTCTGATACCTGGGCGACCGTCACCAAGAGTGCAGTTGCTGAGAACATCCTGTCACTGACGAGACTGGATGAATCACAAAGAACACCTGCTGAATGTGTAAAAACACCCACGGTAAGTGTGTGCCTCAAGGTACGTCATTCTAAATATTCGCTTGACGTGTAAAAACACCCACGGTAAGCGTATACTTCAAGGTACATTATTTTGAATATTTCATTTATGTGTAAAAACACTCTCAGTAAGTATATACATTATTCTTACAACTGTGTAATATGTAAAAACACCCACAGTAAGTGTAGTTTCATTTTACATTATTCTTGACAGTTGATTAATGTGTAAAAAACATCTAAAATAAATATATACTTCAATTAAAATTGTGCTGGATACCCAATTGAAGTTTAAAAACATCTATGATAAGGACACATTTTTAAAAAAATTGAAATAGTATTGACAATATGACATTAAAGCATAAATATTTGATGCTTACATATACTGATAATCTTTTAGTTAAATATTCCTGTATGAACAAGAGTAACATTCATTGCTGCTCACAGTATAAAAACACCCATAAGGCAAGGGTGGATGTGTTGAAGTTTGGGGAGAGTTGCAAGAGTCTCAGCTAATAATATGGGTAATGAACTGAAAGTTTAATATAGGTGTCAGCTTCAGTGTGGCTTTCCATAGCGATTTTAAAATATTATTTCTCGTTGTGAAATGAATAACCTATAAACTAAACTTTTGTTTAATTTACTGATAAGTTATTTTTGTGTTTTGCATTTAAAAGTCGTGGTAGCTTTCACAAAGAGTTGCAATAAAGCTTTAAAATATCAAATTAGATCACAAAAGAAACAGTGGGAGTGATTAATTAAGGTTTTAAAGAAGTAATAAGTAATAACTTTTTGTTGACAAAATCACAAGACAAAAAACCACGCATCATAAAAGTGAAAGTATTGTTATTTTTCTTCCATATGTCATTATTCAAAGCTTCTTTAATTCACCGCGCGAATCAGCTAATGCAGTGACTGTTCAGGATACCTGTAATTAAGTGGCCCATCAGGGGCGCTTGTTTGTTTTCACGTAAGTTCAACTGATCACCGCCGCCGCCGGATTATGGTCTCCCTTGAATAACTTCTTTGGCTTTCAAATTTTTCTTTCCTTCTTATCTTTCTTTAAAACTATAGGGGCGGGAAAAATTTTTGGGATACTTTGCGGAGACCTTAAGCTTTACTTAAGGTAACCTTAAGCATTTTTTAAAAACACCCCGTTATCATGTTTTGGAAAAAAACCACACACACCTGTGCTATAAAATTTATTAGGTACATTCTAGACCTAAATCTGAAGGTTGGAAACGATTTTCTGACCAATCAGACCATAGACGCCTGAATGGGAGGCGTTTTATTTTTGTAAATTTTTTTTAAATGGGTACTTGGTCTGTATCTCAAAAACGGTCAGGATTTCGGCGTTTTGTTGGAATAACTTATTCAGCTACTTTTTGATAATCTTTCACATGCTGAAGTTTTAGCCCTGTATCTGCAATCTTAAGGTCACCTTAATGTCAAAAAGGGGGTTTTAGCCCTCCACTTCACTTAGTTTTTCACTTTTTTCAACCAAACTTGGCATACATATTAAGATTTACCAAATGATTATCCTGACTGTATGGTGACCTTAAACTGTTAATATAATTGGAGCTAGGGCCCTCCTAAAGTCATAAAATTGGAATAAAGCCGTCTGGCCCCTTTCTTCTTCCATATCTAACGTATATTGATATTGAAGTACATCAAAAGAAGACTCTTACTACCTTATGATTTAAATATTAATGTTGTCATGGCCATCTTACACTTAAAATGTAGGGTTTTTCAGCCCTAAGCTCAGTTAATGTTTAAATTTTTAAAATAAAACTTGGCACATGTATAAGGGTTGGCAGAAGGGACATTTTCATTTCATGGTCACCTTAAAGTCGCAATATGAATGAAGTTATCAGCCTCCAGCTATCTTATTGTTCAACAGGCCTCAGCTAAACTTTATTCACTTATAAAGGATGACAAAAGGGACATTCTTATTTTACGGTCACCTTAAAGTCCCAATATGAATGAAGTTATGGCCACCTTGCAGTGAAATTATGGAGTTTTTAATCTCCAGCTATCGTATTGTTCAGCTGACCTCGGTAAAATTTTGCCCACTTATTAAAGATGAAAATAGGGACATTCTTATTTTCTTTCCACCTTGGAGTTCCAATGCAAGTACAGTCATGGCCATCTTGAAGTAAAAATGAGGGTTTTCAGCTCCCAACTGACTTACTGTTCAATGACATCAGTTAAACTTGACACATTGATCAAGTGTAAGGAAGACTTAAAATTCCTGTATTTAAGACACTTTGACCAACTTAACATAATAAATATATAGTTTTAGCTCCCACCTCATTTATTTTAAGACTTTTTAAAACCACACCTGCCACATGTATACTTAAAACAAAATTTCTGTTATCTGGCAAAGCTAACCTAGTGTTTTTGAAGTTATGGCATCTTCAAAGAAAAAAAAATTAGGTATTTAGCATGCAGTGATGTGGTTATTGTATCCACCGGAAGCATCCGGTGGATACTTTGGTTTAGCGTTCGCTACGCCGCCGCCGCCGCGCATAGAGAGATTTTCAGCGTTAACACTCTAATAGGAAAACAACAGCAGCTAGGTTCACCAAATTTGCAGGATATCTTCATTGGGGGGTAAGCTTCTCTGGGAAGGAAAATAGCCTCATTCTGAAAAACAAGATGGCCGCCATGGGCATTTCTTAGAAAATAATCTACAATTTTCTACTGGCTGTTCCTCATAGGTAGAAGGTTGAATCTCTTCATAGGTGATATGTATGATACATATACATGTCCTCTACAACCTTGCACACATTTGACCTTGAAGCTCCTAATCCACGGAGTGCCGAAGGAACCCACATGGCGGACTGTAAAAGTGCCTATATCTCCCTTATTATTGGTCCTAGAGGTTTGCAATGTGAAGCCAACCTATAGGAAATCATCTGCTGTGAATCTTCTGATGTGGTTAGATTTGACCGTGGACCCCTCCTTCAAGGTCAAACGAGGATAGCCAAACTTAAAAGTGCTTATAACTCGCTTATTATCGATCCTAGAGGTTTGGGATGGTAAACCAACATATAGGAAATCATGGGCTGGGAATCTTCTGGCGTGGTTGGATTTGACCTTGGGCCCCTCCTTCAAGGTCAAATGAGGACAGCCAAGCTTAAAAGTGCTTATAACTCGCTTATTATTGATCCTAGAGGTTTGGGATGGTAAGCCAGCCTATTGGAAATCATGGGCTGGGAATCTTCTGGCGTGGTCGGATTTGACCTTGGGCCCCTCCTTCAAGGTCAAACGAGGACAGCCAAACTTAAAAGTGCTTATAACTCGCTTATTATTGGTCCTAGAGGTTTGGGATGGTAAACCAGCATATAGGAAATCATGGGCTGGGAATCTTCTGGCGTGGTCGGATTTGACCTTGGGCCCCTCCTTCAAGGTCAAACGAGGACAGCCAAAGGTAAAAGTGCCTATAACTCTCTTATTATTGGTCCTAGAGCTTTGGGATGGTAAACCAACATATAGAAAATCATGGGCTGGGAATCTTCTGGTGTGGTCGGATTTGACCTTGGGCCCCTCATTCAAGGTCAAACGAGGACAGCCAAACTTAAAAGTGCTTATAACTTGCTTCTTATTGGTCCTAGAGGTTTGGGATGGTAAACCAGCATATAGAAAATCATGGTCTTGGAATCTTCTGGTGTGGTCGGATTTGATTGACCTTGGGCCCCTCGTTCAAGGTCCAATGAGGATAGCCAAAGGTAAAAGTGCTTATAACTCGCTTATTATTGGTCCTAGAGGTTTGGGATGGTAAACCAACCTATAGGAAGTCATGGGCTGGGAATCTTCTGGTGTGGTCGGATTTGACCTTGGGCCCCTCGTTCAAGGTCAAATGAGGACAGCCAAACTTAAAAATGCTTATAACTCGCTTATTATTGGTCCTAGAGATTTTGGTGCGTTGTCTTTACGGTGGATACAATTTGCATCGGTTCTCCGATGCGCTAGGCCTAGTTAATATATTGCAGCTGATCAGTGTTTATATAATATAAATTCCCAATTTTAGGCACATCAAAAAAAATCCCACATTCTCCTGATTCCATTCTTGTGGAATTGTGTGGATATGACTTTTCCTTTTTGGGAAAAAAGGCTTTAATTAATTCAGCTTTTGTTTAGCAGCAGGAGTTGTTGATCTAGCTACTTATTCACATACACTATGTAAATTGGTCAAATGTATAGACTTGACTTCTTTCAGAAGATAAGATGACTGGATAAAAACACTTTCCTCCAACTCTGTATTTGCTTTTGTGTGATATCTATCTGGAGGCAGATTCATGGCAAGTCCAACTCTCTCACTGAAGCCCCACTGTGCTTTGTCTGTTAACATCTGTGTGTTACATAATGTGTCTGCACAATGAGTGAAAAGCTTGATAAGTGATATCAAGATGTATTAATTTCTTTTCATTAAGGGATATGTTTACAGTAAATCTTTTTGGGGGTAAACAATTCAAACAAGGACATTTATCTTTAGGTTCATGGAAGTAAAACTTTGTGGGAAAAAATACTTCTCTGTTTTGAGAGAATGGAAAAAGCCTTAATAATATGTAAAACCCTTGGGCTTTCATGATATTCAGATATAGAGTCATCTGTGAATTAAAAATGTTAACAATAATATCTGACAACATGACTTTGTGTATTTTTTTACAATGTAACAATAAAGGATTTCACAAATAAGATTATCTTAAGCATATTTATCTAATAAAAATATTAAATAGCAATGAATTTTAAGAGGCATAAAATGCCTCGAAGATATACAACATATGAATGTCCCTATCTATAGCCAATTATAGTTTACTACAGTGTATCTTTATCATTATAAATTTAGGATTAAATATCTCCTGGAAAAAATTTATGATCCCAAATTTACAGCAAAAATTATATATTCTTACCACTTACGAAACACAATAAAGCTCACATTCTGCTTACAGTCTAATACTGCAACTGATACAGTTTTTTACCCCACAGCCCTTAAGGGCTGTCAGGGTATTGTTTTCACCCATGGTGTCCGGATGGGCGGGTGGCGGGAAAAAGTTTGTCAGTATCTCAGAAACTGTAAGGTGTAGGAAGTTGATACTTGGTAGGGACATTGGTTAGGGGGTGTAGGTGTGCAACGTCATGGTGTGACCTTGATTTGACCTTGCCGCAGTGACCTTGAGTTTGAAAATCTTGTCCGGGCTATATCTCGGAAACCGTAAGGCGTAGGAAGTTGATACTTGGTAGGGTCATTGGTTAGGGGGTGTAGGTGTGCAATGTCATGGTGTGACCTTGATTTGACCTTTGACCTTGTCGTAGTGACCTTGACCTATAAAATCTTGTCCGGGCTATATCTCGGAAACCGTAAGGTGTAGGAAGTTGATACTTGGTAGGGACATTGGTTAGGAGGTGTAGGTTTGCAACGTCATGATGTGACCTTGATTTGACCTTGCCATAGTGACCTTGACCTATAAAATCTTGACATTGGTTAGGGGTTGTAGGTGTGCACCATAATTTTTAGTTTACTGATTAATGCTGTCATCTTGCTAACATCATTTTGATCTTAATATAACTGACACTGCTCTGAAAGTATCCCGATCTTTGTACTGTTTCACTACTTCTATATCACATGGTGTTGAAAACTATTTCCCCAGGCTGTGGGGTACGGGCATCTCTGATGCTATTTTAGATCATTTACTTTTTCATCAGATACAAAACACAGTAAAGCTTATCTTCTCCATACAGTCTCATACCACAACTACTACAGCTTTATTAACTCAAGTGTCCATCCGGGCCCCTCTTTTTTGTTAGCAAAAACCTTTTTCTAGTTTGTTTTTTTTTCTATTTGTAGCTGTGGCTGGCCCTGGCGTCTCTGTGTGTCCTCAATCAGGAGCATGTGGAACGTCTGTCCTCTGGTCACTACCAGACCTGCACCACACCCACCTCCCAGCAGCAGCCTGCTGACACCAAAACTGATGAAGCCAAGCCTAGGCCCACCTGTGATAACCATGACGACAGCGAGACACTGGCCATCATCCATTGCGAAGAATGTGGCAATCTATGCAGTGACTGTGACAGATTCCTTCACCTGCACAGACGTACCCGCTCACACCAGAGACAGGTGAATCAAATATAGGAAAGTTAGATTTACAGGAAAGTAAGTTGATGAAAGCAGTAGAAGAGCCTACAGGATCAGAATTTCATGATTGCAGTTTCAGGAATATCCTATTTAGCTTCATACAGGGAACAACATTTGGAAGTATGAAAGACCGAAATCCCCAATAGTTGCCTTTTCAAGTTTATATGATCAATGGACAAAACGCATAAACTTTACTTAAGACCTAATTCTAATTGTTTAATATCACACACACTGGTGTTCATCACTCTTCTTTAAACGTGGATATGTTTTGACAGACACACCGACACTGTGTGTATGGGTAGCATTAGAAAGCATGTTTTCCAATTGATATCCTGGGCAACTCACTCTGCCCTGCAGATTCAGTAAAAAATCTGGGTGTGTGGCTTGATTCAGATTTTTCTTTGTCCAAGCATGTTCAGAATGTCTGCAAAAGTTGTTTTGTTAAACTCTGTGACTTCAGACATGTCAGGCGGTTTCTTACTCATGATGTTTCTGTGCTTGTAGCCAACGCTCTTGTTAGTAGTCGGTTGGATTACTGCAACTCACTTTTCAGGAGCCTGTCCAAGTTCAATCTATGCAAATTACAGTGCATCCAAAATAGTGCAGCTAGAATTGTATCAAACACCAGTCGATACACCAGCATAACTCCTGTGCTAAAGAAACTGCATTGGCTTCCTGTTGAACAGCGCATTGTGTTCAAGACAGTCACACTTGTTTATAAGTATCTTCACACAGGTTTTCCCAGGTATTTTTCACCACATCTTTCTTCCTACAGCAGTTCTTATAGTACCAGGCGCAGTCAAAGTGGTGGTAATTTCCTAGTTATTCCAAAGTTCTGCCCCTCTGTTCATAAATCTGTCAAACAGTTTGGTAATAGTTTTGCGTTTGATGCTCCTACTGTGTGGAATACTCTCCCTGATGTGATTCGTGCCTCTCCATCCCTGGCCTCCTTCAGAAAACAGCTTAAAACCTACCTGTACACCAAAGCATATCCACCCTAGCCTGAATCATCCTCCTGGCGTTCTCCGTGGTGTTCGACCCCTGTTATGTCCCTGGACACAGAATTTTGTTGACTGCTTTTTGTTTTGTTGCGCCTTAGAGTCCTCTTGTTTGGGGAGATTAAGCGCTATAAAAGTCCAATTAGAATTAGGTGTTCATCACTGCTCATTAATTAGTACTTGATACCTTACACTAATGCACGACGTTTTGCTTGCAGGTGTTTAAGGAGGAGGAGGAGTCCATCAAGGTGGATCTCCATGAGGGTATCGGGCGCACCAAACTCTTCTGGATCATGTGTTTGGCCGACTCCAAGACCAACAAGGCTATGGTGGAGTTCAGGGAGGGAGCCAAAGGTCAGGGTTGATTAATTGGTTGATAGATTGAATTTGTTAAATAAGCTGAATTTGATTGATGTATTGATTGAGTTTACAGAGGAGACTAAAGATGATTGATTTGTTGGTAGGTTGACAAATTTACTTGAGCTTAGTAAGGAGGCTGAAGGTGATTGATGGCTAACAGATTAATTATTGTTACAGAGGAGGTTAAAGCTGATTGATTGGTTGATAGATTAATTTAGCTATCTATCCAGAATAAAGGATGCTAATGGTAAATGTTTGGTACATTGATTGTGTGGGTATCGAGTGAGTGGACAAATGTCAAGTTGGACAGCTTGTGGCAGCAATGTACTTGCCATCAAGGTATTCATTCAGTTGGAGTTTTTGTTCAAAGATGCAGCAATGTATCTGGGGTCACTGCTAATATAGTTAGTGTCTCTGTTCACAGGTGGAGGCAGTGGAGTGGGGGGCACTTGTCGATTCTGTGGTTCATCTGGTGCAGCTGGCATGTTGTCACTTGGAAATGTGTGCACAGACCCAGATTGTCAGGTTGGTGTTAAAGTTTCTACTGCCCTAAATACATATATACATATACCCCCAGCTTTTGTTGATACCTGTTTGTACACCGGGGTGAACATGAACATGTGTGTAACTCCTTTTGTACACCAATGCCCTCCAATTATCCGGGTAACAATTGAACCCCAGATTTCCTCCTCTGAGGTCCAAAACCTTTACCAGCGATGACAGTAGTAATATTTAATTGTATGTTTTGAGCACAGTACCTGGTAGGGCCACAGTGGCAGAGTGGTAACACTCTCGCCTCCCACCTCTGAGGCCGGGGTTCGATCCCCGTGACGGCCTTAAGTGGGAAAGCTGGTAGTTGCTTGCCGTTGGTCGGCAGTTTACAGTACACAACCCTAGCGAACTGTATGTACTGGTTTCCTCTGCCCTTCCAACTACCCGTCGTGATATGACCTGTACAGTGTTGAAAGCGACGTAAAACCCCAAATAAACAAACACAGTACCTGGTATGTGTCCCTGTAGGTTTTCCATAGTGTTGTACATCACATAGAAAGAGGAATAATGTTGTTTTTCACACAACACTTGATGTCTTTTTCGAACTTGTTTAAAAATAAGGCAGAATCCTGATATCTGAATATTATATATCACCTCAATGGATAGCTTGTTTAAGCTTGGTCATCGATGACGTGCTCAGTGCTTGCTGATTGGTGAGACTTCTGAGATACATTAAGCAGTTGACTGTATCTTGTACCTCTATTTCAGCTTTCTGCTCTATTTTGCAGACATTTCAGCTTTCTGCTGTATGTTTTTCAGGAGTTTGCACGTAGTGCATGCAGCCGCACACACCCCTGTGGTCACCAATGTGGTGGCATCAAGGACGAGGACCCTTGTCTACCCTGTCTCCATGGCTGCAAGACTTCAGATGGTGAAAGTCTCAAGCAGGATACAGATGACATGTGCATGATCTGCTTCACAGAGGCTCTGTCAGCAGCACCGGCAATACAGGTGAGACATAGGATCAATACAGGCGAGCCATAGGTTGGATATAGGCGAGACATAGGGTGAATACAGGTGAGCCATAGGTTGGATACAGGTGAGACATAGGGTCAATACAGGTGAGCCATAGGTTGGATACAGGTGAGACATAGGGTCAATACAGGTGAGCCATAGGTTGGATATAGGTGAGACATAGGGTCAATACACATGAGCCATAGGATGGATACAGGTGAGACATAGGGTCAATACAGAAGGGACATTGGATGGAAACAAGTGAGACATAGGATCAATACAGGTGAGCCATAGGTTGGATACAGGTGAGACATAGGGTGAATACAGGGGGACATTGGATGGAAAAAAGTGAGACATAGGGTGAATACAAGGGGGGACATAGGATGGATACAAGTGAGACATAGGGTGAATACAAGGGGGGACATAGGATGGATACAAGTGAGACATTGGGTGAATACAAGGGGGGACATAGGCTGAATACAGAGGGCAGATAGGATGGATACAGGTGAGACATTGGGTAAATACAGGCGAGACGTAGAGTACATAGAGGACATGTAGGATAGATACAGGAGAGACATACGGTGGATACAGGTGAGACAGGTTGAATACAGGTGATTTATGGGGTACACACAGTTCACATATAGAGTGGATACAGGACAGACATCAGGAAAAAAAGATAGCAAGGCATCGAGAGAAATACAGGTGAGACATAGGGATGATACAAGTGAGACAGAGAGTAAATAAAGGTCATGCATAGGGAGAATACCGATAAGATATAAGATAAAATATACGGGCATGACATGGAGAGAAATACAGATGAGACAAAGACAGCAATATAGGAGGGTTGTAGACAGAATTACAGGCAAGAAGTTGGTTGAATACAGGTGATACTATATAACATAGGATTGAATACAGGTGAGAGATGGACTAAATCCCAAAATGATAGTGTTTATTACAGGTTTGACATAATACTGAATAGAGGTGAGATCATTGGAGAAATACAAGTGAGACATAGAACTAAATAACAGTTTTATCATTGTTGCTTATTTCTGTGTTTCTAGTGTTTTTACCCCACAGCCCGTAAGGGCTGTCAGGGTATTATTTTCACCCATGGTATCCGGATGGGCAGGCGGGCGGCAGGAAGAAGTTTGCCGACCTGTATCTCAGAAACCGTAAGGTGTAGGAAGTTGATACATGGTAGGGACATTGGTTAGAGGGTGTAGGTGTGCAATGTCATGGTGTGACCTTGATTTGACCTTGCTGTAGTGACCTTGACCTATAAAATCTTGTCCGGGCTATATCTCGGAAACTGTAAGGTGTAGAAGTGATACTGGGTATGGACATTGGCTAGGGTGTGTAGATGTAAAACGTCATGGTGTGACCTTGATTTGACCTTCCTGTAGTGACCTTGACCTATATTGCCGTGTCTGGGCTATATTTCGGAAACCATAAGGTGTAGGAGGTTAATGTTTGGTAGGGACATTTGTCAGGGGTTATATGTGTGCAACGTCATGGTGTGCCCTGGATTTGACCTTTGATCTTGCATATCTGATGCTATTTTATCTCTCTACAGGGATATCTACTACTACTTTATCTCTCTTATATCTCTTATGTTTTTTACTAGAATCTTGGTTGTTGCACCTTTGGGTGTCTTTTGATGTAGATTAAGCACTGTTAAAGTCATATTAGAATTCATTAACTGTTTTACTTTTGCAACTTCCCATTGTAACAGATAGTATTGCATCAAGTGAGCCATAGATTTTGCCCCAACCCCACATAAAAGCATGTATTGCCACTTCTGTATGTATGGGTAATATTCAAAACATTCAAACCATAATGCGACCATACAAATGAATATGAAAAAGGGAGAAGTCTTAAAGCTTCATAATTTTAGCTAACTGAATTGTCCTGTTTTAATACTTAATCTTTACATGCAGTTTCTCTTGGATATTAATTTCTCTACTTAAACATTATTTGGACACTGACACTGGTCTGAAAGTATCCCAATCTGTGTAATGTTTCACTACTTCTATATCTCTTGGTGTTGAAAACTATTTCCCCAGGCTGTGGGGTACGGGCATCTCTGATGATATTTTTTGTCTTGTATCACTACTATTGGTAAAGACGACAAACCGGATAGTTGGTTTCTACTCGCTTCATATAAACATAAAGGAAATGACATATATTTCACATCAAACATATAAAATAGTGCACAGAAACGCTTAAAAATATTTACTTGTGTAATATTTTGTCAATAGACAGTGAAATAATATCCAAAACTTCAAATGTTTATGACATATAAACAACATTTTATTTGCGTTTTTGTTTCTGTACACATATAGATAACATTACATTTTAGTCTATACTAATTCAAACGAATCCGGTTTTTGTTGAATTTTCGTTTTCAGGACCCGTTTTTCAAATTTTCTTTTGATCATAACACCAATAACTACCAGATAAAAATTTCTTCCCAAACATGTGTGAAGAGTAAATGTGTACTTGTAATGCATATTCTTTCTTGTACCTCCTTATCAGCTAACCTGTGGCCATGTATTCCACAAGCACTGCTGTGTTACTGTCCTGGACAGGCGGTGGGTTGGACCTCGCATCACCTTTGGATTCTCACTCTGCCCAATTTGCAAGGTAAAATTTCCATTAATTGCAAGGTGATATTTTATTACATAAAGTAGTCTAACATCACTATGTCACTAGAGCTTTTTACATCACTAGTGCAAATTAAACCAGAGAGAGAGAGAGCTAACCTCATCAGTTTACATATGTTATATCAGTATTACTTGTTCATTGGCCAAGCTGGGTCATCAGAAACACAGTGAAGATATGTCACATATTCCAACCTCATAAGGCCCCCCCCCCCCCCCCCCGTATATGTATTCTTGGCAACATTTACTAAGTTATAATTTTATAGTCTTACATCAGCTATATGGCCTGCTATGCACACTTTTACCCAGTGTAGTAATCCTTTCCATATTTCCACAGTCTCAGATTAGCCACACTGTATTACATGACCTGCTGACTCCCATCCAAGCCCTGTATGAAGATGTGCGGCGCAAGGCGCTGATGCGACTGGAGTATGAGGGGTTGCACAAGTCAGAGGCCATCACTACTGAGGGAACGCACTTCCACAAGGACCCCACAGGATTTGCCATGGAGAGATACGCTTACTATGTCTGCTTCAAGTGTGAGTAGCACAGGTTATAGTGGCACTTTTATGTCTCCTGGTGATAGGCCAATAGCATGTTTCATGTGTTTCCATAAAGCGGGTTTCAACCCCTGACCACAGACTCAAGTGTGACCACAAGGGTAACATGTAACCCAGTAATTATGTGGCCCATCAGGGGCGCTTATTTGTTTTCACGTAAGTTCGACTGATTACCGCCGCCGCCGGAGTATGGTCTCCCTTGAATAACTTCTTTTGCTTTCAAATTTTTCTTTCCTTCTTATCTTTCTTTAAAACTATAGGGGCGGGGAAAAGTTTTGGGATACATTGTGGAGACCTTAAGCTTTACTTAAGGTAACCTTAAGCACTTTTCAAAAGCTCCCCATCTAGTTTCAGAAAAAACCACACACACCTGTGCTATTAAATTTATCAGGTACATTCTAGACCTAAATCCGAATGTCAGAAAGGATTTTCTGATCAATCGGACCATAGATGCCTGAATGGAAGGCGTTTTATTTTCGTAAATTTTTTTTAAATGGGTACTTGGTCTGTATCTCATAAACGGTCAGGATTTCAGTGTTTTGTTGGAACAAGTTATTCAGCTACTTTTTGATAATCTTTTACATGCTGAAGTTTTAGCCCTGTATCTGCAATCTTAAGGTCACCTTAATGTCAAAAAGGGGGTTTTAGCCCTCCAGTTTTCTTTTTTTTTTTTTTTTGTCACTTTTTTCAACCATACTTGGCATATATATTAAGATTTACCATATAAGTATCCTGACTTTATGGTGACCTTAAACTGTTAATATAATTGGAGCTATGCACCCACCCCCCCCCCACCCCCCCCACCCCCCCCCCCCCCCGGCCCCTTTCTTTTTCCATTAAATGTAGGGTTTTTAGCCCTAAGCTCAGTTAATGTTTAAATTTTTAAAATAACACTTGGCACATTTATAAGGGTTGGCAGAAGGGACATTTTATGGTTACCTTAGAGTCGCAGTATGAATGAAGTTACAGTGAAAAAAGGAAGTTTTCAGCCTCCAGCTATCTTATTGTTCAACTGATCTCAGCTAAACTTTATGCACTTATAAAGGATGACAAAAGGGACATTCTTATATTATGGTCACCTTAAAGTCCCAATATGAATGAAGTTATGGCCACCTTGCAGTGAAATTATGGAGTTTTTAATCTCCAGCTATCGTATTGTTCAGCTGACCTCAGTTAAATTTTGCTCACTTATTTAAGATGAAAATAGGGACATTCTTATTTTCTTTCTACCTTGGAGTTCCAGTACAAGTACAGTAATGGCCATCTTGAAGTAAAAATGAGGGTTTTCAGCTCCCAACTGACTTACTGTTCAATGACATCAGTTAAACTTGACACATTAAGTTTAAGGAAGACTTTTAATGACCTTTTTATTTAAAATTCCTGTATTTAAGAGACTTTGGCCATCTTAACATAATAAATATATAGTTTTGCTCCCACCTCATTTATTTTAAGACTTTTTAAAACCACACCTGCCACATGTATACTTAAAACAAAATTTCTGTTATCTGGCAAAACTAACCTCCTAGTGTTTTTGAAGTTATGGCATCTTCAAAGAAACAAAATGAGGTATTTAGCATGCAGTGATGTGGTTATTAATATATTGCAGCTGATCAGTGTTCATATAATATAAATTCCCAGTTTTAGGCACATTAAAAATCCCACATTCTTTTGATTCCATTCTTGTGGAATTGTGTTGATATGACTTTTCCTTTTAGGGGAAAAAAAGTTTTAATTAAATCAGCTTTTGTTTAGCAGCAGGAGTTGTTGATCTAGCTACTTATACACACACACTAAGTAAATTGGTCAAATGTATAGACTTGACTTCATTCAGAAGATAAGATGACTGGGAAAAAACACTTTCCTCCAACTCTTTATTGGCTTTTGTGTGATGTCAATCTGGAGGTAGATTCATGGCAAGTCTAATACCCTGTTCACACTACAATCCGGGTTGACAAGGATTGAGGATTGAAGCAGATTGAAGCAGATTCATCTCCATCCGAGTTGAGTGTCCACACTACAGAGCTTAATCTGGATTGAAAAGTGTCAAAAACTGAATACAGTAAAGCCTCTGAAATTAACTTGGTATGATGCATGTAAATATTCTTCAATGAATTATTTTAATTTTCCCAAGGTTTATAGCTGTATGAAAGATTCCCACTTCACATTAATCTAATACAATTGATTAAATTGTTTAGTAATTATTTTATATCAAGCACAAATTGTTTTAAGACTGCTAAACTTTTTGCAAATTATAATTGCAATTGTTATGAATATGCCAGTTTATTCAATTATGTTATATTCATACATTTATGTTTTACAATTGAATTGCAAATCATGGAGAAACCACACAATATCAATTTGGGTGGTATTTGTTTCAATTAGTAATTCTTACTATCAAAGGATTAAGGTACATATATATTGACACATTATTATAAGTTAAGCAATTTCTGCAGGGCAATAAGTCAATTGTTTACAGTACTAGTGCACTCAACCCTTGTCAACCCGGATTGTGAGGGTTCACACTACAAAGGGGTTGAGCCAATCTGCTTCAATCCACCTCTTGAGGAGGGTTGAGATTTACCCTTGTCAACCCGGATTGTGAGCGTTCAGACTAGTCTCCAATCTGGTTCAATCTGTGTCAACCCGGGTTGAATCACTAGTCTGAACGCCGCGTAACTCTCTCACTGAAGCCCCACTGTGCTTTGTTAACATCTGGGTGTTACATAATGTGTCTGCACAATGAGTGAAAAGCTTGATAAGTGATATCAAGATGTATTCATTTCTTTTCATTAAGGGGTATGCTTACAGTAAATCTTTTTGGGGGTAAACAATTCAAACAAGGACATTTATCTTTAGGTTCATGAAAGTAGAACCTTGTGGAAAAAAAGACTTGTTGGTTTTGAGAGAAAGGAAAAAGCCTTAATAATATGTAAAACCCTTGGGCTTTCATGATATTCAGATATAGACTCATCTGTGAATTAAAATGTTAACAATAACATCTGACAACATGACTTTGTGTATTTTTATCTCCCGCCGGGCTTTAGCCCGGGAGGGAGATTATGAAATGATGCCTGTGTGTTCGTGCGTGCGTGCGTGTGTGCGTGCATTAGTTAGTCACGCAGATTTCTCCAAAACTACTGCAGCTACAGATTTTTTGTAAATTAATAGTCCCAATGAATTTTCATGCCCTTGAAAATTTTTTTGGTTTTATGGACTTAGGCCTAAAGATAAGTGAGTAATAGCAATCATAGCTACTTGGAGTAAAGGGCTCATAACTCAAAAACTATTGCAGATACAACTTTTTCTTGAAATATGTTGTTCAGCTACTTTGTCCTTAGCTATAAGATGGTACATAGTTTGGGGTTCTATTGCATACCGTAAGTGAGTAATAGCTATTTTCTCATTTGTAGCTAAATAACAGAAGGAGTAAATGTCAAATATCTTCAAAAGTATTAGAGTTACAGAGATCTTTTCAAATATGTTGTTCATCTACTTTTTGGTAAGCTATCACATAGTAAAGTTTCAGACCTCTCGCACCTTGGATAGCTGAGTAATAGCTACTTTGAAATTCTGACTGTTGAGTAAAGCCATTGTAACTCCAAAACCATTGCAGTTAGAGTGTTTTCCTAAAATATGTTGTTCAGCTACTTTGTCCTTAGCTATAAGATGGTACATAGTTTGGGGTTCTATTGCATGCCATAAGTGAGTAATAGCTATTTTCTCATTTGTAGCTAAATAACAAAAGAAGTAAATGTCAAATATCTTCAAAAGTATTAAAGTTAGGGAAATCTTTTCAAATATGTTGTTCATCTACTTTTTGGTAAGCTATCACATAGTAAAGTTTCAGACCTGTTGCACCTTGGATAGCCGAGTAATAGCTACTTTGAAATTCTGACTGTTGAGTAAAGCCATTGTAACTCCAAAACTATTGCAGTTAGAGTGTTTTCCTTAAATATGTTGTTCAGCTACTTTGTCCTTAGCTATAAGATGGTACATAGTTTGGGGTTCTATTGCATGCCATAAGTGAGTAAAAGCTACTTTCTCATTTGTAGCTAAATAACAAAAGGCGTAAATGTCAAATATCTTCAAAAGTATTAAAATTAGGGAAATCTTTTCAAATATGTTATCCATCTACTTTTTGGTAAGCTATCACATAGTAAAGTTTCAGACCTGTTGCACCTTGGATAGCTGAGTAATAGCTACTTTGAAATTCTGACTGTTGAGAAAAGCCATTGTAACTCCAAAACTATTGCAGTTAGAGGGTTTTCCTAAAATATGTTGTTCAGCTACTTTTTCCTTAGCTGTAAGATGGTACATAGTTTAGAGTTCTGTTGCATGCTATAAGTGAGTAATAGCTATTTTCTCATTTGTAGCTAAATAACAGAAGGAGTAAATGTCAAATATCTTTAAAAGTATTAGAGTTAGGGAAATCTTTTCTAATATGTTGTCCATCTACTTTTTGGTAAGCTATCACATAGTAAAGTTTCAGACCTCTTGCACCTTGGACAGCTGAGTAATAGCTACTTTGAAATTCTGACTGTTGAGTAAAGCCATTGTAACTCCAAAACTATTGCAATTAGACTTTTTCCTTAAATATGTTGTTCGGCTACTTTGTCCTTAGCTATAAGATGGTACATAGTTTGGGGTTCTATTACATGCCATAAGTGAGTAATAGCTACTTTCTCATTTGTAGCTAAATAACAAAAGGAGTAAATGTCATATATCTTCAAAAGTATTAAAGTTAGGGAAATCTTTTCAAATATGTTATCCATCTACTTTTTGGTAAGCTATCACATAGTAAAGTTTCAGACCTCTTGCACCTTGGATAGCTGAGTAATAGCTACTTTGAAATTCTGACTGTTGAGTAAAGCCATTGTAACTCCAAAACTATTGCAGTTAGAGTGTTTTCCTAAAATATGTTGTTTAGCTACTTTGTCCTTAGCTATAACATGGTACATAGTTTGGGGTTCTATTGCATGCCATAAGTGAGTAATAGCTACTTTCTCATTTGTAGCTAAATAACAAAAGGAGTAAATGTCAAATATCTTCAAAAGTATTAAAGTTAGGGAAATCTTTTCAAATATGTTATCATCTACTTTTTGGTAAGCTATCACAGAGTAAAGTTTCAAATTTCAAAGTTTACAACTTTTGGTGGCCATCTTCAATTTTTGCGGAAAATGAAAAATGGCAAATATCTCTGAAACTGTCAGAGAAAGAGCGATTTCGAGCAAGTTTTGGACCCGCAGTGTAGTAGAAGGGTATTCTGTTGAAACATGAAAGTTTTCAATTTCACATGGTGAAGTTTCAGACCCATAGCTAATTACTCACCTACTCAAAATGAGTAAATGCTAATTATCTCTAAAAGTATTGCAGAGAGCCAATTTTTCTCAAATAACTCATTCACCTACTTTTGGGAGAGCTTTCACTTGGTGAAGTTTCAGACCCATAGCTAATTACTCACCTACTCAAAATGAGTAAATGTGAATTATATCTAAAAGTACTGCAGATAGCCAATTTTTCTCAAATAACTCATTCACCTACTTTTGGGAGAGCTTTCACTTGGTGAAGTTTCAGGCACGTAGCTAATTACTCACTTACTCAAAATGAGTAAATGTGAATTATCTCTAAAAGTATTGCAGATAGCCAATTTTTCTCAAATAACTCATTCACCTACTTTTGGGAGAGCTTTCACTTGGTTAAGTTTCAGACCCGTAGCTAATTACTCACCTACTCAAAATGAGTAAATTTGAATTATCTCTAAAAGTATTGCAGATAGCCAATTTTTCTCAAATGACGGATTCACCTACTTTGGGAAGAGCTTTCAGTTGGTGAAGTTTTAGACCCATAGCTAATTACTCACCTACTCAAAATGAGTAAATGCAAATTATCTCTAAAAGTACTGCAGATAGCCAATTTTTCTCAAATAACTCATTCACCTACTTTTGGAAGAGCTTTCACATGGTGAAGTTTTAGACCCATAGCTAATTACTCACCTACTCAAAATGAGTAAATGCGAATTATATCTAAAAGTACTGCAGATAGCCAATTTTTCTCAAATAACTCATTCACCTACCTTTGAGAGAGCTTTCACTTGGTGAAGTTTCAGACCCATAGCTAATTACTCACCTACTCAAAATGAGTAAATGCTAATTATCTCTAAAAGTATTGCACAGAGCCAATTTTTCTCAAATAACTCATTCACCTACTTTGGGAAGAGCTTTCACTTGAAGTTTCAGACCCATAGCTAATTACTCACCTACTCAAAATGAGTAAATGCAAATTATCTCTAAAAGTACTGCAGATAGCCAATTTTTCTCAAATAACTCATTCACCTACTTTTGGAAGAGCTTTCACTTGGTGAAGTTTCAGACCCATAGCTAATTACTCACCTACTCAAAATGAGTAAATGTGAATTATATCTAAAAGTACTGCAGATAGCCAATTTTTCTCAAATAACTCATTCACCTACTTTTGGGAGAGCTTTCACTTGGTGAAGTTTCAGGCACGTAGCTAATTACTCACCTACTCAAAATGAGTAAATGCTAATTATCTCTAAAAGTATTGCAGATAGCCAATTTTTCTCAAATAACTCATTCACCAACTTTTGAAAGAGCTTTCACATGGTGAAGTTTCAGACCCGTAGCTAATTACTCACTTACTCAAAATGAGTAAATGTGAATTATCTCTAAAAGTATTGCAGATAGCCAATTTTTCTCAAATAACTCATTCACCTACTTTTGGGAGAGCTTTCACTTGGTTAAGTTTCAGACCCGTAGCTAATTACTCACCTACTCAAAATGAGTAAATTTGAATTATCTCTAAAAGTATTGCAGATAGCCAATTTTTCTCAAATGACTGATTCACCTACTTTGGGAAGAGCTTTCAGTTGGTGAAGTTTTAGACCCATAGCTAATTACTCACCTACTCAAAATGAGTAAATGCGAATTATCTCTAAAAGTACTGCAGATAGCCAATTTTTCTTAAATAACTCATTCACCTACTTTTGGAAGAGCTTTCAGTTGGTGAAGTTTCAGACCCATAGCTAATTATTCACCTACTCAAAATGAGTAAATGCGAATTATCTCCAAAAGTACTGCAGATAGCCAATTTTTCTCAAATAACTCATTCACCTACTTTTGGAAGAACTTCCACATGGTGAAGTTTCACACCCATAGCTAATTACTCACCTACTCAAAATGAGTAAATGTGAATTATCTCTAAAAGTACTGCAGATAGCCAATTTTTCTCAAATAACTCATTCACCTACTTTTGGGAGAGCTTTCACTTGGTGAAGTTTCAGGCACGTAGCTAATTACTCACCTACTCAAAATGAGTAAATGCTAAGTATCTCTAAAAGTATTGCAGATAGCCAATTTTTCTCAAATAACTCATTCACCTACTTTGGGAATAGCTTTCACTTGATGAAGTTTCAGACCCATAGCTAATTACTCACCTACTCAAAATGAATAAATACGAATTATCTCTAAAAATACTGCAGATAGCCAATTTTTATCTCCCGCCAGGCTTTAGCCCGGGAGGGAGATTATGAAATGATGCCTGTGTGTGCGTGCGTGCGTGCATTAGTTAGTCACGCAGATTTCTCCAAAACTACTGCAGCTACAGATTTTATGTAAATTAATTGTCCCAATGAATTTTCACGCCCTTGAAAATTTTTTTGGTTTTATGGACTTAGGCCTAAAGATAAGTGAGTATTCCACTATCTTTAGTACATCTTATTTATACGGCGGGAGATAAATGCATGCGTCAGAATGCTTGTTTACAATGTAACAATAAAGGATTTCACAAATACGATTATCTTAAGCATATTTATCTTATAAAAATATAAAATAGCAATGAATTTAAAGTGGCATAAAATGCCTCAAAGATATACAACATATGAATGTCCCTATCTATAGCCAATTATAGTTTCCTACAGTGTATCTTTATCATTATAAATCTAGGTTTAAATATCTCCGGGAAAAAATTTATGATCCCAAATTTACAGCAAAAATGACATATTCTTTTCATAAAATATACCACTCTACAGAACACAATAAAGCTCACATTCTGCTTACAGTCTAATACTGCAACTGATATAGTTTTTACCCGACAGCCCTTAGTGACCTTACCCCTGTAGTGACCTTGAGTTTGAAAATCTTGTCCGGCCTATATCTCGGCAACCATAAGGTGTAGGAAGTTGATACTTGACAGAGACATTAGTTAGGGGTTGTAGGTGTGCAACGTCATTGTCTGACCTTGATTTGACCTTGCCGTAGTGACCTTGACCTTTAAAATCTTGTCCGGGCTATATCTCAGAAACCGTAAGGTGTAGGAAGTTGATACTTGGTAGGGACATTGGTTAGGGGATGTAGGTATGCAACGTCATGGTCTGACCTTGATTTGACCTTTGACCTTGCTGTAGTGACCTTGACCTATAAAATCTTGTCCGGGCTATATCTCAGAAACCGTAAGGTGTAGGAAGTTGATACTTGGTAGGAACATTGGTTAGGAGTTGTAGGTGTGCAACATCATGGTCTGACCTTGATTTGACCTTGCCGTAGTGACCTTGACCTATAAAACCTTGTCCGGGCTATATCTCAGCAACTGTAAGGTGTAGGAAGTTGATATTTGGTAGGGACATTGGTTAGGAGGTGTAGATGTGCAACGTTATAGTGTGACCTTGATTTGACCTTTGACCCTTGCCGTAGTGACCTTGACCTATAAAATCTTGTCTGGCCTATATTTCGGAAACTGTAAGGTGTAGGAAGCTGATACTTGGTGAGGACATTGGTTGGGGGTAGTAGATGTGCAATGTCATGGTGTGACCTTGATTTGACCTTTGTACTTGTCGTAGTGAACTTGACCTATAATACCTGGTCTGGGCTATATCTTGGAAACCGTAAGAGGTGTAGGAAGTTGATACTTTTTAGGGACATTGGTTAGGGGGTGTAGGTGTGCTACGTCATGTGACCTTGATTTGACCTTTGACCTTGCTGTAGTGACCTTGACCTATAAAATCTTGTCCAGGTTATATCTCAGAGACTGTAAGGTGTAGGAAGTTTATACTTGGTAGGGACATTGGTTGAGGGTTTTAGGTGTGCCACGTCATGGTGTAACACTGATTAACCTTTGACCTTGCTGTATTGACCTTTAAAATCTTGTTGCACTGTTTGATGTAGATTAAGCACTGTTAAAGTCATATTAGAATTCATTAAGAATTTCCTTTTGCAAGTTCCCATTGTAACAGATGGAATTTCATCAAGTGAGCCACAGGCTTTTCTCCAACACCACACATAAGCATTCATTGAATGTATTGCCACTTTTGTATGCATGGGTAATATTCAAAACATCCAAACCATAATTCGGCCATTTTTGGTTTACTGATAAATGCTGTCATTTTATTATTGAATTGTCTTGTTTTAATACTTCATCTTTATATACATTTCTCTTCCTTAGATATTATTTTCTCTACTTAAGCATTATTTGGACCTTAATATAATTTACACTGCTCTGAAAGTATCTTGAACTTTGTACTGTTACACTACTTCTATATCTCATGGTGTTGAAAAATATTTCCCCAGGCTGTGGGGTACGGGCATCTCTGATGCTATTTTTAGATAATCCACTTTTCCATCAGATACAAAACACAGTAAAGCTTACCTTCTCCTTGCAGTCTCATATCACAATTACTACAGCTTTATTAACTCAAGTCTCCATCCGGGCCGCTCGTTTTTGTTAGCAAAAACCTTTTTCCATTTTTTACAGAAATCAGAGTGATTCTGTTTCTCATGAACTGTAGTATACTGAAGTATACTGTATTGACAAAGAGAAAAATTTATTGTTAGTTATTCTGTATTCGTTATCGTGTAAAATATTCCCTATCTTCAAGTAAAAGGCATTTTCAAGTGAAAGGCAATACTGTGAATTGTGTTGGATATCTCTCTATCTTTACCTATTTTTGGATCAGAAGGATTATTATGCTGACAAGGTATACTTTATGACAGTATGTATTTTATATCCCTCCATTGTCAACCTATTTACAGGTAAAAAGGCTTACTATGGTGGCGAGGCTCGCTGTGAGGAACAGGCTGGGGGTGGGGAGGATTATGACCCCTCAGAACTCGTGTGTGGAGCATGCTCTGATGTTTCCAGGGCCCAGGTAACAATATTAACACATACCTGAAATATTTTGTTCAATTGAAGTTGTAGAAATATACATTTAGTAAGAGTCACATTGTAACTATTAGAATAGTTTGATGTAGATTTTATCTACCACTTGGACTGTAGAAGCCTCATTTTATGGAGATCAGTATCATTATTCCTCGTCTTAGTATTAATGCTGCATTTAGCATTACACCCTCCATTCTGATGTATCCTGAGTAATTTTGTAAAGAAATCACTATACAAAATACTTTTGTCTAGTGTTTCAGATGTATTATAAGAAGATTACAAACTTTTGAGAATACAAAGGCAATTCTTTTTCTCTTAAGTAACATTTTTGCGTTTTAGTGTTCTCCTATTCTGACTTTAGATGTTTTCCTAATATAGTACAGACCTTATGGAGTATGAGTATCATTACTGCTGCTCTGTTTTGAGTTTTAGTGTTCTCCTGTTCTGACTTTTAGATGTGTCCTAAGCATGGTACAGACTTCCTGGAATACAAGTGTCGTTACTGCTGTTCTGTGGCTGTTTTCTTCTGTTTTGGAACAACCCACTTCTGTAATGCGTGTCATGATGATTTCCAGCGTGTGACAAACATCCCAAAGAGTTCCCTACCACGATGTCCTGCAGGTAAGTTGGTAAACTTTTAATGTCACTCTTTCTCGAAATGTAGAAGTAAGAAATGACTGAAAAAAGTAGTGATAAGGTTTCAGTCAATCTGTATAAAATGAAGCATAGATTTTAACAAAACACAAAATGACTAAACAAGTTAGTTATGTAACTAAATGACGAAAACTATGTCTGGCATCACAAATTGATTGACAGAATAATGAAATTTTAAATTGGGACTTTGCATACATTTTGAACATTGTGGCAAGTGATAAACATATTTTGTACTTTTAAATTGCCAGGTCCAAAGGCATCCCAGCTGGAGGGGGAAGAGTGTCCACTCCACGTCAAACACCCGCCCACAGGTGAAGAATTCGCCCTGGGGTGTGGCGTGTGTCGCAATGCACACACATTCTGAAAAACCTCAACAACCTACATTGAGTAATCTTATTTATTCTCATTTCATGTGTACTGTATGTATACATTATAGTCATTAGAGAAGAAGTATACAAGTGTGCGTTCTTGTACTTATGTCACAAAGCAGTGGATTGAAATCAATAATTTCCAGCAAAGACGTGAATGTTGCATCGTGGGACATGCCTCGTTGGTCATACAATACTACATAGACATGGATAAGAAGATGTGAAAATATAAAGAAGAGACTCCCTTCATGCGATTCATTCTATACAAGCGTTTATTACTCAAGACTATATTTTAAATTTCAATCAGCCCATTAACAGTGGTTTCGGTTGATGCAATTTGTGAACTAGATTTACTATTGTATACACATTTATGAAATTGTAATAATGTAATATTACTGCACTCAGCTGTCTGTATTGAATGTATTGTATGTGTATGTCGTTCTGCTGCTTCTGTAAATAATGCTTCCAGGAAGCTGATCGAGTCAAAAGACGTTTACGTTTCATCTGTGATATATATAAACATTAATGTACATCAAACTTGTATCAGTAAGTGAGCTGTGTTAGGGTCCGAAAAAGTGGGTCAGTGTTTGTAAAGATAAGATATCGCTGGACAAACACTGTGTAAACTTGCATATGCCTAAAACTTGACATTTTAAACTCTTTTTAAGTGGACGTTCTGATAGGATGTACATATGTACCCTATATTGTATCTAAAAGTGGGTACTAATATAGGTTTTAAGTCAGTTTGGAGGTAAATATGAAATTGAAAATACTTGTAACTGTAACCACGACAGCATTGCTCAATGTATTGCTACCCCCTTGTTTAAAACTACACATTCAAGCCTTTTTACAGAGAAGTTTCATAACTGGAATTCTCTGTTGAGTGGAAGTAATAGAGCTATCGGGCTGCAGAAAGATACTTTTTCACATTACCATTACTGAGATTTTCTGGTTTAGTATTATTGTTTCGTCTGGTTCATTGAGATACAACCCATCTGGTTTCAGCAGTGCATGAATTTCACAGCAAACTGGTGGAACTTGACTGGTTATTAGAGGAGATATAAGGGAATATGCATGTTTATACAAAGTGATGGGTTGCAAACATATTTTCCATATCTGTATCCCTGTAATCCGATTTATTTAAATGGATTTAAGGCTGGTGTCTCAACATCAGAATGGTTAATGGTTCGAGAAAAATAGTATTGACAATCTGATTTTGGCAGTGGATGAAAACCTCCATTGTATTGTGGAAGTATGTTTGAGAATGTAATGAGTGAGACTGCAAGTAGATCAAAAAAGTTTTTCTATCTGTGATGGTGTGTCATAAATGGACGTAGTTATAAACCATTGAAGTGCTTTTCCACTATGGTTAAAATAAGTGAAGTAGATTTATCAGAAAAATACTGCCAGTTGTCTGGATATTGCAAAAGACGGAATATTTGAGTGGGGAAAACCATTCAGTGAACTCGATATTTACTACTTGTCAAAAAAATGAAACTATTTAACAGTGTTGCACCTGTAATGATTTGTACATCAACGTGTGGATTTTTTTTTTTTTTTTTTTTTTTTTTTTTTTTGTAAAAATAAAGCAAGAACTGTGAATAAAATTACTTAAGGCAAATAAGAAATGATATCAAAACCAGATTTTCACTTGTAGAAGAGTAATCGTTTGTTTTTTTATTAAGTGTATGTTTATCCAAGTTTTTCTATACCCAACAAATACATTTGAAATGACCGGTGTGGTTTAAGATCCCATGTTCTGTATATTTTATTCTATTTCCCTTTATAAAGCTTATGTGTATTTTATCCTTTTAAGCGCGAGTTTCTGCAGTTTATTCAAGTTTGTTTCAGGGAATGTTTGCTTGAAATCTAAAGCAATAGCTTTGCTTGAAATCTAAAGCAATAGTTTCTTTATGACAGCCATTGCCGATGGGAAAGCATGGTGGTACCTAAATTGTATTGAATTTTGTTTGTAAAAAAAAATGTTTACTAATATTTATGTGTGACAGACCCCAAGAACTGATCAAAAATCACCACTGGTTTGGCTAGAAGGGGTTTGCCTGTCACTCGCTCAGTAGACTGTGGGTTGTAGAATGGCAAGTTTTCAGTGCAAGTCCCTTGGAAACCTTATCCAGTGATGTTGTGACGTATATAATGACAGGCAATAAGTTTCAAATATATTTACATGGGTGTCAAGTGAGGTCATTCCATTATTCAAGGCTTAAGTGTTGAAATTTTGCCAGTTATTTTTGTTCATTGTGGAGTTTATGAAATTACAGAAAGGAGGTAGCAAAGTATTGGGAATGTATTCTTCCCTTTAAAAAGAGCAATAAAAATGTGTGAAATATTGAATAAAGTGGTTGAGTTACTACACAGAATTCACAAGTCTTGAAAGTAAAAATAGTTACTATTTGTGTAAGTATTGTGACGATTACTCAGCCATTTCCAACCCCCAACCCCAACCCCAACCCCCCCCCCCCCCCCCCCCCCCCCCTCCTTAAATATTTGCAGTTTTTGAAATATATTTATGTTGTCAAAAAAAATTACTCAAGTTATTGCAAGAAAGAGAACTAGTGGAGTAATGGTAGTTACACTCGAGTAAAAAAGTTGCTACTCACTGTCATCCTAACTGAATGTATTCACTATGAATTGATTTGTTGATATACTTACAGAAGAGAAAAGAAAATGCACAGTTTCCGTAAATACAGTAAAGCCTCCATTATCCGTCCCTCTTGGGAAAGTAACAAGTCAGATAATAGAACAACTAAAATAACAGGCTTAAATATTGTTGGTAGAGTGGGTTTGAGGTCGGATAATTGAAAATTCAGATAATAGAGGGTCGGATCATAGAGATTCTGCTGTATACAAATGAGGGTGAATTTTCTGTCAATATAAAAGAATGATCCATGAATATAATGTAAAGGGTCAATATGAGGCAAAAATGACCTTGAAGCTCAAGAAAACAATTCCAATGACAGCTTCAGTCAGTTCATGTGTGAATAGTTTTAAAAAATATAAAACCAAGACACAGAAATTACAGTGCATCAACACCAGATGATAGAAACTGTCACCATAAATTATATTTCAAGTTCTGGTTTGATATTGACCAGTTAAACCTGTTAATTGACCCAGGGCCCAGTCAGACATTTTGGACAGGGAACTCTGAAACTTGCTTATTTCTCAAGTTTTTCTTTTAATAGATTGATTATAACAAGGTGTCAAAACATTCAGTTTTTGTAATTAATTTATGCAGAAGTTATGGAAATCAAAATCTATTTTTGAGCATGTTAAACTTAATGATTAAAAAGACGATCTGTCATTATATCGCACTTTCAGAAAGAATTCTATTGTATTCATGTAAGCATGTAATTCTTAAGTGTTTTCACATATATGGTTGTTGTATACTAACTGTTATTTTTATAACAAGTTTTTGTATTGTTTTTATAAGATTTACTGTATTTTGGGTACTTGTGCTATCAATCTGATTAACTGGGGGACAACATTTTGTAGAAATTCCTGTACAATAGATACAGAGGTGTTAAGAGAATAACAGTCTACAGTCATAAATGGAAGACAAACATTTTTTTTTTGTTTGAAATATTCAGACAGATATGGCATTATTTATTATTCCAACAGCAAAATAAAGTCAGATTCTCAGACAGACTTTTATTTTCACTGCTTTGCTGTCCCAAACTACACACATGATAAATACTCCATTATTTTTTTAATTATGTTGAATGTGTAAGTATTCTTTGAAAAGGGTCACTTATTGGTTGCGCCCAGTTTTCAGACAGCCTACACCGTCACTACCACCACTGCAGGATGTTCCAAGGTTTGGCAGTTGTAATCTATAAGCTTGGGGAAAATTTTTAACTGGTACAAATTTGACCTTTAGCATGGTCACATGATCAAAAACAATTTCTTTACTTGTACTTCCTTTTCACCCGGGTTTCTTAGGAAAGACAACATATAGATCAATAAAATTTGGCAGGGGCTTTCCTCACATCAAAATCTAGGCACCAGTCGAATTTCATACCAATTCAGCCATAATTGATAGACTGAGAGCTGATTATCATTTAGTGAAAAAAAACATGCTGAAATATGTATATATATTGTGTATATCTACTCACATGAAGGACCTTATGAAGGTTTAATGTTTATTGAAAAATGAAAATAGGGTTTATAGCCTCAAAAGCTACATCATTGTCGGGTTACCTCAAAATCAGCCATATCAGGTGTCTGGTATACTGTATACAGGTAGAAGAGATTTGTAAAATGTTAAATATCTTTTTTATTTTGGATTTAGAGCTTTGGAGTGTATTGAGAGGTAATAGAAAATCGAGGCTTGGGATTCCAAAATTGCCCATCAATTTGCCTACACTTCACAGTGTATCTTCAAAAATATTGCCCAAAATCCTACAAAACTTAACTGAATTATTCTTAAGACCCATCAGACCTAGTGATATGGCTTTTTGACCCCTTAGGGCCTTTCACACCATGACCCTGAACACCTACACTACCTAACCAATGTCACTACCAAGTATCAGCTTCCTACACAGTATGGTTTCGGAGATATAACCCAGACAAGATCTTAAAGGTCAAGGTCACTACAGCAAGGTCAAATTAAAGTCACACCATGACGTTGCACACCTACACCCTAACCAATATCCCTACCAAGTATAAACTTCGTACACAATACCCCAACAGCCCTTAAAGGCTGTGGGGTAAAACATATTGCCATGGCAGTGAGTGTTGCCAAAAAGCTAATAAGCTCCAATACAACAGGGGTTTGGGATGCAAACCACCCACAAAATTACAAGTCCATGAAACAGAAAAAAAAGTGTCCTCATGGCAGCAATTTTAGCCAAATTGCTAAAAGCAGGTGTTGCCAAAAAACTAATCAGCTCCAATCTGTGTAGGTGTATGGAAAGCAAAGATCCCATAAAAATATTTGTAAGTCCAAGAAACAAGAGGTGAGTGCCCGTTCACGGGCACTGTGTCAGCTGACTGAGTGTTTTTGATTTGTGAAGGTGATAATGAGAGAAAAGCATAATTATCAGGGAAAGTGCTGAAATTCCGAAGCTGACACAAGAAAAGGACAAAAAAGTTGTGCCCTGCAAATGGTATTATGAAGGAAAGTAACAAGGTAACTGTTTAAGTGTAAAAAGTAGGTTAAAACATATTAAAGAAATACTGCAAATGCAATATCCTCGTTCCACCTTGAAGAAGGGGTCCAAGGTAAAATCCAACCACACAAAAACATTCCCAGCCCATGATTTCCTATAAGTTGGTTTACCATCCCAAACCTCTAGGACCAATAATAAGCGAGTTATAAGCACTTTTAAGTTTGGCTGTCCTCATTTGACCCAGAAGGAGGGGTCGAAAGGTCAAATCCGACCACACCAAAAGAATCCCAGCCCATGATTTCCTATATGTTGGTTTACCATCCCAAACCTCTAGGACCATCAATAAGCGAGTTATAAGCACTTTTAAGGTTGGCTATCCTCGTTTGACCTTGAAGGCAGGGTCCAAGGTCAAATCCGACCACACCAAAAGATTCCCAGCCCATGATTTCCTATAGGTTGGTTTACCATCCCAAACCTCTAGGACCAATAATAAGCGAGTTATAGGCACTTTTAAGTTTGGCTATCCTTGTTTGACCTTGAAGGCAGGGTCCAAGGTCAAATCCGACCACACCAAAAGATTCCCAGTCCATGATTTCCTGTAGGTTGGTTTACCATCCCAAACCTGTAGAACCAATAATAAGCGAGTTATAAGCAATTTTAAGTTTGGCTATGATCAATTGACCTTGAAGGAGGAGTCCAAGGTCAAATCTGACCACACCAAAAGAATCCCAGCCCATGATTTCCTATATGTTGGTTTACCATCCCAAACTTCTAGGACCATTAATAAGCGAGTTATAAGCACTTTTAAGTTTGGCTATCCTCGTTTGACCTTGAAGGCAGGGTCCAAGGTCAAATCCGACCACACCAAAAGATTCCCAGCCCATGATTTTCTATAGGTTGGTTTTCCATTCCAAACCTCTAGGACCAATAATAAGTGAACTAAAACAGGGTTCCCACTGCACAGGGAAAACAGGGAAAATTGTGAAAAGTAATTCCAGACAGGGAAAACACAGGGAATTTGAAAATTTTGGAAAAACACAGGAAATTTGAAAATTTCAGAATGATTTTGAAGAGTAACAGCCATTTGCATTCACGCGCCGCGGGTCGCGACTCACAGGTCACATTTGATGTTTTGGCTTGATTGTGTTATTTATTTATAAAATCCACAGGGAAAAATATAAACTTCACAGGGAAAACACCGGGAATTTAAATTGGAAAAGGGAGTGGGAACTATGTTAAAAGCACTTTTTAGTTTGGGTATCCTCGTTTGACCTTAAAGGAGGGGTCCAAGGTCAAATCGGACCACATGCCGAGCATGTTACTATCATCTTTGCGATTTGCGACGAATTCGCAAATTCCTTAGTGATGAAACTACAATACTTCTGGCTAATGCTATGGTCAGTAGTCGTCTGGACTACTGTAACTCTTTACTTTATGGGGTAAGCAAGTCCAACATAGCTAAACTACAGAGAGTCCAGAATGCTCTTTGCCACATCATCTTCAGACCTGACAAAATGAGTCATGTTACACCCTTTTTGAAAAAACTCCACTGGCTTCCAATACAACAACGTATCCTTTTTTAAGTATAATCTTCTGGTATTCAAGGCTCTCAATCTGTCACAGCCCCCATATCTCTCAGCTTTAATAAGATCGAGCAGTCTCACTCGCGGCAACAGGCTATCTGTCTCCTCAACCCGCCCTAAGAAGCACATAGGCAGGCGAGGCTTTGCAGTAGCTGCACCAGCTGAATGGAACAAGCTGCCACAAACTGTCAGATCTGAGCAAACAATAGATCGTTTCAGAAGCCAGCTAAAGACACACTTGTTTAGGCTGGCATACCCCCCACCTTAGTTATACCCTGGCGGGCACTTTTTAGATGCCAACCCATGCCTGTCCCTGGACTCTCCCTTCTTGGACCTAAGCGCATTAGAGGATTTGTATCAATTTTGCGCTATATAAATCCTACTATTATTACTATTATTATCAACAGATTCCCAGCCCATGATTTCCTATATGTCTGTTTACCATCCCAAACCTCTAATTCCAATTCCAATTCAACTTTTATAGCGCTTAATCTCTGCCAAAGTGACAGACTCTAAGGCGCAACATCATAAGCATAGTCACAAAAATCATTGTCCTTATCCATAGCAATGGTCGACATCCCGGAGAACGCCATATCTAGGACCAATAATAAGCGAGTTATAAGCACTTTTAAGTTTGGCTATCCTTGTTTGACCTTGAAGGAGGGGTCAAAGGTCAAATCTGACCACACCAAAAGATTCACAGCCCATGATTTCTTACAGGTTGGTTTACCATCCCAAACCTCTAGGACCAATAATAAGGGAGATATAAGCACTTTTCATGACTGACAAAGAAACCCCTGTGGCGGCCATCTTGTTTTTCAAAATGAGGCCAAAAACATTCTCAGTCACGATTTTATAATGAGGAACATATCCTGTGAATTTGAGATCTCTACCTATAATACCCTTTGCTCTAGAGGGCCAACAAAAGTCCTTGTTTAAAGTCGAATAAACGTCCCTGGCGGCCATCTTGTTTTTCAAAATGAGGCCAAAAATATTCCCAGGCAACATTTTATAGTTATTAATATATCCTGCAAACTTGAGAAGGCTAGCTATAATATTTTTTTCGTTAGAGCGGTAATGGTGAAATCTCTACACACTGCGGCTATCCAGTGGATACAATGATTTACTCAACAGTGAGAACCTGAAAGTAGCTATTGCTCAGCTATGCCATGACATACAGGTCTGCAATTTCACTATGGTATATTTTGTGGAATCATAGAAAAAGTTGAGCTCAGTAACATTCTTTTACACATGGGAGTTTAAGGTCACCTTAAATTGAGGCATTCCTTTGGGACTAGATACATCAACATACCAAATTTGATTAAATCTGTCATGCAGATTTGAACTAGAAATAGGATGCATTGGCATGCGTTTTGCTCTAAAACTTGAACAAAATTGGCAAGAGTAGATTGCTGAGATACCCTGTGGATCGAAAATTTTGACGAAATCGCTCTATCTCACACAGTTAAGCAGATAGAAGCATTTGCATTTTTGGCAAAAATGCGAAAATTCAAAATTGCCATCATTTTTAAGGGGATGAAATTTTTTGAGAATTACACAGAGTAATTTGCTTAGATACCCTGTGGGTTGACGAAATCGCTCTATCTCGCACGGTTAAGGAGATAGAAGCAAATTTGTGTTTTCGATTTTTGGTGAAAATGGGAAAATTCAAAATGGCCATTATTTTTAAGGGGATCACAATTTTTTGAAAATTACACAGAGTAGTTTGCTGATATACCCTGTGGGTCGAAAATTTGCCAAAATCGCTCTATCTCGCACGGTTAAGGAGATAGAAGCAAATTTGTGTTTTTGCATTTTTCGCGGAAATGGGAAAATTCAAAATGGTTGTCATTTTTAAGGGGATGACAATTTTTTTAAAATTACACCAGAGTAGTTTGCTGAGACACTCTGTGGGTCGAAAATTTCGACGAAATTGCTCTATCTTGCACAGTTAAGGAGATAGAAGGAGAGGAAAATTTTTTGAAAATTGTCACGAGTACATTTCTTAGATACCCTGTGGGTCAAAAATTTCAACGAAATCGCTCTATCTGGCACGGTTTAGGAGATAGACATATTTATGTTTTTTGCTATTACCATCAACAACAATACCAAGCAAGCAATTGACGCTATAAACCTTCACACCAAATTTTAAAAAGATGAGTTAAATGTTTCCTTTAAAAGAGTGAAAACAGAAATGCAAATCAGAGTAGGATCAAAGTAGCAAAGCAGCTATTACTCAGATAGCTACAAAGCTATCATCGACCAAAAGCTATCCTTGCCAAACTATTGACCCAATTATCCTTCATATAAATTTTTTTGAAGATAGAAAACATTGTTTTATGAAAATGTCCAGAAAAAAAGTCAACTCAAAATAGCATAATAGCTATATAGCTCAGTAGCTATTACTCAGTTAGCTATAAAGGTGTTATCACCAAAAGTAATCCCAAGCACGCTTTTGATCCAATAATCCTCCATCCCAAATTTTGTGAACATAGGTGAAATACTTTTCCTTTAAAATGCTTAAAATAAAAGCTACTCAAAGTAGCTAAGTAGCTATTACTCAGTCAGTTATATAGCTATTATCACTAAAACAATCCCAAGCAAGCTATTAACCTTACTATTGCTCATACCAAACTTGGTAAAGATATGTGAAATATTTTTTCCTTAAAATGCCCAGAAACAAAAGAAGTACACAAAAGTAGCTCAGTAGCTATTACTCAGTTAGCTATTGCTACAAAGCTATCATCGACCAAAAGCTATCCTGGCCAAGCTATTGACCCAATTGATTCATTAAAATGTCCAAGAAAAAAAGTCAACTCAAAATAACATAATAGCTATATAGCACAGTAGCTATTACTCAGTTAGCTATACAGGTATTATCACCAAAAGTAATCCCAAGCAAGCTTCTGATCCAATAATCCTCCATCCCAAATTTTGTGAACATAGGTGAAATACTTTTCCTTTAAAATGCTTAAAATAAAAAAGGCTACTCCAAGCAGCTAAGTAGCTATTACTCAGTTATATAGCTACATCACTAAAAGCAATCCCAAGCAAGCTATTGACCTGATTATTGCTCATACCAAATTTGGTAAAGATATGTCAAATATTTTTCCTTAAAATGCCCGGAAACAAAAGAAGTACACAAAAGTAGCTCAGTAGCTATTACTCAGTTAGCTATAGAGCTATCTTCACCAAAAGCAATCCCATGCAAGCTATTAACCAAATAAACACCCATACCAAATTTGGTAAAGATAGGATAAAAACTTTTCCTTGAAATGGCCAGAAACCAAGTGTGATGGCGGATGCCGGAAAAAGCAAAAATAATATGTCCACCCCCCAGTGGGGTGGACATAAATACTCTCCAGAAATTAGAAAATTTAAATTCAATATAGTTACGTTGTCACTAGGAGTTTAAGGTCACCTTAAAATAGGCCACACCTTGAAGACCAGTTACACCCACGTACCAAATTTGATTTGAATCTGTGAAGCCATCTTTAAGCTATTGCCCACAAATCACAAAAGTAAAACTCAATATAAATGTGTTATAAGTGGGAGTTTATCGTCTTAAAATAATGCACATATTGATGACCGGCAACCCCCACATGCCAAATTTGAATTTCATCCTACAAGCAATTTGTGACCTATTTTCCAGAAACAAAGTGTGATGACGATGCTGGTCCTATAGGTGATCCATTACAGCTGAGTGACTCCAAACTGTATAAACAACCTTAAACTCATAAGTTTCTAAAATATCAGCAATTTATTGTAACCTTACAAAAGAGACCTTTTTCTTTTTGTCTAAATACATGTACATGAATATAAATGAAAAAATCTCAGCACATCAAATATCTCCCAAACACCAAAACAATTGTCCCAACCTTAAAGTCAATGTTAGTTTAAGGTAGGGAGTTTAAGATAATCTTTTCCTGAAGGTTCTGTTCAAGGTTTGTTACATCCACATTTGAAACATGCCTAGAAATGCACAGTATATGAAATAGTTGCCAAACTTAAAGTGAATATAATTCTGTTATTACTGGGAGCTTAAGACCACCTTATTGTATGACACTTACCTATGGCAAGTTACATATACATGCAAAAGTTGAATGAAATTTCTGAAGTTATTTTCAGTATACTCCAAGAAGAAAGAAAAACGTAAACAGGGCATAATTTTTTATATGTGGGAGTTAAGGTCACCTTAAAATAGGGCACACCTTCAAAACTAGTTGCAACCACATGCCAAATTTGAATTGAATCCATCAAGCCATTTTTGAGATACTGTCCGGAAACCGAAAAAAACTTAATATAAGTATCTTTCCAGTGGGAGTTTAAGGTCAGCAGTTACATCCACATGCCAAATTTTAATTAAATCTGACAAGCCATTTTTGAGATACTGTCCAGAATACAAAGTGTGACGACGACGCCAACAACGACAACGTTGATGCCACAAAATGAGATGACAAACCAATCCCTATATGCCACACAGCATAAATGCTGGTGACACAATAAATTGTTGACTCATTAATTTCAATACACCCCTTTATAAACAAATATCAATGTTTAGTATATCTGCTTTAGCTTTTTTACTCTATACAATTGCCCTTAAATATAAAGTTTGATTTCATTTGTTAATTTATTCATTTATTATATATATTCCAAAAACCAATCATATATAATATCAATTTTACATAAAGGACTGGTACAAACCCTTTATCAACTTTTAATGCGCAACTAATTCATTATCCGTCAATACAAGCATACTGATGTCCAACAGGATATTTTCAAATCAGACTTTTTAGTATTGCAAGACCGGATTTCCAGCCAGATTTCCATGCATTCAGGTGTTCACTCAGACAAAATTTTTGAAAGACCTTTATTTATTAAGTGTAACAAGAAAAATAATGGAGCAGAGTTTAACCCATCAGTGTTCATTGAATTGTAAATTTATTGACTTGGATTATCTGTGTTCATTGAATGATTGTCTTAAATTGTATGTCTCAATAAATAATCAATTTTAAATATAAAGTGATGATCTAGTTAACGCTCGACGATAGGAGAGGGTTATTGTAATGAGTTTGTTTCTGTCTGTCTGTCTTTCTGTCTGTCTGTGCACCGTTCTGCCCTTATAGCTCAAAAACTATGACATCAATCTCTCTCAAATTTGGTGGGCAGGTATTTTATGGGGTACAGACGGATTCTTCCAAATTTGGTGTAATTTGTTTAAAAATTAAAGTCAGGAGAGAGTTTTTCTTATTTTTAATTGGGAATACACAGTGAAACTGCTTCTCTTCATCACATATGTAAACAAGATGCACTCAGAGAGAGCAAAACGCTCGACTCAATGTGACCAGTCTCACCAGTGTTATAAAGTATTGAAAGGAAGACAATATTTTCAGTGGATTTCTCTGCACTGAGGAACACATACATACCTGAACATACCACACACATCCAGACACTGAATAAATATTTTGTGAGTTCACGATTGTCTGGCTCACTCTCTAGCTGACATTATTATAAATGTTAATTGATAAAATGGGCACAAAGTGTACTAGAAATCAGTGAGCACACACGCCCACCATGGTGGCATTTCCAAAAATTTTGGAGGTTTATTGGTATCCAGAATATTAACTGGATCTTTCCTATAATGTAATCACTTCTTCCCATGGCTAGAGCCTTGTTACTAAAAATTTAACATCAAAATTTGTTCATTACTTTTGAAGAAATATCAGGTAGAAAGCCAAAGTCATTAAAAATACATTAAAAATGGGATCTTTGAAAATTCACGATTTTTTGTATCTAAAATATGGTCCAGATCTTTCCCAAAAATTAATAATTTCTTCCTTTGGCCAGGTGCTACCCACAAAAAAAAAAAAATCAGGGTAATTTTTTTTTTGTGGTGACTGTCAAGGAATTGAAACAAACAAAAAAGAAAAAAACATAAATAAATAAAAATGATTAATACACCACCTCCTTCTTTAATTATTATCTTTATGGAAATTTCGAGACATAAATTTAATAAGAAATATTTTTACTTAAAGACAGCAAGTATCACAAGCTTGCATGGTTTGTGACATCACAAAAGACAATGGCATTGTGACATCATTAAGTATTGACATCAGAAACAAAATATTGATTTTTTATGTATGTGATGAAGAGTAGACATCTCATCTTGGTTAAGTTTTTTTTTTTTGGACAGCAAAAATTTAAATGCTGTGTTTTAATTTGCTCTTTTCTTTCTAGCAAAACCTTTAAGAGATTCTTTAAAAAGCCTAAAAAAAGATATACTTAAAAAAGAAAAACTAAAAAAAAAAAAGAAAGTGAGTGGTATTGAACCTAAAAATGAGATTACAATTAAGTCCTCCACATTATACTCATAGCCACAGGGAAATTATTTTTGCATGAAAATTCATGAGGAAGAAATCCTGTCAGGATATTGATTTGTCATATGTTGGGGGAAGCAAAGCTGATAAAGTGGATTATTGATTTACGTTTGTGAGGAAGAGAAACAGATTTCACTGTAAAAGCCCAATTAAAAATAAGAAAAACTCTCTCCTGGCTTTAATTTTCAACCAAATTACACCAAATTTGGAAGAATCTGTCTGTACCCCATGAAATACCTACCCACCAAATTTGAGCTTGATTGGGGTTATAGTTTTTGAGTTATAAGGGCAAAACGGTGCACAGACAGACAGACAGACAGAAACAAACTGATTACAATAACCCTCTCCTATCATCGAGCGTTAACAAGATGCACTCAGAGAGAGCAAAATGCTCGACTCCATGTGACCAGTCTCTAAAGTGATATAAAGTATTGTAAGGAAGACAATAAAATAAAACCAAACATGTAAATTAATTTTCAAAGAAATATCAAGTAGAAAGCCAAATTCATTAAAAATACATTGAAATGGGACCTCTGAAAATTCTTGGAATTTTTGTATCCAAAATAAGATCCAGATCTTTCTTTTTGTAACTTCTTCCGTTGGCCAGGTCCTACACACAAAAATTTTTTTAATAAAGATCTGTTCATTAATTCTTGAGTAATCTAAACACCAAAAAACAGACAGACAAATAGACAAACAATTTGCACCCAAAAACATAAACTGCTGGTGGAGGTAAAATATAGCTTAAAAGTCACTTCTTGGTGAAAATGACTAATGGTAAAATTTGTGATGGACTGTCCAGGAATTGAAAGAAAAAAAGAGAAAATAAAAACAGAAATAATAATTAATAAAAATGATGAATATACCACCCCCCCTCTTTATTATCTTTGTGTCAATTTCAAGACATAAAATGAGAAGAAATATTTTTACTTAAAGACAGCAAGTATCACAAGCTAGGTTTGTGACCTCACAATGAGAATTGCATTGTGACATCATTAAGTATAATGACATCAGAAAGCAAAATATTGATGTTTGGTTTTATTTTATTGTCTTCCTTACAATACTTTATATCACTTTATAGAGACTGGTCACATGGAGTCGAGCGTTTTGCTCTCTCTGAGTGCATCTTGTTAATATAGTTTTTGGATCGTACGCTGTAAAAGTGCTTGTACAGTTGTACTTGCAATTTTCAAAGTACTTGTCTTGAGTCCAGTACTTGTACTTGCAACTTGGCAAAGTAATTGTACTTGGCTTCATGTACTTGACCCCAGGCCTGCTATTGACATATATTCAAAATAACAACCCCCTAAGGTAAGTAGTTTTGGCTGAGTGACGATGATGAGTGGGTGTGCCCAAAAACCCTTACTTTTGATCATGTGACCTAGATAAAGGTCAAAAGTTAAAAATAAGCATGTGGAAACATTTTCCCATGTCTAAGGTATACAACTGCTAAAAATGGTTACAATCCCCCTACTAATATGGGAGATATGAGATATTCAAGAGAGATGATAATGCGGCAGTGGGGAAACTCAAAGTGAAAACAAATAAGTGCCCTTTTCAAGGGACGCTTAATTACCATGCACATCAATTATTATCCAAATACCACAAAAATTTGTCCTTAGTTAGTCTGCAAATTTGAGAGAGTTTAAAGTTATCTCGTCATGTAGGTTCTGTTCAAGGTTTGTTAAATCCAGAACTATTTATGCTTAGAGTTAACTGCACAGACTTAGAGATATTGTCCAAAAATTGCCAAACTTAAAGTGGATAAAATTCTGCATATTACTGGAAGTTTGTCATTTTAATGTAGGGCACTTATCTAAGGCCTGTTATATATACATGCAAAATTAGAATAAAATCTGTGAAACAATTTCAGAATACTCTGTCAAAACATAGAAAAACTTAAACTCTTTTATACATGTGAGTTGAGATTAAGACACCAAATTTTACATTAATCCGTCAAGCCATTTTTAAGATACTCTCTGGAAACAAAGTGTGGTAATAATGCTGATATTCATACAATATAAGTTCCAATTACTAATTTATTAGAAAGTAAAAACCATCAACATAACTGATATCACACAATGTTTCTTCTTTCCTAGGTGTTCAGAAAATATTTTACAAATTGTTATTGTGAAAAGTTAAAAAACACATTTTTCTTCGTTCATCATGTTGCCCAAATTTATGTTGGATTTAGAAATGCTGTGGCATAAATGTACTTTGGATTGTTTAGACTAAACACGGCATGTCATCATTAGAAATGAGATTGAAGTTTTACAGATTTAAGACCGCAGTCCATAATTTGTCAAGATTCTATACTGAAAACCATTGACCAGGATTCAAACCCACAACCTAAACAGTGGAAAGCAAGTGAGTTACCCACTGCTACACCCTGCATCCTTTTAATTGCCTGAAATATCCTGCACTTGCTTTGATAAGAATGCACACTAAGTCTTGTTGAGATTCTTTCCAACAATTATATTGAACACATAATAATTTAGCCTGTGTAAAAAAACAGGATTGTGTAACAGGATGAACACCTTTACATGGCAAAATCTCAGACAAACAATGGAATATTACAAGAATACACTAATCACAAACAGGAAGACAAATTATAGAATTTGACACACATTAGACAGTATTCATACTTAAAACTGTCCACACTTTTTGAACAGCCCTCCACTTCTTTCTGTCATCGGTATAAAGATCTGTGTTTTAAAACAATTCTTGCCTTGTTATTTCAATTTTACGATTTTCTTTGACATTATTTATGTTATTTTTTAAATTTCTGACATTTTTACTTTTCCCATTAAGAAGCAAAAAAAAACTTAATATTTATACATTTTCTTTTAATTTAAAAAAAAATAAATAAATAGCTCATCTTTGCGTAAAATGTGAATGATTCTTCTTTGTATAAATTTAATTCTATGAAAGAAAAGTAAATAATATGAACATCTGAGATTCAGTCACGAGTGTAAGTCCCTCTGATGGCACTCGGTAATGATTCTGCCTACTCTGACTACTTGCTGCTTGAGATCTTCTGTAGCTTTGTTCAGCGAAGTTATCCATTCTTCAACAGGCTGTTTATTCGGCACTATAATTAGTTTTGAGAACTGCTCTTCCAAAAATATCAAGAGGCTAATATGATGTCGCAGTCTGCGCACAATTCTATTTGTGGTCTGAGATACAAAGACAAAGGTGAACTCTAAGAAATGATTTGCCTCATAGAGGAAACAACCCTGTTTGGTCACCTGTTTGATACTGCTTAAAAATAGTGGATGATCTGTTGGTGATATTGGTTTGTTGGTGGAATTATTTTTCACTACCTTCACTATACCATGCGTTAGTTGGTCTGTGGTGCGCACTTTACAAAACCTGTGGCTGAGTTGTTTCTTTCTCTTCCTATACTCCATCGCCTTCATAAAATACTCCTCCCTCACTCTCACACTGGGTGCATATTGAACCTCCAGGTTTGTCAATTTTACTTTATATTTTGAACATGCTGCAAGCGACCCAACATGATCCCCCCATGGTCGAAGACACAGGTAGCAAAAGCCAAACCCACATGGACACAGTACATATGGGCATGATGCATCTTTGGTTAGAGGGTATTCACATGATGGACACCTCTTCACCATCACATAGAATACCCGATCCTTGTCCTCTCTTTCCTCTGCTACCTTCAGATAACTCTTTGTCATGTCACATGATACAGGCCAGTGAGGCTCTTGCTGACAGTCAAAACACCAGTCAAAAGAACAGAGACATTGCACGCACACCAAATGTGATGGCTTCTTCACTGCTGGAATGTGCACTACTATATCACAGCCACTTTGTGGACACCATTTCCAGTTGGGGCTCAGATCAATCTTTACTCTCTGAATGTGATGCCAGTACTTGCAATAGAGTTCATGGCCCACTAAAGAAAATAGTGTGGCATGGTCGATAAGGTTGTGGCATTCACAGGATGGGCACTCCAGGAAAACAGAACCATTTGTTATGCCTTCTGTCAAATGGTTCTTCCAGCACCTGTTACAAAACCAGTGTTTACAGGTTGATAATGCAGTGGCCTCCAATACAGTGAATGGGGATTCACTGAGACAAATATCACACATAATGCCAACACTTTCATTTGTATCTGTCACTTGGCTGCACTCACTGACAGAAGTCTGCTTCTTTGTTTTTCTTGAGCTATTCAAAAGTAGTAGTTTACTCATCAGCTTGCATGCTGTGGATGAGTTGTAAAGCATTATATTCCATTCATTCAATTCAGAAATGTGTTGATATTTTAGAGTTTCCAAATTTTCAACCAGAGTGCTACTAACTTCTTTGCCAGTAAAACTGCTGTTATTGACAAGAAATGATGCGACATGTTTGACCAGAGAAATAACACTGACAGAGGGAGTCTTGGATGTTGCAAATGTTGACAACTCAGCCTGTATTTCAGAAAGTTTAATGTCACCCCAAATCCCATGAAATGTAATATTTATGTCACATGTTTGTGACTCTAACTCACATTCAGTCTTCTTTTCAAAGTTGTTTTCCCCATACAATACAAAGACCATCCATAAATTATCTTCTGAATCCCCACAGTTTTGGAAACCCTGATTACTGTTTGAAATGTAGCTTGAGACATTGATGAGGAATCTTCTAGGAATAGCAAGGCCTTCTGTGTATGCATCTCCAAATTCTGATTTTAGAACAGTTTGCAACACCGAATGTATCTTTACTTTGAAACACAAACTTATTGTAGCTTTGCTAGGTGATTGTTGTTTGGCTGAAGGCCTTGCAATTTCAGATAATACATCATAGCTGGCATTATTATTATCATGTTTAGAACAACGCTCATCAACATATATTACTTTATTTTTGCCATGCATCTTTACAGGCTCAGAAGAGGCAGGATTCACTTTATAACTGGCAACATTGTCTGATTTTGACATTTTCGGTTTATAATTACCCTTTGTTGGACCTTTGGGTGGCCATAACTTCAGTAGATCAGCATATGTTGTGCTGTAAAACTGTGATGTATCTTGATCTGTTTCTGCACTCTCCTCAAAATAAGTGTCACTTATAGAGTCAATACAATCATACTGAATATATTTAGTATTGTCACTAGAGTGTGACAAGTCCCATTTCAAGTTATAATTGTACTTTCTTTTTCTTTTGGTATTCTTTGCATCTTTAAACTGATATTTGCAGTTGTAATGGTAGTAGAACATGTATGGCGAGTCATGCGGATAACAAACTTCATAATGGATTTGCGGCACTTCCTGTATGTCAGCACTTGCATTATTTTTAAGCAATGGCCTATGTTTTGGATCTTTCCTTTGTACATCCCTAAAATGCTGATTATGACCTCTTCGTCTCCTGCTTCTGGCTTGTTCTTTATGGTCAACATGTTCCCTCTCCATTGCACTCTCCTTCAAATCAGTTTCATTTGAAAATGAATTTTTCACCTTGGTTTTATATCTCTGATGGACTGATGAACTGGCATAGAAAACAGAATCATGTTTTCTATAATTTGGACAAGAATATATACCAATGTTTGTCAATCCACGACCATAATCAAACTGGATTTCTCTCCCCAGATATGAAATATCAAAGTCTATATCCTGCCCACTTTTATAGTCACAACCAAAACGTTTCTCCATAATTTGAAATCTTCTCAGTTGCTCTACAGCATGGAGTATCCTGTCAGGCAGTAGCCATCTTTTCTTTTTATTGAGGGAGTAAACAACTCCTAAGGGTTCACCGTGCCAATTTTTATTCAAATATCTTGGTGTTCTGGACATGTTATTCATGTTCGCTTTAACACCCCCATCATCAACCAGAGAGTCGACCATTTCCAAAATACGGTTTCTCAGATTCCTCAGCTCGTCTGTACTTTGATGTCCCCCAGATGTGTGGAGAAATTTGACAATTGTGAATTGATCTTTTCTGTACCGCCGACATCTTTTAGAATGATAACTGGGCATTAGGGTATTCCCAGTGTTAAACCCAAATTTGGATTTCTTCTTCATACTGCTACTGAGTAATTGTTTTTGTGGCGTAAAAGTACTCGTTGAAAATGAAGAATCAATTTGAGGTACTCAAACAGATACCGTAAACGTCTTACTTACATCAGGCATACACAACATCTTAACTAAAAATACAAGCAAACTTAAAGAAAAAAGGTGTACAACCTACAATAAAGTCCCTTTATATTGTAAGGAATATCATATTTTTACTAAATTATTTTTAGATAACAATGTTTATATATTTTCATTGCCAAATATCTGTTATATTTTACACTAAGCCAAGACTTGTTATAATAATTTGGCCATCACTGCACCCAGTTGATTCTAATAAAAACAAATGGAATTTATAAGTTAAATAATAAAACCAGTGTACAGCAATTTTCAACCATATCCTAACAAGATGGAGGGTCTCAACAAGTGACCATTTCAGTTCAAGTCTGTGTATGCAATAAAAATCATATATAATACTCTATATCATTAAATAATAATTTATTTGGACAGTGGTTCCTGTTGTTTTATTGCCTTAAAACAGTTTCACAAATGAGGAAGAAATCACAAAATATTAAACTCTTATTTTTTGCAAATAATCATTTACACTCATTTTCTTGTGTAGCTTGTGATTAAATATTGAGGTATTGCCACCACAGATGCCTTCTGTGTGCTATAAGCTTTAAAATGATATATTACTCGTTAAAATCAAACAGAAAATGGTAATTTTATGAATTTTTATTAATATTCTAATCTAATTCATACAATCGCATATTTTTCAAGATCCACCAAGTATCATAGTGATGTCATTCTGATGCAATTTATTGATTTTTGTATGCGGAATATGTCTATAATTCAATCCAAGGATTGATAGGCTTACCGGATGCCGTATTCCGTATTATAACCGTACCACATACCGCATACATTAAAACACTCTTATATTTTATAGTAAATTGAATACAGTCTTTACCGTATCACGCATGCAGGATACCTGATGCCGTGTGTATGGAAATAGTCCTTAAAACCAGGGGCCGATTTCACTAAAGGACTTAAACTAAGTCCCTTTACTGGCTAAGTCAGGGACTTAAATCTAAGACTTTGGTCTTAGCTAGGTGTGGGACTTAGAAATGGATTTCACAAAGGTGACTTAGCTAAGTCCAAGTTCGTCATATAACCACAGTGGTTTTCTGTGTCATGTGACTTTTTATATCCTTCATTTGATGCATTTTATCTGAGGATAAGTGCTGTTTTGAAATGGGAAACCTTGTTGCCACACATAAACTTCCTAAAGAATACTTTAGTAAGGTGTTCTGTGTAATTATACTTTATTTACAGCCCTTTCAAATTTTGAAGTGGAGAAAGTTTATGGCGGCCATATTTAAGTCCTCTTTACAAAATTTAAGCCCACTACTGTACCAACCAGACTTAAATTTAAGTCCACTGACTTAGCAAATCCATGGACTTAGCCCTTTTGTGAAATCCACTAAGTCTAAGCCTGCTGACTTAGCACATTTTTGACAGAATTTAAGACCAAAGTCTTAAACTTAAGCCCAAAACCAGGCTTAAGTCCCTTCGTGAAATCGGCCCCTGGTGTTTCTCTCAGATGAATTGGAGATGCCCCTTGCATACACATTTCTGTAAGATTAAGTGCTATAAAAGTTTAGATTAGCTAGCCTACTCCCAAACACTCTTATTGAAGGAAATGCATGTAAAGAAAAAAAAAAAAGAAAAAAAACTTCTGCCCCTGCAGGGATTCGAACCCACAACCCCTCACCCTTGAGTCCAGTGTTCTACCACTGAGCTACAAAGTCAGATGAATGTGTAGCATTGTTTGTTCATATATTAGTAGATAGTATTGGCATAGTGGACAAGTTTTCAATCTTTTAAGGGGGCATTATGAAATTATAAATAATCAGCCTGTTTTTTTGCAAAATAAATTTTTTTACACTTTACACAAAAGAAGATGTGTATAAATTTAATAAACAATAATAATAATTGTATTCCTTAAGATGTCTTGATATGGAGAGATATTCTGGTTGCCATAGTTATTTTACGACAAAGCAGAATTGAAAATGTGTGTTTATGAATATAAGAGATTTTGTAGAAATAAAAATAATACATTGTTTCATTCATTGGATTATACAAAAGCATCTATATACTACATCTTTAATAATTTGTGATGCTAGTGATTTTACATGAACATTTAAAAAAAATGTCTATCCATGTCCCCGTCTATCCATGTCCCCACCCGTGTACTACACGGGTCGTCATAAACTTGTCCGAGTCATAATCTTGTCCGATACGGTGATTTTGATTGGTTTGTCTCGTTTTAAATCACAAATAATTATGTAAAGTCTTACTTATTGTGTCATATGTTATTGTTTTATGTATTTTATTTTATTTCTATTATAACGGACACCGACAGTCTTTTCTTTGCATTCTGCTTTGGGTTTTCCCCAGACTTACCTCGTTTTTGATGAGAAGGGTTCAGCACTGAAATAAAGAGGGCAGAGCCAGCCCCCCTACCCTACAGTACATTTAACGAGCATACAGTTTTTCAGAAAATTTTATTTCTACTTTAAAACAGTCAACTCAACTAGGTGTATTTCACAGGCATAATCTGTGGAATATAGACCTCATATTCATGGATTTACTTGTGACTGCAGGGCCAGTATTCATAAAACTTGCTGAAATTCGGTCTCAGACTTTTTAGCTATTCATAAAATAGTGGACACCAAATATAATCTCAGATTTGGTCTCAAAATTAAGACTGGTACATAGTTGTCTCAAATATTTTGGTAAAAGTTTTTAAGCATTATTTAAGCTTAACTTATGATTTGTTTACATTGGAAAGACTTGAGACTGGTCTCAGTTTGGTCTCAGCTGAGAACCTGTTTGTGAATACAAGTTGAGACATAAGTGACAATGCTGAAGGGACGTCCCAATATAACCTTGGCTGTTGGAAATGACGTAATGCAGCATTCTTACCAGTCAAAAACAAAAATTCATGAAAAAAGATTCAGAATGCATGTGGTTTTGTTAAAGAAACATGTTAAATAACGTGTTTTATTTATTTATGTGGGTTTTTCATCACTTTCAACACTCTACAGGTCATATCACGATGGGTAGCTTAGTGGGCAGAGGAAACCAGCGTATACAGTTGGTCAAGGTACTGTACTTTAAAATGCCAACTATCAGTAATCACCTACCAACTTTTCCACTTAAGGTCCGGGGTTCAAACTTTTAATACTCCAAATTTTGGTTTTTGTGTTTTTGACATCCAAAAATAAATGCACGGGCCATGATTTATTTATTTTGGGTTTTCATCGCTTTCAACACTGTACAGGTCATATTACGACGGGTAGTTGGAAGGGCAGAGGAAACCAGTACATACAGTTCATTAGGGTTCTGTACTGTAAACTGCCGACCAACGGCAAGCAACTACCAGCTTTCCCACTTGAAGCCGTGACGGGGATCGAAACCCCGGCCTCAGAAGTGGAAGGCGAGAGTGTTACCACTCTGCCACCGTGGCCCCCTGCACGGGCCAAGAAGAACTTAAGAATGGTCAAAGCTTCCCATTGGTAATCGCCAAATCATGAGTGGTACACACCAGCTCAGCACCAACTTTGATAGAAATTGGAGTCAGCAGTTAAATCATTGATTCCAGTGAGGATTCCATTGCCCACCAGCTAGTGCATGGACAGTAGTGGGTACTTAGGATTATTACAGTCTGAGTGTCAGCACCAATAATATTTTTCCTTCAAAAGTTGTAAAAGTATCATATTCTATGTTTATCAATAGCTTCTTTGTAATGATTCATATAGTCCAAAGAATCAAGTTGAAGAATCAATTCGTTACTTGTTCTGATCTTGTATTTGTCTTTTAATCTTGTGTAAAACTATGTCTGCAACATGTATCTCCAGAATGCACTTCTAGATAAATTATTTTCAGAACTTTCATGGAAACAATGAGAAACATTATGTAGATCATATCACTTGCACCATATTTGGTGGGGTGTTGATTGGAAAGCCATGTAAAACATTATGTGGATCATATCAATTGTAGCATATTGAGTGGCTTGTTGCTTGGAAAACCAAGTAAAACAGTATGTAGATCGTATCACTTGTAGAATACTGAGTGGGATGTTTTTGGGAAAACAAGAGAAAACATTGCATAAAATGTCAACAATGCATAATATAACATGAATTTTCTACACATATTGACATGGATATATGATTAGCCTTTAAATGGATAATGCTGAAAAGTCTTACACAACTACAAAAGTCTGCAGAAATATTTCTTCTCTACAATTTGCATATATGACAATTCTTTAGAATTCTGTAATGTCTATTCCATTATATTCAGTAATCATCAATGAAGTTTTAGTAGAAGTTTGTACAGAAAGACATAACTGTGAATTTAAAACTCACTAGACAGACAGTGTAAAAATATCAGAGTTGCACATAAAAACCTTTGTGAATAACTGTGAAGTGAGTGAAGCAATGGTTGGGCATCAACTTTTCTCAAATATTAGTGTGCAGATTGAGAGAGTTCATTCCAAGGGGTCAAATATATGGTGATATTAGTGGATCCAGAATGAGTTCTTTGGAGGAGAGATCAAGAACTCCCAATGTATAGTGTGACTGGGTGTTGAGACACATACTTAACCTGAGTGGGGCATTAAAAATGAATGCCTCAAATATTGCTTCCCTGGATATTTTAATAATTAATAATTATTTGTCTATAAAAAATTTAGTCAGGATATCTACAGTCTCCAGATACTCGAGATATGAGCCCCAGACTCAAAAAAAAACAACAATTTCTTGAAAAAGGTCAAGGTCTTGTTCAAAGCTCAATCGTGACATGACCTGTACAGTTTTGAAAGCAACATAACACCCCAAATAAATAAATAATTCTAAATCATATGATTTGTACAGATGTAATGTCACTGCCTCTGTTGTTGTTGTCACTGTTGTTACATATTTTTACTTTAAAAATGTCAACATGGTATGACATAACATATGGAATTTTGACAAGTTATTACATGGATATATGGTCAGCCTTTGCTAATAAGTCTAGCACAACTACAAATAAATCTGCAGGAATTTTTCTTCTCTACAATTTTAATATATGACAATTCTTTGGTATTCTATAATGTGTATGCCCATTTATTAAATAATCAACAATAAAGTTTCAGTAGATGTTTCTACAAAAAGACAAAACTGTAATTTTAAAACTCACTAGACAGTGTAAAGCTTATCAGAGTTGCACACTAATAACTTTGATAAGGAACTGAAAAGTGAGTGGAGCAGGGGTTGGGGATCAACTATTCTCAAATATTAGTGTGCAGATTGAGAGTGTGTATGTCAATAATGTGGTAATTTTAGTGAATAATTGAGTACTTTGGGGGAAGGGATCAAAAAGTTTGAGTACATAGTGTGAGCAAGTGTTGAGAGACACACACAGAGCCTGAGTGGGGGATCAATGATGAATGTCTTGAGGATTGTTTTACTATATGATATTCTAAAAATTATTTATCTACAATGAAATTGAACACAAGAATAAAAGCAACTTTTGACATGTTCAAAGGTCAACATATGTCTCTATTCCCTTAATTTTTATTAATTTGCTGTTCATTTTATTATTTTCTCATTTGCTTTTTTCATGGATGATAAAACTTATTGGATCTTAACCTTATCCAATAGCTTTGCCAAGGGCCAAGAAACTTTGTTCAAGTAAAAACTTTCACAAACTACAATGAAATGGTATCAAACATTAACAGCAAATATCATAATTGTAACATGTAACAAGATGTTACATATGCAATGTCACTTTCAAAGTTCATTAGTCCTAATGCATATGATTTATATGATGTTCTTGATGATGTGATTCCATCACAAATCAGTTAAATAAAATGACTTGATTGTAAATACTTAGCAATTGTCTGATTATTTGTCACCAGACACCTGAAAGTTAATGATTTTTATCTCAATCAGCCAACATTTGAAAAAGCTGAAAAATGATTGCAATTTTACTTTTGGCTTTAGCGGTGCAAATAACTTAAATAATATGCACATATTTCTCACCTCAGACAGCTGCATCAATTGGACTGGTTTCCAAATAAATATACCACACAGATTAGTAAATGTAAATCATGGGGGCACGGTGACAGTGGGTAACACACTCCCCTCCCACCTCTGAGTTCTGCGGTGCAAACCCTTGACGTAATGTGGGAAAGTTGACAGTTGCTTACCGATGGTTTTCAGTTTACAGTACAGAATATTGACCTACTATATGTACTGGCTTCCTACTCATTGTGATATGATACAGTGTTGAAAGTGATGATAAAATCCACATAATTAAATAAATAAATCATTGAGTTTCATCTACCACCACTGTTCCTAAAGTGAAATTAAAATACCTGACCAACACCACCTGATTTATTTGAAGACAAGTAAATAAATTAACTACTCCACTCCAGTGAAGAGACTGAACCAGTGCTCCATTCAATTCTTTGGACTTATTTCTTGGTTGTTGAGCCTTAGAGTCTGTTTTTTTATGGCGATTAGGTGCTATAAAAGTTATACTGGAAATACTTAATGCTCTTGTGTTCCACTCTCTCTCTCTCTCTCTCTCTCTCTGAAAAAATATGCCCAAATTATTGATCCACAAACAAAAACGGACAAGATTATGATTTACTGTCCTCCAATAAAATCTCAATGATTTTTGTTCTTATTTATGCATGAATTGATGTGAAACTTTACAGTTTCATAACACTAGCCACCTTCTTGTTATAAAATAATGAATGGTCATCCAACCAGTGGGGAACCTTGCCTAATGCTTTTGTGTTCCACTCTCTTTCTCTCTCTCTGAAAAAATATGCCCAAATTATTGATCCACAAACAAAAACGGACAAGATTATGATTTACTGTATCACAATAAAGTCTCAATGTTTCTGGTTCTGTTGTCCTTATTTATGCATGAATTAACATGAAACTTTACAGTTTTATAAAACTAGCAACCTTCTATCCATTTGTACATATAAATCGGGATTAACGTATTACATTTCTTTCCATTTTAAAGAAATCTCACAAAATCGGACAAGTTTATGACGACCCGTGTAGTACTACTGTCAGTGTATGTGTAGGATTTTGACAATAATAGTCGCCTATAACATCCATGAAGCTCCGTGCTCCGCGCTCCATGCTCCGACCTAATTTCCTCCGACCTCATTTGCTCCGACCTCAACTTGTCCACAATGTCCTCTTCCAATATTTTATAACAAGAATAGTTTTTAAAAAGTATGTGAATTGTAGTTACGTACCTTGACTTCTCATAAATATCAAACATCACTCTAGATACAACTTTTACAGTGAAAGTAAAAGCACAGGAGCATATCAATCTGTCATGAAGCCCTTAAATTGAAGAATTATTATTTGGTGAAAAAATAATTCTTTATATTCAGAATACTGTGATCGAATGGTGCTGCAAAAATTTAAAACTCTCTTCTTGTTCACAATTACTTAAGAGTACATTATAAATGTTTTCATTGTGTTTTGTGGCATCACATGATACATACAACATAATTGCTTTAGTAAGCCAAAACTTAAGATATCTTGTAAACATTTCCTTGAATAAGGTAGCAAACTCGTATTACAAGTATCAGACAAAAATGGTAGGGGGGGAGAGGGGTTGGAGGAGGAGCAATATTTACAAGGAGATTGTGGTTATAGTTAAATAAATGAGGCAGAGGGAGGTTGGAGAAGGAGCAATATTTACATGGAGCAGTTGTGTAATCCATGGGTTGATTATGCTCCATGACACATCTGCTCCTCCTCTGACTTCTTTCCTCTGACCTCGTTAAAACTGCAATATTGGTAGATTTTGAATGGCCATTTGCTTCAAAATATTTATTTCTTGATTAATAATGTTAGCAACATATTTGATATGGTCTTTAATAATATCATGTCCTTTTATTATAAACCATTTTATAGTGCAGTCCAATTGAGGTCAGAGGAAATGAAGTCAGAGGAGGAGCATAGCTTTCATGGAGCAAATTTTGATCCATGGGCCATACAATGCTCCATGGTAATAATATCACTCCTTCTCCAACCTCACAATGCCTAATTGACTCAACTATAAAAAGGCTCCATTTATATATTGCTCCTTCTCAAATGGGTTGAAGAAGGAGTGATATAAGTACCACTGAGCACTGTATGGCCCATGGAATCAAAGTTTGCTCCATGGAATAATATCATGATGTCAAAATATTCTTAATAACCCTATTAACTAAGAAATAAATATTTTTAAGCAACAGGATTGTCAAAATATAACAATATTGCTGTTTCAATGAGGTCAGAGGAATGAAGTCAGAGGAGGAGCAGCAGCAGCCTTAGCCCATGGATTGCACAATTGCTCCATGTAAATATATAAATATATTGCTCCATCTCCAACCTCCCTCTGCCTCCTTTATGCAACTATATTTCTCCTCCTCCCCTACTATTTTTTTGTCTGACACTTCAAATGACTGTTCACTATCATACTCCTATACATATAAAATATTTTGTCTTCAGAGAATGTTTAGATATTTATTTTTGGTTTATTAAAGCACATGTAGTCAAATGTCACGCCACAAATAGATTCATAATGTCCTCTTAAATAATTTATTAACAAAAATAAACATTTAAAATTCAGCATATCAAGATTTTATTTTTTTGCTAGAGGCAATATTTTTCCTTAAAAATAAATAAAAGGATAAATAAAACTCTTTTCCTGGTGAAGGATTTTTTATAACATATGACTTTGTCCATATGTTTCTCTTGTATAACCAATCAATTTCAAAGGTCTCTTCTTGTTCGCCATTATTGAAGGGGACACTATGATTGTTTTGAAGTCGGAGCAAAAATGAGGGCGGAGTCGGAGCATGGAGCACCGAGCACGGAGTTTCATGGATGTTATAGGCGACTGCTACTCGATTTTGATCCTGTTTCATATTGTTGTGCAATATCGAATGCGCATGCGTAAGTTTCGATTTCCACGGGATTTCCCCAAAAAGTTTGAGAGTTTCGGTAACCAAACCCAATAGTAAGTTCAGCGCTGACAGGACAGAAAATATTATGTACACAGTGGGATGCCTATCCCACCACAGCCACAGATCCTAAATTATTTCTGCTTTTGGACTGGTAACCATATGGTACCTACTAAAACGAAATTTGTTACATTCGTACTTAAACCACTTCTGAAAGGAAATGAGCTGCCTATCCCACTGTGCACACACAAGGGCGAGGAAGGGCTGACCAATCCCACTGTGCACACTTTTCAGGCTGAGCATCCCACTGTGGCCATTTTACAAATGAGAAGAGCTGCCTATCCCACTGTGGACACACAAGGGGGAGGAAGGGCTGACCTATCCCACTGTGCACACTTTTGAGGCTGAGCATCCCACTGTGGCCATTTTACAAGTGAGAAGAGTTGCCTATCCCACTGTGCACACACAAGGGCAAGGAAGGGCTGACCTATCCCACTGTGCACACCTTCGAGGCTGAGCATTCCACTTTGGCCATTTTACAAGTAAGAAGATTTGCCTATCCCACTGTGCACACACAAGGGCGAGGAAGGGCTGACCTATCCCACTGTGCACACTTTTCAGGCTGAGCATCCCACTGTGGCCATTTTACAAATGAGAAGAGCCGCCTATCCCACTGTGCACACACAAGGGGGAGGAAGGGCTGACCTATCCCACTGTGCACAGTTTTGAGGCTGAGCATGCCACTTTGGCCATTTTACAAGTAAGAAGAGTTGCATATCCCACTATGCACACACAAGGGCGAGGAAGGGCTGACCTGTCCCACTGTGCAGAGTTTTGAGGCTGAGCATTCCACTTTGGCCATTTTACAAGTAAGAAGATTTGCCTATCCCACTGTGCACACACAAGGGCGAGGAAGGGCTGACCTATCCCACTGTGCACACTTTTGAGGCTGACCTATCCCACTGTGCACAGTTTTCAGGCAGAGCATCCCACTGTGTCCATTTTACAAATGAGAAGAGCCGCCTATCCCACTGTGCACACACAAGGGCGAGGAAGGGCTGACCTATCCCACTGTGCACACTTTTCAGGCTGAGCATCCCACTGTGGCCATTTTACAAGTGAGAAGAGTTGCCTATCCCACTGTGCACACACAAGGGCGAGGAAGGGCTGACCTATCCCACTGTGCACAGTTTTGAGGCTGAGCATTCCACTTTGGCCATTTTACAAGTGAGAAGATTTGCCTATCCCACTGTGCACACATTAAAGCAAGGAAGATGTTCAAATGGTTCATAGGCCATGAATTCCTACATGTTTTATAATTTTTGAAGCCCTAGAACTAAGAAAATGATTTTGCTTACAAAAGCAAAGCTTCCCCAAAGGGTAGTTAGGTTTTATAGTTTAAACATAGAATAAAGTTTTTTAAAAAAGCTTGTAATTTTTTAGACCCAAAAGTTGGGATCATGGGGTAAATCTGACCATCTATATAGGCTCTTACATATGGTTTACCAATACCTTTTAATACATTCTTAATGAGATATAAGGCCAAAAAATAAATTCTGCTGTTTTATGACCCCAGTTTGACCCATAAGGGGGGGTCGGGGGTAAATCTGACCAACTATATAGACTCTCTACATATGGTTTCCTTATACCTGTTATAACATTCTAAAGCTGTAAAAGAAATAATAAAGGCGATATAAGGCAAAATGTCAAAATCTGGTATTTTATGACTCCAGTTTGAACCCTGCAGGGGGAGTCAGGGGAAAATTTAACTTGCTTTCTAGACTCTCCACATATGGTTTCCCGCTACTCCCAATACATTTTGTTACTCTAAATGCACCACTTAAAATAATAGGGGTGTTCACATGAATTTTAAGTTTTCTGGTTGGTACCATAATAAATAGGTCAATTTTCAGCTGATCGCTCTCAAAAGCTAATCAGCTCGCATTTTTGATGCTATGAACATGTGAGGTCCTCAGTGGCCTAGTGGTTAGCAAGTTTGGCATCTAATCATAGGCTGTCACCTCTGTGGGTTCGAGTCCCACAAGTGGCAATTCTGAGGACCTGTCCCAATATGACCCTGGCTGTTGAACGGGACGTAAAACCCCAACTTTGCTATGAACATGTGTATGAAATTACAAGGCTCAGCATTAAGTAGATTTTGTTGAGCGGCGGTGACAGGTGGGTGTACCTCCAAAATATTTTTTGATCACGTGCCCTTGATAAAGATCAAAGGTCAAATTTAAGCATGTGGAAAAAGTTTCCTTAAGGTACATAACTGCCAAATATGGTTTAAAAGCTTTCAATAATGTGTGAAATATTCAAGGGAAAGCATAATGCAGCGGTGGTGGAGACTGAAGTGAAAACAAATAAGTGCCGTTTCAGGGACATTTAATTATAAGAGAGATATAAAGCCATTTTACCCCACAACCCATAAGTGCTGTCAGGGTATTGTTTTTACCTATGGTGTCTGGCTAGGTGACTGCCTAGGTATTCGGGCATTCAGGCTGGTGGGTAGGCAGGCAGGCCAGTGGGCTTGAGGAAAAGTTTGTCCGGGCTGTATCTCAGAAACTGCAAGGTGTAGGAAGTTGATACTTGATAGGGACGTTGTTTGGGGTTGTAGTTGTGTAATGTCATGGTTTGAACTTGATTTGACCTTTGATCTTGCCATAGTGACCTTGACCTATAAATTCTTGTCTGGGTTATATCTCAGAAACTGTAAGGTGTAGGAAGTTGATACTTGGTTGGGACATTGCTTAGGGATTGTAGATGTTCAATATGATAGTGTGACCTTGATTCACCTTTGAGCTTGCTGTAGTGACCTTGAACATTAAAATCTTATCCAAACTATACCTCAGAATCTATAAGATGTAAAAGGTTGATATTTGAGGTTTGGGTATGCAGAGTATGGCCATGAGTTGACCTTTGACCTTCTAGGCAGTGAACTTGAACTTAAAAATCTTGTCTGTGCCATATCTCTGAAACTGTAAACAGAGAAAGTTGTAGAAAGTCATGGTGTGATCTTTAACCTTGGGTCTGCCAAAGTTTGTTCACCTGCCTTAATTGGGCCGTATTTCTCTTATGACAAAGATATATTGATTGCTGTAACTCATTATTATTTGTACTTCTCCTTAATTGTGCCATTTCTATTGGTAACTACACTTCAATTTATAAATTTTACAGCTTCTTATGGACATTTCTCTCTGAAACACTCTTTTGCTCTACAAACATTATTTGGACCTTTACACAAATGGCACCATTTTGTAAAAGTCTCCTGGTCTTTTTACTGTTCCATTTCTTCTATATCTCATGGTGTCAAAAACTGTTTCCCCAGACTTTGGGGTACAGGGATCTCCCATGCTATTTTTAGTATGGTGACCCTACTTGATCTTAAAGCAGGGTCAAAGGTCATGATTTCCTCTAAGTTGCTTTTACATTTGGAAGCCCTGGAACCAATAATCAGGGAGATATAAATGCCTCTTAGTGTGATGACCAAATTGACCTTGAAGCAGTGGTTGAAGGCCAAATTTGGCACTTTTTAAAGATTTGCAGGCCGCCATGTCATCCAAGAGATTAGTGTCAAGCCAAAGGAACAATAATAAGGGAAATATAAAGCCATTTTTGTATGATAACCCCACTTGATTTTGAAGCAGGGGACAAAGCTCCAATTCAACACCTTCAAAGATTTGCAGGCCATGATTTCTTATAAGTTGCTTCAGATGTAGTAGCCCTTGAACCAATATTAAGGGCGATATAACAGCCTTTTAGTATGTTGACCTAAACTGACCTCCAATCCAAGATCAAAAGGCCAAATTGGGCATTTGCTGAAGATTTACAGGCCATGACTTGCAACAGGTTAGTTTCACATTTTAAAGCCACAGGGGCAATAATATGGGAAATATAAAGCCTTTTATTTTAAGATGACCCCACATGAGCTTGAGGTGACAAAGGTCAAATCTGACACTTGCAAAAGATTTTCAGACCATGGTTTCCCATAAATTGTTTCATATTTGGAAGTTCTAAGACCAATAATAAGGGAGATATGAGAGCCTTTCGAACAGGGATCAAAGGCCAAATTCGGCACTTGCTAAAGATTTCCAAGCCCATTTCCAATAGGTTGTTTCAGATTTTAAAACCACAAGAGCAGTAACAAGAGAGATATTAGGCCATTTCAGTATTATGACCCCACTTGACCTAGAAGCAGGGGTCAAACGTGGGCTTGGCTAGAAGCAGGGGTCAAACGTGGGCTTTGGCTGGTGACAGATACAAATGCAACTGTAATAACAGTTTCAGTTAAAAAGTACCCTTGCACTTGAATATCTCCCTTGATATTAGGCCTGTCAAAATATATTTGGCAATTATCTTCTATAGGCATAGGAAAACCTTTTGACCAGCTTAAATTTGACCTTTGGCCTTTATCAAGTTCACATGTCATGAAGAGCAATAACAATTTTTTCTTGTATTTCCATTCCAGCTTTTCTCAGACAGTAAAGGTTGTAGGTCAACCAAATTTGGTAATCATATTCAGGAATTAAGGAGCAATAGTTCAAAAGTTCAATATCACATTGAAATATGACACTTGGGTTTTAAAAACGGCAACCTCTTGTTAAGGCTACCTTAAAATTAATCAAATCAGGCACTGTTTGTATGATGTGTTCACACTGCAAAGATAGTTGATAGTTCAAATGTCAAATGTCAACCCTTTATTAGAAGGTTTACAGCTTCAGAATTTTTTCGAAGGTAACAGAAATCCACAGGCTAGGAATCTTCTGATATGGTCAGATATTATCTTGGGCCCCTCTTTCAAGGTCAAATGAGGATAGCCAAACTTAAAAGTGCTTATATAGCTTAATACAGTTTTGGGATGTGGAATCGACCTTTTCAAAATCATGGGCTTAGAGTCTTCTGTTGTGGTCAGATTTGACCTTGGGACCCTTCTTTAAGGTCAAACAAGGATAGTTATGAGGCTGATCCCACTGTGGCCAATTTACAAATGAGAAGAGCTGCTTATCCCACTATGTACATTATGGCAGGGAATGGTGGACCTATCCCACTGTTGCCACTTTTGAGGCTCAACATTCCACTATGACCATTTTAAAAGTGAAAAGAGCTGCCTAACCCACTGGGGCCGCTTTAAAGTAAGGAAGGGCTGACTTATCCCACTTTTGCGACTTTTGAGATTCAGCTTCCAATTAAGGCCATTTTAAAAAGGACAAGAGCTCCTCAGGCCAATAATAAATGAGATATAGTAACATCTGAGATTGGCTACCCCTTTTTACCCCACACTCCTTAAGACCTGTCGGGGTTTTGTTTTTACACATGGCGTCCAGATGTAGGGGTGAGCGTTCCTGCAGGTAGGTGGGGAATTGGATAGGTGGTCAGAGGTTTGGCTTGGTGGCTGGAAAAAGTTTGTCCACGCTGTATCTCAGAAAGTGCAAAGGTGTAGGAAGTTGGACATTGGACGGTAATTATAGGTGTGCAAAGTCATGGTTTGACCTTGATTTGACCTTTGACCTGTTTGTAGTGACCTTGACCTATAAAATCTTGTCTGGGCTATATCTCAGAAACTGTAAGGAATAGGAGTAGTTACTTGGTAGGGATATTGGGGGGGGGGGGGGCTGTAAGTGTACAACATGATGTTTTGACCTTGATTTGACCTTTTGTCTTGCCATATTGACCATGATCATAAAAATTTTGTCCAGGCTATATCTCTGAAGTGTAAGAAGTTGATATTTGGTAGGGTTGTTGCTTAGGGGTTGTAGGTGTGCAAAATCATGGCGCTATTTTGATTTGACCTTTGACCTTTTCACAGTGACCATGAGTTTAAAATTTTGTCTGGGCTATTTCTTGGATTCTGTAAGGTGTAGAAAGATGATTCTTGGATGGGTCATTTGTTGGGGAGTGTAAGTATGCAAAGTCATTGTGTGATCTTTAACCTTGGACCTGCCAAAGTGTGTTCACCTGCCATGTTTGAAACATCTTTCTCTTATGACAAAGATATATTGATTGCTGATTGCTTATTATATGCACTTTTACATAATTGTGCTATTTCCATTGACAGCTATTCTCCAATAAATAAAATTTACACCTTCATAATTTTTAGTTTACTGATTAATGTTGTCATCTTGCTATTGAATTGTCTTGTATTAATATTCTATCTTTACATGCATTTTCTTTCTGTTTGCTATTGAATTTTCTTGTATTAATATTTTATCTTTACATGCATTTTCTTTCTGTTAGATGTTATTTTCTCTACTTAAACATTATTAGGACCTTTATATTACTGACACTGCTCTGAAAGTGTCCCGATCTTTCTACAGTTTCTCTACTTCTATCTCTGATGCTATTTTCTATCTTAAAAGCAGGTTTAAAGGTCAAATGATTGAATACTAGTACTTTGCAATAGATTAATTTGATATACCAAAGTTCTCAGACCAAGAATAAGCAAGATATCCACATTTTTAATGTTGGCATCCCTCGTTTGACCTTAAATAAGAGGCCAAAGGTGAGATAGGCAGCTCTTCTCACTTGTAAAATGGCCACAGTGGGATGCTCAGCCTCAAAAGTGTGCACAGTGGGATAGGTCAGCCCTTCCTCGCCCTTGTGTGTGCACAGTGGGATAGGCAGCTCTTCTGACTTGTAAAATGACCACAGTGGGATGCTCAGCCTGAAAAGTGTGCACAGTGGGATAGGTCAGCCCTTCCTCCCCTTTGTGTGTGCACAGTGGGATATGCGGCTCTTCTCACTTGTAAAATGACCACAGTGGGATGCTCAGCCTGAAAAGTGTGCACAGTGGGATAGGTCAGCCCTTCCTCGCCCTTGTGTGTGCACAGTGGGATAGGCAGCTCTTCTTACTTGTAAAATGGCCACAGTGGGATGCTCAGCCTCAAAAGTGTGCACAGTGGGATAGGTCAGCCCTTCCTCACCCTTGTGTGTGCACAGTGGGATATGCAGCTCTTCTCATTTGTAAAAAGGCCAGTGGGATGCTCAGCCTGAAAAGTGTGCACAGTGGGATAGGTCAGCCCTTCCTCGCCCTTGTGTGTGCGCAGTGGGATAGGCAGCTCTTCTAACTTGTAAAATGGCCACATTGGGATGCTCATCCTGAAAAGTGTGCACAGTGGGATAGGTCAGCCCTTCCTCCCCCTTGTGTGTGCACAGTGGGATAGGCCGAATTTTTGCTTTGAAATAATGCATGGTCTTTCTTTGGTTAAAGCAGCTTCTCACCACAGCCGGCCATAGCCGGCTGCCTATCCCACTGTGTACATGCACCATCCCACTATGCCATCCTCCCGTCAGCGCTGAACCTACCTCTCACCAAACCTGGGATTCTCAAAAGGAACATCAGCGCTGAAGTGAGGGTGGTACCATTATACCTGGGTCTACAGGGGGGGACAGCGATTCGCGGGGGACAGCGATTCACCAATTTCTATTGTACCTCATTTAAAACTAACATCTGTGTTGATACTGAAGGTGCCTTATAGCATAGAAATGTGTGCAACATGTCTTGATACTTTTCTAAGATTTTAGAACTGACAGCATGCAGGATTATAAAGATGAATAAAAAAGTTTATATGTTAGTGAAAAATATGTCTAACAAACTGCATCTGACTGATGCAAAGGGCTGTATGTTCTCTAAACTGTGTCTGGAGTCAATATAAATACTATTTATAACTTCATTAAGTGCTAGCTAGAATACAATGAGAAGAATAGATCTTTAGCTTTAATTATTGTATGCAAAGTGTTTAACAGTCTTTGTAACTTTTTGGGGAACAGTATAAAATAATCGGCGAAATGCCGTCCACTTTCCAACAGCCCTAATCTTATTGCCATGGGACAAGTTCTATGGGTGTATTTGTACTTATCTCAAAATATATTTTATGATGCTACTATCATTTTACAGTTTGAGGAACCTCTTTTCATTTTGATAACTTTTATAAAACCACACTGCATATTTGTTCTCAGGAAACTGCATTTTGCTGTTTTTATGGGTGAATCGCTGTCCCCCCATGTAATGGTAACACCCCTAATAGTTGGGGAGCATTCATTATTTCCTCGATTACAATTTTAAGAACTACTTTTTACCGAACTCATACCTAACTAAACGGGTGAATGCTAAGCTCTGTATAGTGGTACAGTGGGACCTGCCTCCTTTCTAATTCTTCCCTAGTGGTACAGTGGGACCCACCTCCTCTCTGGTTCTTCCCTAGTGGTACAGTGGGACCCGCCTCCTCGCTAGTTCTTCCCTGGTGGTACAGTGGGACCCACCTCCTCTCTGCTTCTTCCCTAGTGGTAGTGGGACCCGCCTCCTCCATAGTTCTTCCCTGGTGGTACAGTGGGACCCACCTCCACTCTAATTCTTCCCTAGTGGTACAGTGGGACCCGCCTCCTCCCTAGTTCTTCCCTGGTGGTACAGTGGGACCCACCTCCTCTCTAATTCTTTCCTAGTGGTACAGTGGGACCTGTCTTCTCTCTAATTCTTCCCTGGTGGTACAGTTGAAGTAGGGACTTGCCACTAGGGTAGAAATCATGAAGTATGGAAGAATTTGTGCAGGAGTGGGGCCCACTGTGCCACTAGGAATATTAGTTTGAATGTGGGGAAGAAGTTTCACAGGGATGGGTCCCACTGTACCATCAGGGTGGAATTAGAGAGGAGGCATGACCCACTGTACCACTAGGCAAAAATTCATGAAGTATGGAAGAACTAGAGAGGAGGTGGGTCCCACTGTGCCACTAGGGAAGAAATTATGAAATAAGGAAGAACTAGGGCAGAAGTGGGTCCCACTGTGCCACCATGGATGAAATTGCATGCAGGGAAGAAGTTTGGCAGGGGGTCCCACTGTACCACTAGGGAGGAACTAGAGAGAATGTAGGTCTCACTGTGCCACTAGGGAAGAACTAGAGAGGAGGTGGGTCCCACTGTGCCACTAGGGAAGAAATCGTGAAGTAAGGAAGAACTAGGACAGGAGTGGGTCCCACTGTGCCACCATGGATGAAATTGCATGCAGGGAAGAAGTTTGGCAGGGGTGGGTCCCACTGTACCACTAGGAGGAACTAGAGAGGAGGCAGGTCCCACTGTGCCACTTACCACTACTAAAGAACTTAAATATTTTTCATGAAATAATAATTGCTCTTTACTGGGTCTCACTGTGCCACTTGGCGTTTGTTAAACGGGTCTGACTGTACCACTGGCACCATTAGACCCAGGTGTAATGGTACCCTCTCCTCTTTCTTCGCTGAACCAGTCTGATTCTTTCTAAAGTGTGGTGTTTTGAAGTAATCACAAGTGAAAAAGGCTTTAATTCATAACTCTTTACTTTTATTAGATGTTATCAGCTTGGTTGCAATACAGAGACTGATCTTTCTTTTGTTCACAGTCTCTGATGTCATTACATTAATATATAGCATTATGTTAAATAGTACGTGTGATGGTTCAGTAAATACAAACACAGGTCTAAAATGTACCAGTATAGATTTGTTACAACTGAGGACATTATGGAATAATGTTATAAACACTACATCTCTTCCCAACTTAGATTTGAATATGCAAATTTAAATTAGCTCTTTGTGAAGTACAAAGGTTATTCAGTGAGAGCATATGAGTCACACAGAGTAATAATAAATCAGAACAATTTTAGAGGATTTAGTTTTGTAATGCTACATAGTTCTTCCAGTCACATACAACTGCATTGGAGTGATATATTACTGACATGTGAAATAAACATTTGCAGTTTGACCTAGTCACAAGTAAAATAATCATTATGTGGTTTCCTCTGGCCTGAGGCATTATCCCTCTTTTCTCTGTGTCAAGAGTTATTACACTGCCAAATGGAGGTACCTCTATAACTTGTTTAATTTACCATCATTGCTGTTACAACAAGTTTAATTGCCATAATTGTTCCACATTCTTTCCTCCTTTTTTTTACTGGATTTACACTACACCAGTTTTTTTTTTCCACGTAAATGAAAATCTAGTTACAAACTGCTGTGTACTTTCCATTTTTTAATAGGCTTCTTTTTTTTTTAAATCAACCATTCAACATGTTTGAATTTGAAGCATTTAAAAAAACATGACTTAAATGTTACCATGAAATAAATTTCATTTACAAATGAGATTTCCATGACTTTACCCATGTTATTTGTTTATACAGAATAAAGTGAAAAAAAAAAGTTTTACTAAATAAACCACACTGAAGTATAACACTAAGAGTCCCAAATAATACATGAAAGAAAGCAAATATATACAAGGCAACATAGACATTTTATCAGATTTGAATAAGAAAAATCTTCATCATTGTTGTCTATGAGATAAAATCAGTAATACTTTCCAGAATATGCAATTGAACTGTTCTTTCATACTGTAACTGATTTAAACTTCTTTATATAAATTACATTGTCTCAATAAGTCTGGTTGGTCTTTTGGACACTCTTGTTGACTTTCTAATGGGTAGTTGTGTAGATCCTGCACTGGGCAAGTCATTGTTAGTCTTTCTAGGTGTAGATATGTTCATTGAACTGGTGGCATTATTTCCTTCAGCACTATCTGAAACCAACTCACAACCACTTTCACTAACTGTATCCTGGTCATCTGGATCACTTTGTAATACTGGTTTAAAGTTAGTTTTCTTGAAGTAGGAGCTGTTTCTAGTAACCTGGCGGTTACCTTGTTGAGCTGTGATCATGGAGCCTTTGGTTTTAACAATTTTCACAGGATCTTTGTCAAAAGCAGTAAGACGTCCCATTCCTGTTTTCTTTATCAGGGCATTGTCACCAGCCTTAAGGGTTGAGGCTTGAACATTTGACTTCCGATCATGATAATTTTTCATCTTAATTTTGGCAAAAGTGTCCTGTACTCTTAGTTCATCATCATTGTGGTAGCTACCTATTTCTGGGAGTTTTGATCTGATTGGTGTGCCAAACAGAAGGGTAGCTGGGGCCACTTTTGTTGTGCTGTGCGGTGTGGCATGATATGCTAGAAGGAAGTTTCGGAGTTCCTGTCTCCAGTTGAGATTTTGAGCAATTCCAGCTTTCACTACTTTCTTGGCGGTTCTCATGAAGCGTTCGACCTCAGAATTTGCTTTTGGCCATAAGGGGGTTATTTTCCTATGCTTGAAACCCATTGACATTGCATACTGACGAAAGTTTTCTGCATTAAACGGTGGACCGTTGTCCGACTTTATTACCTCTGGTATTCCTCTAAGAGTGAGAATGCTATCCAGCTTAGGTATGACAGCATGTGCAGAAGTAGAGTTGACTATTTCAACAAATGGAAATCTACTGTACTTATCAATGACCACAAAGAGGAACTGGTTTGGAGAAATTTGGCCAAAATCCATACTAAGTTCAGTCCAAGGAGCTCTTGGCAATGGAGACATTCTTAGCGGTTCCTGACTGAATGTTGGTGTGGCAATTTGACATGTGAGACAATTTTTCACAGCATCTTCTACAAGGCTGTCAATGTTATAGAACCAAATTTTTTCTCTCAAGAGGGCTTTCGTTTTCACAATACCTTGGTGACCCACGTGTGCAAGGTCAACAACATTTTGTTGCAATGAGCTTGGAATTACAATACGAGTGTCTCTCAAAAGCAGATCATAATCCGGACTTGCAGATAGTTCTTGTCTTAACAAGTGACATCGGTCAAATATCTGCTGGTCAATATTGACTTCATTTCTGTATAGGTGCCAATTACCAGAGTGAAGTGCTTTCATGACTGCTTGTAGTGTTACATCTTGGGTCGTGTGCTGCCGAATTACTTCAATTGGCACAGGTTTTGGTGCTGATGTGCTTGAAACATAGTTGATTATACTTTCTGCAGGCCTTTGTTCACGTGATGATTGCTTGACAGAGTCACTAACATGTCTCGAGAGGTAATCAGCAGGATTATTCTTGCCTGGTTTAAAACACAGTTCAAACTTGTAGGGTTGCAACCTTAGAGACCATCCTTGCAATCTAGCACTTGGTTTGGATTGCCATCTTGTGAATAATGATAGTAGGGGTCTGTGATCAGTGAATATCTTGAAATCTGTTCCATATAGATAAATGTGAAGATGTTCACAAGCCCATACTACAGCAAGTCCTTCCCTTTCAATTTGTGAATATCGTTGTTCTGTTGTTGTCAACGCACAACTAGCAAAGTGGACGTTGACTCGTTTTTCTGAGTTGGCCTCTTTCTGCATCAGTATGGCAGATATCCCCACTGGGCTAGCATCAACATACACTTCTGTTTCTAGCTTTGGATTATAATAAGCTAGAGCTGGAGCACTTGTGAGGCACTTTTTGAGTTGATCCAGTGAACTCTCGTGTTTCTCTGTCCATCCCCAGGAACTTTCTTTCTTCGTCAGTAACCTCAAGTTGTGGGTAACTGTTGCATAATTCTTAATGAATCTTTGCCCACAGAAGTTTGCCATGCCTAGGAGACTTCTTACATCTGACTGGTTTCTAGGAGCTGGCATGTTTAAAAGAGCTTCTATCTTGTCCTTACTAGGAGACAGGCCATTTTCTGAAAAGGTGTGACCAAGGAATTGAATTTCACTTTGTTCAAACTTGCATTTTTCAGCAGCAAGAGTTAGACCTCTTTCCCTGATTCTCTGGAATAGTTCTTTTAGATTGGCTAAGTGATCGTTTGTGTCCTTTCCGAAGCACAGAATGTCATCACTTACATTCAAAACACCTTTCAGTCCACACAGAGCTTTCCTAATTTCCTCCTGGAATATCTCAGCAGCACTGTTGATTCCAAAGAAAAGTCGTGTGTATCTCCTGAGACCTGCATGGGATGTGAATGTTGTTATCTCACGAGATTCCTCATCAAGCTCCAACTGATTGTAGCCTTGATTAAGGTCAATCTTGCTGAAAATCTTTGCACCATTTAATTCATGAATGATCTCTGTGAGGGTTGGTGTACTGTGGTTTGTTCTCTTGATAGCCCTGTTTGCGGCTCTCATGTCAACACAAATGCGTATTTGACCTGGAGTTTTCTTGGGTACTACTACAATTGGGGAAACCCATGGAGTTGGACCACCTGGTTTTTCTATGACTCCTCTATCTTCATCAAGTTTGAGTTGCTTTTCTATGTCCTTTCTCACGTGAAAAGGGGTTCTCCGGGAGTTTTGAACAACTGGTTCAACATTTTTGTCAACATGTAACTTTACTTTTACACCCTTCAACTTGCCAAGACCAGTGAAAATGTCTTTATATTCTGTCTTCAGTTTCAAAATCTGTGGTGAAAGTGCATCATCAACTTTCCTTACTGTATCTATCAACCGTAGCTTGCGAGATGTATCCCAACTGAGTAGGGATTTATCAGATTCACCCGACACTATAACTGGGCTTGAACATGTGGCACTATCTGATGCCAGCTTAGCCATGAATTTACCTCTGATATCCAATGGCACATCACTACCATAAGCATATACATACTTGTTGTGGTACTCCAAGCTTGGTTTTGATTCTAATCTGTTGTAGTCTTTCAGTGACAGAATATTGACGCTTGCCCCCGAATCAGCCAAGAATTCAACTTTGACACCATTCACTTTTACTGGAAATACCGGCCTATCCTTATTCATCTGGTTTTGTGAAACTGACCATGTAAACTCATTATCATTTGTGTTTTGCACAACTTCATTATGCGAGACCATTGGTATTTCACTTTGTTCCTCAAGCATTTGTATCTGTTTCCTCACAGGTTTCTTCGATTTCACTTGGGGAGGCACTTTTGACTTACATTTTCTTGCAAAATGGTTTGGTTTTCCACATGACTGACACTTTTTACCCATAGCAGGGCATTTCTTTGTACCTGCAAAATGATTTCTAAGGCCACAGTTATTACATTCCCTCCCATATGCTGGACACTTGCCCCTAGGGTGAGATGATTTGCAACAGGGACAGTTACTGCGGTGTCCTGTTTGTGCCGTAGTGTGAACTGCTTCAACTTTCAGTTCATTGACTTTCTCAGTGGTACGTTCAATGTCTAGAGCGGTGTTATCTGACAGCTCATACACTTTGCCTACCTCTATGAGTTTGGACAGGTCCCATGTAACTTCACTTAAGCCTTTTCGTCTGAGCCTCTGAGAAATGCAACCAGATATTACTTGTGATTTTACTTCAGTGTCTACCTCTGTGAAGTTACAGGTTGCTGCTAGAGCTTTGAGTCTACTTACAAATTTATCTAACGACTCTGAAGGCAGTTGTAGGCATCTGCGAAATTCATATCTTTGATACTCTGTGTTCTGTTTTGGAGTGAAGTAGTCTGTGACAGCAGCACAGCCTCGTACGAAGACATCCTGACCGGGGTTTTCCTCAGTTGCTGGGATTCTTGCTTTTTCCTCTTCAGGAAGAGATTCAAATATATCATACAGGTCCTCACCTCCAAAATGAAGCATCAGTGCCAAGAGTTGATCTGGATTTGTAATGTTAAATCCTTTCATCATATTCTTGTATCTTGCTAGATACTTATTCCATCTGACACTTATCCCTTCAGTGTTCTGACAATCAAAATGAGCAAATGTGCAGTTTGCTGGGATTGTGGTAGCCATTTTTATTTTTTTCCTTCGTTCCAAGCACTTTATCCAAAACAATGTTTTTTTCTGCTTTAAAATATACTTTGATGAAAATGTCACAATTTATCCACACAAACAATTTTATGATATTAAGGTTTAATTATAATCCTCGTCGCCAAATGTGGTGTTTTGAAGTAATCACAAGTGAAAAAGGCTTTAATTCATAACTCTTTACTTTTATTAGATGTTATCGGCTTGGTTGCAATACAGAGACTGATCTTTCTTTTGTTCACAGTCTCTGATGTCATTACATTAATATATAGCATTATGTTAAATAGTATGTGTGATGGTTCAGTAAATACAAACACAGGTCTAAAATGTACCAGTATAGATTTGTTACAACTGAGGACATTATGGAATAATGTTATAAACACTACATAAAGCTTGGAATTTCTTATAGGCGATACGGAAAATCACCTAAATGTTGCCTAAAATATATCCTAAAATCGCCCTATACTGCTTAAGTTATTTGGTTTAACTGACGAACTAAGCATAAGAGGTCTTAAAAGTAAGAAACTGAGCAGCAGAATTCACAGAAAAATAAGCCCAATTAAATAACACTGGAAAATCAACCTGTATGCTACACTCCAAATATCCCCTATATTATTTGTAGAATGCTTGTCTAACATATGTTTCAGAAGCGAGGCAGACATCAAGAAAATCAATAAATTTACAGTATTTGACTGAGAATTTATACCCAGCCTCAAGGTTGTATTTGTCAAAGTAACTGGGGACAATTATTTCAAGGATATTTATCCAGTGGCTGGGTACGCTGGATTGGTATCACTGCTAGCGCACCCAATGGTTGTGTACACTAGGAGTGGTATTGGTCTAGCATATACAGTGGCTGTGTACACAAGATCTATATCATTGCTAGTGTACCCAATGTGTGTATGCAAGATCTACATCCACGCTAGAGGACCCAATGGCTGTGCACCAAAGATTTATTTCACTGTCAAAGTATCCAACTGCTGTGTACTTAAACTACTGGCATACAAAACTATCTTGTTTCCAATTAAGGCACCAAGCTCTATTTTCCCAATGGTTGTGCACCCTAGATTTATATCATTGTTTGTGTACCCAACAGTTGTGTGGATCAGAATGAAATAACTGCAGCCATACCCAGTGACTTTGTGCACAAATGATACCACTGAATGATTCATGTCACTGCTACCATACCCAACGTCCGTGTTACTGGCATACCTAACTACCCTGTACCCAAGGCAGTGAACTCTATGTTCGCAGTGGTTGTATACCCAATATCAATGTCATTGCTAGTGTACCCAGCTGATGTGTACACAAGATCTTTATCCCTGCTAGCATGCTCAAAAACTCCAAATTTTTTTCAGTGTACCCCATTTCTCGGTACCCAAGGCAGCAAACAGTATGTACTCAATGGTTGTGCACTTGATACCAGTACCTTTTACAGCATTGAACAGGTCCATACCCAAGGCATTTTTCAGAATTTTCAAGTAGTCAGAAATTGGCCAAGGATATAACTCTGTATCTAAATTATTGGGTTTGACATAGGTTTGCATTGTAAAACACCCCTATTTGTGGGCAGAACAACTCAGTTAATGTTACATTTTGATGAAATTCAAAGGACATATCAGAAATGAGTGCATGAGGAAGACATGATGGAAATTTGGGTATGCTAGCAGTGATATATAAATCTTGTGTACATAGCGGTTGCATATGCTAGCAGTAAAATATATAGATCTTGCACACACAGCCATTGGGTACACTAGACTGATAACACTACTAGCGTACACAGCCATTGGGTAAATAACCACTCCGTTATTTCAATTTGAAGTAAATTGTTGCAATGGTTACTGGCAGATTCCCATGAAACCAAATCACAAGTAATACACAGCCTTCAGTACAACATATGGGAACTTTAAGTTCAAAAGACCCAGTCAACATTTATAACTCTTACACACGTTTGAAAGGAAAGTTTTGGCAAATGTTAAAAATGAAGGGTAAGAAACCCATTTATTATAGAAGGTTTTCAAAACCTTACATGTATACTGTTTATCAAACAATTAATGACAAATGGTAGAACAAAATTACAAATGAACACAATGTCTCAAAAATATTAGTTTGGCATTGCTCAGCAATATTAACCTTAATTTGGGTCAGAGGTCAAATTCAATATGTTTTTAGGTTGCTCACCAATGAAAATATGATGTTTATGTCTAAAATTGTAAGATAGAGGCTTAAAAATTGTGCCCCATTCAATTCTTACTTTTAAGCATTGCATGTGGGGCAAATTTTTGATATAGTCCTCTAAAATCCCTTATAATTTCTCACCACTATCTTTGGTAACCATTCTGAAAATATGGGTACAAAAACATTTGTCATAGAATGTTCTCAAATGTTTGATGGAAAACAATTCAAAAATGTTTTAAAATTATGGGCCTGAAAACCAGCTGATATTAAACATTTTTACAACTATTTCATTATGAATGTTTAAAAAACATTTCCAGTCAAACGTACTTTCTTGAGTTATTTTAAATGTTTAATAATGTTTTTAGCAAAAAACGTTTGCATAGACAATGTTTTGTAGATGGTACCAAAACATGACAAAATACTTAGGATGATGACAGAAACTTTTCAAGGCCGTCAAAAATACCCACAAAAAATTATGAGCCCCTTCTCAAGAAGGTATCTCAAGTTACAAATTTATGGAAGAAAAGAATCCTAACTCCAATAAGAAAAACAACAGTATTGAAAACTATTATTCTGTCAAAGTTTATCCACCTGGTCAATCTTTATCTCCACCACTAGATCACCTAGTTAAACAAATCACAAAAATAATGTTTAACTTTATATGGGATGGTAAACCAGATAAAATTAGTAGAACAACACTAGTACAAGATAAAGAAAATGGAGGTATGGAAATGCTAGATCTAGTGAGTTTTATTAAGGGGCTACAAATAAACTGGGCTAGGAGACTACTAAGAAACCATAACCCAATGTGGAAAAAGGCCAACACAAACAGCATACCATCAACAGAGAAACTACTGTGTTTTGGAGCCCAATGGCCAATGAAAATTGCAGGTCAAACAAAAAATCCTTTCTGGAAAGGTATTTGGAATATATGGGCTGAATATCTGAATAAGTACAATTCAAATCTCATGCCAGAGTACATCAGTAAATCAGTCCCTTTGTGGTTTAACCCAAGTATTTCCAGATAAGAACTTTTCTTACCAAATTGGTGGAAAAGTGGAGTACGCTTTGTATCAGATGTCATAAACCAAAACGGAGACTTAATGTCTAAAACGGAAATAGACAACTTATAACATTAAAACAAATTTTTTAGAATATATGCGAGTCCACAAAAGCGTTAAAAAATTTAAGGGGGCTGCAAGTAAAACTAAATATGGGCCTATATACCCATCAAATGCTCTAGCCATAGGGACACACTTAAAGGGTACAAAAAAATTTCGAAAAGTCCTCACAGATGTAAATAAGGACCTAAATGAAAGTCTGTCAAAAAAGTGGGATCACAAACTTAATGTGGTGATAACAGGAAAAGACTGGTCAAAAATATTCAAAAACTGTTTCAATACAATACAAGATAACAACCTGATTTGGTTCCAGTATAGAACTATATTTAGAATTCTAGGAACACAATCACTAAGGAAAAAAATGGGTAAATGTGCTAGCAACATATGTAGACTCTGTCAGCAATCAGAAGAAAATATCGAACATCTGTTTGTTACCTGTGAACATGTAAAAAAACTATGGGCGGATATAAAGCATTTCAGCTCTATTAACCAAATTGGAGAACTTAGCATAAAATCAGAAAATATTTTATTGGGAGAATGGAACAAAAAACAAGCTTCAACTAATATCATTTATTTAATCACAAAGCATTACATTTTCAACTGTACAAAGAAAAAAACGATTCCAAACTTTCATAGACTGCAGCTGTACATAAAAAATATACACTGAACAGGAGTTCTTACATAAAATAACATTTAAAGAAGATTGCTTTCATAAACAATGGCAGTCAATCAAGATCTACACAATCAATAATCAACGGTAACAATGCATCAGCCTCAAGAGAGATAGAGATACCTTATGGTTATGTCAGTAATGACAGTCGTAAAGTTGTGTGTGTTATAAGTTATATATGATGTACTGAAATGTTGTATATTATCTGTAATGTTCCATTTTGTTATACTCTCTATCCTTGTTGTGATATAGTTGTTTTTATACACTTTATTGTAGAAATAAGACCCGATGGAGGGTTTGCTACCCTCGCCCTCCCGGGATCTATAAAAATGTTTGTAAAAAAGGGTAAATAAAAGTATTTCCAAGTGAAAAAAACTCAAATGCATGATTTTATATGAGGAAAGTGTGTGTGTTTTGCCATATAAGGTAATTGAGTTATTGATTTTTCTGTATTCTACAGAACTTGCCAAGTTAGTACTGATGTTTGTTACACTCTGCTAGAGTGATTCGCGAAAACCCCTAGGTTTCTAGAACCTATTCATTAGTTCTTGTATCAATATGTATCATCAATTGTTTTTTATAACCTTCTGGAAATTTCCCCAGCTATATATAAGTCCTGTAAGCATGATCACAGATTATTATGGGTTTTCCTTGCTATAAAGAAATTTAATTGTGTCTTAAGGCTACTATGCCCCAGTAGCCTATAAACTGCTACATTTTATGTCTCAACTTCATGTGAATAAATACTACTAGATACATACATTTTGTAGTGAACGCTTACTAAATTGAAATGGATACATTGTGTGGTTCTTCCAGAGACTGGATTTTCTGTATTTTGGATATTAATCCAGATGCCAAATGGCCATATTAGGTCCAAGTGTCTTTTGTTGCTATTATGAAGTTTTTTTGTTGATTCGATATCTCTGAGCTGTCCTAATGAAACTTCAGCTGAGTGCCAGCTTGGCACCCATGAGGTATTTTTAGAGCCAAAAAAATGGCAACCATAAATAATAGAAAATTCTATTTTTGCACACATCTTCACTTCTATTGTACTTGGAAACACAATCTTGGTCTCTAATCCAAGGTTTTTGGGTCAAGGAATCTATTTATGATGCAATATAAGATTTAAATAGAATAGAAATATCAGATTTGCAGGAAAACTCTAGCTTAATTGCCCAAAAGTTGACCAACACATACAAACCTTGAATATTAACATACATTCAAATATCACCAAATCAAAACAATTAATTGACCATTGCATGTTCCCTTAAAAATGTAAATACAATGTTATATCCAGATTTATATTTAATTTAGGTAAAACATTTTAAGCTTCTTGCAGTTGAATTTACTAATAATGTACAGTTAATGAGAGAAAAATACCCCAGGCCAGTTGGCATTGAAAAATTCTTATGCAGAGTAAAATCATTTTATTGGTAAAATAATAGTTATCAAGTCTCTGACTATCCCAAAACTTATGTACCCAACATTGATCTTCCCAAATACTTCATGTGGTACAGGAATTTTTCAAAAGTTCTTGTTGAGCACATCAAAAATCAAGAACAATACTGTCGCAACTGGAGCAGGATCTTTCAGAAGGGGAGACTCAAATGATGCCTTACAGCTAGCATGGATTAAACCATTTTTAATGTAGTGATTGGCAAAACAATTTGAAATAATTGACTGATATGGACAAAAATCATTTTTCTGAAATGGATGATTCATCCCTGGAGTATGTGATCAAAAGAATGGAGAAGTTGTTTTGGGAAGAGATTCTTAAAAGGGTATTAGCTCACTGTTGAAAATGAAATGAATGTTTGAAAATACCTTCTATGGAATGTTTTTACTTGATGCATCCAAATCTAATTTTAAAGAAAGAAAAAAAAATTGTATTACAAAGGTATTCATTACGAAAATAACTTTTTTATTCTGGAATTTCCTTGGGTACTTCACTTTTGTCCATGAAAATGAACTTTGTGTATTTTTACTCACTTATCCTCTCTGTTCCAAGGCCAAGATGAACAAATATTGCCAACTTAAGGTAGTAATTGGAAGATTGAAACAATGGTTTTAGACTGAGGAGCTTCCAATTCTAAATAAATTGAAGATCTGCAAAATGCAGCATAATGATAAATTTTGTGGTACAGTATTTGAAAATATAGAACATGTTTTGGGGAATTATAGCTAAAAATATATCAAAGGTTTGGTGGAAGGTTTAGAGATAAAGTAGTTGGCAAGCTGTACCTGAATAGTGTTCTTAATGCAAAATCTATATTTAATGACTGTTGGACAGAAATATAAAAAAAGATTAAATAAATAGTACATGTATTTTTAATATTAGTAAAAAAAATATTTTATGTAAATAAATTTCTGTCAAAAACTTAATGTATCTGAGGCTATACAAATGATTAAAGAGATTACTGAAACTGAATACAATATGGGGATTAAAATGAGATTTTGGCCCAATGTGATAACAAATGGGACCAGCCGTGTCATTTTCGTCATCATCTAGTAAGTCTGATGATTACAAAAGTCAGAACCACAATGACAGCTGCAGAATATTGAACATTACATGTGTGCTGTCACACAACCATACCTCCCTTTGGGGCATTGGTGACTGGTTGAACATCCACATTTGTTGATTTGAAGAATATTCTCACAAACAGCAGACACACCATGATGAAAATGTGACTGGATACAATGCTGTGCCATTTTTATCACCATGCCATTCATATTTCATGAAGTCCAATTCTGGGTGACAGATTTTTATATGAAGAATTGGTGTTGAGGGTGATATACATGTTCAAGAGAAACTGATTGCATTGGAGGCAATAACTTAAATTTCAGAGCAGAACTGAATCTGATTTTTTTTACAACTGATAAAGGTGGATGTTTGTAACACCTACCACCTTGGACCTATAACATGCAGCAATGAAGGCAATTGACTCAGTGATCAGATCTACTTCAGCTGGTCCAAGATGACCTAGTACAGTGAGCTTTTTACTGCCTTTTCAATTACAAAACAAATGTGCTAAGGCATGTCCAGCAGACAGATTTCTGGCAATCCTTTCATGTTCTATTATGGTTTGGCAAATGTCTACAAATGTTTGTGAAGAACTTGGGCTCTCCATGTTGTCTTTTACAGTCTTTTTTTTTTAGATACAGAAATAAATAAGTAAGATGATGACATTTGTATCATCGTAGATTTCTTTGATGTGCGAGTCATCACCTGCATCTGAGGCATTTGGTGGTAATTGATAAATGATTACATCTTCCTTATGATGACTTTCAAGATCCTGTCTCTGGACAGTGGAATTGTTACATATGTGTGCTAGTATAGGATCCTATTCAGTGATCACAAGTTTGTTCTGTTTCTTGAAAATCATTTATATCACATCTGCCAGATCAAATCAATCAGTTGCACTTTGTTGTGACATTGAATACCACTTTTTGTGAATGAAGTTTTGGTTGTAGGCTCATGTTTATCTCAGGTTTAGTATGTGCCATTTTAGCTGTACTTGTCCAACATTGGTCTGCATTTTATTGATTTTAAGTAAAACTAAATTTAACTTTGTTTACTTGTCAATTAAGAGTTGATGTGGTTCATTTTAACATAATTATCAAATTCCAAGAAAGATTGTTTAGTGACAAAGAAAACAGTTCTTCAGTTTTCAAGTATATTTTCCTGATTTTAATTTTCCCATTTTTATGGTTTGTTGGATATTTATAATTTTAGGTTCAAATGCCTATTTTAGAAAAGAATATTTTTATGCTAGCAATAATGCTTATCCAGGAATGAGCCAATTCTAAGATAAAAGTTTTAAGTACAATTCTCACACTACAAGTATAAGAATTTTAGGGAATACTGCCCCTGAAAGAGATGGGCATGTTGGGGAGTGAATATGAACATGACTGTGACTTGTAGATAAATCAATATTTAGTATGGTGGAATGGATCTGTCAACTGGATTAATAAACAATTTTGAAAATAAAATGGAATATATAATAATTCTGCATGTAACAATGAGGTAAAATTATGTTGTCAAAAAAATTCTTGTGTCAAAATTTAGTGGGTGAATGAAAAAATCTGATGTTTCTGTTCTATTTAAACCATATAAAACATCATAAATAGATTCTTTGACCCCGAAGGCCATCTCTTAGACACCTGGATTGTCTCTATAAGTACAATTGAAGTGAAGATATGTGTAAAAATAAAATTTTCCATTATTCATGGTGGCCATTTTTTTTTTTTTTTTTTTTTTTGCTTATAAAAGAAATCCTCAAGGGTTCCAAGCTGACACCCTGCAGATTTTTCATTAAGACACCTCATAGATACTGAATCAACAAAAAAAACGTTTTTTTTTTACATTTTTTTTATTATCTTAATAGTATAATACAGAAAATACAAAGAACAGCATGATCAATTGATATTACAAAAGACATACAAATACATTACAAAAGATGAGACAACACAATAAACAGACATGTTGACACTGACGCAATAATCATTACAAAGAAATACAGACAAAACATATAATACAACCTCATCATTTAATAACTTGTCAGCCTTTGGAAGCTAACCCTTCTGTAAGTGTCTTAACAGAATTTAAAAATTGTTTTGGATTTCGCTATCCACTCTTTCATATGTTTTTGGACAATTAAATTTTGTTACATAAATTTTTAGTTTTGCCTGTAAAATGCCTAAGTATTCTTCAAAAGTCAAGGTTTTATTCTCTGATCTTATATAATTTATGTACCATTTACCTATGAGGATGATGAAAGTTTTACAATAATTATAGGCAGTTTTAAAATTTGCGTCAATTTCTGTACCAAATAGAATTTCGCAAATAGTGAATTCTGTTTCATGTTTTACCTTAAAAGCGTTGCAAATCCATTTTTGCAAACGTGTCCAAAAAAGACTACTGCGTACACAATAAAATAAGTGATGTTCAATAGTGTCTATTTCATCACAATATATACATATTGGGGAATCTTTTAGCTTCCATTTGTATAAATTATAATTGTTGTTCAAAATCCTGTTTAAAATTTTGTATTGAAATGAATGCAAATAAGGTTCATTTGAAATAATATGTGCCATTTTGAATATTTTATGCCATGATATTGATTCAAGAAATGGAAAAGTCTCAATCCATCTTTCAACAGCTGTTGGCTCTTGTATGTTTTTATGCAATGCAATCCAGTAAAGAGCTTTGTTGCTGACCTTTGTAATGTCCTTGAGTTTACCTTGACATGAAACTGTAGTATCCTTAATTACTGTACAACTTATCTTTGTTTTTCTTAGTTTCTCTTTCCATTTATAAGGTATTGCACTTATTATTTTATGAAAACATAGATTATCTAAATTTGTATTAAACTTTGCATTAAACTGTTGAAGTGATAGGAACCTACCTTCATCTGTAATTATGTCTTTAATAACTATGTCATCACTGGTATCTTTTGGAATTTTACAGTATTTATGTTTGGAGATACTGTTATGAACAAGCCCTGGAGAGGCTACTGTTATTAGTGAAATGCACTGAGGTCAAGCCAGTTGTTTGTGCGAAAACTCACCACATTATAAATGCATTAAAAAGCACTTAAACACAGAGATCCTACAAACCTCCAGATATCTGGAGCAGTTACTTTTGGGCAATGGCTTTGTAAAGATGTATCTCCTGTTTCTAACATATCCACTATTTTGAATGTTAAATATATGTAACTTGAAAACATGGCGGTGTACATCCCAGGAAACTTTCCCTTGCCAGCACCATTAGAATATAAAGGTGATGTATATTCCAACTGGAAATTCTTCAGACTCCAGTGGGAAGATTATGAAGTCGCAACACAACTGAACACCAAATCAGAAGAAATGAGGATAGCTACATTGCGTTCAGTTATGGGGAAAGAGTGCCTGAGAATTTATACACACCTTGACATCCCAGAGGCGGATAAAAAGCAGGTGAAGAAAACACTAGATGCCCTGGAAAAACATCTTCAGCCAACAAAAAACACTGTATATGAATGCTACGTATTAAACAGCTGCTCACAAGGACAATCAGAGAGCATAGAACAATATGTAGCTCGACTTCGGCAGCTAGCATCGACTTGTGACTACGGATCTCTGACAGAAGAGGTCATTCGCGACAGGCTCGTTCTCGGTATAAAGGATTCAGCCGCCAGAGCCAGAATGTTCCGCAAACCGGATCTTAATCTGGCTGAAGCAATCAACATGTGCCGTATAGCAGAACTTTCGGAAATACAGCTACAGAAAATTGGAGCACCCGATGAGTCAATCCATTATGCAAAGCAAGGAGCAAAGCAGAAACAAAAAACACAGAAAAAGGACGCAGAGTCAAAGAGAGGACAGAAACAGAAATGCAAATACTGTGGAAAAAGCCATGAATTCGGAAAACAGAAATGTCCCGCATATGGAAAAAAATGTAGTAAATGTGCTAAAATGAACCACTTTGCTGCAGTATGTAAGCAGTCACAGAAGCAGGTACATATGGTGCATGATGTGTCCTCTTCAGATGAGTCTATAATGCACATAGACCACTATGTCGGATCAGTGAAAACCCATGGGAAACAGCTGGTTGTTTCACTGGAGCTCAGCCAAGAGAAGACCCGGACAGGTAAAATATTACCATGTCAGTTAGACACTGGCACCAGCGTCAATGTAATCAGCGACAGAGATTACAACGAAATTTGTGACAAACATAAACTGAAGGAAAGCAATGCCAAACTACACCTTTACGATGGGTCTTGGATGAAACCCCTGGGGATTGGTACTGTGTACGCCAAATACAACGGCCAAACATACAAACTTGGATTTCAAGTGGTCCCAACATCTGTTACCCAGAAACCACTTTTGTCTGCTAACACATGCGAGAAACTGGGTCTACTGACAGTACACATACCTGAGCAGACCAATTATGCAAGGGTGGACAGTGCTGATATGGCTGAAGCAGGAATAACAACAGAATTTGCAGATGTTTTCACTGGCACAGGATGTTTTCCGGGTGAATGTCATCTGGAATTAGAACCTCATGCTAAACCTGTACAACATGTTCCAAGACGTGTCCCTGTAGCAATCAGAGAGGCAGTCAAAGAGCAGCTAGATGATATGGAACAACGAGACATTATAGCAAAGGTCACTGAACCTACAGACTGGATTAGTAGCATGGTGGTAGTTAAGAAACCAAACAAACTCAGAATTTGCATCGACCCTAAAGATTTAAATGCTGCAATTAAAAAACCAAGATTTCAAATGCCGACCATAGATGAGATGCTCCCAAGATTGCAGAATGCCAAAATATTCTCAGTACTCGATGCAAAGGAAGGTTTCTACCACATAAAGCTGGATAAGCAAAGCAGCATGTTAACAACCTTCTGGACACCTTTTGGCAGGTACCGCTGGCTAAGAATGCCATTTGGAATATCTTCAGCTCCAGAAGAATACCAGAGACGCCAGCAAGAAATCCTAGAAGGACTAAAGGGTGTTGAAGTCATTGCTGATGACATACTTGTGATTGGGAGTGGTATAACTGACAGTGACGCAGTCAAGGATCATGACAGAAACCTGAAAGCCTTACTACAAAGAGCCAGGGAGTCAAATCTCAAACTGAATAAGAAGAAATTGAAGCTGCGCTTGCATCAGGTACCATACATGGGACATCTTCTAACTGCAGATGGGCTGAAACCAGATGAAGAGAAGATTAAAGCTGTAAAAGATATGCCTAAGCCAGCTAGTAAACAGGATGTGCAAAGATTTCTGGGTTTCGTGAACTACCTGTCAAAGTTTGCTCCCCATCTATCAGATGTGTGTGAACCACTGAGGAGGCTTCTTGATAAGGATGCCGTATGGACATGGCAAAAGCAGCAAGAAAAGGCTTTCAAAGAAGCTAAAAGAGTTGTGACAATGCAACTAGTATTAAAGTTCTACAGCCTTGATGAAGAAGTCACACTACAATGCGATGCAAGCGAAAAGGGGCTAGGAGCAACTCTGCTGCAAAACAAGCAACCTGTAGCTTTCGCTTCAAGGGCTCTCTCCAAAACAGAACAAAATTATGCGCAGATAGAAAAAGAGTGCCTCAGCATTGTATTTGGCTGTGAAAGGTTCAGGCAATATCTACTGGGTCGCAGTACTATATATGTGGAGTCAGATCACAAGCCTTTAGAGGTCATCTTCAAAAAACCTCTGCTCTCAGCAGCAAAGCGCCTGCAATGTATGTTGCTGAGACTACAGCATTACAACCTGGATGTAAATTACAAAAAAGGATCTGAAATGTACATCGCAGATTTCCTGTCAAGGGCAAGCCTACCACACAGCCATGACAAAACAAATGACTATGACATATTTAGCTTGGAACTAGAAAATATGAACTTTGCAGAGTTTCTCCGTATATCTGATACACGACTACAACAGATTCAGAAGCTCACATGCTCAGACTGTCAACTTCAGACACTGAAAACAACTATCCTGGCTGGTTGGCCCAACTGCAAAGATGAAATTCATCCAAGCATCAGAGAATTCTGGTCCATGCAAGAAGAACTAACCATGCAAAATGGCATCATCTATAAGGGTCACCGAGTCATAATTCCCAAAGCCATGAGAGCTGAACTCCTTAGTCGCATTCATTCTAGCCATTTAGGAGCAGAAGCATGCTTGCGCAAAGCGCGTGACGTTGTATTTTGGCCACACATGAATACAGACATCAAAGAGGAAGTAGGCAACTGTGCAACCTGCAATGAATCAATTGATAACCAGCAAAAAGAACCCTTGTTGACACATGAGATTCCGAGTCGTCCCTGGAGCAAACTTGGGATAGATCTCTTCAGTATAAGAGGGAAAGACTATATGGTCACAGTCGACTTTTACTCAGATTTCTGGGAAGTTGACAGATTGTACAGTACAACAACAGATGCCGTTGTCAAGAAACTCAAGAGGCATTTCAGTCGATATGGAAGACCTGATGTTGTAGTGACTGATAATGGACCACAGCTGGTCAGTGATGAATTCCAAAAGTTCAGCACTGACTGGGAATTTGCCCATATAACATCATCTCCTTATCACAGCTCATCAAATGGTAAGGCAGAGTCTGCCGTGAAAATTGTGAAGAAATTAATTAGAAAGACTCAGAAAGATGGAACAGACATTCACAAAGCAATTTTAGACTGGCGCAACACACCTACAGTTGGCATGAACAGCAGCCCGGTACAGCGCCTGATGTCAAGACGAACTCAAACGTTACTTCCAACATCAGAACGTTTACTGCAGCCTGAAGTAGTTCCGGATGTCCATGACAAGATCACACAGAAAAGACAGCAAGCCAAAAAGCTGTATGACAAACATGCAAAGCCACTTCCACAGCTAGAAATTGGAGAACCTGTGTATGTGAAACCACTTCCTCAAACTAACAACAAAACATGGAAGGAAGGAGTGTGCACAGAAAAGCTTTCACAAAGGTCATACAAGGTTGCCGTAGATGGCAAAACAGTCAGAAGGAATAGGATACATCTTAAGGAGAAAATACAAGACAATACAACCTCAGAGGAGCAAATTGAACATTCGACCCAAGATCAGCCAACAGAAGTCAGAAGAAGCACCAGAAACAAAAAGGCACCTGATGTGTACCAGGCTGGTTTTAGCTAACTGATTAAATGAAATTCTTGTGTAAAGTTTATTCTTTTGTTTAAATTTGGACACACTCACTTAAACTGTGTATGAAAAAAGGGATGTTTGGAGATACTGTTATGAACAAGCCCTGGAGAGGCTACTGTTATTAGTGAAATGCACTGAGGTCAAGCCAGTTGTTTGTGCGAAAACTCACCACATTATAAATGCATTAAAAAGCACTTAAACACAGAGATCCTACAAACCTCCAGATATCTGGAGCAGTTACTTTTGGGCAATGGCTTTGTAAAGATGTATCTCCTGTTTCTAACATATCCACTATTTTGAATGTTAAATATATGTAACTTGAAAACAATTTAAATTCTAGAGTTTTTTTTTTTGCCTGAGCAAATATATTTGTTTTCAAAAATGAATTCAGAGCATATTTCTTCCACATTACAGGGTTCTTTCCCATGAAATAGCTCCCAACAATCAAATACCTGTTTGTAAAAATTGGTGAGACATCTACCTCTCGAATCAGGTGGTAGTTTCTTCTTTAGTATTTCCTTATCTATGTTCAGTAAGTATTGAAATAATGTTTGCCAGTTTCCATTACTAGTTTTCATCAGTCTTTTAATCCAACAAAAAAACTTCATAATAGCAACAACATATACTTTCTCACAAATCCGCTGGACTAAGTGAACAAACTTGTTTAACTGTTAATTACCTGGACAGGATAGTGGTCAATGATCATGTCATTATTGTAACATTTTATGGACTATTAAGAGTATCTAGTTGAGTGTAATTATTATTTTAATTATTAAATACATTTGTTAAATTTTTACTTTTGTCTTTGAAAGTAATTACTACCACATTTGCCCTGTGATCATAACAGCCCTCTCCAGTAGGGACCAGTAATCAGAGTCTTATCCCCTTCTGGTGTTGTGGGAGGTTTGTCCAACAGAGACAGTGAGAGGGTTTAAAACAGTTTGTCCAGGACTCTGTTAATGAAATGAAAATAGAACATTATTGTTGGGGTTGACTTTGTTGTTGATGTTGCTGGCTACTTGAGCCCCTCCTGCAGTCCCTACGGCCACCTCTGCTACATCCTGAGCCATGAAAACCACCCATCTAGCTAGAAGGGAAGAAGGGTTGGAGGACTAAATATTGAAAACTCAGGACAGGTACTTGGTAATATGTCGTGGTATGAACTGGTGCCTCTGCCTTTAAATTTTTTTTTTTGGGGGGGGGGGGGGGGGGTTGAGTAGGGTGACACCACCCTCCTAGTTGGTTTCCACTTTTGATAACTAGGCCTATGAGATGATATTCTTGCATAAATGAGTGTTTAAACTGGTCTGGGCCTGAGATAGGAAACACTCTTAGATTCTTGAGAAGATATGTGTCCTGGCTGTTGTGGGCATTTCTGAGGTAGGCGTCCCAACTGATAGGGCTATTTAGAATATGCTGAAGAAAACAGTCTCTAGCTGCAAGATATGGGTCTGTGACTAGGAGCTGAAAGCTACATTTTGTCTGACCTATGGCACCTCTGAGATTGTGGAGGGTCATTTCAATCACTATGGAGAGTGTTGAGAGCAACTTGGAAGTGACTATGCACTCCAAAATCATGAACTCAATTAAATGTGACCTATTCCCTCTGGTTTACTGAAGCCCTTGTAGCCTAGCTTTTCAATGTTGGGGGAAGCTTGCGGTACTGTCAGAGAATTTTGGTCAAATTTGTCATCTGCTACTGGGTACCAGTTGCTTCTGTTAGCAGGGTTTAGGATGAACAGACCCATATCCATGGGAGGAAGAAGATAGTTCTGGCCTTTCTACTGTGTCTTTGTTGTGTAGTAATTTGGCAATATCATCCATGAGAGGAAGTTTGTGAGATGGTGTGTGAGAAGACTGCTCCATTTTGTTACTGTCTCTTTTGAAGCTTGATACATGTTTGAAGTTGTCTGCCTAAACTGGGTTGTCAGTCTAAAGGTAATCCCAGAAAGGCGTAGAAATCAGCCTTTGGAGGGGAGCTAGATGAGTAGGTAGGTGCTCCTTCTGTGCCAAAGTCTCCCCTTACCCAGAGTGGAAGCTGTTACAGTGATTGGTGCTTGGTCCTTGAAAAAGACTGGAGTAGTTGTGACAGCTTGGGTGAGGAAAGTTAACAATCTGGGAAGGCTGAGAGAAGGAAGGGCGAAGGAAGTCCCACCAGTTATCACAGCCAATATCAGTTGAAATAATCAAGAGGGGGTTGTGACTCTGGATAGAGAGAAGTATCCTGTGGGTCCAGTATTGTCAGGTCAATCCTCAGTGTTAAGGCCTAGAATAAAATTGAAAATTTTAATTACTTAAATGTAGCTTTTATAAGCTACAAGCTTACCATGTGGGACTGAATGCTGTCTCAGATGGCTGCAAGGCATCACGGCCAACGTCTAAGAAAAATAGACATTTATAGTTGGCCGTAGCCTCAAGTTGTCCTCTCGTGGTACACTACGAGATCTCTTCCTACTTTCTCGTTGAAATTTAAAAACCTTACTCCTCAGCTGTAATACAGCAGGGAGGCAGGGTAGGACTCTTCTCAGTCCCACATGGTAAGCTTGTGGCTTATAAAAGCTACATTTAAGTAAAAGACCGGGCCTGTAAAGAGCCAAAAACCTGAATAGAATGAATGACAGTGCTAAAAACTGTCAGGATGTTTTAATTGTAGGAGAGAAGTGCAGCCGTGCTCACTTAAGTAGTGTAAGGGCCCTTAGGGGCCATACAAGAGTGAAAAACCAACCCTATGGATGGAATTCTCATAAATTTTTAACATGAGATTAATGACAACCTTGATAAGTCCTTAATACATATTATGCCTGATAAACTAACAATAAAAAAATGACCTTACCCGTAACTTGAGAGGTAAACCTATACCTAGACCCTGGGATTAAACTCCTGAAGACTTGGTTTGTAGCGGATGTGCCCCCTTCTTTTCTTTCCAAGGATAACTGGTCCGAGGTGAAGGGTCTAGGACTTGTTGTGCCGCCACCACCAATACCCCACCATAAAAGACCTTAGAGGCTGCGAAGGCCCGAATGCCATGTGCTTTTACTTGGACCAAGTCCAAGGCTTGTTGGTCTGCTTGTTTATAACAAAGTAGAATGGTTTGTTTCATGCAAGAAGAAAGAGTAGTGTGTCTGATGTCTGAGGTGTATCCTTTCTTGAAGGAGATGAAAAGGAGGGATCAAGACCCTCTCAGGTCTTTGGTTCAATCCAAACAGTACCTCAGGGCCCGCACTGGACACAAGGTCCTGTTTTCTTTGAATTGTCTATCTACAATGGTAGTCAAAGCAGGAATAGTCACCGGAGACAAACTTTAAGAACCTTCTCTTGCTAGTTGGTTTTTGGCTATGAAATCTGAAGAGGGGAACAAGGCACCCTTTTCCCATTGGCCTAGATTAGATACTTTGTTTGCAACCCAGGCATGGACTTCGCTGTGGCGCTTGCCGGAGGCCCGAGCTAGCAAGAAAGCAGTTTTGAGAGTAAGATGTTTGAGACCTGTGTCTTTCATAGGCTCAAAGGGCACTTTTGTGAGCTCATTGAGAACAACAGAAAGGTTCCATTTTGGAAGATTCCTGGAACTTTTTGGACAATCCCTGTGAAAACTGGAGACTAAAGGTCTGAACTTTGTACAATATGATGGCCCACTGGGTCCAAAGTGTCAACAATGGCCGTCCTGTAACCATCAATGGTTGAGGGGCACCTGTTTAGATCTTGGTACAGGTACATGAAAAAGTCTGAGATATTTTCACAGATGGAGTGGAGAAATCCATCGAATTTTCTCTGCACCATTTCTCAAATAGGGCCCACTTTAACTTGTAGATGGTCCTTGTTGATGACCTCTGAGGGGCAGCAATTCTCTCTGCCACCTCCACAGAGAAGCCTTCTTCTTGGAGCTGTCCACTCCTAGACAACAGGCATGGAGGTTGAGATGCTGTGGAACACATGAATGTGGGACTGTTTGAGAATAGCTGTTGACACCGGAAGTTGCAGTGGGATCTCTATTGAGAGCTGCACTAGGTCCCAAAACCAGGGTCTCCCTGGCCAGCCTGAGGCTATTACAATGATGAGAGCCTGTGAAGGAGAGCCGTCGGAGCGTAAGCAAAGGCAGTGAGACCCGTCCAGTTTAAGTTCAGAGAATCTATGTCCCAAACATTTGGGTCTGGGACTGGAGACACTTACAGTGGATGTTTGTGGTTCAGATGAGTGGCAAATAGATCTACATGAGGAGTGAACCACTTTTGGCAGATTTGTTTGAACACCTGCGGATGCAGTGACCATTCTGTTGACTGCACTTGGTTCGACCTGGACAGGAAGTCGGCCATCACATTTCGACACCCTGGAATGTGTTTGGCTTTTAATGTTATGTGATAGCGATGACACCATGTCATGATCTTCCACAGGAGAGCGCACATCTCTGCTGGCACTGGTCTGGCACTGGTCCTTGAAGCTTCGAAGGGCCAGGAAGACCGCCTTCAATTCTACAACGTTTATGTGTAGCCTTTTTTCCTGGTCTGACCACAGACCCTTTGTAGAACTTTGATCTATGTGAGTGCCCCAAACTTTGTTTGAGGCGTCTGTAAAGAGTTGGTTACTGTGGTCTTTGGGATGAAGGTCTGCACCTCTCATCACGTTTGATGGATTTTGCCACCAGTCTAGCTGTGCTGAAATGGTTTCTGTCCAAGGAAGGAGGCTGTCCAGCGACTGAGGATATCTCCAGTGCTCCTTGAGATGAAACTGAAAGGGCCTCATGTGAAGGCGTCCCTCCAGGACCATTTTCCCTTTTGAGTCGTAGGATCAAATCCTGAAGTTTGAGCCATCCCACGAACGAAAACACCAGAGTAGGTTTTAGTTCCGATTTTTCCGGATTTATTATTCACTCCAAGGACTGGGTTAGGTCATCACCGCCTGAGTGTTCATTGGGCTTCCTCCTGAGACTGGGACCTGATCAGCCAGTCGTCCAGATTTGGTGAAGTCTGAGTCCTCTGGACAGGGCTATTAGCGTCACTTCCTTTACAATCATTGTAAAGACCTGGGGGGGCTGTGGCTAGTCCGAAAGGGAGGGAGGTGAACTGGAACACCTACGACCTGTGGCAAAACTAGCTATTTCCTTGAGTTTCGGTGGATGGGGATGTGAAGGTAAGTATCTGATAGGTCTATCAACGATACCCATTCCCCTGGAATCAGAGAGGTCCTGATGGACTCCATTTCGAACTTTTCTACGTGTAGAAAAGTGTTGAGCCTGCTTAAGTCTATGACTGGCCTCCACCTTTGGTGAGGCTTGGGTACTAAAAACAGGCGACTGTAAAACCCGAGAGATTTTACATTTTTCACCGTTTTGATTGCGTTCTTTGACAGAAGAGACTGGATACAAGTGGCCAGAGCTTGGTCGTTTTGACGGGCCTTATATTCTGACTGAATCAGAGGGAATCTGACCAGACTTGGTTTTGAAAGGAATGGCAGTACGTAGCCATTGGTGATAATGTTTAACACATTGGATGAACATGTTTGTTTGCCAGTCTCTTCTGAAAGAACGGAGGCGACCTCCTACTGGTGGACTGAGGGAGGCTTTGAAGGAGTTATTGGGGGGAGGGGTTTCCACACCCTCGCCCCCTGTTGTGGGGTTGAAAATGACCCATGGAGCCTCTGAAGTTTGGTTTCCCCCTACCTGAGGAAAATGATTGGTTACTGCTTTGAGAGGAGTTGGCCCCATAGGGGCGTTTCCTGTAGGAGCTTCTTGTTGTGGGGACTACAAAAGGGCTTATTTTGATAGGGTCTGAAACCCTGAGTCTTTAGAGGTGCATTTTTGAGGAGTAAGTCTTCCCCCTCCTTCACAAGTTGAGACTTGAACAAGGAGGAATGCCAAAAGGGCGAGTTCCTGAGTTCTTGGCGTCTCGTTTCCCCTAAATGTGGTTGCAAAAGGGTAATTTCGGCTTCGCCCCTTAGCAAGCTGGTGTTACCCATAGTATATAGCTCCCTCTGGAGTATATGGGCTAAGGATTTGCTGAGGCATGTGAGAGCTCTGTGCTGAATAAGAACAGTCTTATTCCATAAGTCTACACAGGCTTGCTCATATCCACGTTTTGCTGCTTTCTCAGAATTGGCACCTTTCTGGATCTGAGACTTAACCCTCTTAAAGGTTGACTTCAGGCTATGTTGGCACTTTTCAAGAGTGGCATTGCAGGAAGAAGAAGTATTGGCAACGGCAGCAGTAAAATTAAGCGTGGAAATGTTTTGCCTAGCTTGGTGTTCTAATTCCTTAAGAATTGGTAGGGGAACCTTGCCCATAAGAGCCCCAGGGGGTTTAGGAGTAATACAGATTTTGGCAAAATCTGTGTTCAACTCTTGTATTTTCTCCTCGTAACAGGGCTGTCCCACCTTGTACCACTTTGTAGTGGAAAGAGGAGGTTTGATGTATTTACCCTGAGGTAAATTAGCGGCCTGGAAATCATGTTCAAACTTATCAAAAGCATCTTTGATAACTGAGCTGAGTGGTAGCATAGAGGAAGGACCTCTAGGTCTGAGCTCTTGATGGCCTTTTTCATCATCCAGGCCCATAACTGAAGTTGAGGACCGAGGCATAGACTCCCTGGGGTCAGGGAGGGGAAAAATGCGTCTGAAAGTGTCCCCCTCTTCAGCGTATTGGGAGGGAACGTCAGACAGAGCTACTTCCCTATAATAAGGGGGGTCTGGATCATGTAGAGGTTGGTCTTGGTCAGAGAGAGCCCCAGAGGGCTTTGAAGACCCGTGTCTGGTTGCAGAGGACTGATCATCCTCTGAAGATGACACGTATCTGGACCTGACCTTATGTCTACTCTTGTCAACATGTTTTTTTGGTTTTAGAAGATGAAATCCGAGGTTCATCCAATTCATCATAGCATTGATCCGAGGCAGACCTCGGTTCAACTTCATGCCTTTTGTGAGAGTGAGAGTGTTTTTTAGGTCTATCCGAGGCCTTCTCCACAGATGCATTAGAATTCTGATCCGATGCGTTATGAAGATCAGAACCGAGACGTGGAGGAAGTGCAGGACCATAGTCCACTACCATTTCCTCAAGGTGTAGCTCTAGGTCTCGGAGGGGGTAGGTCCAGATTAACAGCACTAGTGGAGGGTCCAGGCTTAGAAGCTGAAGCCGAGGTCTGATCCACCTCCACTTGTTTTTTAGTTGTCAATTCGTCTCGGAGAGACTGGAAAGCTTCTAACATAGATGCCTGGAAAGAACCCATTTGCTGTTGTAAACGGATGTTAAGTGTGTTACCCAGGGATTTCTATAAATTTGATTCAATTTTCTGCTGTAAGGCAGTACCTGGGGTGGGTGGGACAGGTTTTGCTGGTGTTTTGATACACAATGAACTGAAGGGTAGGGGCTGACGACGCGGGGGTGAGGTAAATAAGTTATATGCAGCACTATCAAGGTCTGCATGGGATCCAGTAAATGAATCCACGTCCTCATCAACTAAAAGATTGAGTTCATCATCTTTTGAACTAGCAGTGTCCTTCTTTTGCTTCTTAACATAGCATTTTCTATGAGAAATTTTAATCAGTTGTTCTTCTGTAAAAGAAGCACATATTTGACATGGAGCTTCAAACGTGACACAGGGGTCATGACCCTTGCCAGATTCCCTACAGGTAGGGCAGTAATTATGTGCATCAAACGCGAAGCAAAAGTGTCTACACTTGCTAGATCTCGATTTATCTTTATTTGTTTGGTGGGCAGACATCTTGAAAAGCAATAAAAAGACGTAGATGAAAAGCCTGTACCAAGGAAAACTCAAAAACACCAAAATAAGAAAAAATACTTATCCTGTCGAATCGGAACTTTCACAGAATAAACTATGAGATATATTACATAAAATACCCAAAAATCAACATCCAAGAATATGTGCTGAGAAATAGATGAAAATATCTGTGTAAGTGACAGAAGCTACCAATTCACGCGGACCGAAGAGAAAGTAGGAAGAGATCTCATAGTGTACCACGAGAGGACAACTTGAGGCTACGGCCAACTATAAATGTCTATTTTTCTTAGATGTTGGCCGTGATGCCTTGTGGCCATCCGAGACAGCATTCAGTCCCACATGGTAAGATATTGTAGTGCAATAAAATCACTGGTTTCTGGATCTTCATTATTATACAGTACCAGTTCACTCGTTGGTTGTGACTTTACAGCACATTTTTCATTTCCTTCTTGGAAAAGCTGTTCTAATATACACATGGTTACCTCATCTCTATTTTACTTGCGTGCAGAGTTATGGCACGACCTACACCTTACTGTTTCCGAGATACAGCCCAGACAAGAATTTATACGTCAACATCCCTACAGCAGGGTCAAAGGTCAAATCAATGTCGCACCACAACGTTGAACACCTACACCCCTAACCAATGTCCCTACCGAGTATCAAGTTAATATACCTTTTGGTCCCTACCAAATACCAACTTCTTATACCTTGTGATTTCTGAGATACAGCCCGGACCAACTTTTTCCCGCTGCCTGCCCGAAGCATCCGGACACCATGGGTGAAAAAAATACCCCAACAGCCCTTAAGGGCTGTGGGGTGAAAAATTAACTCAAAATTTCTCCACTTCCTACTAATCTTTACCACATTTGTAACTTACCAGTATTTTTCAAAAACATAATAAAAAATAACTAGAAATAGGACGCCCTGTTCATAGTAGATGCGAATAGAAACAGGATAGCATAGAAGAACACACATTATCATGTGTAATGTCCACCACATGAACCTTTTGCCAAAATTGTACAGTAGTCTTACAAGACCCTGTTTCATTTGCAAAATATATCAATGATGCTTAAATATTTATTAGTGTAGATGTAAATTATTTCAGCTTTATGCCTTTTTGCATTGGTTGGGTCGAAAATTTTGACTTAGTGTAGATGTAAATTATTTCAGCTTCATGCCTTTTTGCATTGGTTGGGTCGAAAATTTTGACGAAATCACTCTATCTTGCACGGTTAAGAAGATAGAAGCAAATTCCTGTTTTTCTATTTTTGGCAAAAATTTGAAAATTCAAAATGGCCGCCATTTTTGGGAAAATGAAAATTAAAATTGGCAAGAGTACATTTCTTAGATACCCTTTGGGTCGAAAATTTCGACGAAATCGCTCTATCTCGCACGGTTAAGGAGATAGAAGCAATTTTGTGTTTTGCCATTTTTGGCAAAAATTCGAAAAATCAAAATGGCCGCCATTTTTGGGGAGGCGAAATGTTTTTGAAAATTGCAGAGTAGATTCCTTAGATACCCTGTGGGCCGAAAATTTCGACGAAATCGCTCTATCTCGCACAGTTAAGGAGATAGATGCAAATTTGTGTTTTGCCATTTTTGGCAAAAATTCGAAAATTCAAAATGGCTGCCATTTTGGGGGAGGGGAAAATGTTTTGAAAATTGCAAAGAGTGCAGTCCTTAGATACCCTGCGGGTCGAAAATTTCGACGAAATCGCTCTATCTCGCACGGTTAAGGAGATAGAAGCAAATTTGTGTTTTGCCATTTTTGGCAAAAATTCGAAAATTCAAAATGGCCGCCATTTTTGGGGAGGGGAAAATTTTTTGAAAATTGCAAAGATTACATTCCTTAGATACCCTGTGGTTCGAAAATTTTGACGAAATCGCTCTATCTCGCACGGTTTAGGAGATATGAGCACATTTGCCTTTTTCAGTATTCAAAATAGCCAATTACTCATTTATTTAATTAATTACTCACTCATCTATGAAGCAATTCCCCCCAAAAGCAATCCCATACAAGCTATTAACCCAATGAACCTCCATACCAAATTTCAGAAAGCTAGGCTTAATAGCATTCCTTAAAATGTCTGGAAACCAAAGAGCTAATCAAAAGTAGCAAAGTAGCTATTACTCAGTTAGCTATAGAGCTATCATCACCAAAAGCAATCCCATACAAGCTATTAACCCAATAAACCTGCATGCCAAATTTGGTAAAGATAGGACAAGAACTGTTGCCTAAAATGTCTGGAAACCAAGTGGGACGCCGGACGGTGGGGAAAATTTTTTAAAAATTGCCGGAGGGGAAAATTTTTTAAAAATTGCCAAGAATACAATGCTCAGATACCCTGTGGGTCGAAAATTTTGGCGAAATCGCTCTATCTCGCACGGTTAAGGAGATAGAAGCAAATTTGTGTTTTGCCATTTTTGGCAAAAATTCGAAAAATCAAAATGGCCGCCATTTTTGGGGAGGCGAAATGTTTTTGAAAATTGCAGAGTAGATTCCTTAGATACCCTGTGGGTCGAAAATTTCAACGAAATCGCTCTATCTCGCACGGTTAAGGAGATAGAAGCAAATTTGTGTTTTGCCATTTTGGGCAAAAATTCGAAAATTCAAAATGGCCGCCATTTTTGGGGAGGGGAAAATTTTTTGAAAATTGCAAAGATTACATTCCTTAGATACCCTGTGGGTCGAAAATTTTGACGAAATCGCTCTATCTCGCACGGTTTAGGAGATATGAGCACATTTGCCTTTTTCAGTATTCAAAATAGCCAATTACTCATTTATTTAATTAATTACTCACTCATCTATGAAGCAATTCCCCCCAAAAGCAATCCCATACAAGCTATTAACCCAATGAACCTCCATACCAAATTTCAGAAAACTAGGCTTAATAGCATTCCTTAAAATGTCTGGAAACCAAAGAGCTACTCAAAAGTAGCAAAGTAGCTATTACTCAGTTAGCTATAGAGCTATCATCACCAAAAGCAATCCCATACAAGCTATTAACCCAATAAACCTGCATGCCAAATTTGGTAAAGATAGGATAAGAACTGTTGCCTAAAATGTCTGGAAACCCAGTGGGACGCCGGACGCCGGAAAAAGCAAAAATAATATGTCCACCCCCCCAGTGGGGTGGACATAATAAATAAAGGGGCTGTAATTCAAAACTTCAAAGTACTGGCAGTGTATTATAAAAACACAAATTATCAAACAAATCTATTGCATACCATCTTGAGTTTGTTTACATGGCTAATGCAATTTAAAACCATTTGCAAAATCACGGGTTTTGTTTGTAACTGTGTAGCTGTGGGTAATAGAGTATTCTGTTATAATAATTATTACTATTATTATTGTTATTTTAAAATATTATATTAGAATATACATAGAATATATTGCTTAGAAATTTTTGTTGAAATAAGATTAAATATGCAACCTGTGTAGTTTTGTACTACAGATGCAACTTGTTTTTAATTTTACTGACCATAAAAAGAAATGCACCCTCCCCCTCCCAGGGTCGTGGCACCATTGTGCAAAAAGGGTAAATGAAGTTTTAAGAGAAAAAAAAAAGAAATACACAAAACTAGCTAGTGTATTTACATGCCACTGTCAGCAGTAACATGCCAATTTATATATTGCAAGTAGTAACAAAAGTTTAAGGAAATATGCTAAAGTAAAATAATATAAAATTACCTAGGTAGTCTGCAGCATATATATATCAATGTTTTATAAATAGAAAAAAAATTACTTCCCACATTTTCCAACAGAAATCTGATGGAGAAAAACAATTTCGTACACCTACGGTCTAGTATAAGGTTGTTTTGTATAAAACCTTTTTACGTGCATATCTGCGTTGGCGATTAAATTGGATAGCTCCAACAAAGAGCTGTTTTTAGGAAATGACAACTTCATCATAAAACTGTAATTTATAGAGTCACACACAAAAGGTATGTTCTACCTCAACAGTAAACTGGGTTTGCTTATCTTGTCGGGTGAAAACTTTGACCTTCAAGTTATTCTTTGCAGCAAAACCATGATTTTCAAGACAACTGCACCAAAAATCTTTACATCAGTGATTCTATCAGCTGACTAAAGAGTTAAAATAAAAATCAGTGTACTCTTCATTCCTTTATTGGTTTTATTTGCAGCCTTTACATCTTTTATCATCATACATTTTTTTTAAAAATATCAGATCGTCATAATATGTATAAGAAAAATATCTAAACATTATAAATTACCTATTTACTGTGATATATACACATGTGCACACTATATATACCAAAAATGTAAAAAAATATTCTACACATATTCACCGTCTCTTAAACAAAGGTACAAAATATAATAATCATACTGACACACACATACACACATACAAACACAAAGAGATTATTCTTGTATTAAAATTACAGAGATAAACTTTAAAAAAAATAGAAACAATATAAATCATTAATCGTTGTCAGTCTTTAACACAACAATCACAATGGTATATAATGCTTATTGTTCACTTTAACAAAAAATTCAAAACTTAACTGAGTTTTGATTGTGCAAGGTTTTCATCCTTTAAACGGGGTTTAAAGAACCATGAATTGCTTTTTTCAATTCTTACAATACTTTAGATATTCCTTATCTGAATGCCTATTTAAAACCAAATAGTTTGCTAACCTTTTCAATCTTACTTCAAACAAACAAAGGATAATTTTGTAAGTTCTATGCTCAAATTACATTAGAATATATTTTTTTTACTATTTGCCGCAAAAATTATACGTTGGTTAAAGTTATGTTTTTACTCAATTCACAATCAAGGTATAGACCATGTTGATATTTATATTGAGCATATTAACATTTTAAAATTTAACAAACCTAAAGCGATTTATTTCTCCACTAACCATGTCTATTCAGAAGTTTTGAGTTAAAACACAAAATGTTCTCTAGTATAATTACTGGTTGTAAATGAACACAACACTTTACATCGATGTATAGGCTTTGCCAATTGAAAAAAAAGTAAGAGAAAACATATTTATTAAAATTTGATACACTACCTACTTTTAAATAATTAAACATCTGATAATGAATTGGATTAATTAATAGTTTTAATATGGATTAAAATATCATAGATATGCTTACACATATTTAAAAAATTATTTATACTCCATTTTTTTTTACTGAATATTTTGCTTGAAAACACACAGTACTCTTTGGTTTCATAACATTTGACTCCTCCTCTTGCAAAACTCTCAGTGATTCACTAAACCATCACGCTTTATCACAACCCATCTAAATTAGACATAATGCTTCAACATATCTTTGTAAATAAAATAAGTGCACTACTTCATAAAAGGCACTAAAAATACAACCAAATATGACATCAGAGACCATTTCCAAAAACATTCCTATGCTAAGAAAAAGGAATTTTCAAGATTATCTTTAGGACTATCTTTGAAAAAACTCTAAGAATAAGAAAAGTTTTTAAGAGTAAGAACTTTTCCAAATTGTCTGGGTTAACAGAAAATCACATACTGAAGAGTTCTAGTTTATTAGAAATTATTTATTTCTTTTAAGAAAATGTTTGTAGGAAAATTTTAAGAATAATTCTAAGCATAAGAATGTAAGTAAGTATGAACCCTTCACTTAAACATGTAAATACATAAAGTACCTGACACGCTAACCTTGTATTTTCACAAAAAATATGTTAAAAATAGTATTTTTAAAAATACAGTTTACTGTGTACATAACACCTTACACTGAATGTAAATAACAAAATGATAACTTGCCAACTAAATGAAATAGACACTGGTCTAACACCTAAAGAAGAGCTACATTTTGAAAGAAATGACCCATGTCTTTCAGTTAGTTATACACAAGCTTTAGCTTGGATTGAAGAAACATTTGAGAACAGATCTTGGCATACTTTTAAACACTTACAACATTATTCTTGTTGATAGGAAGTGCAGAATGAGATCAGTTACTGGGGGAAACAACTTGGTTGTAACTTTCACACAAATGATAAACATAAATGTTCTATCACTCTTAGTCAAATAAGAAACAAAAATTTTAAGAGAAAGACGATTTTAAATGGAAAAACAGAAATTAAAAAAGGCTTACCTCTTGGACCTACACAGATGAACCTTACTAAGTTACATCTCAAGCAAACAGAAACTACTTCTACAAAGTTAACCAGAATTGTAAATAGATAAACAGGTAGAATTTTAAATATAAAATACCTTGTAAGTTCTATTTAAAGGGCTTTGTTTGGTGCTTAGAGTTCAATGCTCAAATGGAATAAAGCATAGATTAATGCACATTTCTGACCTAAGATTATGTCTGTTTTTTTCTTATCAGAGGACCACTAGCTTATACACAGTGTTAAGTGAACCATGTTGAATTTCAAGATATGACACTTTACTAGAGCAATAAGATCTTGTATTAAATTCCAATTGCAAATCCTACTTTAAAGATTTTTACTTTAATGGTTATTGAGTCTGTAAAACAGAAAATGGAATGTTCTGAGATATCTTAATTAAAATTAATAAAACTAGAATAGTTGTTAGTTATGTCGAATTGCAAGGGACCAGAGAAAGATACTTCCACTTAACCAAAGCTCAACCATTATCTTAAATCTTAAAATGTTACAGTTTATTACATGCTCTTGTTAATTGTATTTTCCAGTATTTTTTCAAATGCTGTTGCCAACTGAATTGTATTTCCCAGGTTCTTTTTTTCTTATTATTTAAAAAGTTAAATTTGAGAGAATATTGTAGTTATTAACTACATCATATTCCCTTTCAGCATTATTTTAAAATTATAACTGCTTATAGATGAATAAAACTTTTTTATTATTATTATTATAATAGGTTAAATTCCAATGCAATTCTAATTCTAATTGGACTTTTATAGCGCTTTATCTCCCCATAAAAGATGACTCTAAGGGGCAAAACTGCAACACACTTTCTGATGAATAACTATTTACTTCTACTAGCAAGGGAACTGTACTCGATGGGGTCTGACTGTGATATAAAACCTGATGATAAGACACTGTGTACACATTGCAGTGAATGTATAATGAGCTGTGTGAGATGCCTGTACAAAATGTCAATCTGAATATATACAAAAACAAATAAGGTTACATTGGTGCAACAACGTACAAGTCCCAAGACGGAACTGAGTATTTTTTTTCAATCAACCAGGGTCCATATTCACTAACACTGATCTTTAAAATAAAAATTCATATTCTAAAAAACATTTCTTATTCTAAGAGTTTGTCTTAGAAAATGGTTGTTTTCTCAGAAAATTCTAAGAATAAGAACACCAGTGAATACAGCCCAGTGCAATAGGTTCACCCCTCTACACTTTGTGCTCTTCTAAAATCTCAAATACAACCAGGGCTTCAATGAATATGTATACAGACTTTAAAATGAATATATGGTGGATAAAAACCTGGGGCTGTACTGAACAAAGGTCTTAGCCAAATCTCTGGCTGAGATAATTGCCAGTAACATGCGTCTTCCTGTAGACTTGCTTCAAGTCTTTGTAAATGCAATAAAAAAACACATATAAAGCTGTTCATTCATTTGTACATTACAAATAACAGAAGCCATAAAAGTTAAACCCTTAGACTTGGCAAAGACCTTTGGAGAATAAGGTTCCTGGAATTTAGCAGACATCGTGTACAACTATGATATTTCAGATAAACTGTTACTTTAAAGCTATCCACATCTGATGATGGTTAAAACATTTTACACCCTGATTATATTTGAGAAATTTCTTGATATGTGACGCTTTCAAAACAATTACAGTTGTACTGTGCTTCCCTTTACCAGATCCCAATGGCAGCCGATTTCAAAAATTCAAAAATCTACCATTGCCGAAATACATGCTTCTTTACACCAGATTTTCAAAGTCAAAGTTGGGGGTTTTACTCCCCTTTCAACAACTGAGACCGGACTTATCAGAAGCTTACATCTTCATATTATGATGGCTTCAAACCCACAACCACGGAGGTGAAGGTTACACTATTAAATGTTTAAATCTCAAGGTTGTCAACAATATAGCCACTGAGGACTCAACCACCAAAGTGTCAAAGTGTTGTGGTTAGTTTCTCCAACAGAAGCAACATTCACTTTTCATTGAAGAAATATCCGTTTGATTTCACTACTTTAGCCTCATTTCGCTATGCTACTGAAAAATAACTCAAAAAGTCTGCTAGATATGATCAAGTTACAAACAAAAGAGTAACTCAAACTTATAAAAGACATGATCATATATTATCTCAATTCCACAGCTGTTTTACTGTAACATGAATATTATCTGAAAATTAATAAATAACTTGGTCAGAAATCTGATTAAATTAAAAAAAAAAATGCTGATTGTACACCAAAATCATAGGCAACATCTTGTAAAGGGAAGAACAGCCAGACAATAAAGCTGTTTATATGCAAAAATAAGTTCAACTCTTTAACAACACAACAACCATTTATATCATTGTATAGCTGGACTTTACAATTGACAGAAACAACAAAAGGCAATGTTCATATCCACAGTATGTACAATACAAAAATAGACCTCTAAGTGAATATATTACTACCGGTGAAGCACTTATAAAAATGTTTTGTCCAAATGTACACTAAACTAAGACTGGGTGTGAAATAGACAATAAGAAAACCTACTAGGTGACAATTATGTACACAAACAGATGTATAAAAGATGTGTCATAAATGATTTAAAACTGAAAATCACAGTATATCATCGTTGTTACACAATATGCATAAAATTCAATGTTCTCAAATTATTTTCAAACAAGACACATTCTTTTGAATATACATCCAAACTCAAAGATTACCAAGAGACAAAATGGGATTAATAAAATGGAACTTCATTACAACATGAACAATGAATTTTGTCCCAATTTACTTTAAAAATAAATGATTTAATGTATGGACAGTGTCAAATAACAACATTCACCATAGCTTTAAAATTCTTTCTTTTTACCTTGTTTCAAATATACAAATTAAAATGCATATTTTGTTTTGAAAATTTATCACTGCACTATACATAATAACATAAACATACAAACAGTATTGTGTCTTACAAAAACTTATCCAATTTTAAATAGATGGCACGTCATGGCTTTATAGTCATATCGATAACAGACAACTTTAGAGTTTGTAGAATACTTTGTAGAATGCTGTAAAGCCTCCATTATGAAATTGTTTGATTTTACTACTTCTGACTACTCCACACTGAAATGCCTTGCTGATTTTATGAACCTTCAATTATCCAAACAAAAACTCCCCCAACATGTTCAGATATAAGAGGTTTCACAGAACCATACGCCCTGTATACATACAGCATTCAGTTAAAACTGTTAAGTAGGATCCAAGCAGATTAGAAAATTACTTAGACTTAAACATAGTTTCCAAAGAGTACATTCAATAAAAGAAGGCCTCACAGAGGACACAAAACATTTACTTCACAATTCCACTTAGCTGGGTTTAACTGTACACAACTAACACACAGATATATAGGACTTTGGCAATCTCCCCACATCACTACACATACTCCTCCCTAGCTGGTAGAGGTGCAGGGTTCGGAACAGTTGCCCCTTCCACTGCCTGAATGGCCTGAGCGATGGATGGTGGGGGTGGCGGTGGGTAGGGATTCTTCATCGGGTTGTACATTGAGTTATTGCTCTGTGATGGGTGGGTGGAGAGAGATGACCTTGAGGATGACCTTGAATGGTTTGGAGGTGAGAGATTTGCATGTATGAATGGCTGGTTGGCATAGGTTGGCTGGTCCAGCATGTACGGCAATTGTTGGGCCGAATGACTGGATGAGGAACGGGAATGACTTACTGGCAGGTTGGCTAGGGCTGAATTTGTGCGGCTATGTGGATAGGGTGGAGGTGGGGGGTACTGGTGGGGACTCTGCGTCTCCTGTGTGGCCCCTACTACTGCCCCAGCCCCAGAATGAGTGGAAGATGATCTTGAATGGTTGGGTGGGGTGAAGAGCTGAGGGGCATGACCCGAGCTCTGTAAGGAAGAGATGGAGGACTGACGATCATGACTAGATGCTGCAGAGGCTGTGGAAGGTTGTTTCATGTGGTTATGCTGACCGTTGAGAACAACCACCCCATTTTTGTTCCCCACCAGTGGGGAAGGGGGTAGGGAAGACCTCATGTGTCTTGGCACACCCTGCCCAGTGGCTCGCATCCCTGGTGAAGCCACCCGACTGGCTTTCGGAGGGACATTCAGTTTTGGTGAACTATTGTCTGAACTCCTGGAAACCGGCCGTTGATTTGAAGAAGAAACTGGGCTCATTTTGGTGTTAATGTCTTTAGAATCTGTAGGCTGGGGTAAATGGGCAATGTCCACAAAAACACCTACTAGTTTCTCATAATTTGGACCCCAGTTCAGCATATAGTCCAAACTCAAGGCACCATTGGGTAATTTGGTTTTACTGAGTTTATGTGGCAGCTCATCTTCTGATGCAGTGAAAAACGTGCTAATCGATTCCTTGTTGGAATCACTATCATTGTGTCCACGGCTCAGTGTGGTATCCGTGTCCTCATTCTCATTGACACGTGGCAGTTTCGAGAATAATTGCCTGCCTGGGTGAAGGTCATTCCTGATTTTGGCATGATCGTCTTCAAATTCAGAACAAGTGAAGGAGTCGTTGGTTTCCTCCTCAGAAGAAGATTCAGGAGGCAGCATGGAATTACTGGGCTCCAGTAAATCTGAATGAGTAAAGTCTGTTTGGTTAATATTATTCTGCCCAACCTCTTCTGATGAAGACGATATTACATCCAATGGTGTAGGAGTATGGCGTGCATTGAGACGATTCACCTCTTCGATGGTAAGTCCTTTGTTTGGGGTACCCCGCAGTCCCACTTGGTTTATTGGCTGTTTGAGCTTGCTATTAGGGCGACTGGTTCGCACATGTCCATTAGCCATGGGTGTGGTGCTTTCACTATAACTTGTACTATTGCTGATGTTGCTTGGATAAAGACCACTCATGGGAGTCGATCGCATGCTATTTTGTACGAATGGGCTTGTCATACGATCTCTGGAAGGTGGTATGTTATTTGGGGCAGGACTTGCCCTAGAGAGTTGATTGACAGGTATCTGTCTGTTGAGCTGGTTGACATTCTCTACTGTTAGGTCACTTTTATGGGGAGGTGTCTGTCTTGCCAGAAGATCAGCAGGGCTCTGCCTGCCAATCATTGATACGGAGGCGGGGCTCTGTCTGTTAGCAAGCATGGCACTTGGGCTTGGTGTATGGCGGTTATGAAGATGTGATTTATTTGAACCTGTGTACTTGTTATGGGTAGGCAGCTGTCTGAGTCGGTACTTCTTGTAATGTTGCGTATAGTCTAACAGGTCGCTGGGTGCGATACTACTAGCATTGTCAAAGTCATAGTGTTCAATGGGCCCATCAAAGAAGCCATTATTGTCACATCCCTCATCTGATTCATCTGTTGCTTTGTCGGCAACAGACACGCCAGGTTCAATAACATCAGGGCGGGATGACTGTAGAGAGCTCCGAATTTCCCTCTCATCAAAGGTGCCATTGTTCAGTTCCTGTTCGATATGCTGAGTAATGATGATGTTCTCGTCCGCTGCAATACCAGAATCAGGATTGCTCCTCCCACTGTCGTTATTAGCCTTGTTTTTCCCGCCAATCACAGACCCATTGGTTTTGCACATTACAGCTCCATTCTGAAAAGAACTGGCTTTCTTTTCTTTTTGTCTCCTTCTGTAGACGATGAATACAAATGCCAGCAAAACACCAATCAAAATGACAGCAAATAAGACACAGATCACAACAATCACTACAGTGGTGGGAGGTCCGTCCTTGCCAGCTAGTTCCATGTATGCATCACAGGTGGAGCTCACATCACCCTCAACAGTAATGTCGTATTTATCACTGTAACCAGAGGTGGGAAGAGTTTCGCCATTTACTTTAAACTCCTCAAGACAGCCCTTAAATCCTGCAGTAAAAGAAGAGAAAATATGTGTCAAAATATGATATTCACTGTCCAAATTATTGGATAACTAGAAATAGGATGCCCTGTTGATAGTAGCTGCGACATATGAATAGAAACAGGATAGCATAGAAGAACACACATTATCATGTGTAATGTCTACCCCATGAACCTTTTGCCAAAATTGTACAGTAGTCTCACAAGACCCTGTTTCATTTGTAAAATATATCAATGATGCTTAAATATTTATTAGTGTACATGTAAATTATTTCAGCTTCATGTCTTTTTGCATTGGTTGGGTCGAAAATTTTCACGAAGTCACTCTATCTTGCACGGTTAAGAAGATAGAAGCAAATTTCTGGTTTTCTATTTTTGGCAAAAATTTGAAAATTCAAAATGGCCGCCATTTTTGGGAAGAGGAAAATTTTTTTGAACATTGCCAAGAGTACATTTCTTAGATACCGTATAGGTCGAAAATTTCAACAAAATAACTCTATTTTGCACGGTTAAGAAGATAGAAGCAAATTTGTGTTTTTCCATTTTGGGCAAAAATTCAAAATGGCCGCCATATGTGGGGAGGGGAAAATTTTTTGAAAATTGCCGAGAGTACATTTCTTAGATACCCTATGGGTCGAAAATTTCGACGAAATCGCTCTATCTCGCACAGTTAAGGAGATAGAATCAATTTTGTGTTTTGCCATTTTGGGCAAAAATTCGAAAATTCAAAATGGCCGCCATATGTGGGAAGAGGAAATTTTTTGAAAATTGCCAAGAGTACATTTCTTAGATACCCTGTGGGTCGAAAATTTCGACAAAATGGCTCTATCTCACACGGTTAAGGAGATAGAAGCAAATTTGTGTTTTGCCATTTTTGGGAAAAATTCGAAAATTCAAAATGGCCGCCATTTTTGGGGAGGGGAAATTTTTTTGAAAATTGCTAAGAGTGCATTTCTGAGATACCCTATGGGTCGAAAATTTCGACGAAATCGCTCTATCTTGCACGGTTTAGGAGATATGAGCACATTTGCCTTGTTCAGTACTCAAAATAGCCAATTACTCATTTATTTAATTAATTACTCACTGATCTATGAAGCAATTCCCCCCAAAAGCAATCCCATACAAGCTATTAACCCAATGAACCTCCATACCAAATTTCAGAAAGATAGGCTTAATAGCATTCCTTAAAATGTCTGGAAACCAAAGAGATACTCAAAAGTAGCAAAGTAGCTATTACTCAGTTAGCTATAGAGCTATCATCACCAAAAGCAATCCCATACAAGCTATTAACCCAATAAATCTGCATGCAAAATTTGGTAAAGATAGGAGAAGAACTGTTGTCTAAAATGTCTGGAAACCAAGTGTGACGCCGGACACCGGACGCCGGAAAAAGCAAAAATAATATGTCCACCCCCCAGTGGGATGGACATAATAAATATAAGTAAAATCAATGCAAACACCATTATATGTTACACTGCCTTTTATCTGAGCTATTGCATTCTTCAGAACATTGCATGATCCTGTATTAATCTTAGTCCTTCATTAAATTCATTGTTATTAATTGGTTTATTCACAGCTTTGTGATTTAATTGAATTTTATTTATCTTGGTTCCTGTTGTTTCTAAGAAAGAGTATAACTCATGTATTAACGGTTTTCAAAAGGAGAAGACCAGTGCATATGAGTTGGTTTGGAATCTTTACTGTTAGCCATAGGTAAGCAACTACCCACTTTCCCACTAAAAGCTGTAATTTGAACACAACCTACAAGATGGAAGAAAAGCGAGTTCCATAACACCACCAGTCATAAGTACATAATTAACACAGCTACTCATTTGTGCAAGAATCTGGGATTTGAACCCAAAATCTAGCAGGTGGGTATGTTGTCAGTTTACCACCAAGCCCACTCTGAAGATTAGCAAACTTAGTATAGCAGTCTGATATACTATTTCAAGTAGAAGTAGATTTCAGGTAAATCCTGGTTTAGGACACATATTCCTGTGAAATATTTCACTGAATTGTAAAACAAACCTGCTGCATCACCAGAGACTCCTGAACTAGAGTGCGTGCCCCCGACAGAAAACCTATCCCACAATCCATTTGGGATGGCATTAGCACTTCCTCCTGCAGTTGATCCGCCAACCTCAGCTGAGAGAGAGGATCCTAAAATATAGAATACAGCGAGTTCCGACTGCCCACATAAAGGGATATTAAACTTATGTAAATACAGCAAGTTGTGACTGCCCATACATAAGAAGATTAAAGTTGTAGTAAATAGCAGTTCTGAACCATATAAATTAACCCTGTTTTAAAATTGTCTCGATACTGCAAGCTCTGACTTCCCATATATAGAAATGTTAGCTTTCAATACTACAAGTTCTGTGACCAGTACAATCAATTTATAGTAAACGATGACTGATATCATGCTACAGCAATGAAACAAAACTCAAGATATTAAAGATATCAATTTATATCAACAGGAAAACACTATATGCATTGAAAACATTTTACTTGTACAAAAGGATAGCATGACGTCATAGCTTTTCTGTTGTACCTGTATGCCTGAGGTTTAGTGTGTACCATTCCCCATCATTCACTTCCTGGTCCACAGTAAAACTACCTCTGCCTGTCACACACTCCATCTTCCCATCATTCAGCTGAAACCACACATACAAATCAATGTGTTACTTTACCAGAAACTTCATGAAGAAAAAAACTTTTTCACCTCATGTGGGGTTGACAAATGAGAGAATATAATATTACTTACTATAGTAAAATAATCATTATACTCAACAATCAATAATAGTCATAACAACCACCAGTCGTATTCTTACCTGACCTACCACAAAAAAGGAAATTTCTATGAGGATGCTCGCAAATTAAAATATGAACAGTAAAGTGGCTATGGGCTTTGGGACCTGCATCCATGCCTTAGCAAAGTCACAGATATTGTATATTGAAAGAAAGTACTTGACACATCTGTTGTGTCCCTCTCCATTGGTTCCTATACAATGGCACTCTTACACACAGTTGATAACAATAGAGGCTGTTACTTTAAAACAGACCTGTATGCGTCCATGATGACATTTTGTTTCACAATTGAGAAAGAATTGATGGATAGATTTGGGCACAGAAACACTTTCACTACATTGTACAGGCGACACCACAAACAGGTAGTTGAGGAGATGGAGGAAAGCTGGTCATACTAGCTGGTCACAATTATACACAGAAAACCACTGTGTATCAGCAAGTAACCTCCAATCTTCCCACTTGAGTTAAAGAACCTATCTCAAAGGTGACAGGCCGGTGGCTGTAATATCAACGGGAACATTAAATAATATTACTGAGATGCATACACAGGAGGCAATGTTGTTGTTTTGACAGTATCACATGACCAAACACTTACCTGTACAAGCAGATATTCTGAGTTGGTGGTTGTCTGCAGAAGAACTCCATTCTTTTCATACGTCATGAATTTGATCATAAATGAATAGTCATTGCTCACAGCCCGTCTCTGCCTGGTGTCAGAACCAGACACTAGCTGCACGTCACGTTTATAAGATTCTTTCAGTGAATACTTGGCCACAGAATTATCTCCAAATGACAGACTGCTTGCATCTGTTGAAAGAAATGGGAAAAAAACATGTTGTGATATAATTTATGTTATCTCAGTTATTTGTAACAAACACACTTTTAAACCCAAATTTAGGTATTTTACTTGATTATCCTCACAGGTAGTGAAGGGAAACATGTATTATGGTAAGCTGGGTTTCAATGAACTTAACAATATACTGGAATGTAAAGCTACAAAACAAGGCTCATTCCTCAAATCCAGCCTTGAATCTCGAATAGCTGGTCCTGGTCTCATGGCATTAATTTATTGTTACTAGAATTTACCGCCAAGAACAGCATATCAGTTACAGATTTAATTGTAAGTATTGTTGGTATCCATTTATACTTGTGTGGGAAAGTGGAACATATATTTATCAATTTCCATTTCCTGACCTGTTTGAGGACTGAACCTTAGACTTTCTGTTACTAAGCATACCAACCTCTGGGTTATGCAGGCCATAAACACCTATTAAAAGTAAACTAAATTCATCATAAACTACCAACCTTGGCTACATGTGTCTCCACCTTTGTCCCCAGGACACCTGCAGCCATGGCTGTTCCACTTATCTACACATACACCCTCCCCACACAGAGAACTAGTTCCATCTGCTGGACACACACCGTCTGCTTGTCTTGGGCAAGTGTCTGTGGTACCGTTACTTTGTGTGGGCGTGAGTTGGAACATTTCCTTTCTGTCCACGTTCACACTACGCAGACAACCCACAAAGTCATGGCTGGAAACTTGGCCGGGATGGGAAGTTAAGATGGAGATGTCGCTTACACCACCAACATAGAGCCTTACATCTGATGCACTGAGGGATCTGAAAAAAGAGTTAGAAATGCCAAGTAAGTAAGCTGATTCAAAACTTGGTCAGGGAGGGGGAGGGGAGAACCATTAGGACTGAAGCATCACTCACTCGATCAATATATAAAGGCTTATGTCTGATTGATTAAAAAGAAAACTCAACATCAATTTCAATAACAGAACACTGAAGTAAGTCCTCTTAAGTTGAATTCAACTTGGGGTGAAATTCAATTGAATGAGTTCCATTGTCTTTGAATGTCTTGACACAACAATTAAGTTTATTTGAGTTTGAGTGGATTTTAAGAAAAGTGACAAGAGTTTTCTTTATGAGATTAAAAAGAGCACTTGAAATTTAATAAAAAATACAATTTAATTTTATGGATAATTTTGGAAAAGAACTGACAGCACTTTGTTTACTGCTGTTTATAGAATCCACTTTAGATAACCTTTTGTTGACTCTATACTTACTGATAGGATCCTCCATTGGCCTGAACTGAGCACGAGACATCATTAGGCAGACATTCTTCACATTGTGCTTCATCCTCAAGACACCGACTCACTCGCACTGTACCAACCTACAAATGGATGGACTGATTGACTGATTGATCAGTTGATCTGGGTTGTATATTTATGTTAATAATTATAGCACAGATAATCTAATGAGGGAATAGAAAGTTAAAGTCAAACTTGTGACTTTACATCCCTTTCAAAAGCTGAGGTGATATCAGGACCTCAGTGTTTACCAGTGCAAATTGTAGACAACATCACCAACAAACTATATAACCCCATACTCAGGCTTTCAATTTCTACAGATCAGATCAATCACAAGAAAAAGCTGGTACATAGTTTCTGAGGACACCTTCTATTATTTGGTCAGACTCATTTTGTACTGAATTGTTACCAAAAATGTATATTTTACCAATATTTTTTATTCTAATTAACTTTCAAGGGCGACATAAATGAACAAACAGTGCAACCACGTGTAAGCTTAAGATTATTCTAGAGAAGTAATTTTTTGTAATTGATGCTTTACTCACCTTGCTCTCCCTTACAACTGAAATGCTGTACCACTGACCATCATCAACCCGCACTGGATTCCTCATCCTCACAATGTCCTCATCTGAAGCACTCTCTTCATTTCCCAGGAAGAAAGAAAGTTCCACAAACCCATCCACAAGCTCCAATGCCAAGTACTCGTAAGAACTCTCACTACGATACAGCAGCAGTAAGGCATTCTTCATCACCGTGGCAACCTCTATTGTAATTTCATTCCGGATCTCATCCAATTCTAGAGAGTACTGCATATAGGACAGTGGCTGGAAACCTCTGCTCTCCACATCACAGTTTTTGCCTCGATAGCCAAAGCCACATCGGCATTCATAGCCATTTTCTAAATCAATACACTCTCCATCATTTTTACAGGGTCTCAATGAACAGGAGCGCACCTCTATAGTGCAATGTTTACCAGTGTAGGCCAGTAGACAGTCGCAATCGTAAGATCCTGCACTGTTACGACAGGTTCCACCATTAAGACAGGGACTGTTCCCTTGACACTCGTTGACATCCACCTCACAGGTGTTCCCCTGCCAGTTATCCGGACACTTACAGGTGAAGGAGTTGTCATCCCCGCCAATACACGTTCCCTGGTTCTTACACGGATTCGTCAGACATTTGTTGATTGGTTCTTCACACCTGTCACCAATAAATTCATCTGTACACTGACAGATGATATTCTGCTGGACTAATGTAGAGGTCACCACAAGGTCATTGGTGTCATGGCTGATATATTCTGAACCCACTTCTATTTTCACACTGCACTCCCCATTATTCTGGCAAGGGTTTTTGCGACAAGGGTTGAAATTAGCATCCTTTATACGTACACCGGTCTCGCTCTCTATACTGGCATTGTTGGACTCTATAAGCTGTATCAGTACACCCTTGGACATAACCTTACCTCCACTAGATACAGATGCAATAAATAAGTCCAGATCTTGGCCAGTTTCCACCATGCTGTACAGTTCAACATTCCCTTCTGATGCTACTACCCTCTTGATCTTAGCTACAAAGTTTGAGTAATAGTCCTCAATGAAAGTTGATGCAGTGATTGCCGACAGGCGAACAACTGCCGTTCTGTCAATCATGTCTGAGCTGAATGACCTAAAGCTGACAGTGGCAGTTACTTCTGCTTCCGAGTGTATTCCATCAGATCCAGATAACTGTAGAACATACTCAGTGTTGAGTTGAATACCTACACTAACCATCAGGTCACATGCTGTAGTAATGCTGAACTGCGTGGGATGTGGCTTTTTCAGGTCACAGGAATAGTCTCCAACAATGTCACTGTCTCTTGGACGGACATCGGCTATCGAGTCATCTTCTATCACCACACTTGAGAAGAGATAAACCTCCACATCCACAGCCCTGCTATAGGATGGTTTGTCATTGATATCGATCACCTCTATTTTGAAGGTCAAAGTGGATGTTAGTGGTGGAACACCAGAGTCACTGACTCTCAATGAGAGAGTGTACTCTGCCTGTTTTTCCCGATCTAACCTCACCTTTGCTCGAACAAGACCGGAAGTTTCTCCAACCTCAAACTTATCTGTACTGTCCAGGAGTTGGTAACGATAGACCTGTATCTCATTGGGACCAATATCATGGTCATTGGTATAATCTTTGAGGTCAATGGCCACTTCAGAACTGGGGTTGTCATTTTCTTCTCTTAGACTCCCTACAGGGATGGTGGGATCAAAGTAAGGACTGTTGTCATTCACATCCTCCAGGGTGATCTCAAGTGTTGTGGTTCCTGTAAAAAGATAAATACAGCAATATGAATAATAGTATACTAGTCATGCCATCTGTAATGCACATTGATATCATTGCCAAAATGCAATGTCACATTAATAACTTATTAACTTATTGCAGATAAAAGCATCCATGATCATGCCAAGAAATGACTTTCATAATGATGATACTTTAATGTCACTATAGTGGACCACTGTGCACTGATTTTATTTTAAGTAAATATTGGTTCTGCTGTACTTTGATTTTAGTTCAGTGACTTCCTTAGTTGAGGATCTACTGTACTTCACTTGACTTGCCTTAAAAGAGGGTCTACTGTCCTTACATTTCAGAGAAAATCTACTTTTAGTTCAACATAATCCACTGTTCCACATACCTGTACGTGGAGGCAGGCCTGTATCAGTGGCTGCCAGTTCCAGGATATATACATCTGTAGTCTCTCTATCCAGACCTGCTGCCACAGTGACCTCACCTGATTCCCTGTCCACATCAAAGGCTAGTCCTAGATTTCCTGACAGAATGCTATAATAGAACACACTGTTATCATCCTTGAAGTCATTGTCTTTAGCCTCAACCTGGATCACAAAATCTCCAACATCTGCATCTTCCCGGATCATTGCTTCGTAGGTAGATTCAGTAAACCTGGGTGGATCATTAGCATCTCCTACATCTATAATCACCTGACAGTAATCCACATGCACCCCGTGCACTGGGCCGCTATTTTTTGCCATCACCTGGAGTTCTATCTTGGACTCTGCCTCTCTGTCAATGGTTCCGACTACACTGATGGCTCCGGTATGGATGTTTACTACAAAATCGTACAAGTTGCTGTCTCCAAGGAGATGGTATTCTACCTGACCATCGATTCCATTGTCTTGATCGGTGGCCTTGACATAACCCACAATGTAGTTCAGCCCCACAGCCTCATTCATGTCAAAATTGTAGGTTTTGGTCTCAAACTGCGGGGCAAACTCATTGACCCCAGTGACATGTACTGCAAGGGTTGCAGTACCTGTCATCTCACTACCTGGGTTACTTGCTTCCACCGTAAAACTGTACTCGGCCTTCTCTTCATAATCTAACATGGTTTCAGTGGTCACCACTCCTGTACTTCTGTCAATGCCAAATTTCTCTTTCCCTGTCCCTAGAAGCTGGTACACAATACCTGTCAAGCTCTCATCCTTGTCTACTGCGGTTAATTCATACACAGTTGTATCTGCAGGCAGGTTTTCTGGGATATATGCATCATATTGCGGCACACTGAATGTTGGTGGGGAGTCATTTATATTCACAATATCTACAATAAATGTAGCACTGGCGTTCTTAGATATTGGTGCCTTGTCTTTCACCAGTACAGTCAATGCATAAGATGCAAAGCGTTCGTAATCAAGCTGCTTCCCTAAGGTCACCTCTCCACTCTCTGGATTGATACTGAAGAAACCCAATGGATCCCCGGCCTTGATAGAATACAGGAGCTTCCCATTCACCCCAGGATCATTATCCTGTGCCCGTACCTGAAGAATACTGGTGTCTACAGTTTTGTTTTCCGGCACCAATACAGAGTAATCTGTGTTGATAAATTGAGGGGTCTGTCCATTGACCTCTATCACTGTCAAGGTCACGGTGGCCATGGCACTTAGCACTGGACTTCCTCTGTCTTCAGCCTTCAGTGTTAATGTGTAAGACAGTGAGCGCTGGCCAACCACAAACGAACGCACTCTCAGAATACCTAGGAAGACATAAAAATTCAAAGATAAAACTTAAGTTGGATTCATATTTTTATTTGAAATTACCTCATTGACTAACAAAGAGAAACAGATTCAAAAAAATTTTAACAACTGTAACAGGGCTAATGTGTTACAGTAGTCTGTCTTCCTGTCTGTAAGTCACATCACAATGCCTGTTTACTTCAGTGTTTTAAATGGTCAGTAATGATGAATTGGATGGCTCCAACAAACAGCAGTTTGCAAGGAAACAGAATATAAAAGTTGGACTGTTCAACTTCTGGGTTTTGGAGAACTTCTCTTGCAGAAGGTATAATGGCTGATAGGTATTATATTTAACTTACAAAAATTTTATTAACAATGATTTAAAATCCTCAATAAGCATAACTGAAGAGCTACTATTATTAATCTTTCACTTGATATAATAAAATCAATTTTAAACAGTAAATGTGTTCATAGAGCGAGTAAATATGTTCACATGTCACAAGCATACAGTATTCATTCAAGTTTATGGAGATATTTTCAGGTGTTCATGTCTTTTATTTTGGAACAATCGTCATGTTTTATTCATCCTAGATTCCACTAATGTAGTGATTAAGACTGAATAGGTACGATTCACAGCTCAGCAAAGTATGACCAACAGAAGAACATATTATAATAATTCAATTATACTATTTTTAAAAATTTAATTCTAATATAACTGGCAAAGATAAGCTTAAAAATATGTAGGGTGTTTCTGTATCTTCATTATAAAACCAGGATGATGTGGTATGCGACACCAAATATGGAACAGCATTATTATGGGGTTTAACCCTTTCGCTACTGAAGGAACATTATTCCACTGGTCTGTAGCCATATGACGTCATATCACGTCAAAAACGCCAATAAAGTAAAATAGTAACTCACTACCTTATACACTTTATTTGCGGTATTTTTCGGCATATTTCATCAAGAAATGATGAAATGTCGAATGAGGAAACTGCAGGAAATCCCCAAATAAATATAACCACAAGAAAACAATATGCATCTATATGCGGTAAATACGGCAATATCTACAGAAACCAGTTAAAATAGGTAAAATATTTTTTAAAAATATAGCATAACTTACATATATTTTACTTAAGCAATCGGTTTTAATACTGATGAACCAAAGAAAACGTATTGCAGTATACTGAAGGGAAACAAGAAATCAATATTATTGCCGTCGACCCTGTGTCGACAGACATGGTACCTTGTAATACACATTAGTGTCGACTGCTAGTCGTCATAGATGGTAGCGAAAGGAGAGACATTTTCTTGAATTAAAGGATACTGCCATGTTACACTTTTTCTACTTTTCACACAGAAAAAATGGGCAAATAATGGCAATTATCATTGAAGGGTGAAATCCTAATGAGGCTATGAAGTTGTCAAAACAAATTTTACAGAATCCAGCAAATACAGAGCATGGATAATTCACAAAAATATTTTTTAATTGTTATCATTTCTGGGAAGGCAGTTTTTTCACATTTCACATTTTTTTCATATTTATTATATTTTGTCAATGATTCACACTGACGTAAATGCATCAGTATTGAGAAATACCGAGTGTTTAATGAACTGTAACATTCTTTTGAATAATGGATAAATCTGCCCTGGTTGAGGAATTTATTGACACGTGTATGCAAAAACAATTGAAACGGATAACCTTTTGAATACAGGTATGCACTTAAGCTAGAATTCACAAACAGCAAAAGGTTAAAACCTCAGCAATTATGATCTGCTTACTAAAATTTTATCACTTTGTTTCTGCAACACAACAGAATCATCTTGATTAATTTTTCAAAACATTAGGATTATACAATTAAATATGTGTCTTACATATAAGAAATCTTTCAATTGCTACATATACCTAAGTACTAACAGTCTTATTAAATATAACCTTACACAGAAGTCGCTTATTGAAAAATCTATAATATCCTGAGGGTAACTAATATGGCTGATTATGTGTCAGTAAATAGGCGTCTTGTATTTTCACAGTAGTCTGGTCCGGGAGTATTATGTTCACATTCTAAGGGTGAGCGCAGTGCAGATACACGAATCAATACAGCATGACTTGTAATTTAACAAAACTAAATACCTTAAACCATGTCATTATTACTGTAACATTAATTGTCTATTTTTAGTGGACTGAAAGAAAATTGTCATTTTATTTGCCAAAAGTACAGTTCTGTATTCAGTCATTCTGAAATATAGTCTGGTCATTAAATATTTCAAACAGTAGAAGAGATTGTAAAGATCATAATTTACTGTTAGCTTTAGAATTTTTGCGTTGTTTTGACATTTCAGAAGATCCAGTTACCTATTTCAGTTGCTTATATCAATGAATTATGACACTTTTGAATGACTCTTTGCTTAAAAAATTAAACAATTTCATAGTTAAACTTATTCTTTATAAAAATTCTTGAAAAAAAAAACAAAAAAAAAATCTTACTGTTGGTACAGAATTTTCTTAACAAGGCTGTAGATAGTATTTTATATCAAGTATTAACATGGAATATATAAAACTAAGGTTATCAGATTTATTTAATATAATAGTGTATGCTACAATAGCTGAGAATTTATGAAAACAGAACTCGACCCTTGTAAGTCAAATCTAATGGGATCAGGGACATACTTCCACTTAACAGGGACTGCAAAATAACAGGGTAAAATCTCAGTAGAAAACTCCCTCTAATGACCTGATATTTGTTTCCACCTGCAAGGGGGTTTTACTTGATATGGTCTTCTACTTAAATGGGTTTGGCTGTAGTTTGTACAATAAGTGACATGGACAGGTGACTACAATGACAACTGACAATCTCTGCTTATGATGTGTTCCATAGCATTACTTAACATAAGAACAACTGTCTCATAAAGAGAAAAAAATACGACAGATTATAATATGCCTTTTCTGAAGAAGTGTGTGCCAATGATAAAATAGGTATAAAGGAAGGCCAAGGTTTTCATCAGAATATGCAGCTGTTGTATTGATACACGGATTGAAGTAAATCATGGATACAATCTTAAGTACATATACACATTTCATACACCTGTAGGATGGATATTTTGGTCCTTGAGTAAACCATGCCAATAATTTTCCATTATCTCTTAACAAAAACATGGCATTACTCAATAACAGACTAATCTTGATATTTTTAAAAATATATTCTACTGTGAGGGTATGTTAGTCTGACTATTTGACACAAATTGATACAACCCCAATCATTCATAAGAATGCATATCCAATATATGGTCTAAAAGTAGAGTTTAAAAGTCTCCCTCTCACCTGTTTGTGAATCAACACCAAACAAAGTCGTGCCGTTTCCTTCCACAATACTGTACACAACTTCCCCATTCGGGCCCGAGTCAGCATCACTGAAGAAATATCACCAAAACAAAAACTTAGTGCAAGTGATTTTAAAGAAAGTTTTACTGTTATTTTTTATTTTAATGGGCGATAATATTTTTTCTATTATGACAATAAAGAAAGAATAAAATGAAACCACTTAACTAGTTCTATTTTATTGATTCAGTGGTTAAAACAACTTAAGCTAATAAAAAATGTGTGCTTGGAATCTTTAAATATTTAAGTCTGAAAAACCCATTTGAACATAGTAAAAAGTGTCAAGGATAATCAAAACCAAATTTAGATATACCGTACTGAAGTAATAAACTTGGAATAGTAACCAAACAACAGAGTTTATGGTATAGAGAATAAACTATCTAAGCAGAAAAAAAATATAGGTTTCTACAAAATAAAAATTACTCGAGCAAGTTCAAACATTCTCACCTTGCATGCACTTGTCCCACTGTTCTATCCACTTCTGAATACTCTGATACATAGAAATAGTAGGCACTCTCTTCAAATTCGGGCACATTTTCATTGGCTGGCATCACAGTCACAGTGACCGTGACCTCACTTGACAAAACCGGGTCACCTCTGTCAGATGCTACTATGGTAAATATGTGTTGGTTGTCAATCACATTCGGTGAGTCAACAAAATGCACTTGTTCCCGAACAGAAACCAAACCCGATTCCTCATCCACTGCAAACCAATCCTGAGGTGTCTTCAGCTTGTACCAGACATCAGAATTCAAGCCAGGTCCATCATAGTCCACTGCATACACCTCTCCTAATATGGTGCCAAGTTCCTGTCCCTGAGCAACTGAGAAAGAGTATGCTTCCTCTTCAAATTCTGGAGGATTATCATTGATATCGAGCACATCGATGGTGATCTGTGTCTCTCTGTTATAGTGATCGTCATTTGCAGCCACAGTGAGCACGTACTGAGAGGCTTTCAGTTCTCGGTCCAGGGGTTGGACCAGTGTCACCCAGCCAGAAGTCTCATCTATAGCAAAGGCTGGGTAGCTCTTCTGGAATCTAGAGAGTTAGGAAAGAAGAAACAGTATTATTAAATTAAAATCTCTCTGCTGAAAAACACTTGTATTTAACTTTGAATTCAAGGACATTCTTATCAAATTTGGTACTTTTAGGACATTAACATTAGGCCAAGGGTTTACTCTGTTGCAGAATTTCTGTGATAATCGAACCACATATGGGGATACCCCATTAGGGACATTTCATGTATTGTGGGCAACTTAAAATATTTACGACATGAAGCAAGTATTGGACATGCCAAAAATGAGGCAAAATTGTATTTTCTGAACAATTTAACAGGAGGTAAAAATAAACAACAATCTTCAATGTGTGTTTTCCATTGATGCAAGACAATGCAACAAAGTATGCAATGAATTACATAAACCACCACAAATGTAACACACAAATGGAACATTTTGACTAGATGAAAAAACACAAAACTTACGAGTATGAAACCACAGCGTCGTCTGGATCTATAGTGCTGACCTGCACAATAGAGGAGTCGATTTTCAAGTTCTCAGGAATCAGCACATTGAAGTGCTGCTTGAACGAAGGGGACACATCATTCTTATCCAGTACTCTAATGTCTACAGTAGTGGTGGCAGTGTGCTGTGGGGATCCCTAGAAATATGAGAAAATCTGCAGGCTACAACCAGCACTTAAAAATAACTGAAGAAAGTAGACACAAGCCCTGAAGATTTAAAGTGAAATGTATGATCAGTCTCTATTCACTTTGTGTAATGGTGTACACTCTGTAAGGTTTAATATTTAATCCATATCAGTTCAAGAGACAAATATATATATATTTAAAAATAATGAGGGTACTCTTTGAATGCCTAAAAAGATGAATATTAGTAATGCAAAGGTTGTCTTGACTGAGACAATTTTTTTTTTTTTTAAATTTGTAGTGGATTTTACATTTTACATTTTAACTCACTAGCATACATTTTGTTTCCTTACATGGTCTGTCGCTGTCACCACAAGCTTGTAGACATCAATGGTCTCTCTGTCAAGTCTTGCCCTTGTAGAAATCTGCCCTACAGCATTGATCTGAAAGTCATTCTCTTCATTTCCACTGACTAGATCATAGGTCACCCTTCCATTTTCATCTGAATCTGCATCACTCGCCACCACGGACACAACCCTCACTGGTGCAGCCTCGTTTTCATGTACCGTAGCATTATAGTACAACAGTTCAAACATAGGAGGGGAATCATTTTCATCCGTTACTGTGATGTCAAATTCTATAAAACTTGCAACCGGCTGACCCTGACTGTACATTCTTCCTCCAACCCAAAGATTGTACCGAATGACCTTTTCATAATCCAGGTGACGATCCAAAGAGATTTCTCCATCCTGATTCACCTTGAATGTGTTGTCTTGGTTACCAGCAGCAATGAAATATGTTACCGAGGATACTGATGACACAGAAGCAAGAATATCATTAAGTGAAGTGGCTTCAGAGATTATCAATGATCCGGTACTCTGACTGATACTAGGGAAGTCTGTGACAAATGACGGCAGGAAAGCAATGTTAACATTCACTGTGGTTGATCTGGGTGGCGCCCCCTGTTATACAAATACAGAGTAAGTAGATTCATGCAGTTAACGCTTTACACAGTGATAAACTTCTGCTTGTGTACGAAAATTAAGTGGAATCAATAAATATGCCTCTGTTGGGATTTGATACTAAATAATAAATTTGAAACAAAAATATAATATATAATACACATATAATACTGGTTCATGTAACCGAAGTTCTACAGTATATTACCCATAGGTGTACGGCTCTGCGGAATAGCTATTGCTCAGAAATGTCACACAGCCCAATATGGTACAACTAATTTGTATGTTAACTAGAGGTGCATTATTTGGCAAGCCAATAGCATTAAACCTCCAATTTTGACCTTGTTCAGAAGTGTTATTTTCCAAAGGTGTATTTGCTATAAAAACTAACTATGCAATCCTTTGCTTTCACAAATGACAAAGTGTTCACCTGATCAGTGGCCTTGACCTCCAGGGAATGTACTTGACCTGAGTTAGTCAGCCTCCTGCTTGCTGTAATTACTCCTGTCTGTGAGTCAATACTGAAGTCATTACTACTCTCCACCAGATTGTAATGCAGCTGGCCATTTTGTCCCTCGTCATGATCTATGGCCATGACACCACCGACAAAGTTTCCTGAAATTCAACGCATACACATGAACATACAAAATTTGACATTTTGACAAGCTCTGGCTCTGAAACGAAAATTACAAATAATGTACTAAATACAATATTTGGAACAGTCTAATCCAAACATATTATGTTGAATTTAGTAACTTGTGTGATGTTCAAATCAAGAATGTAATTATTGTGACTTGGTCAATATTAAATAAATTACAATAATAAATTTCAAACACATGCATCACTTTAAAATTGTAACTTATTAACCCAAAATTAAAGTCTCAAAATATTCAAACAATTTGAAATGCTTCAGTATACGAAAATCAAAATATCTAACCCCATTTACTCTTCACCAGGTTCCTGAAACCTTGTTTTTTAAATGGGGGAAAAGAGAAAAAGAATTGTGTAAATATAAAAAAAAAAAATTTTTCCTGTTAAAATCTCAATTCTAGAAGTTTACATAGAGAAAGCCGAGTTATAGATCCTTTGTCACATTATGGGTCATGCTGATATAGGCCATCACATGTTATGTGTTGGGTCTAAACCCACAGGCAGAAGTGAGATCCAAGTAATTATTTGCTGAACTTGATAATCACTGTGCCACTCAGGTTCCTTCATAAGTTCCCAAGTCGTATAACTGGTACCCACCTTCCTCAGTTGGGTCGCGGATGTTGAGACTGTATTCAGTGGAGTCAAACTCAGGGCTATTGTCATTCTGGTCCTGTACACTGACCGACACATGGACTGTGCTCGACCTGAAAAATTGTGCAATTAAATAGAATATAAACCTAAATTTTAACCCCCCTTGCATTTTCTACATTCAAACCTTTGTAAGTACAATCCTGATAAGTTCCATCATATTTATGCAGAAGAGTATGCTGGTCGCTTGGAGGACAGCATCCAATAAAATTAGCTTTCTTACATGGATAGTTTTGTTAAGAATTTGAAAGTATGTCTTCTGATCCGGATACAGATTTTATTCATACATGGGTTGCCACTTACAAATAATAACATAAAATAATCACATAATTCTTAATACATTGGTATCAGAGCTTTGATTCTAACTCACAACATTAGAGTTGGGAGCTGAGTACATTTATTCACCTGGGTTTCACACCATTGTCAGCTGCCATGACGATAAGGGAGTATGTTGCCAAGTGTTCCCTGTCCACACCGGTTGTCGTGGTGATAACTCCCGTCTCCGAATCCACAGAAAACTGCCCATGACCGTCACTCACCAGACTGTAGCTGTAAACACCAAGAAAATGTTTAAAATTAATTTTTAAAACTTTCACTTCCATTATTACACCCTTTTGTAATGCCAATGATCTGTGTGGATACTCAGAATGATGCAAAACACAAAATCTTTGTTGGTGCCTGTTTGAATTGCTTTCCACTTTCAAATAAGTACAAATGTTTCACACAACTTTTGAAAATAAAATTTTGTTTTAATTATATTTGCATGCCTCCAACCCAAAACAAAATTTATTAGCAAAAGTTTTGGATTGATGATCCTTAATTTAAATGAAGTTTCAACTTAAAGTTTATTTCCTGTTTGTGCTAATTTAGGTGCTGAATTATGGCACTAAGCACTAAATGTTGATCTAACTAAAATCAGTACCTAATTTTAACACACTTATAACACCAGTTGACCAATTCCAAAAATTCCTATTAACAGTATTTCGGTGATGTCTAGTTGTAAAATACGCAAACGTTTTGAGTAATTCTTGAAAGATCAAACTGAGAGCTTAATTTACACAAAAGAAATGATACTTATTGAAATGCTGTCCACAAGAGAATGCTATACACTACAGTGAAAACACCTGACCCAGTATTTGTCAAAGGGTACCCAATGATTTCTACTGCTTAAGTTCATGTGCACTTTTATTTAAAGTAAATTAAGGGACATTAGGGCATTAAGAAACTTTTAATGCACAAGGTATATCTGTGTCTTGTGTTAGATAAGTTATGCCTGTTACCCAAACCATAAAACCAAGCTTTTACTTTCTGTTTTTCCACAAACCGACTGCTAGTGTTTGCAGAAGTCTATACCTTTTGACTCCCAGTGTATGTTCCAGGCCACTTGTCAGGAAAACCCCCCAACAAATATCCTCCAATAGGAATGCCAGAGCCGAGGAAAACCTCACTTCCTCTGCACATACACACACATACACTCACTCAGACACCCGGCCAAAGAACCATACATAGAGCCACTTATGCATCTAGCTCATTAACCATAAAACTGTTGGTGTGCATTTTTTGTCCGACTTGGCCTGAGTTTCAGCATACCTGACATGCTTTGTAAAACCCCGCACCCCTCTAGACAGATTATTATATACAGACACGTATATACAGACTGATAAAAAAATGCTTGCCACCTCAAAATCGTATACATTTGTAGCAAAACATGAAGAAAAAAAGGCTTCCTTTCTTTATGAATAGGAGTCTGAATTATAGAAATTTAACATTTTGACAAAGTGGATGCATCTGAAATGACAGAAAATGTGTTGTTTTTTCAACCAGTCATTTCAGGAGAGAATTGTATGCTCGGTGTGTAGAAATGTGTTACAGTTTTTTATTTCAAACACATATAGGTGTAAAAGATGCCATAAGATCGACCCCCTTATATATTTAAAACAGACACTTATATGGGCTTGAACAATGCAGCCTTATCACTCAATGGTTTACAGACATGTTAAAAACAACAAACAAATAACGACAGACAACTGTTTTTACAATGAGAGAAAAACTGACCAAAACTAACGAGACTGTTAAAATTGACAAATTGATACACTTTTCCCACAGTACCAGGGTTCGCGAAGTACCTCTAAAATATAGAGTCCAACGGACTACACGACCTCCAAAAAATGGAGTCCCAATCATTTTTTCTGAGTCCAGTGTTTGCTTTAGGGTTATGAAATGTTGGGTACCTTGTACCTTATGGTACATCAAAAATGGGGTACCATTGTGTGAAAATGGGGTACAGGTAATAACTTTTCTCCTTTATTTCTGGATACATTTAAATATATAGAAGCACTATTCAATTTCCTTTCTACTAATAAATAATATGCATCTGTTGATAAATCAATTTTAAAAATATTTTAAAAAGCTGGACCCCAGTCAACAAACTTCATTTTAGCGCAATTAGAAAAAAATTTATTTTGTATGATTATTTTATTCAAGCTACAAATATGGTATTTGTACTGTTAGAAAGAAAAATATTTGCAGTTTCTGTTGCTTTATATTTGACAAAAATTCATTGGGTAGTTCCAGAGATAGTTGTTTTGTTACAGCCCCTATAAATATTTTCGAATTTTATTTTCCGGGGTACTTTTCGGGGGTTTAATATCAAGAGTTTTCGAGATTTAGTATAGTTTGTCTCCCATGAAAGTTCACCATCCTGGCATGTTGTTTCGATTGTTTCCGTGCAGAGATCAGGCTTTCTTTCGATATATAATGTTTTGAGTAGATTTCCTAGTGTACGACACCAGCACTTACTGGCTGTTTCGGAAGGATCTTGTCATGCATGAAATCTTGCTTTACAATGGTGGAGGTAAACAACTTGCCAGGAAATCGCTCGAAACCATTTAATTTTAAAATATAAAGCTTATTTTCAGTGTTATATATAACTGCGTGCATATCTACGCTTCCTGACAACCAAAATTCACTTCTAAAGCAGAAATATTTTCTCTTAAAAATCGCGTTCCGACGGATGCACTGACAACCGAAATTCGAGTCCAAATCTGAAATACTGCGTGTTTAACATACTCGGACAGCGTCATCGCGAACCCTGAGTACTATTGTCAGTGTACATAAAGTTTCTGATCCAAACTGCTAAAAGTTTCACCACATTTTTCTGATCCAGGTTAAATGATTTAATTACTGACATGGAATGAATATTTTATTTCAGGTAATTTTTAATTGTTACAATGAAGTCCTCAAACAACAAGGTTTTAAGAAACAATTGTACATTGAAATGATCTTTCCCAATAGTTTTAGCTGAAACTTAAAAGATTTAATTTAAAACTTGAAAGATTTTGTCAAACCTGGACAAAACCAATCAGCAGTCTGCTTACACTACAAACAAATCACCAGAATACTGTCAATGCACAAAAATTGTAAACAAAAAATCTTCAACATATCGAGTATCAATATGTCATCCATCCTCGAATAAACTACAAAATATAAATCCTCTGTGTGTGTCCCCTGTACAGTGACTCAAACTATGTTTGGTAGAATTTGAAAAAAATATATATAAACAGATTTAAATTTCAAGATTTTAAACGAAACAGCCATTCTTTTGGAATATCTTAATGTAAAGCAGACAGACACCCAAGTACTTTGATATAAGGAAAAACTGGCAGAAATGTGTATAGAATTCAAGAATCATAGTGGCAAATTTCTTCCATGCTAAATTAAATTGTAATGTAGAATGTGAAAAACATCCTAAAATTGCCCACATTTGGGCAAAACATACTGGGTAAATTTTATGAAAATGTTTGAAAAGAAAAAAGATAATTGTGTCTGTGTCGGTGTTAATATACCCCCCCCCCCATCTCTCTTTTTATTTGATACTTAGAGAAAAAAAATGTATTGTATAAACAGCCTTATTACTGTAATTATATTCTTAGGCAACCTTATTAAATAGATCACAAAACACCTGTTTTTATTTGAGATGTTGAAATAACACTAATTAGAATGAAGAAATTAATACATCGTCCTGGGAGATATCATCTTCCAGAGAATCATTTACCATAAATTCTCCCAAACATACATTAGATATATGAGAAAATTAAATTTAAATTAATATTTTTAAAAGGAACATAACCATCATATTCTGGCATACATTTTCAAAGTATATCGCTGAAGTGAAATGAGACTGTTTGAATATTATTTCAGGTTTTATTTTTGCCGTAAAGGTGAAATCTGTGAAAATAAATGAATGATGAAGCCCATTACCAGTCAAATCAAATCAGACAACTAAATTAAACAAATACTGGACAGCCTCACTTAAGAGACACAAGCTGGAACAATAATGTTGTTCTGATACATGAAAGGTTTTTAAATCAAGTAACCATTTTAATATATATAAACTATAGGGAAATACAACATTTGGAGAGTGGAAATTAGTTCATCAAACAGAATGTTTGGACAATAAAAGTTTTAATATTTGAAGTTTTAATGTCAATTAAACTATCAAATGCCTCCAACATATCATTACAGTTGGACTGAACATTTAAACAATACGTAACTCACAAACCAATGTCAGTCTATGCATCCATGATTACGATTAGCAATCTGTGATGTATGTCAAAGATATTGTCATGTCACAAGGGTTTTCTCTGACCGGAATGCAATTTGTGATCTATTATCACCACAAAGATAGAAACAATGCATAAAACCATGGAAATGAAAACTTAAAAATGTAAACTTGGAAAATTTAATAGTAATTTAAATTTTTATTAGAAATACTTACCATTTCCTAACAGTAGCTATTTGTTGGAGCCATCCAACCCAATGGCCAACGCAGAGATGCGATTTTAAGGTTATATAACCACCTTAATAAAGCCATTGGGTTACAGTAGTCCATCCTCCCGCCAATTAGGTCACCTGACCTCCTTTGTTTACCTCATTATTTTTGTTGCAGGTAAAAGAATGACTTGCGGGGAGGCGGGAGGGAAATCCATGTGTTAGGAAATGGTAAGTATTTCTAATAAAAATTTAAATTACTATTAAATTTTCCAATTTTATAGCGAAATACCCTTACCATTTCCTAACAGTAGCTGAATGCAGCCTTGCAGGAAGGAGGGAATTCTTTTATTAAAACTTCCACCTACCAACAACAACAAGCAACATTGTGAGAACCAACAGTAAACATGACAATAGTGAAATGTACATGCAAACAGCAACACATACAATCCAACATACAACATTCAACACAACAACATACCTTTTAAATGAAGGCAGTATGCAGTTGAACACTCTCACAATGCTCTGAATCCACTAAATGCACTTGTTGAACAACATCTACTTTACAAACTGAACTAATATCAGGTCGAACCCCACTTGGTACCACTATCAGCTGACGCGTCATAAACACCAAGTTCGGTCCAAGCTACGCAAACTGTACAATATATACAGGTCGACGCCGTCTATCCTGTAAAATACAGACAGATTAATAAATAATTGTACCCATCACAAAGTAAAATACAAGCAGATTGGTTAATAATTGTATCCAACCCAAAGTATCAACTATTCACATATTCAAACACATAAAGTATTATACAGTTATAAAAACCTACTCATAAGTTTATAACATGCTGAGCAGATACTATTGGACCCAATTTCAAGATCTGACCATTATGCCAACAGAGGTCCTTAAGGTAGAAATTGGTAAACGTATTGTGGGACTTCCAAAAGCATGCTTCAAGAATCTCACTTAAGGAAACTCCTCCTTTAAAAGCCAAAGAAGCCGCCATAGAACGAACATCATGAGCTTTGACCTGACACAACTGCTGCGTTTCAGAATCCGACTCCTCATAAGCCAAAAGTATAGTCTGTTTTAGCCAAGAAGAGATTGTTGCCCTTGAAATATCTCTGGTAAAACCCTCCTTAATAGCTACAAACAAAAGATTCTTATTCTTCCTTAAATCCTTTGTTCTGTCCAAATAGTATTTCAAGGCCCTCACAGGACAAAGAGATCTATCTTGAGTCAAACTGCTGTCCAAATGAGGTTTGAGAGCTGGAATGACTACAGGTTTAATGACAGTAGGCCCATCTGACGCCAACTGGTTCTTTGCCAAAAAGGCAGTTGATGGAGCAATAGTTACTTGTGACCAATTTTCTTTGTAACTAAGAGAAGAGAAAGTCCAAGCATGAATTTCACCTCTTCTTTTGCCTGATGCCAAAGTCAAAAGGAAAACTGTCTTGAAGGTAAGCAACTTCAATGAAGCCTTCCCCAAAGGTTCAAAAGGTCGTTTAGTAAGAGCCTGCAAAACCAAGGCCAAATCCCAAGAAGGTATGGATCTATTAACCACTGGTTTGTCTCTGTAAAAACTTGACAATAACCTATTCAACTCAAGACTTTTTGACACATCTTCACCTTTCAAACCCAATCCATCAGCAATTGCTGTCCTGTAACCAGCAATAGTCGATGGCTTGAGAGCCTTTTCCTTAAACAAATAATTAAGGAAGTTTGCTATGTTTGGAATAGTGGGATCTGAGATGTCCACCTGACTCTCCTGACACCACTTCCCAAATATGGACCACCTTGATTCATAGATTCTCCTCGAGGAGTGTCGCTGAGGCTCCTTAATTCGCTTCGCCACCTCCTCTGAGAATCCTCTTGAACCTTCAGGACTGACTCCAGATGCCAAGCATGAAGGTTCAAATAAGCCAGATTGCTGTGAAGTCTGTTGCTGAACGGTTGAGTCAACAGATTCACCCACAAAGGAAGCCTTAGAGGGAGTTTCGTGGACAGATCCACCAGATCCCAAAACCAAGACATCCCTGGCCACCCTGGGGCAATCATGATTATCTTGCACCTGTAGGTGGTCATCTTTTGAATCACCTGCGGTATGAGAGCCACTGGACAAAACACATAGGCGTCCAGACCCTCCCAAGAGATGTTCAATGCATCTGTTTCCTAAGCCCGACCGTCGGGGACAGGAGACACATACATTGGTAGCTTGTGATTCAACTTTGTTGCAAACAAATCTACCATTGGTTGATGCCAGCAATGGCAAATTTGATTGAACACTCGATGATTCAAAGCCCATTCGGTCTGAATCACCTTGTCTTTTCTTGACAGAGAATCTGCCAAGACATTGAGATTCCCTGGAATGTGTTTTGCCCGAATCTGGATCCCCCTGGCATTTGTCCAAGCCATGATTCTCCAGATTAAGGCACACATTTCTTGAGAGTGGGTGCCTCCCTGTTTGTTCAGATAGGCAACCACTGGAGAGTTGTCTGTGGAAATCAGCAGATTTTGATTAAGAAGCTGATTTTCGAATGATTTTAAAGCTAGAAATACTGCTTTTAGCTCTAGAATGTTTATGTGAAGTCTTGACTCCACCTGATTCCACAGACCACTGGCTGTGTGATGCTCTAAATGAGCCCCCCAGCCTTTTAGGGAAGCATCTGTGAATAGAAGGAGATTGCACTCCTTCTGATGAAGTGGGGAACCCCTCATCAGGTTCGAGAGATTGGTCCACCACTGAAGATGCTGTTTTAGAACCTGAGACACTGGTACTGGGATATCCAGAGACTGAGGATACCTCCAGTGTGTCTTGAGGTACCATTGTAGAGGCCTCATATGCAGACGACCCAATGGTACAGTCTTCTCCATTGAAGCCATGCTCCCAATCAGTGACATGAGCTCCCTTGGAGATGTTTGAGTAGCTTTCAACATGGAAACTATCTTTTCTAGAAGGCGATCGATTTTCTTTTGAGTTGGAAACACAAGACCCACCCTGAGGTCGAATTTGTAACCCAAAAACTCGATTTCCTGAGTTGGAATTAAATCTGATTTTTCGAAATTTATTATCCAACCCAAGCTTTGAACAAGACGAATCAACCTGTGGGTATTCTCTTGGCATTGTTGCTTTGTTTTCGCTCTCATTAACCAATCGTCTATGTACTGATGAATCCTGATGCCTTCTGCAAGAGCCATCAGTTTCACCTCTTTTGCTACCATGGTGAACTCGAGTGGAGCCGTAGCGATTCCGAAGGGTAAGGCTGTGAATTGGTATGATCTGTCGCCTACATTGAAGCGAAGATACTTCTGAAACCGTGGGTGTATTGGTATGTGAAAGTATGCATCTGTAAGGTCGAGTGAGGTTACCCACTCGCCTTCTTGCAGCGAATCTCGAATATTTTCGGCAGTTTCCATTTTGAAAGTGGGTACATGTAAATAACTGTTTACCACACTTAAATCTATTACTGGACGCCACCTTTTTCCTGGTTTTGGTACAAGAAACAAACGACTGTAAAATCCCAGGGAAGTGACCTTTTGAACTGAAGTTATCGCTCTTTTGTCGATCATTTGATAAACCGCCTTTATCAAAAACTGCTGTTTCTCCCGGTTCAAATATTTGCTCCTTATTAAAGGAATCTTTGTCAATGGAGGTTTTAGCCTGAAATTTAGACAATAACCCTCCTTCAAAATGGTCACTACCCTTGGATGTGCCCTCCTGGCTTCCCATACCTGCCAAAATGTGGATAAACGGCCTCCTGGCACCAAGCAGTCACTTCCTTCTCCCACCCCTGCCCCTGAAGGGTCTGGATGAGAAGGATCCTCTACCTCTGTTACTAGTTGTGGAACTAGCTGCTGAGAAGCTGGTGGCAGAACTGTCATGATAGGGACGAAAAGACCTGTTCTGTGGCTTAGTGTCCCTCCTATCCTCATGTCTAGTAGAGTGCTCCTTTCTAGGTTTGTAAGACTCTCTGTTAACATGAGCCCACTGAATAAAATTCCTCTGGACTTCTGACAAAGTTTCTACTGGAAAAACCTCATTAGGTGTGAATGAAGAATTCCTCAACTTGGAAATATCATCCTCTGTAACATCCTTTGAGCAATGTTTGAGGTAGTTATCTCTCCTATTTAGCAATAAATTGGAGGACATAGTCATGGAACTCCCTAACAAAGACTCCAAAGACTTCCCCAATGACTGATTTATAGTGGCTTGGAGCTGCAAACACTCCTGAACATATTCCATGGCATTATTGAAATCACCCTCAGACTGTGCAGATTTAATAATGCTGAATTGTTTCTCCATTTCCTCAGTAGACTTCATATTTGCAGAGTTGAACCAGAAAATATGATTCAACACGTTAATATTTTCCCTGTTCACTGATTCCCATAAAGTATATTGCTTCAAGGGAGTTGAGACTGTAGTGGGAGCCTGAAACTGAGAGGAAGTTATATTCCTAAAGGCATCCTGTAGTTTAGGAGCTCCCAAAGCATGAGGTTGAGGAGTCATGTTGTACCATTTCATATTGGGCCTGTCAAAGTTCAAAAATTGACCCCTGGCTAGAGGATTTTTCCTGGAAGATTTATTCTTCATGTTATCTTGACCTTTGGAGATTCCAGAAGCCTCATACTCCTTGAAATCCCAAAGATTCACCATGTTCTCTGCTGGAGGTAAAGCAAGTGAAACCTGTGCAGACTTCTTGATTTTATGAGCTTGGGAGAACACAGACGGAGCAATGATAGCATCAGTGTCAGTAATGTCAATGTCTAACCATTTTTTTACAGTTAACAAAGTGTCTGAATAGGAAGGACCTGGCTGTTTTTCCTCTTGAGATGAATCATATTCCCCATCTGAAATCTCGATTCTGCACCTTTTTGTAGGTACAGAAACTCGATTGTCATTACAGGGGTTTTCCTCCGCTGAACGTTTCGACCGGACCTCGACGGAAGCGTTTTCCGAAGAGATAGTCTTTTCTCTGCAATCGGAACTTCCCCTTGGAGACGCTTCCACAATGTCTGCTTGCATAGGGGAATCCCTCTTCTCTACCGCTGAAAGCCTGTTCGATATGGTTGTCAGTTGTGATAAAATTGCTGCCAATGCCTGGTTGTTAGAAGTCGAAGACTGAGCCACATTTGTGATAGACGAATTGTCATCTTCATCCAAGATGGAATCGTCTATCTTAGGTTTTTCAACAGGAATTTCTTTTACAGATTTCTTCCCTTTTGAAAGTTTGGAATTAAGCTTACGGTTTTGATCTTCAGAGAAAGATGCACAAAGCAAACAGTCTTTCTTCAAAGCACATAAATCGTCTCCCTTACCAGTTTCTCGACATTTAAAACAATATCTATGGTTGTCCCATCCAGGCATAAGATGACCACAAGACGAAGATTTCTTCGCCTTATTGTCAGAAGAATCAGTATTATTAGCCATATTGAAGAATAAACCTCAATAAAAAAGCAAAAGTCCCTGAAACTTTACCACTTCCAAAACACGTCCTACTGTTGATGGCCAACAAAAATAATGGGGTAAACAAAGGAGGTCAGGTGACCTAATTGGCGGGAGGACGGACTACTGTGACCCAATGGCTTTATTAAGGTGGTTATATAACCTTAAAATCGCATCTCTGCGTTGGCCATTGGGTTGGATGGCTCCAACAAATAGCTACTGTTAGGAAATGGTAAGGGTATTTCGCTATAAAAATGCAAATTTTAATATGTTTATCCACACCTGATCAATATATATTTATTTATTTTAGTTGGATTTACCATTTATTCCTCTGAAAATATATTTAACATGAATAAAGTCATGGATCACAACTTGTATACATGGACTTACAGTCATAAGTCAACATATAAACTACAACATACGTAATCTTTCCATTGTTCTCCGTATCCTGGTCCACCGCTGTCACCGTGGTAACATATGCCGGTGTGGCGGCATTCTCCTGGACCTTGCCCCTGTAGTGAGCGTGTTCGAACTCTGGAGTGTTGTCATTTTCATCGGCAACAAGGATTGTTATGGCAACAAAGCCACTCAGTCTGGGTGAACCTGAATAAATATACATAAAGTGACCATGATCAAATCTTATATGATATCCTTGAGTTACTGAATGTTTGGGATGGTGACTTGAAAGTTTCAAAAACTTGAAAGCTTAAAATTAATTTCTTTCCCTGGAATTTGTACTTTCCCTTTGTCTTTTGGCTGCAGCCCAACAGAGGATGCCTTCACAATATGACACTTTACATATATTTTATTTTTAAAAAATATTGTAGACATAATGTTTGTGGAATCAGTGTACTGTATTTTTTTTTCATAAACAATATTTTATTGAAGTAATCAGGCAAAATCAAGAAAGATTATAATAAGCCTTCTCCTGTATTTAAGTCAGGCATTACTGGAACAATTTTTGAGATTTCTAATAACCGATAATACAAAATTGTTATTCCTATACCTTATGAAAGTTGGGACAAACTGGTTGTCCATAATACAGAGACTCCCATATAAGTTCTCAAAATGGGATAGTGTGAAATATCTTGGCCATGTAAATAGTTAATTTTTAATAATATCTCAACAAAAATAATTGAAAGTTATAACATGCCTCAAATGGTCTTGATGATTTGACATTATTATACAGCAGAATGCAACCGATGTCCCCAGAAAAACAGATGATGTCAGAATAACACAATATCACCACGAATGGTTATTTTAGGATCTACTCATCAATGTTTTATAAATAGGTCCAATTATCCATTGGTCTCAAAAGAGGGGACTTCTCCAATTAAACAAGACACATTAAAATGTAATTCTATGAAAATAACATAAATAATTTAGTGTGTATGAAATTGAGTATACAAAGTCAGTACCGTTAAAAATCTACACATAAATTCACAAAGCCATTGTTTGCAAGAGATAGACAACTTAAACAGCCATAGAACATTGACCATGGAGATGCTCGAGGGTCAACAAAAAAAAGGTGGAAATAGACAGTATGTATTACAGGCTGAAACAGGTCAGAAATGTGACATGCAATTCATTCCTATGCTGTACCTTCTCTCTGTACTGGTTGATTGAATGGCATATAACGCAAAGGTCACATTTTCTGTTCTTTTTAACAGCAAAGGTCACATTAGGTCAAGTCATCAGATTTCCCACATGTTGTCATTAGGTGGAGTCAAAGCAACAACCACAGGATTGAACAAAACATGGATCAATGCTACACTTGTTTTACTATTGGCCACTGTCGTACCTCACAATAGGAATTAACATTCATTGCTTGAAAAACAAATGATCATGAATTATCACTAATATTCCAAAGTTACAAAGATTTGTCACCTCTTTTTTAATCTAAATGAATGACACATGAATTAGGTCATTTTATACCAAGAAAAAGTCAAGTATGTACAGAAAATATAAAAATGTCACAGACGTTCTTACTATAAATTTTCTCAACACCTTTTCAACACAATGGGGGTTATTTGAGTATCTTTCTGCTGTGCCCTCTTATATCCAAGGCAACCAGGTACAAAACTTTTACTGCAACAATTCACTTTTGTGGGGACCCTCATCACCCTGAATACGCATCAGATTTCAACCATTCTCAGAAAATACATAAGGAGCAGCACTTCAAATGTATGGTATGTTCCCCCAGCATCGGTCACTCATGTCCCATTACTGAAGCCAAGGTATCTTTTACTGACTTTATTTTAAGACTTTGGTAACTGCCAACTTAAAATCCCAGTCAAAAATTCAGCTTGTTTCAACAGTTGGGCAGTAAACAATCGACAAATATAAAATAATATCACATGTTAAAAATCTTTTTTTTTTTAAACGTAAAGATACAAAAGCAGCTTGTAATATCGGTGTGTGAAGACACTAACATCGGCTATCAGATTCAGTCATTAGAGACTGGGTGTGGCTGGTCGGTACTATGGAACAACAGATTAATCCCACTTACTCCATACATATTACATGTGTGGTATACAACACACTTCTCAATACAGTGTCATCAAAAGGAAAAACTCCTGAAAATCACTTATTGAAGAACGGCTTGGCATACTTTTACTGTACACTGGGCTTAATAATGATTATTTTTCTTCAAAGAACAGTGGTCTTACAGTCATAAAATGGTATAAAACACTGATGGTTCAATCATGTGTCATCTCAGTACAAAAACCCCATTGAAACCAGTCAGGGGCTTGAGACCACATTTGATTGTATGCTAAATTAGTTCTTTTTCAAGCCTATTTCACAGTTCCAAATTCTTTGTAATTTAACAGAGCTGAATATTTTAAATAGTCCACAATATGTGATCCTTTTCACTGGTCTAGTTTTAATGCCTACTTTAAATTTCACACCTCCAGTGTACTTAATGGATATGCAAATTCCAAACTTATCACTTAACTATGACAGACAGGAAAACCACAATTATATTCAGAAATGTGTTCAACATACACGTATACACCTTGATATTTTCTAATTTAGTTTTTCCTTTCAAGTTCGAACTTATTACGATACCCTTTATATTCTTTAATCTTATGTAATTGCATTTTACCATGAAAAGAAACTATGATATTGCTCTTCTTGTATACAGTTCAAAGTAATTCATTTCTTTTACAATAATATCGCCCTTGAAATAATGTGTGACTAATTTGCATAACTCAATTACTGTATTAAAACCACAGTGACAAAGGGATGACAAAGCACATCAGAAATACTTTTACAGAATTTTATGCAAAACTTATAAATTTGGTGTGAATTATAAACTACAAAATTGGCCTTTTGTTTTTTATCAAATTTCTCAAAATGTAAAACCCTTTATATGGATATGTCAAGAAATATAGTAAATCAATTCAAAAGAGATTTTCCAGAAACCAGCTTCCTTAAACTTCAAAGTAATGTCTTGTGACTGGATATCTGACAAATTAGCCATTGGTCACTCAAGTATATAATGATAGAGGAATACCATTATTATTGTATTTATACGAAATACTCCACTGAAATGAGTATAACACAAGCTACTTCAGCTTTAAGCATTTATTTCAACTTCTAACTCTTCCTTGAACTGTTTTTTGCATGAGTTAATTTGACTAAAGATGTCCCTTTAAAACATACCATGGACACAATTAACACTAAAAGTATTAAAGTAGATAATAATCCAAAGTATGAAATAAGAGATCAATTCATCACGTGTACATCATCATCTTATAACCCTCTCAAAAGAACTTCAACAGAGTCTTTAATGTTCTCACAATACTCATAAAGACTGTAAAGTATTAGCTAGTCATTGGTCAGTCATTTGTATACTGATGACAGATAAATAGCCCTTCCATAGTATTTGCACAAAATATGCCCACACATAAAAAGCTGACATTCTTCTTGTTGGTGTATTTTTAAACCTTAAGAGTAACCTTAATGGATTGTTTAATCATTCATTTTGCTGTCATTTTGTTTCAAACTACATACCCTCATCATCTCTGTTGGAAATACAAATATTAACATAAAATATATTTGAGTACAAAAATTATGAAAACTGTGGGATAAATATTCTGGATGCATTAACATTTTTCAAGACTAAGTTTTAAGTCACAACCAAAATTGTAGCACATGTTGAAGTCCTCCATCATGTCTGACCACCTTTATTGTCCACTTCGGTTTAACTCAAGTTTCAAATGACAGTAATTTTAATATTAGGTGTTCTTTCACCCAGCCTAATGATAGCTCTTTAAATTATACCATTTATAATATAATTGTCAAATTCTTTCAGAACCACTTATACCTCCCGTTTCTTATCTTTTGTACTCAGATAGAGTTTCATGTTATTACTCGTCTTACATATTATCTTACATATTAACACTTCATCAAATTTAACATACCAAAAAAACCTGTGGGCAATGCCACTTCTGAAATTCTTACATTCAGTTCTTAAATTCATAAAATTATAAAGGCATTATACATTTGCTTTTGAAATAATCCAATGCAGATAAAATTCTGTTATGTGACCACACTGGGAAAGAAAGATTGTGTTTGGATGACGGAAAGTTAATAAGAAAGGGGTATTAGTACAAAACAATCAAGGTCACACCATAAAATTGCACACCTACAACCCCAACCAATGTCCCTACCAAGTTTCAACTTCGTACATCTTAAGGTTTCCAAGATATAGCCCAGACAAGATTTTTAAACTCAAGGTCACTATGGCAAGGTCAAAGGTCAAATCAAGGTCACACCATGACGTTGCACACCTACACCCCCCAACCAATGTCCCTACCAAGTATCAACTTCCTACACCTTACGGTTTCTGATATACAGGCCGGAAAAATTTTTTCCCGAAGCCCGCCTGAATGGCCATCTGGACACCATAGGTGAAAACAATATCCTGGGTAAAAATGGTAGTTTTGGCCAATATGTCTCATAATATATATTATAATGCATGTATCAAAGGGAAATTTATTAATTTTATCTAGATTTTTTTCTACAGTTTCAGCAAACCTCAAATGTTCTTCAATGTGTCAACCTTAAACTGCATTCATTTGAATATTATCCCAGACATACACACTCAAATGAATTGTAAGAACTAATAGAAGCACAGATAAGTTTCTGTCTTGGGAGGTAGATTAGAGGCTATTTAACCCACTCATATTGGGGATTTAAACTACTCCGAGCTTTTGTTCAAGCAAAACAACATGATTAACCTATTTTCTTTCAAACTGTCATGACCTTTTTTTTCGTTCAAGAGTACAAATGCTTGTATGTGTTCAAAATTTATTGAAAGGTAGATTTATATTACTCAAGATAAATGTATATTTATTAGTTTGAGGAATAAATTTTGGGGAAAATAATCTACAAATAACACCATGACACTAATACATTAAATATCTATTTTCTTTTGTTAAATATTGATAATTAAAATATTACCAGTTTTTTTATGCTTAAGGTTTTGGATCTGCAGTTTGATGAGAAAATCAAAGCAGTAAAAATATATTATCCAAATAAAATGAAAGGCTTTTTATATGAAAGGAAATAAGGTTTTGATAAAAACCTGTATTAATCTTTAAATCCTCTGTATACAATTACACAGGTGCAGCATGGCAAAAAACACATATACCTACACAGAGATTCAGGCAGAGATTTACAGTAATTTTACTAGCAACAATACTCTATAACCTAACTACATGTTAATTTTCCTACAAATACATTAAGGCACTAATTCTATTAATCTGTTCGAAACAAAATAGACTTCAACTTGAGAAATGTTTTAAAAATCAACACTACAGATCAAATATTCATGTGTTATAGATCTGAAATAATTTATTTTACACATTACATGAGATCTGTGTCAGTAGAAAAACTGTTGGACCTTATTCAGTTGGTACAATTCTTGGTCTTGTTATGACTATGTACATAGTGCAGGCTTCCTCATTTCTACAGCACGTATTTATTTTGTTAGGTTTTTTTTTCACGTCGCCCGATCTATTGAGATCTATCCCAGGAAATTCTATACACACACACACGCTATGCTTGTGTCCATTTCTACATTCAAAAGATATAGCCAAATATTTGCCAAGCTTAAATTGATTCCTTTCAACATCTGCAATAAATGCTTCGATCCACTTGATTAGTATTCAACTCCTGATGAAGTCATACATGTTTGATATAATATGTATGTGTGCATATAGGCTATTTATGGTTTTTCATGGTTACCAATTTATTATGGAATAAGAAATCATTTTAACATATTCTTGTCCGGGTCAGTTAATTCTGGCCAGCCAAAAGCACTTGCAAGGATAAGTCAAGTCTGGTCAAAGAAATGAAAGAAATCAGAATTATACAGAATGATGATACATTTTCAACTAATGCAGTAAGACTTAATTGGGTTTTGTGTCACTTTAACTCACTGTATAAATCATAGATCTACCATCCTAAGTAGTTTAGGGGACAGAGGGAAGACGTGTACATTAGTTGTTCAAGATTCTGTAACTGGAACTCATATTTCCTAATTTAGGTTTGTGCTGGGTTCGAACCCGTGTCCTCAGGGCTGGAAGATGGGTGTTATCCATGACCTAATAAATCCAAAATCCCAACTGCCATGATGTCACAGTACAGATACTAACTCTATTACCTGAACATGCTAGAAGTGTGAGAGTATGCTTGTATAATTGAAAGTTCACCAAATGGAAGAGGTATTTTAATGTAAAACTGCTATTAAAAACACATTTGGTAAAGCTGTCTTCATAAAATAAAGATTTGGATAATAGGCATTCAGATAATAAAGGTTACTCTGTGATTTAACAGTTTCAGAGGTCTTGGCTTCTCTTTCTTTGAATTCTATTTGCCCATTTGCACTATGTCAAACTGAGTTACAGCTCTTCTTAAATTTAAGTAAATAACGATTCCTGAATACCTGTACCCGTAACGTTCTACTGTCTTTTCGTCAATATTTAGTCAATAAAACCACATCCTTCAGGGCCGGCCCCTATTTCCACTTTACCATATTCATGCATCCTAGTTCAAACATTAAGCAGCTTCAATACAATATCCAGCACTTTTTAAAACATACTTGATGACAAAACAATGTTTCAACATACTCTTGAAGATCTTGACCCTTTTGTGTCAAAGCTCATGGGATTGGAAAAATACTTCTTCATATAGAGGAACTCCACATAACAAGGAATATTATATTGAAAAAAATCTCCAAATAGAACTTGTCGTTCACTTTTACTTACAAGAGATTTCTATTCATGAGACTTTTATTCAAAAGGCTATGACTGTTAACAGACTGAATGCAAAGGCTTAGCCACTTTCATTCATCTATTTGTACAAAAGGTCAACATTGGGGTTTTATGTCCCTTTCAACAGCTAAAGAGGTGCCAGGTCAGGCACAAAATGAATCCATCACGGTGCCAGGACCTGGATTCAAACCCATACCTACAGTGATGTGGGCCAAGTAATTAAATGACTTTCAAACCCTCGTCCACTGAGAACTTTTACTGTGCAAAATAACACTCAGGACAATGCGATCCTTTAAGCTGTACAAGGATAATAAAAGCACATGGAGGTAGAGTCTGCATATCTAGATTGTTACTGTAGGTACAATGTACAGTTATACCCTGTCATTTCTCAAGCAGGCAGACAGGTAGTTCTAATTAAACACAGTTTCCAGGTTACAAGCAAACTTTGACAGAAAACCCTCTTCGAGGACCCAATACTTACTCTTACTTAACAGAGAATTTAACCAATCAGATTTCTACTTCAAGCGTCTGATTGGAAATGTATACTATACTGGGCTAAAGCTTTAACACTTTATCTATTTACTTTTCACAGGGATAATATTTTCTAACAAAAATATAGCAGGGTAGTATACGGTATTACTACGTCTAAACTTTCAAATTGATGAGTTTACGCTGCTAAGCAATAATTATACAAAAAAGTAGGTTAATAAAAACAACAGTCAGGTCTTTCTTTAATGCATGGTACAAGACAACCCAATGTAAGGAAGGAATGATGCTCTCTTTGTATCCAAACACTTCCCCCATAGCTAATGTATAAAAGCCCCAAATTACAAGTTTACATACAAAAGAACCCTGTTTTCTATATCCACCAGTCTGAAAACCATCATATTTATTTTTTGAAAAGAAATAAACTCCAAAAGAACAACACAGACTAGAGCACTTGGGGAGTACATATCTCTGCCATGGCCCAACACCTTCTATATTATGCTATATCAGCGGTGACAAAATATAGTTCGAAACATTCCTGGATCCCAAAGGTGACCCAGATCACTATGAAAATTTAGTCATCTGTTCCTTGTGTCATTACTGACATTTATGAAGATTTTATCAAAATCTGTCCCAAACTTTGAGTTACTTTGTAAACTAATAAACAAATGCTGCTACAAACATAACCTCTTTGGCTGGCCTTTATCTCACACAGTGTTCACACTTCTCAGGGCAGTGTAATACAATACAACAGGGGAATATGGACTTGCAGAGCAGAAACAACATTCATCAAATCCAATATTTGTACAACATAAGAAGGGATACAGAAACAAGCATCCCACCATTAAAGAAAGAAACACTTGATAAAGAATTTCTGCAACTATAACACCTCGGGGGTATTAATGCTTGAAAAGAATTAATGTCAGACCATATTTGGGAGAAATAAGTCTGATGCTTTGTCTTGTAGTTGGACCTTTCATGCTAGGACACACTCTCAGTAGATCCCACCCAATGCCACAAACTGGACTCAAACCCATGGCCATAGGGGTGACTCCCCAGTAAACAAATGCCTTATTAACCACGTAGCCACTGAGGCTTTTCTGCTGAGACATAATTGGGTAACTACTGGCAAAAGTAAACACTTGAACTCACTAGTTTTGCTACTTACACAAATGTGTTAATGGGCAATTTTTTGCTTTCTTTTACTAAATAATACAAGAAGATTAACAAAGTAGACTGCAAATGAAACACCATGCACATACAGACTGTATGTTTTCACTTCATTAATTGGGGCGAGACACTGAAATCGCTAGATGCCTGTAAAACTTTGCAATATTAGACAAGTAAACTTCAACATGGCATTTATTCTTCTTACCAAACCAAATACCTTTTAAACAGTGCCCATGTTATCATGAGACTGTATACTAACACTCATTCCATTACGCTTATTTGATGCACTACAAAGAGAAATTTACATTATCTTATTTTTGTCAGTTACAGTTTTATTATATTTAAGGTTCTTAAATTTACAACACATAAGCCCAGTAAATGAGTTATTATTTAAATAGGAAAACACTCTTATTATTTGTCTGAAGCTCACTTATTATTTTTCATCTTAATATATAACAACATAACAAATAAAGACAATGAATAAAGTCCTATGGACACTTCTTTTATCTCAATTATTCAGTGAAAAACTAGCCTTATAACAGGGCTTTCCTAGGAAGCTTACTTTTGTGGTCCCTTCCACTAAATAGGGTTCTACTGACTGGGACAGACCATTAAAAGAGTTTTCTGTATATTGGAGTCAAACCCAAACCTCACCTGTTTTGAACCTTGGGCCATAAAGTAGTCACCTCAAAGCCACTATGATAAAGTTATGGTGGGAGTTTAAGATATGATTTGGAGCACACCCTTCAATCAACTATAACTGAAACTTATTGAGCAATTTTGGAATATAAACAAGCATTCTGACGCATGCATTTATCTCCCGCCGTATAAATAAGATGTACTAAAGATAGTGGAATATAAATTTTCTTGTGAGATGGAGGTACATGTAGAAGTGACAAGTTTAATGTTTGATTGCAATACTTTTAAAGACAAAAGGCATTGATTCATTTTAGTAGCTATTACTCTGCCATCCAAAGAGCTACAGTTCTACAACTTTAATATGCAGTAGATCACCCAAAAGTAGGTGAATGACTTATTTAGAAGAAATTGCCTACCTGTAATACTTTTACAGATAAAAGACATTTACTCATTTTAGTAGCTATTACTCAGCTATCCAAAGAGCTACAGTTCTGCAACTTCACTATGTGGTAGATCACCCAAAAGTAGGTGAATGACTTATTTAGAAGGAATTGCCTACCTGTAATACTTTTAGAGATAAAAGACATGTACTCATTTTAGTAGCTATTACTCAGCTATCCAAAGAGCTACAGTTCTGCAACTTCAGTATGTGGTAGATCACCCAAAAGTATGTGAATGACTTATTAGAACTAGACCAAGGACGCATCTGTGGCCAGATGCAAAATGTATCCACCGGCAAAGGCAAAAGTAGCTATTACCCAGCCATAGCATGAGCTAGAAGTCTGAAATTTTTATTATGTTATAGCTGACCCAAAAGTAGGTGAATAATATATTTGCACAAAATTCTCTAAATCCAATAGTTTTCACGTTACAATTGATTTTACTCATGATGGAAGTTAGTAAAAAGTCCAAAAGTAGCTATTACTCACTTAGCTATTGAGATAGACACCCAAGTTACTCACCATGTTGTTGCTATTGAAAAAGTAGGTGAATATCATATTTTAACAAAATGCTCTAAATGCAATACTTTTCAAGTTATAAATGATGTAGTGTTGAGTAAGAACTTCAAAGTAGCTATTACTCAGCTATGCTATGAGCCACAGGTCTGGAACTTAACTATGTTATAGCTGCTTCAAAATAGGTGAATAACATATTGCAACTAAATAATGTAAATGCAAGAGTATTCAAGTTATAAGTGATTTACCCAACAGTGATAACCTAAAAGTAGCTATTACTCAGCTATGCAATGAGCTACAGGTCTGAAATTTTACTATGTTATAGCTGACCCAAAAGTAGATGAATAACATATTTGCATAAAATTCTGTAAATACAACAGTTTTCAAGTTACAAGTGATTTTACTCATGATGGAAGTTAGTGAAAAATCCAAAAGTAGCTATTACTCACTTAGCTATTGAGATAGACACCCAAGTTACTCACCATGCTGTAGCTATGGAAAAAGTAGCTGAATAACATATTTTAACAAAGTGCTCTAAATGCAATAATTTTCAAGTTATAATTGATTTAGGGCATGATTTCATTACTTTTAATGAATAAAAAATTATTTTAAAAAGTCATAAAAAAACTTTAGCATGTGAAAGCTCTCCAAAATGTAGGTGAATGAGTTATTTGAGAAATACTGGCTATCTGCAATACTTTTAGACATAATTAGCATGTACTCATTTTGAGTAGGTGAGTAATTAACTATGGGTCTGAAACTTCAAGCGAAAGCTCTCCCAAAGGAAGGTGAATGAGTTAGTTGAGAAAAATTGGCTATCTGCAGTACTTTTAGAGATAATTCGCATTAACTCATTTTGAGTAGGTGAGTAATTAGCTATGGGTCTGAAACTTCACCATGTGAAAGCTCTTCCAAAAGTTGGTGAATGATTAATTTGAGAAAAATTGGCTATCTGCAATACTTTTAGAGATAATTCGCATTTACTCATTTTGAGTAGGTGAGTAATTAGCTATGGGTCTAAAACTTCACCAAGTGAAAGCTCTTCCCAAAGTAGGTGAATGAGTTATTTGAGAAAAATTGGCTATCTGCAATACTTTTACAGATAATTAGCATTAACTCATTTTGATTTGGTGAGTAATTAGCTATGGGTCTGAAACTTCACCAAGTGAAAGCTCTTCCAAAAGTAGGTGAATGAGTTATTTGAGAAAAATTGGCTATCTGCAGTACTTTTAGAGATAATTCGCATTTACTCATTTTGAGGTGAATAATTAGCTATGGGTGTGAAACTTCACCATGTGAAAGCTCTTCCAAAAGTTGGTGAATGAGTTATTTGAGAAAAATTGGCTATCTGCAGTACTTTTAGAGATAATTCATATTTACTCCTTTTGAGTAGGTGAGTAATTAGCTATGGGTCTAAAACTTCACCAAGTGAAAGCTCTTCCCAAAGTAGGTGAATGAGTTATTTGAGAAAAATTGGCTATCTGCAATACTTTTAGAGATAATTCGCATTTACTCATTTTGAGTAGGTGAGTAATTAGCTATGGGTCTGAAACTTCACCAAGTGAAAGCTCTTTGGGATAGCTGCTCTGCAGAGATACCCTGAAGATAAAAAATTTCGTCGAAATCGCTCTATGTAGCATGGTTTTCGAAATATTAGCATTTTTGTGTTTTGCAATTTTTGCGCAAAAATTCGAAAATTCAAAATGGCCGCCATTTTTGGCGAGACAAAATTTTTTTGAAAATTGGCATGGCTACTCCGCAGAGATACCCTGTGGGTCAAAAATTTCGTCGAAATCGCTCTATCTAGCACGGTTTTCGAGATATAAGCATTTTTATGTTTTGCAATTTTTGCGAAAAATTCGAAAATTCAAAATGGCCGCCATTTTTGGCGAGACAAAATTTTTTTCAAAATTGGGATAACTACTCTGCAGAGATACCCTTTGGGTCAAAAATTTCGTCGAAATCGCTCTATCTAGCAGGGTTTTCGAGATATAAGCATTTTTGTGTTTTGCAATTTTTGCGAAAATTTCGAAAATTCAAAATGGCCGCCATTTTTGGCGAGACCAAAATTTTTTGAAAATTGGGAAAAGTACTCCGCAGAGATATCCTGCGGGTCAAAAATTTTGTCGAAATTGCTCTATCTAGCACGGTTTTTGAGATATAAGCATTTTTGTCTTTTGCAATTTTTGCGAAAATTTCGAAAATTCAAAATGGCCGCCATTATGGGCGAGACAAAAATTTTTTGAAAATTGGGAAAACTACTCCGCAGAGATACCCTGCGGGTCAAAAATTTCGCCGAAATCGCTCTATCTAGCACGGTTTTCGAGATATAAACATTTTTGTGTTTTCCTTATTTGGAAAATTCGTAATGATTAATTAATCATTAATTACTCGGCCATTTCTTGACCACTCAATGCCAAAATCTAATGATTTCCAGATTTTAATAGAATGAATGTATTTGCCAAGTTTCAGGTGAATTGATAAAATTCCTTTCAAGTTATCATCCGGACAAGCTTCCCCACCGAAAAAAGACATTTTTGGTCATGTGACCTCTCTGATTGGTTGAAATGTCACTGCAGCATATTCAAAAAAATTCCCCAAGGCTACTGCCTAAACCTGCCAAATTTGAAAAGAATCCGCCTAACGGTTACAGAGTTATAAGGAAAACAAAATGCGGAGCCGGCGGAGCCGCCGAAGCCGGCGGAGCCGGCGGAGCCTGAAGCTCTCCCATACACAAACAAGCGTCCCTTGCGGGACGCTTAATTCACATTTACTCATTTTGAGTAGGTGAATAATTAGCTATGGGTCTGAAACTTCACCATGTGAAAGCTCTGCCAAAAGTAGGCGAATGAGTTATTTGAGAAAAATTGGCTATCTGCAATACTTTTAGAGATAATTCGCATTTACTCATTTTGAGTAGGTGAGTAATTAGCTATGGGTCTGAAACTTCACCAAGTGAAAGCTCTCCCAAAAGTAGGTGAATGAGTTATTTGAGAAAAATTGGCTATCTGCAATACTTTTAGAGATAATTCGCATTTACTCATTTTCAGTAGGTGAGTAATTAGCTATGGGTCTGAAACTTCACCAAGTGAAAGCTCTCCCAAAAGTAGGTAAATGATTAATTTGAGAAAAATTGGCTATCTGCAATACTTTTAGAGATAATTCGCATTTACTCATTTTGAGCAGGTGAGTAATTAGCTATGGGTCTGAAACTTCACCAAGTGAAAGCTCTCCCAAAAGTAGGTGAATGAGTTATTTGAGAAAAATTGGCTATCTGCAATACTTTTAGAGATAATTCGCATTTACTCATTTTGAGTAGGTGAGTAATTAGCTATGGGTCTGAAACTTCACCAAGTGAAAGCTCTCCCAAAAGTAGATGAATGAGTTATTTGAGAAAAATTGGCTATCTGCAATACTTTTAGAGATAATTCACATTTACTCATTTTCAGTAGGTGAGTAATTAGCTATGGGTCTGAAACTTCAACAAGTGAAAGCTCTCCCAAAAGTAGGTGAATGAGTTATTTGAGAAAAATTGGCTATCTGCAATACTTTTAGAGATAATTCGCATTTACTCATTTTGAGTAGGTGAGTAATTAGCTATGGGTCTGAAACTTCACAGAGTGAAAGCTCTCCCAAAAGTAGGTGAATGAGTTATTTGAGAAAAATTGGCTATCTGCAATACTTTTAGAGATAATTCGCATTTACTCATTTTGAGTAGGTGAGTAATTAGCTATGGGTCTGAAACTTCACCAAGTGAAAGCTCTCCCAAAAGTAGGTGAATGATTAATTTGAGAAAAATTGGCTATCTGCAATACTTTTAGAGATAATTCGCATTTACTCATTTTGAGTAGGTGAGTAATTAGCTATGGGTCTGAAACTTCACCAAGTGAAAGCTCTCACAAAAGTAGGTGAATGAGTTATTTGAGAAAAATTGGCTATCTGCAATACTTTTAGAGATAATTCGCATTTACTCATTTTGAGTAGGTGAGTAATTAGCTATGGGTCTGAAACTTCACAGAGTGAAAGCTCTCCCAAAAGTAGGTGAATGAGTTATTTGAGAAAAATTGGCTATCTGCAATACTTTTAGAGATAATTCGCATTTACTCATTTTGAGTAGGTGAGTAATTAGCTATGGGTCTGAAACTTCACCAAGTGAAAGCTCTCCCAAAAGTAGGTGAATGATTAATTTGAGAAAAATTGGCTATCTGCAATACTTTTAGAGATAATTCGCATTTACTCATTTTGAGTAGGTGAGTAATTAGCTATGGGTCTGAAACTTCACCAAGTGAAAGCTCTCCCAAAAGTAGGTGAATGAGTTATTTGAGAAAAATTGGCTATCTGCAATACTTTTAGAGATAATTCGCATTTACTCATTTTGAGTAGGTGAGTAATTAGCTATGGGTCTGAAACTTCACCAAGTGAAAGCTCTCCCAAAAGTAGGTGAATGATTAATTTGACAAAAATTGGCTATCTGCAATACTTTTAGAGATAATTCGCATTTACTCATTTTCAGTAGGTGAGTAATTAGCTATGGGTCTGAAACTTCACCAAGTGAAAGCTCTGCCAAAAGTAGGTGAATGAGTTATTTGAGAAAAATTGGCTATCTGCAATACTTTTAGAGATAATTCGCATTTACTCATTTTGAGTAGGTGAGTAATTAGCTATGGGTCTGAAACTTCACAGAGTGAAAGCTCTCCCAAAAGTAGGTGAATGAGTTATTTGAGAAAAATTGGCTATCTGCAATACTTTTAGAGATAATTCGCATTTACTCATTTTGAGTAGGTGAGTAATTAGCTATGGGTCTGAAACTTCACCAAGTGAAAGCTCTTTGGGATAGCTGCTCTGCAGAGATACCCTGAAGATAAAAAATTTCGTGGAAATCGCTCTATGTAGCATGGTTTTCGAAATATTAGCATTTTTGTGTTTTGCAATTTTTGCGCAAAAATTCGAAAATTCAAAATGGCCGCCATTTTTGGCGAGACAAAATTTTTTTGAAAATTGGCATGGCTACTCCGCAGAGATACCCTGTGGGTCAAAAATTTCGTCGAAATCGCTCTATCTAGCACGGTTTTCGAGATATAAGCATTTTTATGTTTTGCAATTTTTGCGAAAAATTCGAAAATTCAAAATGGCCGCCATTTTTGGCGAGACAAAATTTTTTTCAAAATTGGGATAACTACTCTGCAGAGATACCCTTTGGGTCAAAAATTTCGTCGAAATCGCTCTATCTAGCAGGGTTTTCGAGATATAAGCATTTTTGTGTTTTGCAATTTTTGCGAAAATTTCGAAAATTCAAAATGGCCGCCATTTTTGGCGAGACCAAAATTTTTTGAAAATTGGGAAAAGTACTCCGCAGAGATATCCTGCGGGTCAAAAATTTTGTCGAAATTGCTCTATCTAGCACGGTTTTTGAGATATAAGCATTTTTGTCTTTTGCAATTTTTGCGAAAATTTCGAAAATTCAAAATGGCCGCCATTATGGGCGAGACAAAAATTTTTTGAAAATTGGGAAAACTACTCCGCAGAGATACCCTGCGGGTCAAAAATTTCGCCGAAATCGCTCTATCTAGCACGGTTTTCGAGATATAAACATTTTTGTGTTTTCCTTATTTGGAAAATTCGTAATGATTAATTAATCATTAATTACTCGGCCATTTCTTGACCACTCAATGCCAAAATCTAATGATTTCCAGATTTTAATAGAATGAATGTATTTGCCAAGTTTCAGGTGAATTGATAAAATTCCTTTCAAGTTATCATCCGGACAAGCTTCCCCACCGAAAAAAGACATTTTTGGTCATGTGACCTCTCTGATTGGTTGAAATGTCACTGCAGCATATTCAAAAAAATTCCCCAAGGCTACTGCCTAAACCTGCCAAATTTGAAAAGAATCCGCCTAACGGTTACAGAGTTATAAGGAAAACAAAATGCGGAGCCGGCGGAGCCGGCGGAGCCGCCGGAGCCGGCGGAGCCGGCGGAGCCTGAAGCTCTCCCATACACAAACAAGCGTCCCTTGCGGGACGCTTAATTACACACTTCCTCTCAGTTAAACTTTGAGAAATCTCCGGAAAAAACCTGTGCCAGATTTCAACATAAACCTCAAATTTGTTTTATGCCTTGAAAGTCTTAAAACTTTCACATTTGTGGGTACATATATTTCAATTCACAAAGATGTTTATAACCTCATACATTGTTGTAATAATCCTGTCTCTCGTGTCACATTATTCAGCTGACTCCTGACAGAGAATGTCACTCCCTGAGAACCTTTTAACGACTCCCCTTTACAAATTTTAATATCTCTTGCACCCATATAATTAAACCTCTTCTATCACTTCTCAACAGCCACAAACCATAATCTGCTTGGGCCAGTTTCACAAAAAGATCACACTCATTTTTGGCTCCAGCTTCCCCTTATATATAAGACTGTTTAGAACATGACTTAATGTAACTTCTCACTTTGTCACAGTGATTATTTCAAAATGTGACAATATTTTCAAAAATAAACTCTTCTCCCCTGTGGAGTTTTTTTTCCCTCAGCAAAGATTTCTTTTGTGAGTCTCAAACTGAGAAAAGCTTGCCAGAGAAAAACTTCAGACCTGAGACAAAAATCAGCTAAGTTCTGTCTCAGATCTGAGAAGTTTGTCAATCCGGTTCTTTGAGTTTTATTATGAAAACACAATGCACTCTCTTCACCAACTGTACATCTTTGCATAAAAGTGACAAGCAGTTTAAAGTGTAAATCTATCTTTTTTGGCAGTCAAGATGTAAAGTAAAACATGCTAAGTTGTCATGTTTATCTCACAAAACTTTGATCTATTGGAGAGTCAGTAGAGAAAAATATCAATTGTCATGCAAAAGGTAGTGAGTCTGACCAAGTTTTATGAATCTTGTGGTGAACAAAGTACAAATACAAATGAAAGGTATCACAAATTTGGAAAAAATGTCAGGTCCAGTGGATGCATAGAGAAGGAATAAATAGGTCGGACAAAGTTATAAATTAAACGAAATATTATGAGAGGAAAATGAATGATAGCTGGTGCCACAACCAAACTAGACTTTTAATGATCACTCTACACAATTTGTGTTCATATTGCACAATTTTAACTGCTTCATCGATATGTTTTCAATTAACACAAATCAAGAAATATCTCAGAGTTTGGTTTACAAAAATCTGAAAATGTTGCAATTTATACCAATACATTGTACTTATATCTGCCACATACCACACCTATACAGGTTCAAGTCTAGCTTATTATTCACATAAGTTATACAGACTGTATTAATGAAGTGAATGAGGAGGTTTAGTCTGGTATTTTAAATTTTTCTGGTGGGCACTGGAGGAAATGTTTTGGTGAATGTTTGTACTGGGATTGGGGATGTTATTGTAAGGAGTGACTTCAATGTGTTTTTTTTTTCACCAGAGCACTTAGTTCAACTACTGTAAAGATTAAAATCATGTCAGATTTCAAGTCAACAAGAGGTAATATTTTCGAAATACTTTATCAGATTGTGCCCAAGGCTAGAGATTTAAGTAATAACACAAATAAACATACTCTGGGTTGTTTGTATAAACCTACAGGATTTGTAGCTATATGTGTATTGAACAATATAGAACTTGGTATGTCATTGATAGAAACTTTCGAGTTTACAGGAAGTGATAAAGTATTTGTAATATTATCATTTACCTTTATTATTTGTTAAAAGAAATCAGATCTCTTCATGTAATGCCAATTTATAGTACAACACATTTGTGAGGGTAATCATGTCTGTTTATTTTTCAACAGAAATCACTGCAAATTAGTTCCAGCTTCTTTCAAAATTGTAAATAATGACTGTTTATTTTGCAAAAGAAAGCACTGCAAATCAGTTCCAGCTTCTTTCAAAATTATAAATCTACACTTATCTTTTATCATCTTAACCAAACACAGACATTTTCAAAATATCATGAAACATTCAGATCTGCCTTGCCTGTCTTCATGAACCACAGTGATGTTTTATTTTTTCTAACCATATAATTTAAACCAAAACATGAAAAAACATCACCTTAATAGTATTTTCAAATTTTTGCACAAAAATTGTCAGCCATTTACAATATATTCTCTCTAGACCTCTAAGAATGTGTATTGTGCATTTAAATCATCATCTAATAATATGCTACCTAATATTTTTGTCATAAGATGAGTTCTTTGGCAAATTCTTCTTTAAGATAAGGGAACTCAGGGTTTCCAATGGACAGGTTTCTTTATTACCTAAACCTTCCATCAAAAGTGGTTGAAGTTTTTTGGTAGAGTTTTATGAACTGAAGTAAGGTTTAGAAAATGACACCAAGTGTAAGGTTTTAAATGATTTGTAGATTTACCTAACAATTCATAAATTTGTGAAAACACTTGCTTTATTGGACACTTACAATGTTTTAAGTTAGGGAAGAATTATGTGTGGAAGAAAGATGGAAATGTTTATTATTTTTCATAAATTATTAAGAATAAACAAGTAAAACAGCATACCAAAATAAGCGATTTACAAACTTTAGGTTTAAGGCCAACTTACGGTGTGATATTTAACTTTATCATATTTTCAACACCCCAAAAAATGAATTTGTGCTTCAACAATTTTAATCATTTTCTATAACAATTATCCAAACATGCTTCACATCTTCTGAAAGAAACATTAAAAAGCTCTTTAATTATCAGCGCTGTAATTTGCATGACTGTGCGCTTGCATAGGTTTTAGAACAAGTTTATATTTTTGTATATTTCATGCATTGAATCAATTCCATTCTGTCCAACACATTTCTTAAATAATACACTTCCATATTTTACCTGTCATAAATGGTAAAAACGTTATTTCATATGAAAAGAAATGCTAATTTCTACTACATTTTTCTCTCCATACATTTTCAAGTTCTACAATGTAACATCTAATGTTTTTTAAACATTTTGGGTGGTATATAAACGAGGCAACCTATATATTACTATCATCTCCCTTTGAAGTTGATTTTTTCACAACATTTATATACATATCTGATATAATTTTCACAGCAAATGTGGTTACACTTGGTACAATACATTCAAGTTTCACACTTTCAAACTACGCACAATGTCATAAATTATTTCTATAGTGCTACAAAACTATAGCTTCCAGCAAACACAGAAATGCTTCAATGACAAAACCCATGCTTCAATTCAGTAGACCCTTATCTGTTTAAAACATATCTAAGAGCAAGAAAAAGAGTCTGTTTAGGTGGAATATATTAATATAAACTCTCCTTTGCTTCCATACTTTATCCCATTTTCTTGATTTCTTAAGATGCTTCTTGTACCAGTACTTATGCCAGAAATACTTAAATTCTATCAACTTATTATATATAATACATTTTAATGATAAAATTTCCATAAATGGAATAATGACTGTGCGTTGATTAAGCTGTTGAATACTAATATTGCATGTCATCAGAAGACAATGTTTATATCTTACAATAAATTTTTATTTTACCTGATATTTTCATTAAAGTCAAAATCAGGGTTTATGTCCCATTCAACAACCATGGTCATATTCCAATAGACCCCAGCAGATATTTTTACTACATAAACTCGCTCTAAATTCAGGACACGCTATTTTCTAGCAGAATTTCTAATAGTGTGGTATACCTAGTTTACTAAAGTCAAAGTTGGGGTTTTACATCCCATTCAACAGCAAGGGTCAAATTGGGACAGGTCCTCAGTAGCACAGGCGACATCCTGTGATTAGATGCCAAACTTGCTAGCCACTAGACCAGTGAGGACCTAACCTAGTTTACTTAAAGTACTATTATAAAACTACACGTCAAATATTTCAAATACTAAACCGAGTTAAATGCTTTATTAATGTCGTTGGAAAACGTTATCTCAGCTTCTGCTGGCATAAATCATGTAAGCTATTTCAATGCATGCTATTATGAAAAACAGAAACAAACTTTTGCTGTCTTCTGGCCCTATGAAGTTGACATTTCCGTGCACAAGATTTTGCAAAAATAATCACAAGATCTCAAATACCCCCACTGTTCCTACCAAATTGATTCAATATATCTTTTTACACAAAGGCATGTTTAGACCAGCACTAACCCACACTGAAAAAAATACTGTTCACAATATTAAGGGCTTTCAGAGCAGGGGAGCATAGTACTCCACTATGTGTAACCTTTGACCTTACCTAATTTATTAAATATGCCACATGCACCAGATGGTTTGGGGTTCTATATATATTCATGTGCTGTCTTTGATCTAAACTATTTTAATGCCAACTTGTCCAAGGAGAAGAACCTAATAATTAACTGTACTATATTTCATACAATAATTCCAGGTTTTACTTATTTTTAACAAAGTGGCTTTTGAAGTCTGACTGATTCAGTCTGATTTTGTCCTTTGAACATTTTAGATAATCTAATTAACACCTACAGAAGTGTACACAAGTGTCTCCAGTGTTTTCTTGTGACAGAATTATTCATTATTTCAACAAAAACCCACAAAGTATATATAATATTCACCAGCAACCAAAACACGGTTCCCACACGTAAATCAATATGAAGCTTCTAAAGTATATGCTAATAAATTAATACTATTTATAGTTATGGGGCAAAAATATGGTCACTTCAGGAAACATTTAAACGTCATTTGTGCCTTAACCAAATCTCAAGCAAAGTGCACCTCTTTATTTGTTTCTTAAAACCTTAAATTCTTTTTCCAATCTATGAGCAATCTATCACTAAATTATAAACAAGTACAAGAGGAGCAGATTTTTGTCTTCCGTTGCACCAGATTATACAATTTTATACATTTATCACAAGCAAACACATCAAAGCCTTGTTGTCACTGGTTACCCCTACTATATGGAAAGACTGAACAAGAATTTTTTTAGGAAATGTCAAAATTACATGAGGAAAAGATGAGTACACTTTGGTGGTGATTCAGAATACCATCTGGATCCAGGATATTTTTTTTTTGACATATTTTTTGTGCTTTTGGTAAGTACATGTAGAAGTGGAAATTCACAACAACTAGAACCAAATCTTTTATGAATATCACCCATATTTCCTTGTTTTCACAAGTTTTTAGCCTCTGAAGGCTAATTTACAAACACTGAAAACAAGACCCAAGTAAGCAAGTATTAAGTTTAGACAAAAAAAGTCCCTACAAAAAACGACAGGCCTTCTTGCCCCCTACATGTCTCAGCTACTACTAATTTCATGTAAGCACTGTATTGATAAATACACAAATACGAAACTTAATATCACAGAAAATGGGAACCCTTGATGTGGTTTATGCCTTCAGTAAAGATGTAATTTCATAGATGAAGAAATCTTCTGAATGAATTAATAATTAGGTAGGAGACAGGGCCAAGAGAATCTACATGTTTACAGTCATGAATCATGTGACCTAATCACATGACCTCATTCATTTCATACTTTACTGATACCACAACAATGATATTTCATATTTCCACTTTTCTTCCATCAATCAAACACATGTAATATAGTTTTGTCCTGGATTTTAATTTTGCCTGTGACATATATATTGCAAAATGAAAACATTTATTTACTCTTGTGTATCCAACATTAAAAAAAACCTTTGTTTTTCCCATTTGAAAGTAGACTTGATAACAAAGATAATGCAATTAATAATTTTCTTCAATTTTAACACCAAACAATACTAATTGAAAATGATAGAACAGCATATTACCTCAAAATGGTATAGTTTAACCTGTTTTCAGAAAACCCTTTAAGTTTCAAAACACACACCCTAAGTTCAAATAAAGGCTTGTTGCAGAGCATTTTGATTGTAAACCTATTTTATACATAGCAAGGCCCACAAAATGGATCAAGCTCAAGTTGAGCCAAAACTCAGCTCAAGTTTAGTATAAACAGCTGCAAAATTGAGCTATTTTTTGGCTCAACTTGAGTTTGATCCCTTTTGTGAATACGGGCCCAGACTGTGCAACTACAACCTTTGATGTCCACAAGATTTCCTTTTAGGTATGGCCAACTTTTACTTATACAATTAAAATTTAATATTTTCTCATGTTGGGACCTCAAACCTGATTTAACTTCCTAATGGTTCTGTTTTTATACAAACTTTTTACACAAAGTCTGTTTTATACAAATTTTTTTATACAAAATAGAAGCCATACTGAAACAACCCGCCCACTGGAACAGTCACCTTCCTACGGGTCATTGGGTCCTACCCCATAGAATCTGCTTCAATAAAAGTGTAGTTATGTGGAATATCTTGTAAAAAAAGACAAAATTTGATAAATGCCACTTCACAGGCTTGAACTGTACACTAAATCATAGATTCTGGCTTACCTGAGTCAACCACGGTGACTACCACATCATAGTGGGGCGTGACCTCCCTGTCCAGGCGCTGGTGGGCAGTGATCTCCCCGGTATCCTTGTCAATCTGGAACTTGGACTCACCCCCCTCTGCAATACTGTACGATAAGACTGCATTATATCCTGAGTCGCAGTCTCTACCTTTCACACGACCCACAAACACTGGTAAAGTCGCCGCATTTTCTTGTACAGAGAACTTGTATGGCAGGTCCGCAAACATGGGCTGACAGTCATTGATGTCAGTCAGAGAGATAAATACATCTGTTATATCACTTAGCTGAGGCTCCCCAAGGTCGTACACCATGACCTTGAGATGGTACAAAGAGCGAGTTTCATAGTCCAGTCTGGAATTCACACTCAGGCTACCAGTGTGAGAATCAAGGAAAAATGCCTGATCATTGTCCCCCGCCATGATAATGAACCGAAGTTCAGCATTTATGCCAGTGTCGTCATCTGTTGCCTCGAGGGTAAGCACAGATTTACCAACAAGGATATCTTCACTAATTGTTTTATTGTAGCTCGATTTGACTGCAAACTTGGGAGTATGGTCGTTGGCATCTCCAACAAGGACAGTCAGTAGCGCCTGATTTGCTAATGGTGGTGAGCCTTTATCCATGGCTTTAACAGTGATTTCATACTCATCCTTGGTTTCTCTATCCACTTCCTGGTTGAGCGTCAACACCCCAGTGTCTTTCTGAATGCTGAACAAGTTGTCAGCAGAGCTCACAAGGCTGTATTCTACCTCTCCATCTTGACCTTCGTCAAGGTCAATGGCCACCAGGGTGAAGATCTGGTCTCCACCATTTGTGCTTTCTGATACAGTGATAGTGGGAGGCGTTTGGAACACTGGGACGTTGTCATTGATGTCTGTCACAGTCACAGAGATCTGTCATGATAAATATCAATACATTATCATAATAACATAATCATTGAATGAATATTTATATGATTCTCAAAATTTATCTGTAAAATTCAACATGAAATGTTCTTGTTTTAGTTTTATACAATGTAACTTGATCTTAAGAATAAGTGTTAGAATATCTTGAAATTTTCCACTTACAACCTGGACCAATATTTGCGCTTATTGAAAGACAAGTGTGTCACAACTATTTTACTATGTCCATGGTTGATGTTTTGGGATTCAACTCTGCTGCAATCACATAAACTGGTAAGGGTAGTCCGCAGCATCTGGAGTGAGATTGGCTAATACCACCAGACTGAAACATTGACTCACCAGACAGGTACTACTGAGACTAGTTCCAGGCTGGGGTGTGAGGTCTCTAGCTTCTACCACCAGGTTGTAATAGTCTTGTCTCTCCCTGTCCAGTGCACCAGCCACGTACAGCGAGCCATTGAGTGCGTCGACACGGAACACTCCCCTGCTGTCTCCACCAATCAGAGAGTAGCGCACTTCACTGTGTAGTGCTGGAGACAACACAAATATATCAAACATTATAAACAATGAAAAGAATTCAGCAAATTATAAATAAAGTAAAGGCAGAGACATGGAAACAAAATATCTTGTTGTTTCTACAAATCAGCTATAAGCAGTCAGTACAACCTGAAAACAAAATGAAAAGAGACCAGAAAAACACTTCTCCTCAACCAGGATGTCCACACAACAGGGTCAAGTTTAATGGAAAAAGCTTCTTTAAGGACATGTTCATTATCTCTGCTAAAAAGATCAAAATACTAAAACTGGTTCTGCTCAAAGAGGTCCCACTGTATCTCACTGTGTAATTGCCACGGAGTATGGAAAAACTAGAAGTAATAAAAACAACAGCCAGTTACTGGGAGATTGGATATATAGAATGAAGTATTTCATTAAAAAGTATGTATATGTGTCATAATTCATTCAGCACAATAAATGTACATGAAAACTTTGCTATTTGAAGTTCAGAACTACTTTTACTGACAGCTGTAACATTACAGACAGCTACTGTTGTCCAAGGGCAAATTCCGATCGCAGACTTTCCCAGGGTAAACCCTAATCAGAGTCTCTTCTGGAAGACTCTCCAATTGTGCTGAGCTACAATCTGAGTTTACACTTAAGACAATCTATGATCATAGTCCTGAGGCAATTGGTGATTGTACTGGAGTTTTTACTGTGACAAATACACGGAAACAAAAGAATATTGGATTTACAGAAATTCTCATTAAATGTAGAGTCTAAGCCAAAGCCTTTAAGATCTTTAATATACAGTTGACTGTCAATAACTGGGTATCAGGGTAGTCCTTATTATAAGGATACAGAATCTTATCAAATCACATTATTATTTTGAGGATATATTTTCCCCATGTTTATCATTGCAGATTTGAAATCCCACCAGGGAAATGGAAGACTATCTTTAGAAGTGGTTGCTTTTTATTGTAATATGTCAGCACTGTTGAAATGAGATTTCAATTAACTCCAAAAGTCTTATAACATCCTAAAAAGAGGCAGACAGTCCACTGATGGCGTAAACTCTTTCATATGTGCCACAAATTAAAACGCCATGTTTTGTTTATTTTTCATCATTTTATTCCCTTCATTACAGTAGACTTTATCATATGTTGACACAGATCATGTGGATATTAGCTGTCATATTGTTTTGTGAACTTCAGAAGGTTGAAATTTTGAAATATAAAATATGTGGATTTACAACTGACTTCAAACACTTTTTATAACTTACCATCTTTTTGTCTTGTGGAAGTTTTCAAGAGGTGCAAAATTTGCGTTTTGGGCACATTTGAATGACCTTACTTGTTGTAGCGATGTCTCAGATAACTTGAACTGTTTGGTGACTGAGGGTGTCACATTGTGTACTAATCGCACTGATCAGAAACTGTCATGCAGAAAACTCATCATTTTTACAAAAGCTCCAATTTAACTCTCAATAGCACTTATGTGTGTATAATTCTGCTGGGGTTTTTGTGTGGTATCAATGAAAAATAGACAGCGTATACATATATATACATATGTATCTGTTTATAAAGATACTTTTATTATTCATTCCTTTCTGAATGAAGACTTTACATATTTCTATTCCTTGTTAAGCAATATGTTTGCAAAAGGCGTCTGGTTTTCTCCTATATTTTCGGATGTGGGAGTTTATTGGGGGAGATAGCTATAATATCATATAATATCATTTATCGTCTAGAACTGTGAATTTTTTTTGGACTAAATGAACTTGGGGGCCTTTGTCTATGGTGAATAATATAGAGCACATTCATTGATAGGACAAACCATTGTACAGAACTTTGAACATTCAGTGGTTACACAATTAGCTAAAAAAATGTTGTCTATCAAAAAAGTCTCCTTTCTATTTCATGAATCCTGCCTTACTATAACATAATTATAAGATAAGCTTTTACACCAAACAAACCCTATTTTTGGAACACATCGTTTCACTCTAAGATTATTAATAAAGCGATATTTTCCCTTTACAAATTTGGATATCTCAATGCTTAGAACATTATCTCAACTGGACAAAATCACAATGCCATTAAATTTTACAGGATAACTTGGGAGGGTGGAGTGAACTGTCACTGAACAATTACTATCAAACAAGGAGAACAGAAACAGGTAAGACAATTTCTCAGTGATAAATGCAGAATTTAAAAACTCCTTGCAACTTCTTTTTACTAAAGTAAAGTTATAAAACATTGTTACTGGTCTGATAAATAGTTTTTCTGTATCTAATAGAGGTGCTATTGATTTGATTAAGCATACGAATCTCAAACAGTAGTTGAAGGAGAGGGGTGTTTCGCCCAATGCCTATAACCGCAAATTACACCGCCTGTAGTGTGAACAACTCGGACGTAATGGGGTGACCTGGGAGGCGGTTCTGCCACCGAGGAACACCTGTAACTACGGGACATACCACCCGTAGTGTGAAAGGGGCATTAAACGGCGAACTCTTGACCAATTAGTGTACACTGCTGTACTTCATCAACTGAACTACTCACCATATGACCTGTACCATGTATAGAAAGTGAAGCTAAAAACCCACACCAATAAACCTGTTCTAACTGCAATCTTTAACTTTCTTGAATGCCCATACAGAATTGAATGCACAAGCATCAGTCCAGTCTGTTACCTCAACAAAGAACTGCACAAACTTTGGCTGATATACAAAGCGACAAAGGGATCCTCCATGACAAACATGTTATACAGGGTCAAATTAAATTTATACCATTACATCAATACAGGGGGTAAACATCATTATTAATTTCAAATACATTAAATAAATATTGACTTAGAGTAGCCTTGATGTATTAAGACAGTAATATGTATAACCTTTTCAACCTCATTTATATTTGTCGCATGAATATGACACCTCAGGTTATGCATCTCCACCACTAAACATTATGAACCTGGCAACAAAGTTGAAAAAAATAAATTGAAAACACAAATTTGAATTTTTGTTAAATTTATCAAAAAAAACAACAGATTTATGAATTTTTAACAAACACACATAATGATAGGAAATTGTATTTTTTTTCTTGAGTATATCGATCTTTAGACTGTTACAGTAATACAATTGGTGCCATTTGAATACCAACAACTGTATATTGGAGGACCCACCAAAGAATAGGCTGAATATGTTGTAGTCCTTGTGAAAAGCCACAAAAGTTAAAACAGTCGGAAAATCTCCCTGTTGTAGTGTACAGTACTGAAGCACCCTCTCAGTAGGTTTTCAAGTTTAAAAGACGATTACACCCACATAGAAGGCTTATTATGTGGATCTCTGTACAATATTGTTGCCAAATCCTTGAGTTTTCCAGCACAAACTAAACCATAGTATTAATGTAAGTTTTGCAATGAGAAATTCAATTTATGTTTCTACATATAGAGCTTGTGAACAGGATTTGGTGTACATGCATAAAATTTTTATTGTGTATTAATTTTGTATATATTGTATATAATAATAATAAACAGCATATGTTTTTCATATCAAATCTGAACAATAATGGTGTTTTTAAGGTGATCATCTAAACAAAAATGAAAACAATAGCTCGAAAATTGCGATTGGATACATGGAAACATATTGTAAAAATCCATGGGGTGAAAATTTTCTACTGCAAACTGTAGTTTGTATAAATAGAACCACACTATACAGTAGACAGAAATTAAGTTAATAGCAATGGCAAAGGTTTTATTTTTATGGTAGACACAGTTTATGCAATGTCAAAGAAAAACTTATGTTATTTTCTGTAATAAAATACAGCACATATTTTTCTTCGACTGTGCTATTTTGGAATAAACATTTTAATTCAATCTTTTGAAGCAAAGATAAAAATTTTTCAAAAACAAATAAGGCTGATAATTGTGATATCAAAGGAGGGCATTCATTGGGCTATTTCTTATTCAGTTTTGTATAAAATACAACACCTTTTTAACTAGATTTAAATGATACTCTTTTGACAGTTTAAAATATCTACACCAGATTTTATAGTCAACAATGATATATCTTTATTGAATTAAAGGACCAAATATTTAATAAAAAAAAATTCTTGTTCACATTATATTAAGAGAATTTTGAAAAAAAAGTTCATAACATTTCAATTGCTTGAGCAAATTTACAAACTTATGCTAAAGATAGGCTTTGAACAAAATGAATGTCTTATGTCTTAATTTAGTCATGTGTTCTCTGGTTTTTAAAGGTTTGTTGAAATGGAGAATTTTTAGTTTTACGGTCAGTTGGCTTCTGACAGGATTCTAGTGTCTTTGAGGAGAACAAGGTATTTATTATACAGAGTGCATATTAAGTATTGATCCAAGTCCCCTTGATTGTTATTGCATTCACTCCTTTACAAACACAAAATCTCTCCATTGAGAAAAGTATTGAGACCTTGTTTTAACACCTGAATCATTTGTCTCCAATTTCACAACACTGACAAGAATGCTCGATGGACAGAACACTCCAGTATTATAAGCAGTAGAATGGGAAATCATTACACCACACTTCTTTACACAAGACATGGTTGAGATATGTCATTCCAGGAAAAGAAAATCCCCCCCAAAACAGGAGGGGAATGGGTGGTAAAAGCGTGCAATTCACCACAGCGTATAAAATCGGCCTCTCAGGCAACCTCCCATATGTTTCCTGGACTTATTGACGAAGTTGCATGGAATTTTTAATTTCTGCCATAATGTTGTGTTATTTATCTAATCTTATCAAGAATTACTGCAAGACTCGATGCTTTTCTTCTTAATTTCAAGGGCCTTTTTCCCCAGAGGTGAGTTTTATACACTATGGTGAATTTCACAGACTGTGGCAGATTTCCTATTTTGTACTTCCTGAGCAATTGTCCAAACAGGAATGACAGAAGGTCTAACTCGGTGCATTATGAGTATACTAGCAAATCTCAGAAGAGCTGATCAAATAAGAATGTGAAACGTCTTGAGTTGACATATACATGTTCTAGATTGTCACTTTGTAATTGAACACTAGGTAAGCAATCCAATGCTTCACACATACTTGGTCACAGAAGGGGGTCTTTTGTTCAAAACTTAAAATAACGATCACTGCATATAATTTTAGAGTTTTGTTGAATAACAAATCTTTTCAAAAACAAACACTCAATCCATGAGTCATACATTTTTACAAGTGGGAAAAAATGTTAAATATCAAACTTAATTTTTCTATCAATAAATTTTTCCAGAAATAAAAGAAATTTGAGAGTTAAGATTGGATAAACAAACACAACATGAGCAGAATTAGTGTGGGTTGCCAAGATTGAGGTGTTAAAAATGTATTGATAAATTCATGAAATTAACCAATGAATACACAACGTGTCCACGTTTTTGCATCAGCCTTTATTTCCTTAATCCCGACACCCGCTGGCAACCATAAAACATTAATCTTTTCCTTAGCTTTTTTTTCAATTTAAAATGGATTGATTTTTCAGCCATTTGTAAATTTAATATTTCAAAACTGATTACTTTTCATCAGTATCATCAGTATAATAAGACAAAAGTTCTGACATCAAACCTGTTTATATATTTACTATAATACACCTAACTGCTCACATGAATCTTATATATTTGAAGACTATCAATTTTTTTTTATTGTCAAGATTGGATTACCATTCAATTAAATGTCTTCTGATATATGCATTACGATTTGGATGGTGTGCCTTAGAATCCGCGAGATCGAAGATGAAGCACTTGGACAACTGATACCTGATACCTGCAATGTCAGGTGGATATTACATATGAACATATACAGAATATGGATATATGGACCACATTAAACAAACTCAGTGAAAGGAGATGGATGTGGCATTATCCATTGACCATCGGTGGTCAGGGGTGTGGAAACAAACACTAACATGCTATTGACTTTGTCTATTTTCACAAGTTACCCAATATAAACTAATGTCTGGGGATTCTGTACATATTTATCTCAAGTACTCCGTTAAATACCAATGCATACATGAATATTATTTGCATTGAGCATATTTTTATATAACTATTAATATGTGCACAGATAGAGGCCAAATTACATGTGTAGTACTTTGAAGATATTGACATCGGTCATAACATAAATCATTCATAATTAAGGTGTTTCAAACATTTCATAGAGATTTACTTGGTATGGAATATGATAAAGGTTGTTTTCTTACATGTATAAAAAGGTTTCTATTAATAAACAGCAAGACAAGAATACGGTATTATGAGGATGTGCTTAAAACATAAACCCTGGCTTGATATCATGCACCTATGATTTAGCATTAATTAACTGGAAATATCAGCGAATACACTGGGTGATGTAATTTTTTTTGCAAATTATCTGTGAAAATAAGGGAATTTACTTGAAAAATGAAAATAAGATAGGTACTTCAATCTGAATGTCAATGTTATTTAAGGCTATATATGATATTTTATGGCTCTAATGACACGTTTGTTCAGAACTTTCTACTTGATTTTCAACAAAGTTAACCCATTTTCATGATTCTTACCCTATCATTGCCACGGTAATGGTTTGAACCTGAGACCTTATGATCCAAAACCCAACCCTCTATCCACGAGGCTGGAAAGACACTACAATCAGATATAAACCCATCGTAAACTTGGAATGTGCCATTTATTATGAGAAATGTATAAATAAATAGACAGACATGTCCAACTCACCTGGCCTGATTCAAACTCCACACCTTCATCTACAAAAGTCACTCCACCACCCACAAAAGCACCAAGAAACCATATAGATCATTGATTAATCTATAAACACATGTAACTCACCCGAATCTATGTCCGTTGCTGTGACTTCCATGATACTAGTTCCCACTTCTGTGCCCTCTGACACCTGGATACTGTATGAACTCGGGTCAAACAGTGGGTTGTTGTCATTCTCGTCCAAAACATTCATAAACACATACACAGTACTGGACTGTTGGGTGCCGGATCCTCGGTCCTGTGCCTTGATGGTCAGTCTATATTGCTGGGTCTGAATAATAAGGTGCAGATTTGAATGTTTGATTAGTATTTAAGCATATGACCACATTTCATATTTCTTGACCCTTGAAAGCATTGAAAACACTTTGAAAAGAAATACAAGGGAATATATAGTGTAATCTTATATAAATTCTTACTGTATTTCACTTGCCTATGCTGATAGGCTTTGTGGATAAAGTGTGGCTGAAGATGGTATTAAGTTTTTACTTCCATGTGTCTTAAGAACTTTTCTAAAGTGAGTCCTCAATTAAATACAGCAAACTTCTAGTGGGAGAGTAATTTTGGTGATAAAATGTATTTTAGTAAACATTTGTATAAAACAGAAGAGGCATTTCAGTAAAATTATATAGGGAAATGGAAATTTCTGAGAGTAGAAATTTGTTCATCAAGATGAAAATTTGGAAAAGGTACTGGTACTTGCATTAGACCATAAGTACAGTATTGATTTGATATTATATTGCTTACCACGACGAGTCACATCATGCAAAAAGTAGTGTGACCTGCCTTAATTACTCTACAGCAAAGTCACAGCAAACATATATTTCTTTTAAACTTCTACCATTCTTTGCCTCTGTTAGACTCTTACCTTTGGTACTTGACTGACTGACTGATTGATTGGTTGGCTGGCTGGTAGGTTGGTTAATTGAGTAACTGACTGATAGGCTGACTGATCAATTAATTGACTGATTGACTGACTGATTGATTGGTTGATGTGGTTTAACAGTTCTTTGAACACACTTTATAGGTCACATCATGGTGGGTAATTGTGGCAATGGAACAAGGCAGTGCATACTAGATGGTGGTCACGATTCTCCTCTGAAAACCAAGAGTTCAGTCAAGGCAATGGCAAGCAATACCAACTTTTCCATATCAGGGCTGGGAGTCAAACCCATGACACAGGAGTTTGGAGATGAGTATATTACCACTGTGAAAGTGTAATAAGATCAGTTACCTCTTCATAGTCCAGACTTCGTATGAGTGTGAACACCCCGGTGTTTCTGTCCAATGAGAAGGTGTCTCGTGCCCAGTGAGACTGGATGGAGTAGGTCACCTCCGCATTGGAACCCAGGTCCCTGTCCATGGCGGCTATCTGACCCACCGACAGCCCTACAGATACAAAGAAAACAACATGACAGTTATAGGATATACCCATAATAGCAACTGGACATGGAGACTGAAAATGAAATGAGATGTTTGGTGGGTCAGCTGAAGATTCCAAACACCCAGGTCATTGTCAAATCGCACCATTTTAAGTACATAACTTATAGTTTGTAATTTGTAACTGACTTATCTTTCTTCAACATTAAAAAGTTCAACACATCTATTTGTGCAGCATCATCATCATATACCTTACCCTGCAAGTGGACTTATATATAAGTGCTCTATACGAATGTTGCCTAACTGCTAACAAAATATGTTAAGCTAAAACAATTGTAAGGCAGAAGAATTTAATTACATTGACACTTCCTGCAACTTGCTATTATTTGAACTGACAACCACAACTTTTGCCACCTCAATCTGATAAGTGTGACCAGCCCTTTACCTGTATCTGTGTTCTCTGGGATATCAAAGTAATACTCTTGCTCAAGAAACTCGGGACTCTCATCATTTACATCTGTTACCATGACAACAACCGTTGCCGTGGATGACTGAACACCATCATCAGCTGCCACAGTGAGCATATACTTGTCCTGAGTCTCTCGATCCAGTGCCGTGACAACAGACAGAGCACCTAGATATAAATAGACAGGGGATACATACACATCACCAATAATGTATAATGGCTATTCATCAATTGGCTGAATGTCATCAATTCTACAGCTGCTAATAGATGTACAGACAGAGCACCTAGATATGAACAGAGAAAGGATATGTATGTCATCAATTTTACAGCTGCTAAAAAGAGATACAGACGGAACAACTAGATATGAACAGAGAAAGGATACTTGAATGTCATCAATTCTACAGCTGCTCATAGAGAAAACAGACAGAGACCAAGATTATGGACAAAGGATACATGTATGTCATCTAGTCTACAGCTGCTAATATGAATACAGAAAACTGAGCACCCACATAAATCTACAAAATCATTCAATGCATAAAGCATGAGAAAAGGTAAGGTTTATGTCAGAGTGTTAGATATATATTAGATGAAATGATAAATTAGGAGAAAAATTGTGGGCCTTTAGTCCCTACTTTCAAAGTCTGGGTCAGCCTTTTTTCCCTAAATCCTTATTTACTGGGTGTCTTTATCCTAGCCCCAAATTAGATTACAGGTGTATGCTGACATATCTGTACTAGTTTGCACACACTAAATTGATGTCGGAATGCACAGAAAAGGACGCGTAGAAATACAGGGAGAGAGTAATAAGACAACGTATTCATTTGATCCTCCACTCAAATAACTGCAAATTTGAATTAGGAAAGAAGAGAACAAAAAAATCTCATTCAAAGTTGGTAATCACTTTTTTGTACATAAATGGTATATTTTTTCCAGGTTATAGTAAGTGAAAGGGGTGTTTTGTATTTGAATGAGCTTCAAAAAAATCATCTTTTCATGGTACATGCTAAAAGACAATTTTTTGTTCGAACTGTTTTCACTCTATCCCCTGCTTTTGTCTTTAGAAGAGATAGATATGTATATAATAGTACAAAAATAGAATCATATAAAAGGTGAACCTCAGAAGCCTTTGAATAGGTAAATATGTTCATGGGAAAAGTATTTGAACAAGTGGATGAAAAGGAAAATAAGACAATGACTAAGGAAAATTCATAATCTTTAATACGATCTGCTTTGATTTATTTGAGTTTTTTTTTGCAATTTAATATACTAAATAAGTGATATCAGTTGAAATGGAGGCAGGAAAGCGATGCATACCAATTCATCAAGATACCATTCTACAATCAATTAGGCAAACTACTACAAACTTTCCAGTATTCTGTCTGCTGGAACAGAGAACACTAAATGAGGTAAGAAAGTGGGTGAAAGTAGAAGATTGTATCCTTTTTCTCTACTTTTAAGTTGTTAAAAGGTCACCATGGAAACAGCGATCTTTATAGTTCTAACACGACAGAATGTAACAGCAACGTAAGTCAGACTCGAGAAGCAGTGTGAGTAGAGAATGCCTGAAGTAAAACAGGGACGGCTAGAAATATGACCACAACATTAACAACCATTTGTAGGGTTTGTTCCATGGTTGTTTAAAATATCCAGGAAGATCTCTGTTATCAATCTGAAAGCCAAACCAATCAAACATTGTCAGACATGTTTCCAAACAGGGGGTACATTGGGGTGCTATCAATGAATAGGCTACAACAGGACTCTATAATAGAAATAACGTCTATTTAAAATTGATAAACAAACAAGATTTTAAGAAATGCAGATAAAATTACTCAAACTTCTCAACACCTTCAATTAAGGAATCTATGCAGATGTAACGAGTTTGTTTCACACCCTTCAGCTGTTCTTAAATGTGTAGTGTTATGCTAGATTTAGTATTGGAGTAAAGCTGTTGTGAAGCATAGTAAACCAATGTTCTATGGACTGAACACAAGTTTACAAAACTCTAACTATGAAGGAAGAAAGATTAGAACCAAAATCCTTCATTCTGAGACACCAGAGATTGGAGAGTAGAATCTGTCAACCTTCAGACTGACATCATCACTTGCCATGATACCTTTTCTCCAAAAGAAAAATTCAAGTGATTGGATTGTTTTTGGTAGAATTGGAATTTCTGTCATATAAAACAATGACAAGGTTTCAAATTCTGTCAAACTCCAATTGCAGTATCTGTCTTGAGAATTTCAAACCTCAAGATATTGGAGTTTTAGTCACAACCTAGGTTTCATATGTCTTACAGGTCCAAGCTTTTTCACAGAATACCCAATAAATGTGAAATCAATGGTTTATTTTTTTACATAAAAGCACACATTTCAAGACTATTGTGACAAGATCCCAATAGTTCTCATTTCTTATATAAGAGACGGCCAGATTCAAAGCATTTCTTTTTAGTTTGTGAGTATTGGAAATGAACCACTTAATAAACCCTCCCTGTGAAAGCCTCGGTGAAATAATCAATGCTCCCCTGAATAGGGAGCATCAGTGTGGTAATTGAACATTCTAATACAAAGAGCAGATTAAACATTTGATTTCTGTTTGTGTTTAAATGTAAACATTTTGGTAAAGGGAAAACCTTTGCTTGCATTTCTTTGAAAAAACAAAAGCCCTTATAGATATTTCTTATGGTGCCTTGATCTTTTCTTGCCTGTAAAGAAACCATATATTTGACTATGACATTTACCCAGAAATATATATTTGCTAATTTACTTGTTCATATTATAAATTAATAGAAAAAGAACCAATGGAAAAATAACTACTTTTAAGACAATTGTAACTAAAAAAGTCGATACATATTTAAACACCTTCAATAACATTAATTAAAACTTTCCACCCAAAAAACAACAATCGGTCACTGATTGAAATATTTACCGTCTCCAAAAATATTTAAACATTTAGAAAAACTTCTAACAATATTCCTTTCTATCTAAAAATCAATTTAGTCTGATAAAACAATTTACAAAAAGTCAAAGTCAGATTTTTACATCCCTTTCAACAGGTCACACCAAGAGTACAAGCTCACACTGATAACCCCACGTGTTGCCATGGAACTGGACTCGGACCAACAACCACGGAAGTGGGAGTCAATTAAAAACATTATTATATAAAATGGGTAACTTTAAAAATAACAAAAAAAACACTCCAGGTCCATCCAAATGTTTCAATTTTCAAATGTGGGTAATTATATGCATCATGCTGTAGTAAGTACTTAAATAAATTCTATTACTCCACCATATGAAATATGACTGAGATTTAAAGATCCTATAAAGTAACTTGCAATAAGACAACATAACTGAATACCTTTAAGTTAGGTGAGGTTTTTTTGACAATTAATTTGTTTGTAACAGAACATTAACTAGTGAAATAAATAAGACATTAATTTCCAGTGCATTAACTGTTGTTTCAAATCTATTGAAATCTTGCATGAAAGCATCTGGTTTTCTTTTTGAAACCAAGAAATATTTTCATTATTTGCATGAAAACCAAAGAGAATGACCTTTTGTTCTGGTGTTCAATTTCAAAACGTTGGGCTAATATTGTCTCCTTAAAGTTACACAGTCTGGTTCTTGAAATATTGCAATGCAAAGATACATTTCAATATTTTATTGCAAGAATTGTATCTTAATTACATCTGATGAAAATGAGTCATATCACCACTTTAATAAAATATCTCAAACTTAAACATAAAATTATTTACCAAGTTACACAGGCCTCTAAAAACGTCACTGTCATTGATACAATATAATACAAGTGTAAAGGTTAAAATTCAATTTAAATCTAGGTTATCTTTTTGGTGTGAGTTTGTTCCATGATTTCCACGAAGTGAGGATAACGACTGGGTATTGTCAGACAGAACTGCTGATACAAAGCTTACAATTTCACAAAAAATAGAAATGAAAATATTTTTTTAATTTGTTTCTTCCACAAAGAGACAAATCGGTTTAAAGTTTCTATTATTGCAAGGTTTTGGAATATGTAATTACATTTAAGGTGTGATCAGGAAAATTGCATTGTCCTGACAAACTGAAAATCTACACTAGAATAGAACACTCGTACTTTAACGATTCCAGTAAAGTTTCTTACTAAGCTATATTCGTAACAAATGTTAACTTTGAACAATTCCATGCATCTTTAAGCTGAACATTATGTTTCAATCTGATTCCTGAGTGAAACAGATACACTTTACAATTTTGAGTATGTTTGTTTTATAACCTATCCTCAGTCAATTTTATTGGCCAAATCTAGTTATTTAGATGGGGAAAATTGTCTGGGGGAAAAATAAAAATTGAATGTAAACTTGGCCAGAAAAATTCTTGAGATCTAGAAAAAAAATTTTAGACAGAGGTCATCAGAGAAGGTCATATTGACTCAGGATCTCAGTGACATTCTGTTATTGTCACAAGATGGATTTGAACCCACAACCAAAGTGGTAAAACTTCAATAAAATTTTGAAAAACAAAAAAGAAGTAATGTGCAAGCCTGACCTTGAGCTGGGTCTATGGAAAACTTTTCTGCTGCTCCTTCCACAATGCTGTACACAAGTGAGCCCTCCTTGTCCTTGTCACTTGCTGTTATTACCATGATCGTCTCGCCGGGAGTCTGATCCTCTGCGACCTCCACCTCCCAAAGGTCAAGGTCAAATGTAGGCGGGGTGTCATTCTCGTCTAGGACTGTGACCTCCACCTTCAAAAACAGAAGAGACAGGGCTTTGAAGGCTAGAAATGCTTGATTCATTAACTTTAATTAATTGAAAATATAATAAGACACTATGAGACATCAAAGTAATAACCTCTATCATTTGAGCTTCTATTATTCAAAGACATGTATTTGAATTTTTAAAACAATTCTGTTCTCCTCACATTCAGTGTTTTGTACTTCTATGCACTTAAGAGCACCTTCTATTTTATGAACACCCCAACATCTTATGAGAAATTGAACAGAAATCCCAATATGTTTACAAAAGAGACGTTCTACTTTATATCAAGGCTGGACCTTGCTTCTTAAATTGGTGAATGTTCTCTTTCTTTAGATAAATTCATTCAAATAAACCCCTTTACATTGTTTAACCTCTGTAAGAACATTTGTGAAGAAATCCCTTTTCAGTGGAAAAAATAAATAACATATATCAGGCAAATGGGAGGCCATTTCCTCAAAACTGTGTTGGAATTTATCTGGGAGGGTTTTTTACTTTTGACTGTAAGTGCTCAAGTACATATACCATAAAATTGACATACAGTTCAAATACAAGGCAAAAAGCAAGACCACAAAATTTTGTAATATTTTTAAAACTTTTGTAAAATTTTGCACTGAACTAAACAGGTGCTAGACTTGCTCCAAGTCTTTGTATTTCTCATTCCAGCAAATCTGACATACATGAAATCATTATGAACCCACTTGATGAGTAAAAAAAGCTTCTGTCTAGAGAAATACTTTTGTCAGCCCCACATTCTGGTAAAAAAGTCATTCAGTCCTCATATAATACCTTAGACAGAAGGACTTGATGAAAGTCTAAACAGGTGCCAATGTCATTTCAAAAGCTATGGCAGCAAACTGATGGTGTGTTACAAAAAATAATTTCAAATAATCAACAACGGCTACAGGCATGGTACAGGGGCTTACATTTCTTCACGCCATAACTGTGATAAAAGACACGTTAACTTAAAATGTAATGCTGATGAAGAGTATTATGTTCATGGTAATTTAATTGACAAAGCTATCAATCATCATTTAAAGCAGTTCTGATTTAACTGACACAAGTATGTTGTAATTAACATGGGGGGGGGGGAGGGAAGAAGTTACACTAGCCTGTCTCAAGTCTCATATCTAGTCTACAACTCCCTCTCTCAGACTACACTCACTACAATACTGTATTTTTATACAGGTGTATGTAACACATTACTTATGCACATATTTTGCATCACTGTTTTACTATATTTCATTAGTTTACCTCTGAGTATGAATAAATAAATAAAAGTTATCTTTTTGGTGAGACTTTTTTGATAAACTTATACTTGTATATTATCATAGCAAGACATTGAAGATTTTATTAATTCAGAAATAAACTGTTAGGTCCTTAAAGTATTTTTAATGTCTTGTGATTCAAATTAACAATGTTCAGCTATACTAATACATAAAAATAAACATATTTTTGCCAAAACATCATAATCAGTACACACAGGTGACAGAATATTAATCTAATCTAAGCTATTATACTGCTTTGCAGAATGCAATGATTGCTTTTTGCCAGTTCAGAGAAATATAAATGATTTATATTATTATCAGTAGTAAATCTATAAATATTTTATTTGGAAATGTTTAAACTTATTTTGGGTCTGTTCAAGGCTATGTTGACATACTCCTGTTGGTCACAGTACATTTCCAAGACACCCATCACTTGTCAACCAGTGCACTCCAAGTGTGGCCAGTGCCCTGCTGTTTGGCTTATTAGAACAAGCATTGCAAAATGTTTACAAGTCATGCCAAAACATGCCTAACTAACTGCAGGACACTCACAGATGTCTTTTCATATTTTATCTATGCTGTACCCCAAAATAAGGGGTACAGTACTACACGGATCATGCCCGCTAAGACAACAGGAAGTACGTAGGAGTATATATACAAAATGTGGGACATACATGGAAAATGATGTAATAAACAAAATGTGAAAAAATTATCAAACTTGGACAACAATCAAGTAAGTAGTGAGCATTTACAAACATTATGTTATTTATGTTCATTTATTGGCTATGGAAATACACGTATATTTATAGCCAAGCTACACCTATTTGCCACATCAGCACACATGAACACGACTTACAAATGATTTATTCCAGGATAACAATACCACTCAGTCTCACTGGGGTTTTATTTTGAAAGGTATTTTCATGCCAAAATTAATCAACAAACCAACAATAAACTTGCATTAATACTGCATTGGTTTCATAAATTTTGTGTTTTATATTATCATGTAGATATTTGTAGCAAGCAGTGACGGAGTATGCATACATCCTGGCTGCCAGGGATTTGGGATTTTTGATTCTGGATCCAAACAGGGATCACATAGAGCTGGGTCAACTTTGTGGAGGTGCAGATTATCCTAGTATGAAAATATGGCCCTCATTTGCTGTATGTTTTTTGAGTTATGTGCACAAACAAATTGGCCCAATTATACAATACCCTCACAAGCCCCCATTCCCCCCTCCAACCCTGCCCTTTCCGTAATTACCAAACATTATGCCTATGACAGCTTCCTACAATAATTTTAAACCATCCAGATGTTTCTCTTGAAGTTCATAATACCATCAAAATCTCACTGTTTTTCATATAACTTGCTAACATACTCACTCACAGTATTTGAATTTGTTAGTAACAAATGTTGCTTTTCACCTGACTTTTGTGTGTTATTTGTCTGGGGGTTGTTAAGTTAGTTCACTGTTATTATAACAAGCTGGTTGTGTTTATTTATTAAACAGAAAAACCTGTAAGTTTAAATAAATCTTGTGCACAGATCTGACATCTGTGTTTGTAAACCTTAAAGACTTCTTTCAGGTTCCTAACATGTTTTTTTATTAACGTGTTTATTATTTCTTTAATGTTTGCTTTAAAATTGCAATAGTCAAATAAATCTTTGCCCTTCAACACTCACTTGTAACTGGTTATATTATGTGGGTTTTTAACTAGATTAATTGATTAATCCATTTTACTGGAACAAGATTGTTTTCATTATTGTTTATCTGTCTGGATGTTTCAGTAAAATTTTAAAATATACTATGACTTTCAAAATATAAAGCCCACAGACTTCAATTGCTGAGTTTGCATGCCAGAGATACTATTTTAAACTCTTCAAGCTAAATTCTGAAGCGTAGACTTCCCAGTTAAGTAGAATTTATACCATTTATGAAATAATATTCCTTAATATCTTAACATATTTCTTGCATAGCTATATTTTTACTCAACCATAAACTTATGCCGTTAAAAATCAGTCCATATTAGAGAATGGGTTTTGTAATAATGACTGAAAATAAAAGAATATAAGCCCTTAGGGTATATTGTTTAAAAGTCTACTGTAAATATGAGAACATTGGTGTATAAGTCAAGCTTGTAGATAAGGACAGTGAGTCAGTGTGGTGATTTAAACACATAGAGATATCTTCAGACCACAACCACACAAGTTTGAGGGGTAATTAATAAAGTCCCACTGATAGTGAAAACCCATTAACCCCTTCTGGCTCTACAGTGCTGTATATAACCTGCCACTCAAAGAGCTCAGTGATATAACCACCAAACACTCCAATTCAAGGTGTCCATTTGTTACAAAACCTTCTCTAGTCTTTCTGGATAACCACACTGTACAGATGAAAGTTACTGATTGTTTGTATTTGTTTAGAAAATGCCAAATCTGCCTTTATTAAAACATAGTCACAACAGGGAATGTTGAAAGATTCATGCCACAGAATAAGAAAAACTACTTTGTACTATCCAAGCAGTGTATAAAGCATTATTCTTATTATTATTATTATTATTAAATATGAGTCTTTGAGGAAAGGCTATCTAGTGAAACTTTCTTTTCTTCTAAACCAGACATATTGAGTGATCTCATCATCTAACAGCTGACAAACAGATAAGCGGAGATAAGAAAACAGACAGTAAAAGTGGGCGGGGCTTATCACTGTAGATTTGTGGGCAGGGCTAAAGTAATTTAGAGATAAGAAGAGATAAGATGGACAGTAAAAGGAGGTGGAGCCTATGAATTGCCAATTTCTGGACAGGTCTTATTAATTGACAAAGTAGATAAGAGGAGGATATGGGAAGATACAGGGGTGGAGCTTCTACATGGAGATTTCTAGGAAGGGTTAATGATTGACAATTATTCACATGTCCTTATATTTACCTCCACCAAGGAGGTTATGTTTTTGCCTGGGTTTGTCTGTGGGTTGGTGAGTTTGTTTGTGAACAAGATAACTTAAAAACTTATAGACGGATTTTGATGAAATTTTTAGGATATATCTGAAAAGGTAAAAGGAAGAAATGATTCAATTTTGGGAGTGATCCGGATTACTATCTGGATCTTCTGGATCCATGAAATGTAATTTTTAAAGACAGACAACTCAAAAAGTTATGGACAGATTTTGATGAAATTTCCAGGATATGTGCTCCCTTGGCGGAGGTCTGCGCTCTTCGAGTGCTCTTGTTTTGTATGGCTTCACATCAGTTGTATAAAAGCAACAAATACTAAATGTCCTTATTATTGTGAACTATGAAACCAAAGGATCACAGAAAATTATAAAATTTTAAAGTAACATCCCATCATCAAAACCTACTTTTTTATAAAAAGTTGGACCTGCACTAGTTACTGGACCACAAAAGTATAATCAAATTTATAAACAATTCTTATTTTACAGAAGAAATTTTGATCATAGGAAAAAAAATCTTTCAAACTTAATAAATGCCAAAGAAAAATATGAGGTTTGACAAGTAAAACCTCACAGACACTTTTCTAATAAACATCACAGTTATGGTTTGAATAACATCATAACATGTCAAACTGCACATTTGCCTGAGCAACCTGTCACATAAATCAGACGCCATGACAGCTGATGTGTTCATTAGTCTTATCCAGTGGAAACCTCATTAATAAATGTCTCAGATGAAACTCTAAACTGCATACTTTATTGCAGTTTTTAATGAACCAGATGTATTGAAACAGATAACCCTGTTTATAATTTATTAATAATTACAAAAAAACTACTGCAATCATAAATGTATCAGGGCAGGACTGTAAACTGAGTACTAAAATAACAGGTTTAGACCAAGAAGCAGATTTAAAAATTATACACCAGTAATTAATTAAAACAAATAAATTCAACATGATTCTGAAAATTGAAAGTCTATTCGTGTTTTCGAATGTAAGTTTAATGTACTGGTACATATATGTAATATGTTTTTATTACTGTGGAAACTTTTCACCAAGTATGGTATATTAATCATTCTGTTTGCTTGTTTGTCAGTTTGTCTGTTTGTTTGTTTACAGCATAACTCCAAAACTACCATACTGATGATTTTGAAATTTTTAGTGAGCATTAGTGCTGTAAGTCGTCAAAAAATACTAGTCGACGTGTTGGAACTAATAGACGACGGTGAACCAACAAAAGTCACACTAGTGTTGGTCAAGGACTTCAGAAGAAATATATTTTATTAATTGGCCAGTTTTAAATAAAAAATGAATTTTTGTAGTTTGATCTTTCACCATATCTGATAAAGTACTGAACCTCGTGACAATTTATATTTGTGGTTAAAAAATTGAGGGAAGCAGCCATTGTTGTTTCCACTTGAAAGCTATGACAACTTAAAAATCTGATAGTTTTCTTTAAAAACACTAAATATCATAAGATGTATTAGGGAAGTAATATTTTGGTGTATTATAAAAGTTTTGATGAAAAATCAATCTTTACAATGTATGAACCGACGCGTCGTAATTTCAACACACACGAACGTTGAACGACTATGACCAAGTCGAGCCGCATCATTACTGCACTAGTGAGCATCAGAACTGTTACAAGGAAGAACTGATTTAAATCATGATCGGATAAAAATCCTTGATTCTGGAGCAGCATGAGTATATACTTTGCAAAAATCTTGCACAGTCTGCACTTGGCTCATCTCCCGAGTGCTCTCTTGTTCTGGATTCGTTCACAATTATTGCTTTATTGTCAGCAATCAGCTACATTTTCAGATTGTCATTTACCCCCAAAAGCTTGGTTTCTTCCTCTTCTCATTTCAATGTTTGAGCCTTTTACTTTCTCACACATTAATGAAACTTTATACAAAATATATACTCAAATTAAAGGACAAGGTACCCTTGCATATGTATAAGTTTACACAAAGGATAAAAATAAACTTGTCCAATCTATGTGAATAATTTGATGTTTGAATCCAGAACCTTCTTCTCTGATATCAAACAATCTAAAATGGGAAAATATAATTTAAACTTGATTGTGGTTACATGTATCAACAACTGCTCAGATTCAGCTGCACAAATATGCACCTTTGCTACACCTTTCAGCATATGGATCGGCAGTTGCAAGAAATACTGTTCTGGTCCAATAACAAATTGTAAAAAAAATCACATTCTTTCACATACACGTTGGTCTCATCAATAACAATAACACCAGAAGTAGTCTGTTAAACATCCAATCTAATGGTATCTTAGTTTTTGTCAGTGTTTGAATTGTACTCAATCCTGATGTCATACTTAATTGATACAAAAGTATTAGATCGCACCACAAATAACTCTTCCAACAGGGCAGGGAATGTAATTATAGCAGCTTCTCACCTGGAGAACAAGAGACCTACACTGGCGGCCAAAAGTACATCAACTGCCACCCAACTCCTGCTCCCTATATATAAAAGTTGGCCACCAATGATGAAATATTCCAGAAAATGGATTTCAAATTTTTCAAAGATTTATAAAATTTCAGTACCATATCCTGGTTGTTGAGTGATCATTAAATTAGAACTATAACTGAGTATTTCTTGTAAAAACCAACTGCTTAACTCTTTTCATTCATGGACAGTGACAAATATTTGCAAAATATTGTCGCATACCCTGGTTAAAGAATTGGTAAACTAGAAACAATTTTCTTCAGAATGCCAATACTACTCAATATAAATTCAACTGCAAGGCTTTCAACAATTCATTTCTCAAAACAAGAAGAATAACGACCAAAGATATGACAAGTTTTGACACCTTATCAGTAGTTTTAAAATAAAACATATTTTCACTCTTAAAGTGTTTTGAACCCAAAACTGAGAGACCATAAACTGTGTATGCCAAGTGTGAGACACAAATCTCAAACCTTATGACTGGACACCATTATGAGTGTAGCCCTGTGTCTTATATTTGTTATGATTTGGTGCAGTCACACTCCAGATGTCAGACAGCTATCTGATATGCTGGGAATACCCCCACTGAGTAGGGATTTCCCTGACAGCTGAGCACACTCCATTAGTTGGAGGTTTCATTTTTTTCATTCACCTGTGTGTAGGAGAAATCTTTATCCTCCTCCTACCACTCCCCTACCAGTGGGAGATATGTTTGGGGTGGTAATCCAGTAGGACTCCACTCTCCGGTGAGTTATTAGTACTGCCTACCACTGTGGCAATGGGAATAGAGAAAATATGCTGGATCTACAGCACTAGAAATGTGAAAGCTGAGAATTAGGATCCAGAAGTCAGATCTTTGGTTTATTGTATAAAAGGAATATACACATCAAACTCATTGGCAGTTTGGTTGGTTTACATCCCTTTCACAATGGGTAAGATCATATCTGGAGAGGCTATAAGGGCATCCAACATCGTGATATGAGCTAGATTCGATCACAAGTGCCAGCCTGGTGATAAAATAAACATCAAGCCGAATTGCCAAGTGTTTCTACAGCTATTTTTAACTAATCATTATAAATGGAAGTATTTCACTTATTCCAAGAAATGATAACTTTCCCACAGAGGTCATCTTACATGGATCTGGTGTCAGACTTAAACTAAATGTCCAAAAATTTACTGTAAAAACAGCTCTATAAGACTATAACTCTCAAGCAAGGTTTCCCGGAACCTACATCAATACTTGCACACAATGATTCTCAATACTTATAATCCTTTGCTCAAAAACACATGTTTTTCCAACAAAATGGAGAATAACAATCAGGGTCAGACTCCATTTAGACCTGAATCACCATAATTCTAGACCAGGGTCATGAGGGACAATAGCCACTTTTACATTTCACTTCACCTCGCTCTTTTCATAATATTGACAACCTGTCCACAGCCTGCAAACAGGTGAACACTGACCAGATACCTCCGCCTGACATACTGCTTGCCAAGTCATTTGTATCAGTAAGCCAATTAGGTAACAATACATGTTTGTTAACTTTATTTCTATTGATAAACCTCAAATATTTATTGTTGATATTTTATAGTATTTCAACAGTTTCCTCAATTAATCTATCATGGTCAAAGAGTAGCTGCCTTTCCAAATTAAAAAAAAATATTATTGATAGGAAAATTAGGGTGTCCATAGTTTTTGCCATGACCAAAATTGCTGTTACAGAAGTATACCATGATTTGAAGACCAATTATGTGTGGGTTCTACTGGCATAAATTCTCTACTGCCTTGCTACCAATTATCGCCACCACAAAATAAAATGTTCATATTTCAGTAATGGCCACATATTTTGAAAGCTTTTTTGGTGTGTATTCGTTTCATTCATTTTTGAAATAGTTGTACCTTATTTGCGAGACTTGGGATGCTACTTTTGGTGAAGTTGTACCTATTTGAATTCTGTCTGGCGATAATTGGTACCCGGCGATAATTGGTAGCAAGGCAGTACTGTAGAAGTTTGTTTGTGTCTCAGTTTCTGCTTGCAGTACTACAGTACTTTGATAAATGAAAACTACTGGAATATGTCCTGAACTACCTAAATAACTACTCTGTTTTGCCATGTATAAAAGGACCCCACTATTATCATCACAACAATCATCTCAATTACAGCTACAATTTTATTGTAAACAGTACTAAACATCTGTACAGAGCATATTGGTGGTTCTATCTTTTTCCTGACATTAAGCCTCAATATTTCAAACTACAAGAATAATGCTTTCTGCAAGAAAGCCCTTTAAAATGAAACAGTTATGTCAAATCTAAAGGGAAACAACTTCTACTTAATCAGATATTCCACATAACAGGTCGAATAGACTATTGAGAATATGTAAACTGAAATGTGAATTCTTCTCACCAATAACCTACTCAAGCAAGCATTACACATAACAGGAAAAAAAGGCTTAAAATAAAATACTAGAGATCTACTATGTAAGGTTCAACTGGAGTTAAAACCTAATTTGTACACAAGTCATGCATAGACTTACAGAGACTACAGTAGTCATTTTTCATGATCAAGGTAAAATCCACAAGAAAACAGCAATCAGTTTTGACATTGGGTGTCTTTTCTCCAAGACATGTCATCCTGGTGACAATGCAATACCTGGCAGGACAGTTGTATTGAAAATCCACATTCCTTACAAATTGATTTTTTCTCCCTCCCACAACATGACAAAAGCTATTCTGAATGATACAGTTCTCTTGTGAAATATTACCACAGTTTACATCCCTCCAAAATTACAGAAAAGTGAGGGGGCAAATATCACAGACTATTCTACACCCATGTCCAAATCTTGCAACCATCAAACAAAGATACACATGAACACTTCCCAAACAAAGCACAAACCGCTGTATAACTATAAATAAAGGCAATTTCTTAAACTTAAGGTCCAACCTTAAAGCCAAAGATATAACTGATGTAAAACGCTTGGCCAGTTTTGAGGAAAGACTTTAAACAAATGACAGGAATACAATGAGATGAAATGGAGACATGTGTGGTGTTATTGGGGACATGCCAGTCATGAAGCCAGGTAATAATCTCACATGTTGTACTGTTTGTCTGTACTCATCATGTTAGTACTTGACACATACAGATTGATCTGAAATATGATGAAAAATGTCACTTTAATTAACATTTACTTTATGTCCTTGTATCTAGATTACAACACGCCATATAGAAATTACTTGTTTGTTGATTCTCATTTCAGTAGTTTTTCCAAAACATATTCAGAATTCAATTGTGCATGTAAATGCTGTTATTGTAGATAAATATAACTGTAATGCTACATCGAATATGAATTTAGATTGTAAGATTTTTTACATAAATAATATAGGACCTATTGGGTCTTTTTATTTTTATGTCCTTATAAATAGCAAAGGTCGTGTCAGGATGGGTTCTCAGTTTTTCCATCATGTTTATACACACTGGGTTTGAACCAATCACCAACAATGTGAGGCCCAAGTCATAAAACCTCCATACTCATCAACCATTCCACTGGTGAGGCTTCTCTAAGTATTCCAAACTAAAATAAAGGAGTAGCCTGACACACAATCAGCTGACACACTTCAATACTGTGGCTGTTTTTACCACACATTGACAATAATACTTCTAATTCCATGGTAATGAAGATGGAGTGACATGAATATTTCAACCATATGTAAACAAGATACTCTCTTGGACAAATTCTGATGGATCAGTTCGGAAGTTATGGTCAAATTTGAAAGCTGTCAAAATGTGGTTAAATCTGGTCTAAAAGTGGTCAAAATATGCTCCTTAATCATATAAAGACAAATACTGTGACACGTGGGTCTTCTCAATGACAAAGACTGATTTTGACAATCTACAGCAAGTCTAGTAGTAGCCTTACAAAGACTTAATTGTATTAATCACTTCTGAATATCAAGACTGTTTACTCTGGCAGAGAGAATCATTTACTATGTTCACTATGCTTTTATAAACATAGATAATGATAAACATTTACTGAAAGAGAAAGGACATTTTCAAACTATTTTTGATTTAGTTCAATTCTGCAACAAATCAGATAACTGTCATAAACTTGTTATAAAATATCGAAATAATTGAGCTTGTCCCAATAATGATCAGTACTGTGACTCTTGGGTGGACAGAATCATTTGAATAAACTTTGTCATTTCATACAACCAAATTTTATCATTATATATAACCCAAACAATATATAAATCATTACATGTTAAACTTCCCAAGGTTATTTTATCTGTTCTCCTTTTGGTGACAACTATAAATAAAAGAAAAATGTCTACCGCCTAACACAACTGGGCCCTGAATGTGTATATTCAGCATTATGGACACCAAGTTGCGGCATGTTTACTTAAGGGTAAGACCATAAACCGAGGATCTCAAATTCCTATACTATGCCCCCTCAAATACTGTCAAAGATATGCATGGTTTGGAAACATTGAATCACAATAAAGGGTAAAACTGACACAAAGAACTGGTCGGAAATGCTCATTTCTTATCATATAAATTATCAGGAATACACGTCTTTGACCCCACTTTTATAAACAAATAATACATATTGACCTTTTGTTCCTCGTTGGAAGTTAACCTCTGTTTGAAAACTTATACAAATGCACCTGACACTATGAGAATATACTTATGATTCAGTGAGTTCAATGAGGATATTCAGGGATTATAATATCCTGTTTATAATACCTGTTTTATATATGACAGCAAATTAAAGAATTCATGCAATTTTCTGGTACTACAATAAATTCTGTAAAACTGGTCACCCCATAAATCCAGTGGAGGTGGTTCTCAGTTCTGCTTAAATTTGAGTGACAAGAGGAAAAACAACTAGAGGATCGCTCGCAAAAAAAAAAGATAATGTTTTTGCATAGCAAAAACAAAGCGTCCCGAAAAGGATATAAAGGTGAGTGCTAAAGTATTAAGAAAATGCTTCGTTTCTAGCCTTATACTGTTGTGGCAACCAAAGTCAGCGCAGTCTGCTCTATCTAGCACGGTTTTCAAGATATAAGCATTTTTGTGTTTTGCAAAAAATAAAAAAATTAAAAATGTCCGCTATATTTGGTGAGACAAAAATATTTTGAAAATTGGCATGGCTACTCTGCAGAGATACCCAGCAGGTCCAAAATTTTGTTGATTTCGCTCCATATAGCACGGTTTTCGAGATATAAGCATTTTTGTGTTTTGCAAAAACTTTGAAAATTCAAAATGGCCACCATTTTTGGGGAGACAAAAATTTTTGTCAAGACCACTGCCGCGGTGTGTATCTCCCGCCGAGCATTAAAGCAGAAGAAATAGCTTTTCCGAGATATTCACAATTTTTCATTTTCGTGTGTGAAAGCTCTTCCAAAAGTAGGTGAATGAGTTATTTGAGAAAAATTGGCTATCTGCAATACTATTAAGAGATAATTCACATTTACTCATTTTGAGTAGGTGAATAATTATCTATGGGTCTGAAACTTCACCAAGTGAAAGCTCTCCCAAAAGTAGGTGAATGAGTTATTTGAGAAAAATTGGCTATCCGCAATACTTTTAGAGATAATTCGCATTTACTCATTTTGAGTAGGTGAGTAATTAGCTATGGGTCTGAAACTTCACCATGTGAAAGCTCTCCCACAAGTAGATGAATGGGTATTTGATAAAAATTGGGTATCCACAATACTTTTACAGATAATTAGCATTTACTCATTTTGAGTAGGTGAATAAATAGCTATGGGTCTGAAACTTCACAGAGTGAAAGCTCTCCCAAAAGTAGGTGAATGAGTTATTTGAGAAAAATTGGCTATCTGCAATACTTTTAGAGATAATTCGCATTTACTCATTTTGAGTAGGTGAGTAATTAGCTATGGGTCTGAAACTTCACCGAGTGAAAGCTCTCCCAAAAGTAGGTGAATGAGTTATTTGAGAAAAATTGGCTATCTGCAATACTTTTAGAGATAATTCGCATTTACTCATTTTGAGTAGGTGAGTAATTAGCTATGGGTGTGAAACTTCACCAAGTGAAAGCTCTCCCAAAAGTAGGTGAATGAGTTATTTGAGAAAAATTGGCTATCTGCAATACTTTTAGAGATAATTCGCATTTACTCATTTTGAGTAGGTGAGTAATTAGCTATGGGTGTGAAACTTCACCAAGTGAAAGCTCTCCCAAAAGTAGGTGAATGAGTTATTTGAGAAAAATTGGCTATCTGCAATACTTTTAGAGATAATTCGCATTTACTCATTTTGAGTAGGTGAGTAATTAGCTATGGGTGTGAAACTTCACCAAGTGAAAGCTCTCCCAAAAGTAGGTGAATGAGTTATTTGAGAAAAATTGGCTATCTGCAATACTTTTAGAGATAATTCGCATTTACTCATTTTGAGTAGGTGAGTAATTAGCTATGGCTCTGAAACTTCACCAAGTGAAAGCTCTCCCAAAAGTAGGTGAATGAGTTATTTGAGAAAAATTGGCTATCTGCAATACTTTTAGAGATAATTCGCATTTACTCATTTTGAGTAGGTGAGTAATTAGCTATGGGTGTGAAACTTCACCAAGTGAAAGCTCTCCCAAAAGTAGGTGAATGAGTTATTTGAGAAAAATTGGCTATCTGCAATACTTTTAGAGATAATTCGCATTTACTCATTTTGAGTAGGTGAGTAATTAGCTATGGGTCTGAAACTTCACCAAGTGAAAGCTCTCCCAAAAGTAGGTGAATGATTAATTTGAGAAAAATTGGCTATCTACAATACTTTTAGAGATAATTCGCATTTACTCATTTTGAGTAGGTGAGTAATTAGCTATGGGTCTGAAACTTCACCAAGTGAAAGCTCTCCCAAAAGTAGGTGAATGATTTATTTGAGAAAAATTGGCTATCTGCAATATTTTTAGAGATAATTCGCATTTACTCATTTTGAGTAGGTGAGTAATTAGCTATGGGTCTGAAACTTCACCATGTGAAAGCTCTCCCACAAGTAGATGAATGAGTTATTTGATAAAAATTGGGTATCCGCAATACTTTTACAGATAATTAGCATTTACTCATTTTGAGTAGGTAAATAATTAGCTATGGGTCTGAAACTTCACCATGTGAAAGCTCTCCCAAAAGTAGGTGAATGAGTTATTTGAGAAAAATTGGCTATCTGCAATACTTTTAGAGATAATTCGCATTTACTCATTTTGAGTAGGTGAGTAATTAGCTATGGGTGTGAAACTTCACCAAGTGAAAGCTCTCCCAAAAGTAGGTGAATGAGTTATTTGACAAAAATTGGCTATCTGCAATACTTTTAGAGATAATTCGCATTTACTCATTTTGAGTAGGTGAGTAATTAGCTATGGGTGTGAAACTTCACCAAGTGAAAGCTCTCCCAAAAGTAGGTGAATGAGTTATTTGAGAAAAATTGGCTATCTGCAATACTTTTAGAGATAATTCGCATTTACTCATTTTGAGTAGGTGAGTAATTAGCTATGGGTGTGAAACTTCACCAAGTGAAAGCTCTCCCAAAAGTAGGTGAATGAGTTATTTGAGAAAAATTGGCTATCTGCAATACTTTTAGAGATAATTCGCATTTACTCATTTTGAGTAGGTGAGTAATTAGCTATGGCTCTGAAACTTCACCAAGTGAAAGCTCTCCCAAAAGTAGGTGAATGAGTTATTTGAGAAAAATTGGCTATCTGCAATACTTTTAGAGATAATTCGCATTTACTCATTTTGAGTAGGTGAGTAATTAGCTATGGGTGTGAAACTTCACCAAGTGAAAGCTCTCCCAAAAGTAGGTGAATGAGTTATTTGAGAAAAATTGGCTATCTGCAATACTTTTAGAGATAATTCGCATTTACTCATTTTGAGTAGGTGAGTAATTAGCTATGGGTCTGAAACTTCACCAAGTGAAAGCTCTCCCAAAAGTAGGTGAATGATTAATTTGAGAAAAATTGGCTATCTACAATACTTTTAGAGATAATTCGCATTTACTCATTTTGAGTAGGTGAGTAATTAGCTATGGGTCTGAAACTTCACCAAGTGAAAGCTCTCCCAAAAGTAGGTGAATGATTTATTTGAGAAAAATTGGCTATCTGCAATATTTTTAGAGATAATTCGCATTTACTCATTTTGAGTAGGTGAGTAATTAGCTATGGGTCTGAAACTTCACCATGTGAAAGCTCTCCCACAAGTAGATGAATGAGTTATTTGATAAAAATTGGGTATCCGCAATACTTTTACAGATAATTAGCATTTACTCATTTTGAGTAGGTAAATAATTAGCTATGGGTCTGAAACTTCACCATGTGAAAGCTCTCCCAAAAGTAGGTGAATGAGTTATTTGAGAAAAATTGGCTATCTGCAATACTTTTAGAGATAATTCGCATTTACTCATTTTCAGTAGGTGAGTAATTAGCTATGGGTCTGAAACTTCACAGAGTGAAAGCTCTCCCAAAAGTAGGTGAATGAGTTATTTGAGAAAAATTGGCTATCTGCAATACTTTTAGAGATAATTCGCATTTACTCATTTTGAGTAGGTGAGTAATTAGCTATGGGTCTGAAACTTCACCAAGTGAAAGCTCTCCCAAAAGTAGGCGAATGATTAATTTGACAAAAATTGGCTATCTGCAATACTTTTAGAGATAATTCGCATTTACTCATTTTGAGTAGGTGAGTAATTAGCTATGGGTCTGAAACTTCAAGTGAAAGCTCTCCCAAAAGTAGGTGAATGAGTTATTTGAGAAAAATTGGCTGTCTGCAATACTTTTAGAGATAATTCGGATTTACTCATTTTGAGTAGGTGAGTAATTAGCTATGGGTGTGAAACTTCACCAAGTGAAAGCTCTCCCAAAAGTAGGTGAATGAGTTATTTGAGAAAAATTGGCTATCTGCAATACTTTTAGAGATAATTCGCATTTACTCATTTTGAGTAGGTGAGTAATTAGCTATGGGTGTGAAACTTCACCAAGTGAAAGCTCTCCCAAAAGTAGGTGAATGAGTTATTTGAGAAAAATTGGCTATCTGCAATACTTTTAGAGATAATTCGCATTTACTCATTTTGAGTAGGTGAGTAATTAGCTATGGGTGTGAAACTTCACCAAGTGAAAGCTCTCCCAAAAGTAGGTGAATGAGTTATTTGAGAAAAATTGGCTATCTGCAATACTTTTAGAGATAATTCGCATTTACTCATTTTGAGTAGGTGAGTAATTAGCTATGGGTGTGAAACTTCACCAAGTGAAAGCTCTCCCAAAAGTAGGTGAATGAGTTATTTGAGAAAAATTGGCTATCTGCAATACTTTTAGAGGTAATTCGCATTTACTCATTTTGAGTAGGTGAGTAATTAGCTATGGGTCTGAAACTTCACCAAGTGAAAGCTCTCCCAAAAGTAGGTGAATGATTAATTTGAGAAAAATTGGCTATCTACAATACTTTTAGAGATAATTCGCATTTACTCATTTTGAGTAGGTGAGTAATTAGCTATGGGTCTGAAACTTCACCAAGTGAAAGCTCTCCCAAAAGTAGGTGAATGATTTATTTGAGAAAAATTGGCTATCTGCAATATTTTTAGAGATAATTCGCATTTACTCATTTTGAGTAGGTGAGTAATTAGCTATGGGTCTGAAACTTCACCATGTGAAAGCTCTCCCACAAGTAGATGAATGAGTTATTTGATAAAAATTGGGTATCCGCAATACTTTTACAGATAATTAGCATTTACTCATTTTGAGTAGGTAAATAATTAGCTATGGGTCTGAAACTTCACCATGTGAAAGCTCTCCCAAAAGTAGGTGAATGAGTTATTTGAGAAAAATTGGCTATCTGCAATACTTTTAGAGATAATTCGCATTTACTCATTTTGAGTAGGTGAGTAATTAGCTATGGGTCTGAAACTTCACCAAGTGAAAGCTCTCCCAAAAGTAGGCCAATGATTAATTTGACAAAAATTGGCTATCTGCAATACTTTTAGAGATAATTCGCATTTACTCATTTTGAGTAGGTGAGTAATTAGCTATGGGTCTGAAACTTCACCAAGTGAAAGCTCTCCCAAAAGTAGGTGAATGAGTTATTTGAGAAAAATTGGCTGTCTGCAATACTTTTAGAGATAATTCGCATTTACTCATTTTGAGTAGGTGAGTAAAATGGCCGCCATTTTTGGCAAGACAAAATTTTTTTGAAAATTGGCATGGCTACTCTGCAGATATACCCTGTGGATCAAAAATTTCGTCGAAATCGCTCTATCTTGCAGGGTTTTCGAGATATAAGCATTTTTATGTTTTGCAATTTTTGCGAAAAATTCCAAAATTCAAAATGGCCGCCATTTTTGGCGAGACAAAATTTTTTTCAAAATTGGGATAACTACTCTGCAGAGATACCCTGTGGGTCAAAAATTTCGTCGAAATCGCTCTATCTAGCACGGTTTTCGAGATATAAGCATTTTTGTGTTTTGCAATTTTTACGAAAATTTCGAAAATTCAAAATGGCCGCCATTTTTGGCGAGACAAAAATTTTTTGAAAATTGGGAAAAGTACTCTGCAGAGATACCCTGTGGTTCAAAAATTTTGTCAAAATTGCTCTATCTAGCACGGTTTTTGAGATATAAGCATTTTTGTGTTTTGCAATTTTTGCGAAAATTTCGAAAATTCAAAATGGCCGCCATTTTGGACGAGACAAAAATTTTTTGAAAATTGGGAAAACTACTCCGCAGAGATACCCTGTGGGTCAAAAATTTCATCGAAATCGCTCTATCTAGCACGGTTTTCGAGATATAAGCATTTTTGTGTTTTGCAATTTTTACGAAAATTTCGAAAATTCAAAATGGCCGCCATTTTTGGCGAGACAAAAATTTTTTGAAAATTGGGAAAAGTACTCCGCAGAGATACCCTGCGGGTCAAAAATTTTGTCGAAATTGCTCTATCTAGCACGGTTTTTGAGATATAAGCATTTTTGTGTTTTGCAATTTTTGCGAAAATTTCGAAAATTCAAAATGGCCGCCATTTTGGACGAGACAAAAATTTTTTGAAAATTGGGAAAACTACTCCGCAGAGATACCCTGCGGGTCAAAAATTTCGTCGAAATCGCTCTATCTAGCACGGTTTTCGAGATATAAGCATTTTTGTGTTTTCCTTATTTGGAAAATTCGTAATGATTAATTAATCATTAATTACTCGGCCATTTCTTGACCAATCAATGCCAAAATCTAATGATTTCCAGATTTTAATAGAATGAATGTATTTGCCAAGTTTCAGGTGAATTGATAAAATTCCTTTCAAGTTATCATCCGGACAAGCTTCCCCATCGAAAAAAGACATTTTTGGTCATGTGACCTCTCTGATTGGTTGAAATGTCACTGCAGCATATTCAAAAAAATTCCCCAAGGCTACTGCCTAAACCTGCCAAATTTGAAAAGAATCCGCCTAACGGTTACAGAGTTATAAGGAAAACAAAATGCGGAGCCGGCGGAGCCGGCGGAGCCGCCGGAGCCGGCGGAGCCTGAAGCTCTCCCATACACAAACAAGCGTCCCTTGCGGGACGCTTAATACCAGATTTAGACTTGGACTCTGTATAACTAGAACCTTTAATTTCCAGAACATTCCATTAACTTAATGCAAAAGTTATCCTACTATTATTATATAATATCTACAATAAAGCAGTATTTTCTGAAACTGGTTAACTGTTGACTTAAACTGATTCAACTTATATATGATCTACTGTAAATAGATCACAAAAAGAATTCCATCTAAATTGCACTATATTAATTGTGTGAACATATTGTAACCTTAAACTCAATTTTCATTGTCCTCATGAAACAGGGTTCCTCCAAAAGCCCCAGATACATCAGATTGGATGTGCTCTCGATTCAACAATTTTCACTTGTGACAATGATCAGTACCACAGTCACAGGAACCCTTGTAATAACTATGAGACAACCAAAAGCCCTTACTAAATTTGTCCCGTTATATAGAATTCCTGGTTAAGGAGAAATATTTTTCTAACCCCTAGATATTTAACTTTTCAGGGGTTAACTGTAGACTATTTCTCCATATATATCATTTCAACTGATGAAGTTGGAAGAGTTGACATCTATTTAGACAAATATACAGGGAACCCAAATTAAGATAGTCTGGGTTTTAAGTAATATTGATTTATTATGTATCATGTGATTCTGCCAATCTAATATTCCTCCCGAAGTGTCCAAATAAAATACACTGTACTTGATTTGTAGCTGGCTGAATATTCTTCCAAATTAATGCACACAAACATATTTTTGTGAAACATACATCTTATAAGTTGACAGTCTCATAGAATATCAGCAGGAAACTTTCAATGGCAGAGCAAATTGGTCCCACAGACTTTAATATATTCTTTAGCCAATTAAAAATATCTCAAAGACTTTTTCTTCAAAAAGTAAAAAAATAATAAATAATTTGTCTGTTCCCTTGATTAAGAAGGAGAAATGTCCATTAAAAACCAAATATAAGTAATTTATGTGTCCCATGAATAAAGACAATGACCATAAATAGGAAACTTTCCAGAAAAAATGTGTCAACCCCTTATCCTTGGAGGCATATATCATGTGATAGGTGACAGAATTTTATATGAAAACAAGGTGGATTGTGCCTTGTAGAAAATTTAATAACCAATTTATTTGAAATCTGAATAGTTTGAGCCATCAATTAATATTACAGAGGTTGTCTAGAGAAGTGAGAATGAACAGGTACCTGAAAGTATTATATTTGTGACGCACAGTAGCATATAAATACCCCAATATTCAGCAAAGAATACTGACAGAATGGGTATCCATTGTTGCGTCAGTATAGTAATTTTTTTTTGTAGAACTGAAAGATGTGAAATTGATTCCATCAGGAATTTTTTCCCTAAACTAAAATGAAAAGAACAAAGTATTGCCACAGAAGGTAAAGGTCAAAGATAGTTAGCCTGAAATCAGGACATTTTAAATTTTGTTTCTCAAATGATAACTGTTATAAAAATACTAGAGATTTACTTCATTTTTTTTTTCAAATATAGAACCACAGAGTCTATTGTAATTATTCGTCATGTATAAAGAAGGGTAAATATTTGTGACATCTCTTATGCTCAGATAAATATATAAATAGATGCTTGTTGTCATAGCTACCTCTGCCAAGGAATTATGTAACTGGCAGTGTATGTTTGTCTGTTTGTTTGTCTGACTGTTTCTAAAATAACTCAAAAACCAAAATAAAATGAAAAGCAATGGATAGATTCAGGTGATTAGATTTTTAAATAAACTTTTATCACTCCACTCATAATAAGCAATATTGGAGATGTTGGTCCTTGGTGGAAGTATGTGCTCTCAGTATGTTTTGTTTTTGTGACTCATGCTTAGAGTAAACAGGGTAAACAAAGTTGGAAAGCTATCGAAAAGTTCTGGAAACAGAAGGGGTGCCAAATTTTTGAGAACAGAATGATGTTACTGCAATTTTCAGAATGCATCAAACTAACTCAACGTTATATAATTATAATGGAATATTATTCTACAGCTGTGCAAAAAAGACTGCATGTTTTCAAAATACAACTTCAGGTTCATATCAACGGCACATTCAAATGACCACCAAATATAGCATATTTCAATTGACATTTGAGAGACTTTTGAATCTCAAAGGTTCTTAAGGGGCCAGAAAAAAACCATTTACTTTAGCAGGTAGATAAGGTAACAGAACACATTTCATTGGAACTGATACAGCAGACCCTCTATTATCCGACCCTCCATTATCCAAATTTTCAGTTATCCAACCTCAAACTCACTCTCCCAACTCCATTTAAACCTGTTATTTTAGTCTTTCTATTATCCGACCTTTCTATTATCTGACCTTATTGTTACTCTCCCTAGAGGATCAGATAATAGAGGTTCTACTATACTTATATTTATTCTTCTTACAAAGGGTCTACGTAATTTGGTTTGGTACTACTAAAATGAAACACATGTTTTGCAGTATCGGTCATTACAACTGTAATTACAGCATTTATATACTCATTATAAACTTGGCATCACAGACAATGCAAATCAATGACAAAACAGAGGCCTGTGAAGATCAAAGGATGAGGTATTGAAATGAGTTTAAAAAATTGTCTGCAGATATTGAATGTTGATAAGCAGCAGTCAATCAGATTGTGTCTTAAGTCCTGTTTCCACGTTATGACACTGCTTGCAGGAAATTTATATGTAAATACAAGTATATCAGATGAAACAACTTCTTCCTCTCCTCACAAAGTCAGATAATAGAGAGTTAACTGCACTAGTCTGTTTACAGGAGCATTATGATAAGTAAAATATGCAGCTCCCCATGTATTTGTAAATACGGGCTATCACTGGACACAGTGATGCTATGTATATAACAGTATATGTTATGACCCAGGTGTGATATTGTCCATTTCATGAAACACATCTTAAAAGTGGATCCTCTGAGATGTTATCACACAAAGCATTGCAAGAGTGTGTATTGAAATATAGCTGTGCTGAATCTGGTAAAAACAGCATTAACTGCACAGATTTCCCAAGAGCTTTTGTCAATGTGAATGTTTGATGCTGCTCTGGCCTTATACAACTCTCTTGAAGACCAAACTTCTATTTTCCTTGAGCTTTAAAAGATCTCTTAGAAGAAAAAAATCTAACCATGCAAATCAGCTCCATTCCTAGTGTATATACTGCAGTTCACTACAGTATTGTTTGTCAAGTGTGAAAATAATTTAAACTTTGTTTGTGGATGTCTTGGAGGTCTTAGCCATCTGATTTAAAACACACTGTCAAGTCAATGTGCATCCAATAAAACAACAGTGCCACAGGTGGGCTTTTATATTTCTTTTGACAGCTGGAATCATATCCATGTGTTGGAACAGGTTACCAGTGTTTCCACCTGTTGTTATGGACTGGGTTTGAATGCATGACTACATGGGTGACAACCAAGCGAACGTTTACCAAACTCTGTCACTGCTTCACCACTGAGAAATAAAATAAAAAATAAAACACCAAAATCTGCCACAAACTCTAACACAGTCAACAATCTATGGTGTAACAGTTGTATGTAATAATTCAGTGAAATGGAAATTTTGCATAAGATAGATATCAAAATAATGACATTTACTATCTAGTTATGTCACAGTCTAACATTGTTGATTTTTCAGAAGTATTTCACAAACTACTGTATCATATTACGATGGAACTAAAGAATGGCATTTCCATTGTTATTCAAGAACTTATGACATAAAAAACAACTAGCCTTTCCCATAGCTTAGTTGATGTTAATTTACAATATAAAATTTATATAATACAGTTAAAACAATACCTTTAACAGTTTCATGAATTTCTGATTACGCCAAAATATTAAGATACCCCCACACATTACCACTGGTACAACTGTGTATTGTAGCTTTAGGGGTTCACTGGTCAGATGGTCATATGAAGTTCTAAAAACATTCACTTGACTCTTAACCGATATGGTTCTCACAGTGTGGGTTTCAATCCGTCAATGATGTATGAGACACTGATGGCCGTTCTCAATATGACTTACCCCAGCCAGTTTTACAAGAGATAAAAACCTCTGGATTGATCTCTTGTAACATTATATTCTGTAAGCCCCCCACCAGGCCATTTTCCCATACCACATGGATACAGCTTACAGGTAGTAACATGAACACTGCTCATTAGACACAAACGTCTGCCCAGTCAACCATACAAAAACAGCCAGCAAGCATCACTGGCTGCCCATTTGTTACTACCCACTGGTGTTGCAGGACTATTGTGTTATAACATGATAAACAATGAAACATGCTTCAATTATCACTGGAGTTGTTGGATTTAAATGCCCAATAAATGTCCATTTATAAATTTATTAACTTACTCTTGGTCACTTCCTCCATGGATGATAAATATAAGGCCGAAAGAGCAATCCATTTCTTTTTTTTTTATAAACAATATTTTATTGAAGCAATCAGGCAAAATCAAGAAAGATTATAATAATCGTTCTCGCAGGAAGAACTATTTAGAAAAGAATATGAACAGATGATTATGATGATGATGAAGGTGTGGACATATGGCTAATATAAACTATGAAAATCGCCCTGATTCCTTTAAAACTTCTTGAACTGCTTCAAAACCTGCTTTGTTTTGTTCAAATGTCAAGTTATAATCCATTTCTCTCTCTCAAAAAAAAAAATGAAAATTGCAGCAACTGACAGCACATATCATTTTGGCACAAAACCACAAGATTTATGAAAAGATTTTGCAAATGTTGATGTATGTATCAAATCTGCAGTGATTGACAGATAATGATGACCTCTGACTTGGGTGGGGATGCGGGAGGGACCAGTGATTAGACATAACCAGGAAGTACCTGCCCATTGGCCATGGGGTGGCAGAACACACAGGACAGTCACTAGCCTTACTTTGGGTGTTAATAGCTTTGAACTTTTCATTTTGGAGAAATCTAATATCAGGTCCACCTTAGCTGAAATGGAGTTATCTAACTACTTTTGGAATCAAAAGCTACTATCTAGACCACGGTTCAGTAGCTTTTTCAAATAAAAGTGACAAAATGACAAAAGATGGGTTTCTTCTGAAAATTTTCAAACACTAATATCCCTCTGTGCTACACTCAGGTCTATTACCCACCCAACATTGTGTTGACTTAATGGTATAAAAGAAACAGTCTCTTCCAGGGAAATGATTTTTTTTTTGGATAGATCCAAATGATATGCTGATACTGATAAATTGCTGAAATATTATTCTTCTTGCCAAACTTTGGCACATCTGTTCATTTATCAAAACTACCTTATATTTTTTTTTCCTTCGGACAAAATTTTTCTTACCAACAACATCAGTGCACGTTTCCATGTGAAGGATGTGCGACTCCTGGCCACTGATTGAAGACTTAACAATTTAAAGGCATAACAGATAAACAACTAAGACTAGCAGTTTTTCAGTAATTTTCTGAAAACAATATTGAAAATTGTTCTCACCCAGACCATTTGTGTCTGACATATGAAAAACACAAGTATAAAATAAACAACAGAATCAGCATCTGCGGCATGGAAATTGTCATTTAATATTCTCTTGAGGAAACTCTTCCTGTATAATGTACTATTTATCAACTTCAAACTTGCTCAAACTTTTGGCTGCCAATTATTTATCTGTGGCGGAGCTTTTAACCACAAAATTGTACAAAAAAACTGAAAATATTTGAGAGTATGGTTATTTGAAAATCTTGATAACATCCAGTGGACTTTTAAAAGAAGAAACTCATTTATTGCATTTTAAAGGAAACAGGCCATTTGTTTTCATCAATTCCTTCATAATGGTTTACCAAAGAATGCTAAAACATTATTTTTACGAATGCACCACTGCAAACTCATTACATGAAGGCTATACAGTAAAACTGGTGAAATTACAACATTTTTGTCTGCAAAAACTTTTTTTAAACTTAGCTTTCAAAATTCTATTTCAATTCTGTCTACTGAAGTACAGACAAGTTTTACTACTTGCTATAAATTATCAAAATCAATATATCCGTTTAAAACTTCAAATTAACACCTTGTATATTGCAACCTATTTACAATATTTAATATTAATTAGTATTTATATTAGATATAAACTCCTAGTTGAATGTATTGTCTTCTAATATTTTGGTACCAGATTGATAAAACATCTCATAGCTTATTTTTAAAAATTTTTTGAAAAGTTTTTGCCTAAGTGTCACTCAGATTTACAGCAGAGATGTTAGCTGCCAATCAAAATCTTGCAAGGTTTCATATAACTGCTTTTCACATGTGAGGAATTCATGTCAGTATCTAAATAATCATAAATCTAAACCAAATCTTGTGCAAAAATCAGTCCTAGAATTTCAATGAATGCCCACTCAGACAAAATATCATGTCTGAGACAAATATTAGATTTGTGAAAAAGAAACTCACATCAGAGACTTCAGACCTTCCATGAATTTGGCCCCTGGGTCATATTTGTCCAAAATGGCTGTCATATATAGCCCTTCAGTTTGTTTTTAACAAACCTAATCTTTAAATAGTCCCCACTATCATATAATGTGGACCAAAGTACAACAGATCTTTCTATTGGAGAAAAAAATACCGTATACACACCACATGGCAGTAAAATGTCACCAACAGATAAATTTATTATGTTGTTTTTTTCTAAACTGGATGTTGCCCTGAAGCCGACAGCCTGGTTAACACTTCTTTTATTTTACATTTCAGGTTTCCATTAACAAGATGCCAATACTCAATAATGTCATTCTTTCACTATTTGGATGTGAAAAATGGCTGGTGTCACCAAAAAAAAACCAAAAAAAAAAACATTACAATAAGTATACTTATTTACCGTATTTAAATCCTGTTTATCCAAGGTTATTTTAAGTCCTAATATTATCCATTAAAAATCATTGACATTGACGTATAAAATTTAGCAGCTCAGATTTATGTGTCAGATATAGGCAATCCATCCATCTGTGGGGGCTATGGTGGCACAGTGGTAACACTTGCGTCTTACCTCTGAGGTCCGCTGTTCAAACCCTGGACCCTATGTGGGAAAGCTGGTAGTTGCTCAGCAGTTTTCAGTACAGAACCTTGACCAATTGTATGTACTGGTTCCCTCTGCTCATTAAACTACCCATTGTGACACTACTACCCACATAAAGAAATAAACAAATTTTCAATATTGATGAGTTTGTTATTTTAAAACTATCAATGGCCAAAAAAATAAACATTTTTCTGATCAAAAGTTTTCCTGTATAACCATGTATATCACTGATTTCTCATTTGAAGTGAGCTGTCATTTTCATGCCTAATTACACACATTCAGGCGATGAGTGTGTTTATAACATCACACCATAATTTTTTTTCTTTGAAGTCTGATCAAAGAGTTTGTCGACAACCCACTTATGTGGTGACAGCATCATCAAGAGAACCAATCAAAATACTCGTTACATATTGTTATAGCAACTTTCTAAGGATGCTACTCAGTTGTTAATCACTGGATTAAATATTGAATTTTTTTTCATCAACTGAGACTGAATGTTTTAATCTAAAGTATATACTCAATGAAATGGAATAACTTTGAAATTTTGTCCCATTTCTAACATTTCCAGAATTATGCAAAAAATATTTTACTAAAAATTTTATTGACCTTTGTATTGTATCAATTTCTCTCAAGAAAGTTTCAAATATCACATATATACTTCATATAATGAAGTAAAGTTTTAAATTTATAGTTACTGAAAGCACACTTACTTAAAAATACCCATATATTGTCATTTATACTGCCTTTTTTAAAGTTTTAGATAGTTTTGTTTTCTTGATATTGGCAATGTTTACTTCTCTATAACTCAATGCTATATCATACTTGAGAGACAGACAATATGCCTTTAATACATTTATTTTGACCACCTAATTTCAGAAGCCCCAGCATTTTAAGATCTTTAATGTTCTTTTGAACATTTTTGAGGGTGTTTGAATCCCACAATGCTAATGGGCCAATAAAAGCAGCGGGACTAAGTATAAGCTGTAAATGTCACCGTCCCTAACAGGGTGCCAAAAAGTCTGACAGCCCTAAGGTGGGACAAATTCTGTCTCACCCTGTCATCAGAATGTTATAAAACTCCACAGGGTTTTCAAAACATGGCATCTGATGAATCTTCTCAAGAGTTTTATAAGTAATGTCATTTTTAGACCAACTATATATAAACTAGAAAACTAACTTACAGAACTACTATTTAAAAAAATGATTGATAGAGAGATTGAAATTTATTCAAAGATTCTATCCCAATCTGTAGAAAGTTATAAAACTCAGTGTAAAATTCATATTCTGTCATCTCATCATGTCAATATTTTAGTAGAGACTGCAACTTTGTAAATAAACTCATTTTTATTCCAATAAAGTTTCCCTTTGATAACATGTTTGCCTCTGTAACCTTGACAGAGACACTCATACAAAATGCCAAGATATGAGCCCTCTTTAAACTGGACTAATGGGTGAAAACATTTTCAAAACTGGACCCTAAATAACAAAATTACAACCATTTCAGTTCCAGGGTTCTGTGGTATATACTGACCTACTGATCTTAGTCAGAGAATTCTTCAGAATAGAAACTGTTTTTTTCACATCAAAATATTATAATTCTTATCTCAGGTATGTTAAGACAAATCATGTGATTTTGCATTCAACTTTATTGCCAGATAAGAGAGTAAAACTGAGTACAACAAGCTGAGCAAGGAGTTTTCACACTTCTACCCATTTTCTTGCCAATCTTTTCTGCTGCCCAAAATCACAGACCCCCTGTTTCCTTATTCAAAACTTCAGCAATCCTTCAATGTTTTCTTTCTCAAGGATCACTTCCATTTTTCAGTCAGGGTCCCAAGACATTCAATAACCACAATGATGCAAGCTCTGAGTTTTGTATACAGTCCAACCGATTTAAGCAAAAAATACAGATAACTGGAACAACTGAAAGTAGAAGTCAATATCACATCTGTAAAGAGAGTCTTTTCCAGTAAAACTTACCCCTGTTTAACTAGAAATTCTGGTGAAGTAATATTGTTCTGGTCGTTTGACCAGGATTCAGCTGATTAAATGAATGACCTTTCGGATCCAATGAGGAAGTTTATGGTGCACATGTTGGGTTTGTTTCTCCAATAAAGCTGTCACAACACTCCCCCACCCCTTTATATATTCATTCCAGAATATTTATGGGTCCTTTCTCCCTCCCTCTCTGTTTATGGTGGCCATCTGTACTCAATGACCTTTGGGTCTTAAAGCCATTCATTGGGAAAAATCAGTGGCATTCCTTAAATAATATAATGAGCCCAAGGTAGTAATCATGTCAAAATACCACTTATAAATCTAAATTTTCTCAAGAAAACTATAGATTTGAAAACCTGATCCTTGGATGCTCTCTTTATATTTGGAATAATAGGGAAGGTAACTTTTGGGCAGAACAATAAGAAAATGCTTTGGTCCTAAAACATTTTATTGCCATACAAATGGGCAGAGAGTTCAATCAAAATAGAAGAGGATGCAAAGCCAAAATGCGTATCAGTTTATTTACGATTTACCTAGATGCATAGACATCTAGAATATTAAGTATAAAACTTATAATTGAGACTTTCAGTGGACTAGACTTTAAACCAATCAGGAAATAGATAAACCTGTTATCTAACATATACAGTCACACAAAAATTCATGAGTCATAATGGGATGATGAAATTGTTCAAAGTATGGTACATTTCAAGTCAAAGTCAAAGTTGGGATTTTACATCTCATTCAATAGCCATGGTCATATTGGGAAAGGTCCTCAACTTTGCCACTTATTGGAGTCAAACCCACACAGAGGTGACAGCCTCCTAACCTGCTAACCCACCAGGCCACTGAGGACCTGTATAGTACATTAAAATATTGTTACTTTATATTGTTACTTTATTTAAGTGTCTCCATCGCAGGTTACTGAACTCAATCTTATCAAATTTAACTTTTGAAGCATTTAATCTCCATTCCTGTAGTTTCTGAGGCTCACACTTGTAAGAAAACTATTTTTCTAACTTTATAATACCAGTTAAATATAAGCTAATTAAGATGTATCACTTGTAAACTGTGCGCCGTTTTTACATATACAGAGAAATGAAATGAGACATATTTAACAATAAAGTCTATACATGCATCTTTGTAGAGGTCTTTTTACAGATTTTACAAACTTCAAAACAAGTTGTAACTTTGTATTTTTTCACTACTTTTTATGCATAATCTCAATATCAATACACTTCACGCATGCAACTTTTTTCAACAGTATTTGCCAATAAAAGTTGTAATGTGTTAAAACATCTCAATCACTCATAAATCAGCACCATCAACTTTCATCATTAACATCATGAGAGAGTTCTTATGTTCTATTGACAAATCACTCCATATAAAGTAGTGCCATGTAAACTATGTGCAAACAAAGGATTTTACAACATTGATAAGACATCAGTGGTACTCGAGATGGAAAACCTTTCATGGATGACACTTGTCCAATGATTATTACTTCACAACTACAGCTCCTATTTTATTGCACTGTACTTCACAAAGCCGCACTACAAGCAACAATTGAAAAGGACTTGTATAAACTGCCACATTAATGACTGATAGCAGTTGAACACAGCTTTTGACATGGATCACATGACAGCAATATTATCAAGTAAAAGATAAAATCAGCATAAAAGTAGTTGGTTAAGATTCTTCCAAAGGAACCACAGATTTTTTGTACATCTCTGGACAAACTTCAGAAACATAGCTCAATAGCTGTTGAGTCAGCAAATTTGCAAATGATCACTGGCTTTTTACCTTTATGGGCATGTGTTTGAATCCAGCTTGTGACATGTGAAAAACATTGATGGTATGTCAGAAAGTGATCCTAGGCTATTAACTAGATTGGGCCAACTCGGCGCCAACATATCCCCAGACAGGTCATCACTCACGCCACAGGTTTTGATCGGGAATTTTTTAAAACATAATTACCCATTATTATATGAACTTCAGCACATCAATCTACTCTGTTTATATCTCCCCAAGGAAGATGGTGTATCCCCAGACGCCGAATACATAACTCAAATTATATTTTCAATCTTCCTGCAATGATAACTCTAAACCTATTTTCCAAGTATTTAAATGATTGATGATTGAATGTCCATTCTAAAATAATAATCCCAAAAGAGCATATCTGTTTCTATATTTGTTGACAAATAAAATATTATTTTTAACTCAACTCATCATATTTTTCAATCTTCCTTCAAAGTATTTAAATGATTGATGATTCAATGTCCATTCTAAAATTCATAATCCCAAAAGCGCATATCTGTTTCTATATTTGTTCACAAATAAAATATTATTTAAAAAAAAATTATTTATATTATTATTTTATTATATTATTTTTAGAATTTGCAAATTGTTTTCAGTTATTCATTTCCTCTATACCTATATATGTGGTCCATATATATGCAACCTAAATATGTGACACAATCTCAGTTCTGACTCCCCTTTGTGTTATATGTAATGAAGCCCACCACCTCCCACCCCCACCCCTCTCCCCTTCTCCACACCTCTCTCACTATTACACAAGATCTGCAACCCCATTGAGTTCTTTGTTTCTCATCTGATATCATTAAATACCTTTGTTTATTTAGTGTCACTCAATATAGCTGGAGGTCCCAGAGGTGGGTGGGGGGAATCCGGGTGGGGGATGTGGGTTGAGCATAAATGGTAAACAAACAATCTATATAAAAGGGGTACTCAAATACAAAAAGAATTGAGAATTTTAAGTATGTGATTATCAACTGAAATGAGTTCATAACTGTAGGAGCTGTGCCAAAATTAACTGAGGCAAGCTGAATAAAACTGGGCTAGTTGAGGGTTAAAAATCCCCTAGTTTTACTACATAAGGATATAATTTCATTAATATTGGGACTTAAAGCTCACTTAAAGTGTCCATTTTGTCTACTTGAATATGTTTAACCAGTTTCATTTTAAAAAGTGAAAAACTCAGCAAGCAGAGGTATAACACACAAAAATAAGTTCTTAAAAGACTAAGATAGCCATAACATTATTAATATTCAAAATTTAAATAGACAGGCATTTCCTTTTAAAAATTCAAAGATTTCAGCTCTATAACCCACATAGTTTGACAGTTACTGGGCTTTAAAGTGGCATAATATCCATAAATTGGGTTTCTGTGGGCATTTTACAATTGTTAAAGAGACCTTAGCAATTAAACTACAGATCTGAAACTTTTTGGGGGACATACATAACAAACAAAAATTATATATAATACAGTTTAAGACTTGTCACACTAAGCATTTCCAAATAACAGGGCAAAATACGGAAAAAATGTCAAAAAAGGCACTTGGGCGAGTGTCTATGGCCCTCATACACAGGTTAAATGTCTACTAAAAACCTTGATTTTCGGCATATGTAAAAAGGACATAATAATGCATTCCCAGATGGGATTTCAGCTCCATCAATCACATAGTTTAACAGTTACAGGGCTTAAAGGTGGTAAAAAGTCCAAATATTGGGTCATTGTGGGCCTTTTAGAGATCTCGATGTGGCTTTCAAATTAAAGCTTCAGACTTAAAATTTGTTACATACTAAGATTACACATAGAATATGTATCTAATAAAGTTTGAAACTTCTCAGACTTACCATTTCCAAGTTACAGAGCAAAATATGTGAAAAATGTCTTAAAAGGGTCACTCAGGTGGGTGTTTAAGGTCCTCATACACAGGTTAAATGTCTACTTGAAGCCTTGATTTTTGGCACATGTAAAAAGAACATAATAATGTATTCCCAGATGAGATTTCAGCTCTATCAGTCACATAGTTTAACAGTCACAGGCCTTAAAATTGGCAAAAAGTCCAAATACTGGATCTTTATGGGCCTTCTAGAGACCTAAATGTGGCCTTCAAATTAAAGCTTCAGACTTAAAATTTGTCACATACTAAGATTACACATAGAATATGCATCTAATACAGTTTGAAACTTCTTAGACTTACCATTTCCAAGTTACAGGGAAAAATATGTGAAAAATGTCTAAAAATGGTCACTCGGGTGGGGATTTATGGTCCTCATACACAGGTTAAATGTCTTCTTAAAGCCTTAATTTTTGGCACATATAAAAATAACATACTAATATCTTCTCAGATAGGATTTGAGCTCTATCAGTCACATAGTTTGACAGTCACAGGGCTTAAAAGTAGCAAAAAGTCCAAATATTGGGTCTTTGGGAGCCTTTTAGAGACCTCAATTTGACCTTCAAAATTAAAGCTTCAGACTTAAAATCTGTTACATACTAAGATTACACACAGAATATATATCTAATACAGTTTGAAACTTCTCAGACTTACCATTTCCAAGTTACAGGGAAAAAGATGTGAAAAATGTCTTATAAGGGTCACTCGGGTGGGTGTTTATGGTCCTGATACACAGGTTAACTGTCTATTAAAGGCCTAAATGTTGGGGCACATATAAGAAAACACATAGATATATTCCCAGATGATATTTAACTTAGATGAGAGACATAGTTTGAAAGCTACAGTGCTTGAAAGTGGCAAAAAGTGCATAAATTGGGTCTCTGTGGGCACTTTTGAGACCTTAAGTCGACCCCTTTGGGTAAACCTACAGCCCTAAAATTTTCTACAGACAAGGATTACATATCAAAGTTATACCTAGCGCAGTTTGAGACTCATCAGAATTATCACTTCCAAATTATAGGGCAAAATATGTGTAAAGTATAGCAAAAAATCCCTAAGTGGGGGTATTTATGGGCCTCAAACACAATTTTCTCCTCAACTTAAAGTCATGATTTTCGGCACATGTACTAAGAACATATTAATGTGTTGTCAGGTAAAATTTCAGCCAGCTGAGCATCATAGTTTGTGACCTACAGGGCTCTAAGTGGCCAAAAGTGCAATTTCTGACCTTAAGGTGGCCATAAGTTCTTTTTTACTGGGAGTTTAAGGTCACCTTAAAATAGGGATCTTCCTTTGGGCACCCTTAACATGTGTACCAAGTTTGAAAAAAAAATATTAATTTGTTTTTGAGTTATCGCGTCCACAAGGAAATTTCTACGGCGGCGGCGGCGGCGGCGGCGGCGGCGGCGCGACGGACCTGAATCCAATATATCCCCGACTTTCGTCTGGGGATATAATAAGGACCTTTCTACTGACTAGATCTGAACCAGGAATGATCGAGGTGAGGGATGAGTAAAGGCCAAGCTTGTTCAGAATTCAGCCAAAATAAGGCTTCACTGTATGGAGCAAGGATTGGGAAATTTGTCACAATAGATATACTGATTTACTAGTGAGGAAACCGACCCCTCCTATTTCCTTCACACAGGTGAAATTTTTTATATATGTAAATTTTGTGACTAATTTAAACTTTTTATCTCTTTTGTGATGTTAAATTGCAACAGATTTTGATGATTTTGTCTTACTTTTTAAGGCCGTCTCTTGGTAGGGAACTTCCGATATTGTGTCAAATTTCCCAGTTCTTTCCCCTTTCTGGTTATTGTTCACACTTACTACTCTGCTGAATATGAAGGAAATGTACCTGGGAGGAATATTGGGGGGTGGGGGGATTTATCATTACACTGGACTATTCTTACATTATGACTGCAGTTAAAACCCTTTTAATTTTTATTGGAACCCTGTCAAGTAGTATTTTGAATCAGGTTCGTGGGCTTTTTATTTGACATTTGTCCAGCTATCTGCAAGTCCGACTTAATTCCTTTTATTTTCCTACTCCCTGGTAATCTCAATTTAACTTCGTTTAGCTTTAAAAGTAACCATTTGATGCACAGCATCTGAACAATCTTAAAGAAATTAGTGTGATGTAAGTTATGAAACCACACAACTTGAAACAACATTAATTTTTGTGTACATTGGAGTGCACCCCTCTCTTTTTACTATTCACAGTCATCTGCGCAATTACGGCATCAGACTGGGTTATCAGTGATGGATCTGACTTCTCACACTTTTCTGTGTGTCTCTTCCACATCCGTACAACTGTACAAAGGAACGTGTCACTATGAGATCGTGGGGGAAAATGGGGGCAGATGTCCAAACTGATAACAAACTTTTTTCATCCATGACATACCCATTCACTGTGTTTTTATCCAGTTGTATTAATTTTACACATTATTATTTAGATATCTAGATTAGTTCCTTCTCCCTTCTCCTGAATGAAGTTTTTTTACTTAACACAAAAAAGCAATAAAATGCAGGGCATTTTGCAAAAAAAATTTGATGACTGTTGTGTTTCCACTTTTATTTAACATATTTTATCCCCACTTCAGACCAGGATCAAGGTTCAAACCCACAACCTCAAAGCTATAAGGCAAAGTCCATAGCAAACCGAGAATTTTATGATACCAAAAGTAAATCAACCATCTATCACTGTCACATTGAAGTACATGAAAATATTGCTAAATATACCAGAACATATATTTCAGCAAGAGAGAACTTTTAAAAATAATAAATATTTCAGACACATTGTCATGACCTTGATTAAAACCAAAGACTACAGAGGTGAGAGATGAGTGAACAATTGTCTAATTTGATAAACTGTGGGCCACTTAGGAGATACCAGCTACATGGTATTGCACAGATTCCACTTTGCTTTGCAAAACTCTGGTTTTACTAACCTGTAACAGCTAAAACTCAATACATGAGCTGAGGTTTTATGACAGATTACAATATCTCAGACCTTGATAAAGCATTGTTTCTCCAATAAAGTCCTGAGCTGCCAACATAAATACAATGAGTAATAATCAAAATAACAACCACCTCCATAAAAACCTCCACTTCACAAGTTTCAATTTGGTAATGCATCAAAGGGTTTAGATGTTTTCTCTAGTTTCAATACAACTCTCTTTCGCTACAGATCAAGTATGTTCCATCGATTCAAAAATTGGGGAAAAAAATCTAGATTCCAACCATTCCCAGTACTTGACCCTCTTGATTAGGATTCTTTTTACAAACACTGTCGTGTCACTGAAGAACTAAGTCACAGATTTTCAGACCCACCGACTTGAGGTATTTACTTGTGCAATAATATTGACACGTGAATTTATTTCTAGTTTGGTGGAATTAAACAGGCCTGGCTTGACTCTGACTCTGTAGGCATTGATTTTGACTGTAATCGGGCAAACTCGAGTAAATACTTTGTTACAATTGGATGCCTTATACTTAACACTGCTTTTAAGGAATAGAACCAAAAAGTTTTGATGAACTGTGTATATTGGGAAACGCCTTTACTTTAACAGTACACTATATAATATTTAGGCATTATATATCCCTTATCTCGTAATAATCAATAGTTTTATATGGTTGTTTTTAAATTCCAAACAATCTCTGCCCATTGATGTAGTTTAAGCCTAAGCCAATAAATATTTTTAACTTCATAAACAAATGACCTGCTCTACAACTTGCAAATAAAAAAAACTTGTACATTTTGATTTCAAAACTAATGTGGCCTTAAACAACTGAAAGTTAGGACAATGTTTTACGTAACTTATAATCAAAATGTTGATTCAAAGTATACTGCAGATTCTTCTCCAAATATTCCAATATAAAAACCGGCAATTTACACAAAAGAAACACACACGCAGGCACCTACAGGACCCACTTAAGAGAAAAGCTCTTCATTTTCCAGATGAGTTGTATTCATGACTTCAGATAGAAAAACCTACCTTACATTACGAAGGTAAATGCTTTCAAATTTGCTCTAACTTTATGAAAACTTATGTAACAACTCTAACCAAGTTAAGTAACCAACTGTTTCATAAATTCAAGGAATAAATATATTCAAGTGAACTTTCCAAAATAATTTTGAAATAAACTGAGACAGGATGAAGAAATAAAGGTTTTTGGCAAATCCCACCAGGTGGCATTTTTGGGCATTTTACTGTCTTGTGGGACAGAATTCTTCCAATACAATAGCGAGAAGATTCTATAGCCATAAAAAAGTCTTTACATCAGCTCCATTTTCTTGACACAACAGAGACCCCCATTCATACAAAGTGTATGTTGGGTTATATTGGGGGGGGGGGGGGGGGGGGGTAAATCAAGAGTCCTCATAATTTTTACTACTGATACACCAAAGTTGTTCACTTATTTTACAATAAAATATAGATTTGAACTAATAGAACAGAAATATTGACATATTTTGGTTGGGGTAATATCTCCATCCACTTATCACTTATGCTTAGTTACAATATAGCTATTTATAATTTGCAAGAAAAGTGAGAAATACTTGTACAACTTTTCTCAAATTGGTTATTGGGTTCCATATAACCAAAATCTAAACACTGCTTATTTTTGGTCTAAAATCTGAACTTCAGAACAATACCCTCAATTTCATCAATAGAATTTCAAATTCTATCAACAGAATGTAAAATCCAAACTAATAAAATGTAAGCATTGGGAGTTCCATTGACAGAATTTTAAATCCTGTCATATTTTAAGTTCTGTCATGACATATACAAGAAAGTTAGAAGCCGATGCTCAGAACACCAAATCACAGTGGTAATTGGAGGTTCTGTTTATATGGACTTCAATACACTCTACTTCTATATATTCTAAGTTTTAATGTTGCCAAATCTCAGATTATAAGGTATATGCACATACTCAAGAAACAAATCAATAAACTTTGAATTCCCTGTCTTTTCACTTTGATAAATATTGTAGCATTGTTGAGTGTTTACGAGCAGAAATGTTCTAATTACTGATCTACCATCCAAAACACTAGAGTACTTGATTTGGCCTTATTCACTTAATGAGAGTTGCTGATTTGGTAAGACTCCAAAACTGATTTACAAATTCACAACAGAATAATTAACATAATTTTGGACAGAGTTCAGGGGCTTTGACTGTACTAAACATTTTGATTCAAAGATCTAAACCAACCTACTTTATTTTTTTGTCATAAACATATTTTGGGCATTTTAGGAAACTTAAAAAATTTCCAAACTCACTTAATGTTTAAAAAAATAGCTAAAACTGACACCTTCTAACTCCCCAACAATCTATAATCCAAGGTGACATCACTGACATATTAAATAACTGTTGAAAGGGACCATTAAAACACCAAGTTGATCTTTAACCTAAGTGATATAATCTGAAAAGATTTTATACCTTTCTACTCATTTTGGACAAGTGTATAAAGATCCAAGAAAAGGTTTTCATGAATTTCCTGTAATCCCTTGTTCCCATTGTTTTCGAGGGTTAACTTTCATCTATCACACTGAGGTCACACAACCACTACACCCTGTAATCTCTCAATTTCTATTGTTTCAAATACACAAAAACAAGTTGCTAAAAAATTTAGGAGGATGTATTAATAGGGCTTATTATACTGCCCATTATTTCAACCAAATTTCTGTTTGTCACAATTATCCCAGCAGGTGCTTATCCATATTTAAATTAAGCTGATACCTTAAATCCTCCTGTGGGAATTCTGTTCCCTTTAGAATGAACCAATAGAGTCACAGGATACTGATGTCACACATTTTTTACCCTGCTGTTATATTATGTAACACTGTGCTATCCTGGGAAATTCCTCTGAAAGTTATTGATCAAGTATCGCATAGTGTTAAAGCATGTCAATTCATCTTGAAAGTTTTAAAATGTCACATTTCTGTGACTCGAGATATAAATACATGAAGTATTTCTGTCTTAAACAGTTATATTAATTAAGGTGTCTGTTAGTCTTTTGGGGTGACTAACACTGGCACTCAGGTTAATTTTATAATTTTGACCTTGATGATCTCAGTTTACTGGAGTTTTGGATGATACTTTACAATTAATAATACCATTCTACCTTTAAAGTATGGTAGAACTCAACTGGTAAAATTCCCTGTCAAGTAAAAGTTAACATTTTGTTCCTAGAAGGTATTGTATATTGAAATTTATCATTGTCTGCAATTTCTCATGGTGAGAAGTGATGGACTTTTCACTCCTTGAGATTAGACTGCACAGGTTTGAAACTTTATTAACAAAACTGTTTTGGAGACCAGTCAGAGGAGGAGGGGTGGTAACACAATTGCTTCACTCCTTTGAAGTCTACAGTTCAAACCCTGGACCCTATGTGGTGGTTACTTACCGATGCCTGGAAGTTTACAGTGCGGAATCTTGACCAACTAATATGTACTGGCTTCCTTTCTCTTGTAAACTACCCGTCGCAATATAACGCAAACTATATTTGAAAGCGATGCTAAACCCAATTAAATAAATAAATGTATAAATAAATTGGTCAGCTGTATAAATTCATAAACTTAAATTTCAGCAGATTAGAGAACTATTTCAAATTCACAAGAAATTCCAAAATAACATTATTTTAATGGGACAATTCTCTATATATAACCTAATATTTACTTTTTTAAATTTTAGAGGTCTATTTACTGCAGATATTTCATTGCATACAGATTCAGACGAGATCCAAATGGAAAGAAATCCCAAAACAGAATATCAATTAAATAATAACAAATATTTTTCTGTTAGCATGCAATCCACAAACACAAATAGATTTCATTTCCAAGCAGTGACAAATGCACTGACACCTGTTCAGTAAATGGCAGTTTTCTCTCAAAGGTTCTGGGACTGAATCTATAATTCAAAGAGATAAGCAAAGGCCGTCTGTCACCAGCCTCCAGTGTGATACAAGTGTGGCAATGTGGAGGGGCCCTCACCACCACCAAACAGCCCAGCACACTGTGCACCAACACCACATACAACTAGCCTTTCTCTGGTCAGAAACCACTGCAGTTCTAAATTTACTGATAGGTTTCCAGCACTTCATTAAGCATTGCTTGATTCATACAAATGAGGTCCTGAACTCCTCAACTACAATCTTTATGAATATGGTTACATGCAGTTATCTTGTATGTTTTGTAGAATTCCATTTTAGGGCCATTAAGATTTGAATAAATCGAGATTTACTCGATTTTAAATTGACATTAATCACTGTGTCTGGTTCTAATTTTTACCTTGCATGTCTAGTTTTTTGGGGGGGATTTCAAAATATTTAACTTTTTTCTAATATACTATTAAGTTCATATAATAACAAGCAAGTTCAGATAGTAGAAACTAGATACACTAGTTGGTCAAGATGCTGCATTGAAAAACAAGATTGAAAACTGTAAACAAAAATTTCAACCCATAAGAAAGAGGTGGCTTCTGTTATATTTTTCAAGAAAAGACCTATAAAGACATAGATTGTCTGCATAATTCATTGCTGAGATGTGCGTCAAAGCAAGTCTACTGTAAACTTGAAAGCCAGGAGCATTTACTGTATAATGAGCTTATTATGCCTTTAGGTGCTACCACAGGTTAATTATTTCATACTTTTGAAAATGCTATTCACACCTTTCCCTTGTGCCAGACATGTTTCTACTTTAAAGACAGTCTATAGTCAACAGACTTCAACTTAAAGGAGTTTGACTATGGCTAGGCTGCAGAGGTATATAAATGTACCTCAGTAGTATCTATAGGTACAGCATGTTTACTGTCAGTGATATCTAAACCTACCACTGTCCGACTCAGAAGCCACTAGTTGAACCACAATGTGACAAAACTGACACACAATATAGAACATGGAATATGTGTCTCACCGGGGCAGATATTCTGTATTTTACGGTATCCACTTCCACCATACTGGAAAGGTTATCTAAATGAACTCGCCTAATGGCTGAACATCAGAGACCAATCCCTGCTCACCTTTCAAGAAGCTCATTTATTCCATTGCCTCTTCTCTCCAAGATATGCATTCCAGTGCAGATGACAAATTTCCGACCCCGACAGATCAGGTCTGTTTTAAAACTTTCTTTCTCCATTTTTTTTCTCTCTATAAACATGTTTTCTCTGGTGTTTCTATATTTTTTGTAATTTTTGAGACTGTACCAGTTACAGCTTTATGAGTAATCTGTACCTTATCTAGTGGTGTGGGAAATTTATATGTCTGGCCAAAATAACACTGTTTTATATCATGTTAAATGTTTAGCTTTTGTCATTAAGGGTATCTTAAGTTCAGTTTTTCACTCTCAAAATTCATCTTAAATATTCCCAACCATACCCAACATATGTCCACATTTACAAAGTTTACATAAAGCACCCTTTATCAACTTTTTTAAAATCTTGTAGGTACAATTAATAAAGCAGAAACAGAACTGCATTATGCAAAACCTCCTTTCTAATAGACATAATGTTAGGACTTATTGTCAGGAGAGTATTGTCCATTGAAAGTTACCTTATTATCTAGAATTTTTCAATAAGTGAAAATATTTTACCTCTTCTTTAAGATTCAGCTGGGTTTTCACCTGTAGATATCATTTAACAAGTTTGGTGTTACCCCAGGTGGGATAAATATTATACAAACTTCACACCTTTCCGATAAGATGCCCAGCAAACCTTACAAAACCTCATCCAAAAAGCATCGTTAAAGTCTGAGACTGTATCACAAAGTTCACTTCAGTGTGTGACCAGGTTAATTTTGGAACTTACGCATATACTTTTGATTGCTCAAACCCAATATGGCATAAATTTGAAATGCTGCCAATTCTTATGATTTAAACAATACATTACAAAAACATGCATATATATTAATCCAAGACAGTGATTTTTTTTTGTGCAAGTTTACGTGCCCTGATTTCATCAGCCCTAATAAGCCATGTCCGAATTATAGAGCTGAAACGATTAGCAAAATTTGGTAGCCGGGTAGTCGCTTTCATTAACCATCAACTAACCGATTAATTGTTTCTGGCATTTAGCATGTATGAGAAATACCGAAAACGTGTGTGTTCCAGATGTAAACAAACAAAATGGAGGATCATTAGATGCTGAAAAGCAAAGAACCCACCAGATTATTGGGTAAATTGGCCAATAATGTAATATTTTGATATTTTAAAAAATAAAATGCATTAATTTGATACATTTTAAGGTCTTAATTCAAGATACTCCGCTATGTGGTGATATACACAAGAAAGCAATTAACCGATTTCATATATTGGCATTGACTAGTTATTTGATAACCTACTAATTGATTAGTGCGAATAATCATTTCAGCTCCACCGAATTATATTAGAGATGATACACAAGAGAGGTGTGAACCAAGCATTAGTATTAGGTACACTGCAGCTATATTGTTTTTATCAGAGTCTGTAGGAGGCATTTCAGACTGTCTTTAATATGTTAATAGAGCTATTAAACAAAGTGAGTGAACTGTAGGAACTGCATTGGTTCTTCACAAACCACAGGTTATCAGCAGATAAAGTTAGATTATATATGTATGCCTCTGCACTGTACAATAAATAACATGTCACCTCTTATCTCAGGACAATATTTAACCTACATCAGCTCTTATGACATGATATCGCTGGGGGAAGGTTGTCAGCATGTTTACTATTCCCACAGTCAGAAAATTGGCACTGGGAAAAACTCTGACAATTTATATAATTCATACAAATTAAGTAATTTTATTGAATCAATAATTTTTGCATCTATATTTATTCCGTACGTTTTTATAATCCCTTTGAATTTAACTTTGAATATTTAACATTGCTTTCCAGACACAGCAAAGGCCACATAATGCCAAGAAATTTGTGTGGTGGAGGAGTGCAGTGCATACTCGGGTGAAGATACTGTTATTTCTGAAATGTTAATCCCTGTATTTTAACAAATCAATTCCAACTTTCAAACATAAGGCCAGTTCTGTGATCCAATGATTTACACAACAGTGCAAAAATTAAACAATCAAAACAAATTTAGAAGTGTTCCAAGCGTTATAAATAGGGGGCTGGATCATGTTTGATACTATCGGCTGGTTACAGTTTTTAATACAAAGGCAATTAATAAGCAGTTTCAATGAACCCATAATTTTTTGAAGATAATTCACCTTCGTTGTTTTATAAATTACATTTAGCATCATGTGAAACATGACAAGGCAATCCAGTGTTATGAATAAGCAGTATCAAATTACACAAAAACAACTTACTGCTTTCAAATAAATTCTTTTGGTCAGAAACAACCATTTTTGCAACGAGTGTATGCATAATTACTGTTATCTGACACATAATACATATTAAATGTTTTAGCCTCAATAAAATTCCTGATTGCAAATCTGAAATTATTTAGGTTTCAAAAACCTACATGACTTATTTTATAAGTGCATAAATGCATAATTTATCAATTATTATTTGTTAATTTGAAAGTGCTTTCCTTGGAATTGTCGCTTCCACAAATTTACATGAAATAGTTCTTCCCGTTTTTGCAGTTACAGACTTTGAGTTAAACTCTGTAAACAAAATTCCCTTCTTAAAAACATTTATAATTAACATCCATTTTAACCTCTGGAATGTCTGACCTGACCAAGTAGAAAAAAAATTTGCAATCCGTCGAGATATGACTTAACAAGATTGGACTGTCAAATATCTAAATGCATGTCTTTGCGGGGAAAAGGCTAGAAATTCTATTAATTTTTACACTGATGAAATGACAAAAAAAACGTATCAAGTCAAAACAGAATGTGTCTTGCTGTGTGGTTAATGACTGAGTGATTTTCTCTCATTACAGAACTGACTATTAACAATGAAAGGATATTATTACCCATTCCATATCTCAGAAGGGAGATTTCTACTATTATAAAATTCTTCAGGTTTTTGTTGGCACTACTTTCACTCAGTTCAAGGTTAAACTTGAATTTCCCTGATTTTGCTACACTATTTATAACTTCTTATAATAATCTGATTAGTACAAGCTTCTTTACACCACATTACAGTATTGGCCAAGTGTCAATCGACCCCATTAAGAGTATCAGAAATAAACAAAATATATGAAGGATCTTCATCATAAGATGGTATGCAATTGTCACAACAATCACAAATAGGGTTGAGTAATTTGAAATAAAATTGGGATTTCTTCTAAGTGGCAAATTTCATACAGTGGCAAAGTGCAAATTTCACAAACGGAGGCAAATTTTCTATTTCTCTACCAACTCCAAAAGTTTCAAATGAAAAATGTCCTCTGTCCAAATATTAGCAAATGTATATAGATCAATAAATTCTTAATCACATTTGGAGGGGGAGAGGGGGTCTAAAATATGCTATAGAGACAGTCATTTGGCTCTGATGACAAACCAGAATTCTCCCTCTATATGTGAGTGTTATATAGATCCTTTACAAACATGGAAAAGTGTTCCTTTGTGTGTGGAAATCGTTTGACACCATCATGCATAGTACTGACTACCAGCCAGCCATTCACTGACAAGCTTATAACATTCATGTTGGTATAAAGTAACGTAAGTCCACTTAATTTCCAGTATAACACACTATTATTTCCCCTGGCTGTGACTATGATATTCTAAAAATCTAATTTTCTATAATATCCACCTTCATAAAATGGCACAATTTAAAATGAATATGAACATATATAATCTACTGTTTGTAGTTATCTTTTTATGTTCTGAAAATGTATGCCGCTTAAATATAAAGTTTTAATTAAGCATGAAGTTACATAGGACTTTGAATAAATTTATAGCAAATAAATCCAAAACATTTCTGCCTGTGTCTTGTTCCCTAGTTTCCCCAATTGAAATACCAGGATATGGTTCACCTTACAGGTAAATAATTGTCTAACAATACCTAGATACTCAAATATACCACTGAATTTCCATTGAGCTTACATCAAAATAATTTGATAATTTTTAGATTTTTATTTTTCTGCTTCTAGATTGGGTTAATGTATCTTTGATACTCTACATTTTTATTTGGGATTTTAAATACCATGTCTACTTGTAATATTAGTGGCTTTTCTCTTTGATATTCCAAAGGCTTGAAATAATAAGTGCTCAGAAATTTTGTCTTTAATCTTCAAATTTTCTCATACTTATGTTGTTTTTTTTTCACATATATAAGTCTGATTACCAACACTGCTGTACATTATGTCTGGATTTTGCAGCCTTAAAAATCCAACACATATGACAGAAAGAACATTGAAAGAGCACTTTCTGTATAAACGGTGCTACCAGACACATTCATTAGTTCTCTTTTTCACTCTATATGTATGACTTGTCATGTCCTCCTGTCAATATTTAGATCTAGATTGAGATCTTCACAAAAAAGAACTCCAATGCTTAAGCAGCTGAAGCGGCTTATAATGAAAAGGCTCCACTTATATTTGATTTGTTATACTATTGGTATTTAGTCTGCCCCATAATGAGTTGTACCCAAAAAAGCAGAGCCTTTGTGTGGGTTTCCATGCATCTGACTTATGACAGTGCCTTTTTCCCCTCTGCTTCTAAGTCATTACTAAGTATTTCTTTGTAAACAAGTGCGATATGTGAATGTAATTTTGGGAGTTTTTTGCCCATCTATGGGTGAAGAAAAATAGTGAAAACAGGTAATTTTGTCTATATTTGGCAATTATTGAGAGGAGGATTTACTAGTTTATTTATTCTAAAAAACATTCTTATTACTAGTCACAGTCAAAGACTGCAAATCAAGCACATGAGAAAATAAAAATTGTAAATCAGATAAAATATCACAGCTGCGTATATAGAAATACACACTGAACATTTTTCACCATAAAACGGAATATTGTGTTTGAGCTGTTAATATGCCTGATGAATATATTCCACAAATATAGTTGTAAACATATTCTGTGCAAATTGCAGACTTTATAATGTGGAAATTTGAGAAAATATAATTTGTATATTACTGTCAATAATAAGCCAATTTTCAAATGGAGCAAAATATGTTGAAATTATAGTATTCTATGATCAAATCTAGTGCATAAGAACCCTTTACTGATAACTGTGCTATATTAAAAAAATTGAGGTTTATTTGAAAAATTCTTCAACTTATAAATATTCATGTTATTGTCAAGAGACCCTGTTTCTTTCATAACTTTCAAACTATGAATGAAATTTAGAAAAATAACACTTTATTATTTGCGTGCAATGTTCAAATGCTGCCTTTCAACAAACTAATAATATGACACCAACATATCTTGGATAAAAAATGACATATGTATTAGTTGATTTCTATTCTTTAATGTATCAGACCCCAATAAGCAAATTGCACAGGACTAAATAACAAATTTTTATTTCTTCAGGATTTGAAGCAAAGTCACTGCCATAAAAGTGTTTCAAATATGTTAGTTAAATACTTAAAACAAGAGAAAGTGTTAAAATGCAAGTAATAATCTGTGTACACCTGCTTTAGCTTATGCTATGCATCATAATCCTCACTGAAATATATTTCTGCATAAAAGTATACAAAAATGTAACTACGTCAGGGAACAATGTACATAAGATATCCTTCATTATTAGTTTGATCAAGTAGGAATTTAAATCACCAAATTTAACCATAAATGTATGTTGGGACTTACTTTTGGCATAAACTACCGCCAACCCATTACAAGAGTTCAAATGGTACTGTGTGCTCCATTTGTTTAAATTTGATTTTGGTACAGGGTAGACAACCAAACATGCAGTGTAAAAGTAACCTTAATATAGGCACTAAGTTTATGCTCACTTACCATTACAGATCTTGTAGATGGCGAACTTGCTTCAGTATCCATTGCAGTAACCTCTATCCTGTACACTTGACCACTTTCTCTATCCAACGGCTGGGTGGTCAGAATCGTCCCAGAACTCGGGTTTTTAATCTCGAAATATCTCGGCACATCTGTGCCGTCAGATGTTACCTTGGTAATGTAATATTCTATCCCAGAATTCTCTCTGTTGCCAGTATAACTTGCAGATACAGTTATCACACTGGTTCCCTCATCTTCATTTTCAGGAATGCTCACAGAATATTTGGTCTGTGTGAACTCTGGCCCACTCTCTACATTTTCTCTCACGATGATCGTCATGGAGTGGAAAGCTTGCTTTTTGGGGTCACCTTGATCCTCAACTTTGACAGCGATATTTCTATACAACGTCTGACTTCTGAGCTGGGACACAAGGTACAGCTCCCCATTGGTTGGAGTGATTCGAAAGAGATCTTCACCTGTAGACAGTGTGTACCGAAGTGCACTATTGAGACCGCTATCCTTATCGCTAGCAATCACCCTTGTAACGACTGTCTTATTGTCCGTATTCAGTAATACTGCAGCTGCATTTTGGGAAATGAACACAGGTTCATTATCGTTTTCATCAAGCACTTGAATGGATATATCTTTCTCAGTGTAGAGCCTATTAGATTCAGGTATGGCTTTGTCAGTAGCACGCAGGGTTAATGTATACTCAGACGCCACTTCACGATCAATATCGCCGTCTGTTCTGATCTCTCCTGTCTCGCTGTTAATTTCAAAATGGCTGCCACTAGGTTTCTGGCTGGTGATGGAATATTCAATTTCTCCATTGAGTCCAGAATCCACATCAGTAGCGGCCACTGTGTAGACCCTTGTTCCTGTCTCTATATTTTCTGTAATCTCACGGGTCACAGTTCCAGTGGGAAATACAGGAGCATTGTCATTTTCATCCAAAATCTTGATGGTGACCTCCAGAGAAGATTCTTTCGGCTGAAGTCCTTGGTCACTGGCAGTAATGGTCAAGTTGTAGCTGGACTGTTCTTCATAATCCAACAAAAATGCTACAAACAACTTTCCCATTCTGGATTCGATTGTAAAGGCTGAATTAGCATTACCACCTGTGATTGAATACATAACACGGCCATTTTCTCCCAAGTCATTATCTGTAGCAGTGAACCTGGTTACATAATACCCCGGCCACTCGTATTCATAAATCTCAAAACTTGTGGGACTTTCTTTGAAAATCGGGAAGTTATCATTGGCGTCCTTGACTTTTATTCTGAGAAGGGAAGTGGTGTTCAGAGGTGGAATACCCAAATCTTCTGCCATTACCTCAATATGGTAAATGTCCTTGACTTCCCTATCCAAAGAACCACTCACAAATACGTCACCAGTTTCCTCATCCAGTGAGAACACATTTCCCACATTGCCATTTAAGATGTAATACCTCAACTCAGCATTCTCATTTAAATCCTCATCAGTCGCCCAGATGTTTAAAATGGGACTGTCATCCTTAAAATCTTCAAATACTGAGGCTTCATAGATTTCTTTTGAAAAGACTGGAGCCATATCATTGACATCTGTAATGGTTACTATAGCAACAGCTCTAGATGATCTCACTATATCCCCACTGTCACGAACTACCACAGAGAATGACAGCTCACTTGTTCCACTAGTTTTCATTAACTCTTCGCGATCATACCGCTGCTTGTTGCTTATCATACCAGAATGGGGATTAATATCAAATCCATGGTTGTTGCTGTCAAAAAAGTAGAAAACCTCTTGGTTTTTCCCCAAGTCTAGGTCATAGGCACTGAGAGTTCCAATACTTAATCCGATGTCACTGTTTTCCTCCAAGTAAAACTCAAATGTTTCATTAGTGAAGACTGGATCATTATCATTATCATCGAGTATTCTGATAGTCACATTTGTCATTGAAGATCTGGTCTCTTCACCATTATCCTGAGCTCTTATTCTCAAAACATAAAGATCCTTTTCTTCTCTATCCAGTGGTTGAGCCACATACAATACACCATCAGGGAATACACCAAATTTGCCTTCCCTATTTCCATCTACCATTTCATACATTATCTGACCATTCATTCCCTTATCGCTATCTGTGGCGGCCAATTTAAAAAATCTTTCATTTACTGGTAGACTTTCTGAGAATGCAATTTCATAATTGGGGCTATCAAACATTGGAGTATGGTCATTCACATCATCCACTATTATTATCAAGTCCACAACTGAAGATAATTTTTCTGATGTGCCATTATCTTGTGCCACAACTGACAATTCAAATACTTCTTTCTCCCTGGAAACCCATGACGATGTCAGTGAAATCACACCAGTTGAAACATCAATCTGGAACTCTGATGGGCCACCGCCATGAAAGAAGTAGGTCAAAGTGCTATTTTCTTTATAATCCAAATCAGTGGCTTTTGCATAAAAAACTTCCTTTCCAACTGGAGAATCTTCTTCAACAAACACTGTGGTTTCTGTGAGTTGGAACTCTGGTACATTATCATTTATATCCAGCACAACTATATTGACACTTGTCTCAGCAAATGCCCCATTATCTGCATCAGTTGGAACTGCAACCACAGTGAGTTTGTGAACGGGACTCATTTCCCTATCCAGAAGCTCATTTGCACTGATGGCACCTGTGGCACTGTTGATAACAAACAGATCAGCTGGATCACCATCTACAATGGAATATCGCAGAGTTTGGCTGTAGCTTGCAGTGATTGTGTCAACTGGCTTTCCTCCGCTATGAGAACCCCTCCCATCATCTTCAGAAACACTAAAAATGTACTGGTCATCAGTATACACTGGAATATTATCATCCTCTGATTTTACCCAAATATGCACCTGGGCACGCTGAACAGCTTCTTTTCCCATCTTGTCTTCTGCTTTTATGGACAAGTCATAGTTGGATTTTTGTAATGGCTTGGTTGTTGCAACAGTGCCTGTTGTGGGATCGATGGTGAAATCCTGGTTGGCACCACTGAAAATGGAGTAGATTACTGTACCATTCTCACCATAGTCAGCATCTATGGCTGTTACAGTGACCAGATCGACTGCTGGATGATTTTCTGTTACTGCTGCATAATATACCATTGGATAAAATATTGGTACATTATCATTTACATCACTCACTGAAATGAAGATTGTAGCTGTTGAAGACAGAGCAGTATTCCCATTATCTTTAGCAATGAGTTCTAGTTCAAAAGAATCATATTCTTCTCTGTCAATGGTCTGTAACGTTGCAATGATCCCACTATCTCTTGTCACACTGAACATGTTTGGATACTTGACATTGACAGATGGATGAAACTCATAAACAATTGTGCCATTTGGACCTTGGTCTCTGTCCACCGCTGTGGTACTTACTGGTAAGTTACCAGGTTCCATACCATCCTCTAATGTAACTGAGTAGGAAGCACTGCTAAACTTGGGCACTTCGTCATTTTCATCCCAGATACTAATACTCACATTTGTGTACGATACATAAAAAGTCGCACCATTATCCTTAGCCTCGATTTTCAACAGAAAGGCTGCTTGTTGTTCTCGGTCCAGCTTACTTTTTGTGGTTAGCAAACCAGTAGAAGGATTGATTTGAAACCAGTCCTTGGAATTTCCCGATTTAATAGAATATTTGATAACAGCATTTATACCAGTATCGTTATCCATGGCTCCCACAGCTGCAACAAAGCTGCCCTCTGGTACCAGCTCACTCAGTTCTGATCTGTACAGAGACTTTTTAAAAACAGGTTTGTGGTCATTGATGTCATTCACCCATATGACAATATATGCACTGGAGGTTCTTGCCGGACTTCCCATATCCCTTGCTTCCACTGTCAAGTTGTATTTACTGATCTTCTCCCTATCAAGCTTGGCTGCGACCCTGATCACTGTTACCTCACTTGTAAGCTGGTGCAGCCAGAAATGACCACGTTCATTACCTTTGGTTATATGTATGCTAGTATTTCCATTCTGGCCATCATCTTCATCACTCACTGTCACAATGTCCACGGTGTTATTAATCCTGGCTCCTTCATCCACAAAAGCCTCCCCATGGTCCCCACTGCTTCTAAATGTAATGACCGGATCATGATCATTCTCATCCAACAGCACTACAGTGACGAAAGCTCTTCCAGTCAGCGGTAGAGGTTTTCCATTGTCTCGTGCTTCCACAGATAACAGGCATCTTTTCTGCTGACAATCCTCACTGTTTACATCACAGGCACTGCGACAATTTAGTGTTTTTAATGTCCGGATCTCTCCAGATTTAGGCTCAATCCAGAACTGGTCAGTTTCACTGGTTAACTGGTAGGAGATCTCTGCATTTTCATCTGTGTCCTGGTCAGTGGCTGATACAGTTAGCACAGAGCTACCTGGCGGAGCAGTCTCATTGATAACCACTGTGTAGTCGCTTTGATCAAACAAAGGGTGGTTGTCATTGGAATCTCGCACTGTAATATCCAACCTCCGATACCCATAGCGTTTGGGGCTGCCATTATCCTGAGCGGATATATTTAAGGTGTAGAATGCCTTTTCTTCTCGATCCAACTTGAAGTTGTTCTCCAAGTACAATACAGATGACTCTATAACCAGTCGGAACTTGTTCTCTTCATTTCCAGAAACAATTTCATACGTATCTGAAACACTATTTATACCAAGATCTGGATCAGTTGCCTTTTCTAAATATACTTGGGTTCCCTTGGAACTGGTTTCTGAAAAGAATCGCTCTGCTGTCGGTGTAGGAAACCTGGGATTGTTATCATTTATATCCAACACTTTGACTGATACTTCTATGATATGTGTAACATCAGGAAACGTTGTTATTGTCAACTCAATGGTATCACTGGTTAACTCTTCCCTGTCAATCTTCTGAGCAGTTGTAATTAAACCGTTAGAATCGAGACGGAAGAGATTGCTATATTCACCATTACTTATTCTATAATTTAGTCCAGTTCTCAATACTACAGAACCCACATTGATATTTGGGCCCCGTTCTTCAAACACCTCCAATGAAAACTCATCTTGTTCACCAGGCCCTTGCCCATGGACAAAAGTAAGCAAGAAGCCTAGTAGGGTGAAAACTACAAGGTGGTATCTAGTTCTCAGTGACATAACTACATGGTGTCGAGTTCTTGTCACATTTTTGTCACAGACGTTACAACTACAGTATATTTCTCCTGTGTCCTGATCATTCCCTAAATTTTGTCTAGCTTTTTCCACAGAAATCATATTTCGACACACCAACAGGTGTAATTTATTGTCTTGATTTCTGGCCTCACAAGCCAATATGAAAAATATTACCTGAAACCCTCTTTTCCTATGAAACTTCTGTTCCGTTTGCTATCCATAAGGTTTTAAATGAAAGTGAATTGTTAACAACAAGGCATTTCTACCCTTGACTCCGCCAAAAAATGACCGTCAACATGTATTCCATATTTCCACATTTGTCGCCTTGTCTTCTACTGTGTACTGTGTTGTCCCACTGTCGTTGAATATATAGCACAAATATCTCACACTATTTCTTGCCAAAACCAATGGAAAACAATATCCTAGAGTGTAACTGTTGTTGTTTTAAATCTTTTGTTGTATTTGTATTGATAAATTCGTGTAAAACAATCTAAATTTACGAAACACTTTTCACTCATGTTTCACAAATATTTTTCATAGCTTGTACCTTGTTTGCATTGTCAAGGATTTCCCTTGCCTCGTTCTGGAATGTGACGAATGTAAAGGCGGGGCTTGTGAGGCAGGTGAGAAAATGATTGACGTGAACTTTTCCACCAATCAGAAAAGATTTGACCCATTTGCCCGTACAATGTGTCCAAAAGTAATGTAACTGGTTTTGATGAAATATTTCAACCTTACCAAGTGAGACCAAATTATGGCAATTAGACGAAAAATGTAATTCAGAATCTTTGAAACAAGATAACAATTAAATTTTTCACTTTTACAACACAGTTTTTAAAAAAAATCATAATTTAATGATACGATCTGTTTTTGCTTCTTGCATTTCCTTTCTGGTGAATGTTGGATGAGTTTCATGTTTATATATTGTTAAGTAATAAAGTGTTGTCAGTTGGAACATGCTTACTTGATTACATAACTAATTATTATGATATTTCCAGATATTATACTGATAAGATAAATACAGGAACTCCAAAAGAATTCGCATACTTAAGTTTTATTAAACGTTCTTCAAAGTTTGCATTTTTCAATAATGTCATACACCTTAGAAAATTTATTTTAAAAAAATTCCCCAATCTTGAGCAGGACAATGAATTTAATAAATAAATAAATCCATGGTTTTTTCAAGTAGAAAATATACCTTGCCATCAGTGTGTCCTTCAGATAAACTGATTATAAAACAAAATAATTAAATGAGCAAGGTGATAAAACTGCTCTGCAAATGACTTATGTGTAATATGTACTGTATTACCATATGCAGTTTACCATAACTATCAAAAACCCAAGTAAATATTATAATGTCGCACCCACATATCCCCCCAAAAAAAAAAAAAGAAAAAAAAAAGCCTAGTCAGCAGATTTTATTTTAAAAGTTTGTGACAATGACATATTGTTGAAAATTCCATCTTAAAATAATAAATGTCTTCAAAAGTCATCAAACTTATCATTGTTTTTTTTAGTTTCATAAAATAAGCATCTCAAATCATTAGAATATTTGAAAATGAAACTGCCATAACAAATTGTAATGTGCTGATATGCATGTTCACAGATATGTCCAGCTCAAGAGCTTTTAAAACCCATTAAATATGTTACACTTATGCACATGTTTTTTCTTCTGACATTTTAATTTTTAATTTTATTTAAAAATACCTATCTGCTATATGGGACAAAAATCATGAAGGTAGAACTATGTGAAGTCCCTTTGCTGAAGGAAATGTTTTACAAAATGGAACATGATGCAATGGTTGAAATTAATGAGCATAGAACTGGTTTGCTGGATCTGATGCTTTTTATGCCTGGAGTTTAAATAAGGCGAAAATTAAAAATTAATACTGTTCAAACTATTCTTACAAAAAAAAATTGTTGTCACCAAAACTCTATTCATATTTAAATGTGTTTTCATTAATTTTACAGGAACTGCTATTTTTTATTGTAAATGTGATTTCCAGTCATGTTTAAATCGCTCCAGTCTTATGGTTGGTTCTCCTAGGATCCTCAGTTTGGTGGCCAATCTTGTGATGGGCAGTCTTCTCACCATTCATCTGAATTAAAATGAGAACTTAGTCACTCTAAATCTTTGCAACATAAAATCTACATATGGTAGACTGACAGATTTTTTTTTTAAATTCATGACAGCATCAGCTAGGGGGAGAGCCAAGAAAGGTGAGGGGGTTGGATGGGTACATTATGAACTCAAACAAATCTTAATAAACTGCACTGTCTCGTGAAGTTTGGGCAATTAATAAATGGTGCTCAACAATTATATAGATTAATAGAACCCTTAATTTCTGCACGTTTGAAATAGCTAGGGTTCTTGACTTCTTAATAAAAATCTCACTGTTATGATTTATAACGGGAAAATCTCGATATTAATTAAAATGAAAAAGACATAAAAAACACACACTAGAACAATAAGGATGAATGTTCTTTTCATGAACTCCGTACGTGACATAACAACATAACATGACATATTTATATAGCGCATTTCTATTTAAGAAAGAAAATAATCATTGCGTTTTTTCTCTACAATATGCTGTTTTAAAATAATGAGTTTTTAGTTTCTTTTTGAAGATATCCAATGGAAGTTCAATGTTCCTGATATCATCTGGCAGTTCATTCCAATACTTTGGTGCCACAACACTAAAGGCACGGTCACCCATAGAGATGAGTTTTGATCTTTTTTCTTGTAGCATGTATGATTTTCTTGCCAATCTTGTGGTGCGTTGATGTTGCTGGTAGTTAAGCATTGATGTCAAATATGATGGTGCCTGTTGATTCAAACTCTTATGTACTAGTAGATTTATTTTAAATTTGACCCGAAACCTAACAGGCAACCAGTGGAGCTGATGCAGGTGAACCGATATAGAATCATGTTTCTTGACATTCAAAACTGTCCTGGCAGCCCAATTTTCTACTTTCTGCAACTTATGGATAAGATATTGCGGGAGTTCAGCTAGGAGAGAGTTACAATAGTCCAATCTGGAAGATATGAGTGACTGCACTATTGTGTGTACAGCAGACTTAGTCAGGTAAGGTCTTATTTGAATGATGGACCTTAGGTGACCATAACAGGATCTGCATATGGCTTTTACCTGTTCCTTAAGTGATAGGTCTTGGTCAATGATTATCCCAAGGTTTCTGACACTTGTGCTTGGCTTTATGTCAATACCAACCACATTTAATGAGTCAATAATGACTTTAGAGTGCTGTCTTTGGAGCGCTGTCTTTTCTTCATTTAGCTTGAGCCGGTTATTAGACATCCAGTTGCTTATTTCAGATGTACAGAAATGGAGTTGTTCAGTTTGTTTTTGGTTTTCAAAATTACTTGGGTCAATTGATTTGTAAAGCTGTGTGTCATCAACATACATGTGGAAAAGTATGTGAAACATTTTGATGATGATACCAAGAGGTAATGTATATTTGCAGTAGAGATCAGGCCCAAGACCTGATCCCTGAGGCACACAGCATTCTAGAACCTTTTATGAGATTCACAGTCACCAACAACTACTGATTGAGTTCTTCCTGTTAAATAAGTTCTAAACCAGTCCACAGAATTGTCTTCAATCCGAAACATTTTCTCAAGTCGGTGCAGCAAAATACAATGATCAACAGTGTCAAATGCAGCTGATAAATCTAGAAAACCCATAAGTATCATTTTTTGATTATCTGCTTCCAATAGAAGGTCGTTCATATGATTTTGATCAGAGCAGTCTCAGTGCTGTGGTGGCATCTGTATGCTGATTGTAGATTTTCACAGAGATTATGACTGTTTGTGTGGTCAAGTAATTGGATTGAGACTGCTTTTTCAATCATTTTGGACAGAAAAGGCAAGTTAGATACTGGCCTAAAATTTTTGAAAGTAGGATCCGCATCGGTCTTTTTTGGCAGATGGGCAACAACTGCATGTTTGAACCCCTCTGGCATTTCACCTTGTATGAGTGACATGTGTATTACTTTGCTAATACTGGGTAACAGTATTTCAATACTGTCCTTCAGCAATGATGTTGGGATTGGATCAAGGTTACATGATTTTGGTGCAGCTGATAAGATTAATTTTCTAATATATTCATTGCTAAGAGGTTGGAAAGAAGTCAGTGGTGTTACATCAACAGTTTTGTCATACTCATGGAATTTACTGGTTGATGGAAATTTGGCTCTGATCTTTATGATCTTTTCTTCAAAATAGTCACTGAATTCATTTGCCATCTGAGGGGTATGAATTCCACTAGTAAATATTTCCGGTTTATGTGACGTCACTTTTGAACCCCGTTGACGTTCTTCTTTCTATTTGACGTAATTAGTCCACGTGTACATCTAAAACCACATGACTCCAAATCCGCCCGCGTTCATTTATTAATGAAGATGAAAATATGGATTTGGGTATGTCGTATTTGTTACTTTTTTTTAAGCAAGTGTTTTTGACATGTTCAAGTATAAATTCAAGCATTGGAGTATATACTACAGTAACTTGTTCAGTTGCTCTGTGAAGAAAACGTAAAAATAAAGCTATCTGGTGTCCCCACTGACACACCCATGTGCGTGTACCGAGTAAGGTCTCGTAGAAACAAACTGATCGGAATTGCATTTTTTTGTTGATAACTTACTTTGTAAACCTAATCTGCTTAATTAACAAGAGATCTTTTGTGCACAACAAGACTACTGTCGCAGTGGTTACCGTATCTCCCGCCATAGAATCAGTAAGAACGAAGAAGGCCTTTGTACATTTTGTTTGGAAACTAGACCAAAATTAATATCAGGTTGGCTTTCCTAACTATACTGAGTATATGTTTTGTGCAAATTTGATGAAGCTAGCAGCAGTAGTTCAAGATTCAGAGTGTCTTAATGATTTCAAACAATAAGCTATAGCGGCCATTTTGTTTTTCAAAATAGGGCAATAATTTTTCACAGGCAACCAAATTTCAGGCAAAGACCTCCCTTGGGCTGTTTTTACATTCTGAAGTAGCAATAATAAGGGAGATATAACGATGATGAGGATGATGATCCCATTTGATCTTCAATTGAGACTTCCTATAAGTTGTTTTCACATTCCTAAACTGTAGGAGCAATGGTAAGGGAGATGTAAGGCCTTTTTGATAGGTTAATCCCATTTACCTTAACACATTAACTTCTGTTCTTTTAGACGATATCTTCAGTAGGATCCGTGCTTCAATGCATGTTCAAGCCTTTAATCCTATACACGCTCCACACGGCGGCTCCATGGAAGTGATCAATTTCCATGTATCGTCTTCTAGTTGCTTAGACATTTTACCTCACCACTCTTAATCCAAAGCCAGTAAGATATTAAAAATGTGATATGGCAGCCATTTTGTTTGAAAACTAGGCCAAAATTACTATCAGGCTAGCTTTTTACCCCAAAGCCCTTAAGGGGTGTCGGGGTATTGTTTTCACCCATGGTGTCCGAATGGGCAGGTGGGCAGTGGGAAAAAGATTGTCTGGGCTGTATCTCAGAAACCGTAAAGCGTAGGAAGTTGATACTTGGTAGGGACATTGGTGGGGGGTTGTAGGTGTGTAGCGTCATGGTGTGACCTTGATTTGACCTTTGACATCGCCGTAGTGATCTTGACCTTTAAAATTTTGTCTGGGCAATATCTCTAAAACCATTAAGTGTATGAGGTTGATGATTGGTAAGGACATTGCTTAGGGGTTGTAGGTGTGACACATCATGCTGCAATCTTGATTTAAGCCTTGACCTTGTCATAGTGACCATGAGTTTTAAAATCTTGTTCAGGCTATTTCTTGGATTCCGTAAGATATAGAACGTTGATACTTGGTAGGGACTTTGGTTAGGGAGTGTAGGTATGCATCATGGTGTGACCTTTAACTTTGGCTCTGCCAAAGTGTGTTCACCTGCTATATTTGAGACATGTTTCTCTTATGACAAACATATGGATTGCTGCAACTGATTATTATATGAACTTTTACATAATTGTGCTTTTTCCATTGACAGCTGTTCTTCAGTTAAAATTTTACAGCTTCATAATTTTTAGTATACTGATTAATGCTGTCATCTTGCTGTTGAATTGTCTTATTTCAATACTTTATCTTTACATACATTTTCTTCCTCTTAGAAGTTATTTTATCTACTTAAACATTATTTGGACCTTTACATAAGTGACACTGCGCTGAAAGTATCCCGGGCTTTGTACTGTTTCACTACTTCTATATATCTTATGGTGTTAAAACTATTTCCCCAGACTGTGGGGTATGGTCATCTCTGATGCTATTTTCTTTCTAGCCATGTACGTGCATCTTTTGTGCAAATTTGATGAAGCTAGCTGTAATATTTCAATTTTTACAGCATCTTAATGATTTTCAAACAATTGGCTATGGCGGCTGTTATATTTATTAATGCTCGACGATAGAAGGTTACTGTAATCAGTTTGTTTCTGTCTGTCTTTCTGTCTGTCTGTGCACCGTTTTGCCCTTATAGCTCAAAAACTATGACATCAATCTCTCTCAAATTTGGTGGGCAGGTATTTCATGGGGTACAGACGGATTCTTCCAAATTTGGTGTGATTTGTTTAAAAATTAAAGTCAGGAGAGAGCTTTTTACCCCACCACAGACCTTAAGGGCTGTCAGGGTATTGTTTTCACCCATGGTGTCCGGATGGGCGGGCAGACGGCGGGAAAAAGTTTGTCCCGGCTGTATCTCGGAAACCGGAAGGTGTAGGAAGTTGATACTTGGTAGGGACATTGGTTAGGAGGTGTAGGTGTGCAATGTCGTGATCTGACCTTGATTTGACCTTGCCGTAGTGACCTTGAGTTTGAAAATCTTGTCCGGGCTATATCTCGGAAACCGTAAGGTGTCGGAAGTTGATACTTGGTAGGGATATTGGTTAGGGGGTGTAGGTGTGCATTACTGTGCAACGTCATGGCCTGACCTTGATTTGACCTTTTACCTTGCTGTAGTGACCTTGACCTATAAAATCTTGTCCGGGCTATATCTCGGAAACCGTAAGGTGTAGGAAGTTGATACTTGGTAGGGACATTGGTAGGGGTTATAGGTGTGCATTATCATGGTGTGACCTTAATTTGACCTTTGACCTTGTAGTGACCTTGACCTTTAAAATCTTGTTGCACCTTTGGGTCTGTCTTTGATGCAGATTAAGCACTGTTAAAGTAATATTAGAATTTATTAAGAATTTTACTTTTATAACTTCCCATTGTAAGAGATGGAATTTCATCAAGTGAACCACAGATTTTGCTATAACACCCAACATAAGCATTCATTGAATGTATTACCACTTCTGTGTGCATGGTAATATTCAAAACATCTAAACCATAATTCGGCCATGCAGATGTAGATAAAGAGTGTTGTAGTTTTAGTTTACTGATTAATGCTGTCATCTTGTTGTTGAATTATCTTGTTTTAAAACTTCATCTTTACATGCATGATCTTTCTTTTAGACGTTATTTTCTCTATTTAAACATTGTTTGAACCTTTATATAACTGACAGTGCTCTGAAAGTATCCTGAACTTTGTACTGATACAGTACTTCTATAACATGGTGTTCAAAATATTTCCCTAGTCTGTGGGGTACAGGCATCTCTGATGCTATTTTTAATTATTATGTCCACCCCCCCCGGGGGGTGGATATATTATTTTTGCTTTTTCCGCCGTCCGTTGTCCGGCGTCCGATGTCCGGCGTCACGCATGGTTTCCGCTCATTTAAAGGAAAAGTATTAGAGCTATTGTCACCAAATTTGGTATGCAGGCTTATTGGGTCAGTAGCTTGCTTGGGATTGCTTCTGGCTGTTGTACCTCTTTTGCTTACTGAGTAATACTTAAGTACAGCTATTTTCAGTACCCATTGGTTTCCGTGCATTTAAGCCAAAATAATTAAAGATATTTTACTACAATTTTGAATACAAGATTGTTATGTCCATAGCTCGCTTGGTATTGCATTTGGGACTGATAGCTTTGTCAGTACATGAGTAATAGCCATTTAGGTACTTCATTGTGTATTTTCAGTACTACTTTTGAGTAATTTGCTAATATCTCAGAAACCGTAAGAGATAGAGCGATTTCGACAGAATTTTTGACCCACAGGGTATCTAAGGAATGCAATCTATGCAATTTTCCAAAAATTTTCCCCTCCCCAAAAATGGCGGCCATTTTGAATTTTCGAATTTTTGCCAAAAATAGCAAAACACTAATTTGCTTCTATCTCCTTAACAGTTCGAGATAGAGCGATTTCGGCAAAATTTTCTACCCGCAGGGTATCTTGAGAATTCTACTCTTGCCAATTTTTAAAAAGTTTTCCCCTCCCCAAAAATGGCGGCCATTTTGAATTTTCGAATTTTTGCCAAAAATGGCAAAACACAAATTTGCTTCTATCTCCTTAACCGTGCGAGATAGAGCGATTTCGTCGAAATTTTCGACCCATAGGGTAGCTAAGGAATGCAATCTTTGCAATTTTCCAAAAATTTTCCCCTCCCTAAAAATGGCGGCCATTTTGAATTTTCGAATTTTTGCCCAAAATGGCAAAACACAAATTTGCTTCTATCTACTTAACCGTGCGAGATAGAGCGATTTCGTCAAAATTTTCGACCCACAGGGTATCTAAGGAATGCAATCTTTGCAATTTTCCAAAAATTTTCCCCTCCCCAAAAATGGCGGCCATTTTGAATTTTCGAATTTTTGCCAAAAATGGCAAAACACAAATTTGCTTCTATCTCCTTAACCGTGCGAGATAGAGCGATTTCGGCAAAATTTTCGACCCACAGGGTATCTGAGCTTTGTACTCTTGGTAATTTTCCAAAAATTTTCCCCTCCCCAAAAATGGCGGCCATTTTGAATTTTCGAATTTTTGCCAAAAATGGCAAATCACAAGTTGGCTTCTATCTTCTTAACTGTGTGAGATAGAGCGATTTTGTCGAAATTTTCAACCCACAGGGTATCTAAGGAGTGTACTCTTTGCAATTTTCAAAAAAATTTTCCCCTCCCCAAAAATGGCGGCCTTTTCGAATTTTTGCCAAAAATGGCAAAACACAAATTTGCTTCTATCTCCTTAACCGTGCAAGATAGAGCGATTTCGTTGAAATTTTTGACCCACAGGGTACCTCAGGAATGTAACATTTGCAATTTTCAAAAAATTTTCCCCTCCCCAAAAATGGCGGCCATTTTGAATTTTCGAATTTTTGCCAAAAATGGCAAAACACAAATTTGCTTCTATCTCCTTAACCGTGCGAGATAGAGCGATTTCGTCGAAATTTTCGACCCACAGGGTACCTAAGGAATGTAATCTTTGCAATTTTCAAAAAAATTTTCCCCTCCCCAAAAATGGCAGCCATTTTTAATTTTCAAATTTTTGCCAAAAATAGAAAAATAGGAATTTGCTTCTATCTTCTTAACTGTGCCAGATAGAGTGATTTCGTCAAAATTTTCAACCCAACCAATGCAAAAAGGCATGAAGCTGAAATAATTTACATCTACACTAATAAATATTTAAGCATCATTGATATATTTTACAAATGAAACAGGGTCTTGTAAGACTACTGTACAATTTTGGCAAAAGGTTCATTCGGTGGACATTACACATGATAATGTGTGTTCTTCTATGCTATCCTGTTTCTATTCGCATCTACTATCAACAGGGCGTCCTATTTCTAGTTATTTCTGTTTTTATTTTTTATTTTTTTCTTTCAATTCCTTGACAGTACATTACAAAAATTTACCATGAGTGATTTTCACCAAGAAGTGACTTTTAAGCTATATTTTACCTTCACCAGCAGTTTATGTTTTTGGGTGCAAATTGTTTGTCTATTTGTCTGTCTGTTTTGTGGTGTTTAGATTACTCAAGAATTAATGAACAGATCTTTATTAAAAAAATTTTGTGGGTAGGACCTGGCCAAAGGAAGAAGTTACTAAAAGAAAGATCTGGGTCTTATTTTGGATACAAAAATTCAAGAATTTTCAGAGGTCCCATTTCAATGTATTTTTAATGAATTTGGCTTTCTACTTGATATTTCTTCGAAAATTAATTTACATGTTTGGATTTATTTTATTGTCTTCCTTACAGTACTTTGTATCACTTTAGAGACTGGTCACATGGAGTCGAGCATTTTGCTCTCTCTGAGTGCATCTTGTTGAATATGAAACAAAAGTTAATACAGAGGAAAATTGCAAATACTCAAACTCTAAATTCTGCAGCTTGTTTCTCTGGGGCTGATTTCACAAAGGGACTTAGACTTAGCCAAGTTTTTGGCTAAGTCAGGGACTTAAATCTAAGACATTGGTCTTAGCTAGGTCTGAGACTTAAATGGATTTCACAAAAGGTGACTTAGCTAAGTTCAAGCTTATCGTATAACCACGGTGGTTTTTATCCCACAGCCCTTAAGGGCTGTCAGGGTACTGTTTTCACCCATGATGTCTGGATGGGTGGGTGGCGGGAAAAAGTTTGTCCGGGCTGTATCTCAGAAACCGTAAGGCGTAGGAAGTTGATACTTAATTCGTATGGACATTGGTTAGGAGGTGTAGGTGTGCAACATCATGATTTGACCTTTGACCTTGCTGTAGTGACCTGGAGTTTGAAATGTTGTCTGGGCTATATTTCAGAAACCATATGGTGTAGGAAGTTGATGCTTGGTAGGGACATTGATTAAGGGGTGTAGGTGTGCAACGTCATGGTCTGACCTTGATTTGACCTTGCTGTAGTGACCTCGACCTATAAAATCTTTTCTGGGTTATATCTTGGAAACCATAAAGTGTAGGAAGTTGATACTTGGTAGGGACATTGGTTAGGGGGTGTAGGTGTGCAACGTCATGGTCTGACCTTGATTTGACCTTGCTGTAGTGACCTCGACCTATAAAATCTTGTCTGGGTTATATCTTGGAAACCATAAAGTGTAGGAAGTTGATATTTGGTAGGGACATTGGTTAGGGGGTGCAGTGATGCTTCTAGAGCGCGGGATACGCGATATCTCGCGAGTTTTAGTACTAGCCCGCAATTCGGTATATTCGGCGCGTTCGGAAGAAGACGCGATCCCGCATGTTTACAAAATGGAGGGGCACCGATCGTTTCGCGAAAATCCTTTAATTTTATCATCATGAAGGCTATATTTGGTTGTTTTTTCAGCGAAAAATGTCATTTCATATGAAAACAAAACGGATACTACAGTTTGAAAGTGGATGATGTAAACGTCAGATACTAACAACAATACTGTTGAACCAGTTCATACAGCATAGTCTGTGTTCCTCATATCTTCTCATGAATATTAATGAGCTGTGAGTTATGGCCGTGAGTTTTCAAGTTTAAAGTGTTATACCTTTGTTGATGGTTCCATTTTATAAAATATTGCTAGAAAACCCCAATGGAAATCTATGACCTCACATCATCTCATGAATATTAATGACTTGGGTGCTACTGCAGTATGGCCATGAGTTCCCCAGTTTAAAGCATTTGGTCTTTGATCGAGGCGCTTCTATTTAAAAAAATATTGCTAGAAAAGTATAGTCAAGTATCCTTGATTCGAGGGTCTTGGTGATTCGAGTATCGCCGTTTTTATAACATTAAATGGTGTTTTAGTATTTATAGTTTTATAAAACACATCCAAATTGCTTCAAAATAAAATATTTAGGTGCGAAATAAGCTCGTAACTAAAACGTTAAAACTCGCGAATCATCAAGATGTAAGGCTATTGTAGAATATGGCCCCAGGTCTTTAAGTAATAAAAATTAATGTGATCTAATGTCAGTTTCCATCTTCCATTTTTTTTTTCATGAAGATCCATACAGTAGCATTTGTGTAATCCTGCTAACAAACATACGGACAGACAAATGCTTCCGAAATTAAACCCGCTTTGGCGGAGGTACAAGTTCCCATTTTTAGTGACCAAGCCCCCACATTTTTCGGACATGGGGGGAACTGCCCCCACATTTCAAAATTTCTAGAATCAACACTGGGGTGTAGGTGTGCAACGTCATGGTCTGACCTTGATTTGACCTTGCTGTAGTGACCTCGACCTATAAAATCTTGTCTGGGTTATATCTTGGAAACCATAAAGTGTAGGAAGTTGATACTTGGTAGGGACATTGGTTAGGGGGTGTAGGTGTGCAACGTCATGGTCTGACCTTGATTTGACCTTTGATCTTGCCGTCGTGACCTTGAGTTTGAACATCTTGTCTGGGCTATATCTCAGAAACCGTAAGGTGCAGGAAGTTGATACTTGGTAGGGACATTGGTTAGGGGGTGTAGGTGTGCAACGTCATGGTGTGAGCTTGATTTGACCTTTGACCTTGTCGTAGTGACCTTGACCTATAAAATCTTGTCTGGGCTATATCTCGGAAACTGTAAGGTGTAGGAAGTTGATACTTGGTAGGGACATTGGTTAGAGGGTGTAGGTGTGCAACGTCATGACCTTGATTTGACCTTTAACCTTTCTGTAGTGACCTTGACCTATAAAATGTTGTCTGGGCTATATCTCGGAAACTGTAAGGTGTAGGAAGTTGATACTTGGTAGGGACATTGGTTAGAGGGTGTAGGTGTGCAACGTCATGACCTTGATTTGACCTTTAACCTTTCTGTAGTGACCTTGACCTATAAAATGTTGTCTGGGCTATATCTCGGAAACCGTAAGGTGCAGAAAGTTGATACTTTTTAGGGACATTGGTTAGGGGCTGTAGGTGTGCAACGTCATGGTGTGACCTTGATTTGACCTTTGACCTTGCTGTAGTGACCTTGACCTATAAAATCTTGTCCAGGGCTATATCTCGAAAACTGTAAGGTGTGGGAAGTTGATACTTGGTAGGGACATTGGTTAGGATGTGTAGGTGTGCAACGTCATGGTCTGACCTTGATTTGACCTTTGACCTTGCCGTAGTGACCTTGACCTATAAAATCGTCAGGGCTGTATCTCGGAAACCGTAAGGTGTAGGAAGTTGATACTTGGTAGGGACATTGGTTATTGGCTATAGGTGTGTATTATCATGGTGTGACCTTAATTTGACCTTTTACCTTGCCGTAGTGACCTTGACCTTTTAAATCTTGTTGCACCTTTGGGTATGTCTTTTGATGCAGATTAAGCACTGTTAAAGTTGGGGGTGTTGTGGTAGCAATTTTTTCCTTCCGGTTTCCCGTCTTTCACTTCCCGGTCGGTTACCGGTTAACCGTCTCTTATTTGAGAAAACATGAGAACCAAATACTTTCCATACAGTATAAACAGCGATTCTAACATAACACAGATGTGTTCTTGAATCTGATTGGCTAAACCACGAAATATATAGTTTCTGCAAATTATCGCTCATTATGGCTTTGCTATTACAGTAAAAAGCAAATAAAAGTGGATTATGACACTTATTTTGTGTGTAAGGTTAGTAAAGTTTCTTTAAATTGAAGTATAAGCGGAAAACCGGTAGCTGCATATTTGACGGTTTGCAGTAATTATGTCCACCCCACTGGGGGGTGGACATATTATTTTTGCTTTTTCCGCCGTCCGGCGTCCCACTTGGTTTCCAGACATTTTAGGCAACAGTTCTTATCCTATCTTTACCAAATTTGGCATGCAGGTTTATTGGGTTAATGGCTTGTATGGGATTGCTTTTGGTGATGATAGCTCTATAGCTAACTGAGTAATAGATACTTTGCTACTTTTCAGTAGCTCTTTGGTTTCCAGACATTTTAAGGAATGCTATTAAGCCTAGCTTTCTGAAATTTGGTATGGAGGTTCATTGGGTTAATAGCTTGTATGGGATTGCTTTTGGGGGGAATTGCTTCATAGATGAGTGAGTAATTAATTAAATAAATGAGTAATTAGCTATTTTGAATACTGAAAAAGGCAAATGTGCTCATATCTCCTTAACCGTGCGAGATAGAGCGATTTCGTCGAAATTTTCGACCCACAGGGTATCTAAGAAATGTAATCTTTGCAATTTTCAAAAAATTTTCCCCTCCCCAAAAATGGCGGCCATTTTGAATTTTCGAATTTTTGCCAGAAATGGCAAAACACAAATTTGCTTCTATCTCCTTAACCGTGCGAGATAGAGCGATTTCGTCGAAATTTTCGACCCACAGGGTATCTGAGCAATGTACTCTGTGCAATTTTCAAAAAATTTTCCCCTCCCCAAAAATGGCGGCCATTTTGAATTTTCGAATTTTTGCCCAAAATGGCAAAACACAAATTTGCTTCTATCTCCTTAACCGTGCGAGATAGAGCGATTTCGTCAAAATTTTCGCCCACAGGGTATCTGAGCATTGTAGTCTAGGCAATTTCCAAAAAATTTCCCCTCCCCAAAAATGGCCGCCATTTTGAATTTTCGAATTTTTGCCAAAAATGGCAAAACACAAATTTGCTTCTATCTCCTTAACCGTGCGAGATAGAGCGATTTCATCGAAATTTTCGACCCACAGGGTATCTGAGGAATGTACTCTGTGCAATTTTCAAAAAATTTTCCCCTCCCCAAAAATGGCGGCCATTTTGATTTTTCGAATTTTTACCAAAAATGGCAAAACACAAAATTGCTTCTATCTCCTTAACCGTGCGAGATAGAGCGATTTCGTCGAAATTTTCGACCCACAGGGTATCTAAGGAATGTACTCTGTGCAATTTTCAAAAAATTTTCCCCTCCCCAAAAATGGCGGCCATTTTGAATTTTCGAATTTTTGCCAAAAATGGCAAAACACAAATTTGCTTCTATCTCCTTAACCGTGCAGGTCCTCAGTGGCCTAGTGGTTAGCAAGTTTGGCATCTAATCATAGGCTGTCACCTCTGTGGGTTCGAGTCCTACAAGTGGCAATTCTGAGGACCTGTCCCAATATGACCCTGGCTGTTGAACGGGACGTAAAACCCCAACTTTCAACTTTCCTTAACCGTGCGAGATAGAGCGGTTTCGTCGAAATTTTCGACCCACAGGGTATCTAAGGAATGTACTCTTTGCAATTTTCAAAAAAATTTCCCCTCCCCAAAAATGGCGGCCATTTTGATTTTTCGAATTTTTGTCAAAAATGGCAAAACACAAAATTGCTTCTATCTCCTTAACCGTGCGAGATAGAGCGATTTCGTCGAAATTTTCGACCCACAGGGTATCTAAGAAATGTACTCTTGCCAATTTTCAAAATATTTTCCTTTTCCCAAAAATGGCGGCCATTTTGAATTTTCAAATTTTTGCCAAAAATAGATTAAACAGGAATTTGCTTCTATCTCCTTAACCGTGCAAGATAGAGTGATTTCGTCAAAATTTTCGACCCAACCAATGCAAAAAGGCATGAGGCTGAAATAATTTACATCTACACTAAGAAATATTTAAGCATCATTGATATATTTTACAAATGAAACAGGGTCTTGTAAGACTACTGTACAATTTTGGCAAAAGGTTCATTCGGTGGACATTACACATGATAATGTGTGTTCTTCTATGCTATCCTGTTTCTATTCGCATCTACTATCAACAGGGCGTCCTATTTCTAGTTTATTTACCGTATCGACGATACCGGTACTACCGCAACCCCCCTAGTTAAAGTCATATTAGAATTAAGGCTGCAACGATTCTTCGGTTACTCGGAAGCGAAACGATTCACTTCAATACTCGAGGCAAGAAAAGTGAACCGGGTCTTCGAAAACAACTAAACACAGACGTAAAATCTACTACAAAATTCATTTTTTTCTTTAAATATTTATGTTTTACAAATATAAGGCGTTTCCATTCAGTATTTTATATTTTAAGTATTTGCAAACTTTAGTTCTTTGTGTAACAACGTTTTATAACATGGCATTTTATATAACGTATTTCGAAGACGCCTCAAATCTCGCAATATAAAGATGGTTAAAGTTTCTTCTATTTTGCATTATAAATGGGTCTTTTCCCTAAAATTCAATAAATTATCAAAATTCTTGGCGTGGTTTGTAGCTATTTAATAAGGCGTGGTATTGCAAAATATGAAGCAGTTTATTTCGTGGGCGATAATCAAGCGATTAACCGAGTCCGAGTCGAATCTTATAAAACGAGGAATCGAGGCCCATTTTCCGGCTCGCTTGCAGCCCTAATTAGAATTCATTAAGAATTTTATTTTTACAACTTCCTATTGTAACAGATTGAATTTCATCAAGTGAGCCACAGATTTTGCTCCAACACCACACATAAGCATTCATTGAATGTATTACCACTTCTGTATGCATGGTAATATTCAAAACATCTAAACCATAATTCGGCCATGCCAGATGTAGATAAAGAATACATGCATTATTTAAACATTGTTTGGACCTTTATATAACTGACAGTGCTCGGAAAGTATCCTGAACTTTGGACTGATTCAGTACTTCTATATCTTGTGGTGTTAAAAATATTTCCCAAGGCTGTGGGGTACGGGCATCTCTGATGCTATTTTTTACATTTACTTTTACTTTACTTTTTTACATTTACTTATATTTAAGCTAGATTGATGTAATTGTTGTTAACGCTCGACGATAGGAGAGGGTTATTGTGATCAGTTTGTTTCTGTCTGTCCGTCTGTCTGTCTGTCTGTCTGTGCACCGTTTCGCCCTTATAACTAAAAAAATATACCACCAATCGAGCTCAAATTTGGTGGGCAGATATTTTATGGGGTACAGATGGATTCTTCCAAATTTGGTATAATTTGTGTGAACATTAAAGCCAGGAGAGAGTTTTTCTTATTTTTAACTGGGCTTTCACAGTGAAATCTGCTTCTCTGTCTGTGCACCGTTTTGCCCTTATAACTCAAAAACTATAACACCAATCGAGCTCAAATTTGGTGGGAAGATATTTTATGGGGTACAGATGGAATCTTCTAAATTTGGTATAATTTGGGTGAAAATTAAAGCCAGGAGAGAGTTTTTCTGATTTTTAATTGGGAATACACAGTGAAACTGCTTCTCTTCATCACATACGTAAACAAGATGCACTCAGAGAGAGCAAAACGCTCGACTGCATGTGACCAGTCTCTGAAGTGATATAAAGTATTGTAAGGAAGACAAAACCAAACATGTAAAGTAGTCTTCATAGAAATATCAAGTAGAAAGCTAAAGTCATTAAAAATACATTGAAATGGGACCTCTGAAAAATCGTGATTTTTTAAAAATTTTTGTATCCAAAATAAGATCCAGATCTTTCTTTTAGTAACTTCTTCCTTCAGTCAGGTCCTACCCACAAATTTTTAAATAAAGATCTGTTCATTAGTTCTGGAGTAATCTAAACACACACAAACCCACCCACCCCCAGACAACACACACACCCCCCCCCCCCCCAAAAAAAAAAAAAAAAAAAAAAAAAAAAAAAAAAAAAAAAAAAACACAGACAATTAGCACATGAAAACATAAACTGCTGGTGGAGGTAAAAATATTGCTTAAAGGTCACTTCTTGATGAAAATCACACATGGTAATTTTTTGTAATGGACTGTAAAGGAATTGAAAGAAAAAAAAGAGAAAATAAAACTGAAATAGTAATTAAGAAAAATGATGAATATACCACCTCCCTCTTTATTATGTTTATGTCAATTTCAAGACAAAAAATGAGAAGAAATATTTTTACTTAATCACAATGACAGTTGCATTGTGACATCAATGAGTAATGACATCATCAGAAAGGAAAGTATTGATTTTTCTACGTATGTGATGAAGAGAAGCATTTCACTGTGTATTCCCAATTAAAAATAAGAAAAACTCTCTCCTGGCTTTAATTTTCAAACAAATTACACCAAATTTGGAGGAATCCATCTGTACCCCATGAAATACCTTCCCACCAAATTTGAGATTGATTGATGATATAATTTTTGAGTTATAAGGGTAAAATGGTGCACAAAGAAGCAGATTTCACTGTAAAAGCCCAATTAAAAATACGAAAAACTCTCTCCTGGCTTTAATTTTCACACAAATTACACCAAATTTGGAAGAATTTGTCTGTACCCCATAAAATACATGCCCACCAAATTTGAGCTCGATTGGTGTTATAGTTTTTGAGTTATAAGGGCGAAACGGTGCACAGACAGACAGACAGACAGACGGACAGACAGAAACAAACTGATCACAATAACCCTCTCCTATCGTCGAGCATTAAAAATCAATATTCTGCTTTCTGGTGATGTCATTACTCAGTGATGTCACATTGTAACTGTTATTGTGAGGTCACAAACCTAGCTTGTGATACTTGCTGTCTTTAAGTAAAAATATTTCTTCTCATTTTGTGTCTTGAAACTGACACAAACATAATAAAGAGGGAGTACGTGGTATATTCATTATTTTTATTATCTCCCGCCGGGCTTTAGCCCGGGAGGGAGATTATGAAATGATGCCTGTGTGTGCGTGCGTGCGTGCGTGTGTGCGTGCGTTAGTTAGTCACGCAGATTCCTCCAAAACTACTACAGCTACAGATTTTTTGTAAATTAATTGTCCCAATGAATTTTCACGCCCTCGAAAATTTTTTTGGTTTTATGGACTTAGGCCTAAAGATAACTGAGTAATAGCTATCTTAGCTACTTGGAGTAAAGGGCTCATAACTCAAAAACTATTGCAGTTACAACTTTTTCTTCAAATATGTTGTTCAGCTACTTTGTCCTTAGCTATAAGATGGTACATAGTTTGGGGTCCCATTGCATGCCATAAGTGAGTAATAGCTATTTTCTCATTTGTAGCTAAATAACAAAAGGAGTAAATGTCAAATATCTTCAAAAGTATTACAGTTACAGAAATCTTTTCAAATATGTTGTTCATCTACTTTTTGGTAAGCTATCACATAGTAAAGTTTCAGACCTGTTGCACCTTGGATAGCTGAGTAATAGCTACTTTGAAATTCTGACTGTTGAGTAAAGCCATTGTAACTCCAAAACTATTGCAGTTAGAGTGTTTTCCTAAAATATGTTGTTCAGCTACTTTGTCCTTAGCTATAAGATGGTACATAGTTTGGGGTTCTATTGCATGCCATAAGTGAGTAATAGCTATTTTCTCATTTGTAGCTAAATAACAAAAGAAGTAAATGCCAAGTATCTTCAAAAGTATTACAGTTACAGAAATCTTTTCAAATATGTTATTCATCTACTTTTGGGTAAGCTATCACATAATAAAGTTTCAGACCTGTTGCACCGTGGATAGCTGAGTAATAGCTACTTTCAAATTCCGACTGTTGAGTAAAGCCATTGTATCTCCAAAACTATTGCAGTTAGAGTGTTTTCCTAAAATATGTTGTTCAGCTACTTTGTCCTTAGCTATAAGATGGTACATAGTTTGGGGTTCTATTGCATGCCATAAGTGAGTAATAGCTATTTTCTCATTTGTAGCTAAATAACAAAAGAAGTAAATGTCAAATATCTTCAAAAGTATTAGAGTTACAGAAATCTATTCACATATGTTATTCATCTACTTTTGGGTAAGCTATCACATAGTTAAGTTTCAGATCTGTTGCACCATGGATAGCTGAGTAATAGCTACTTTCAAATTCCGACTGTTGAGTAAAGCCATTGTATCTCCAAAACTATTGCAGTTACAGTGTTTTCCTAAAATATGTTGTTCAGCTACTTTGTCCTTAGCTATAAGATGGTACATAGTTTGGGGTTCTATTGCATGCCATAAGTGAGTAATAGCTATTTTCTCATTTGTAGCTAAATAACAAAAGAAGTAAATGTCAAATATCTTCAAAAGTATTAAAGTTAGGGAAATCTTTTCAAATATGTTGTCCATCTACTTTTGGGTAAGCTATCACATAGTAAAGTTTCAGACCTGTTGAATCTTTGATAGCTGAGTAATAGCTACTTTGAAATTCTGACTGTTGAGTAAAGCCATTGTAACTCCAAAACTATTGCAGTTAGAGTGTTTGCCTAAAATATGTTGTTCAGCTACTTTGTCCTTAGCTATAAGATGGTACATAGTTTGGGGTTCTATTGCATGCCATAAGTGAGTAATAGCTATTTTCTCATTTGTAGCTAATTGAGAGCTTTCACTTGGTGAAGTTTCAGACCCTTAGCTAATTACTCACCTACTCAAAATGAGTAAATGCGAATTATCTCTAAAAGTATTGCAGATAGCCAATTTTTCTCAACTCATTCACCTACTTTTGGAAGAGCTTTCACATGGTCAAGTTTCAGACCCGTAGCTAATTACTCAAAATGAGTAAATGCTAATTATCTCTAAAAGTATTGCAGATAGCCAATTTTTCTCAAATAACTCATTCACCTACTTTTGGGAGAGCTTTCACTTGGTCAAGTTTCAGACCCGTAGCTAATTACTCACCTACTCAAAATGAGTAAATGCGAATTATCTCTAAAAGTATTGCAGATAGCCAATTTTTCTCAAATAACTCATTCACCTACTTTTGAGAGAGCTTTCACTTGGTGAAGTTTCAGACCTGTAGCTAATTATTCACCTACTCAAAATGAGTAAATGCAAATTATCTGTAAAAGTATTGCAGATAGCCAATTTTTCTCAAATAACTCATTCACCTACTTTTGGAAGAGCTTTCACTTGGTGAAGTTTCAGACCCGTAGCTAATTACTCACCTGCTCAAAATGAGTAAATGCGAATCATCTCTAAAAGTATTGCAGATAGCCAATTTTTCTCAAATAACTCATTCACCTACTTTTGAGAGAGCTTTCACTTGGTGAAGTTTCAGACCTGTAGCTAATTATTCACCTACTCAAAATGAGTAAATGCTAATTATCTCTAAAAGTATTGCAGATACCCAATTTTTCTCAAATAACTCATTCACCTACCTTTGAAAGAGCTTTCACTTCGTGAAGTTTCAGACCCGTAGCTAATTATTCACCTGCTGAAAATGAGTAAATGCTAATTATCTCTAAAAGTATTGCAGGTAGCCAATTTTTCTCAAATAACTCCTTCAGGTACTTTTGGAAGAGCTTTCACATGGTGAAGTTTCAGATCCGTAGCTAATTACTCACCTACTCAAAATGAGTAAATGCTAATTATCTCTAAAATTATTGCAGATAGACAATTTTTCTCAAATAAATCGTTCATCTACTTTTGGGAGAGCTTTCACTTGGTAAAGTTTCAGACCCGTAGCTAATTATTCACCTGCTGAAAATGAGTAAATGCTAATTATCTCTAAAAGTATTGCAGGTAGCCAATTTTTCTCAAATAACTCCTTCACATACTTTTGGAAGAGCTTTCACATGGTCAAGTTTCAGATCCGTAGCTAATTACTCACCTACTCAAAATGAGTAAATGCGAATTATCTCTAAAAGTATTGCAGATAGCCAATTTTTCTCAAATAACTCATTCACCTACTTTTGAGAGAGCTTTCACTTGGTGAAGTTTCAGACCTGTAGCTAATTATTCACCTACTCAAAATGAGTAAATGCAAATTATCTGTAAAAGTATTGCAGATAGCCAATTTTTCTCAAATAACTCATTCACCTACTTTTGGAAGAGCTTTCACTTGGTGAAGTTTCAGACCCGTAGCTAATTACTCACCTGCTCAAAATGAGTAAATGCGAATCATCTCTAAAAGTATTGCAGATAGCCAATTTTTCTCAAAGAACTCATTCACCTACTTTTGAGAGAGCTTTCACTTGGTGAAGTTTCAGACCTGTAGCTAATTATTCACCTACTCAAAATGAGTAAATGCTAATTATCTCTAAAAGTATTGCAGATACCCAATTTTTCTCAAATAACTCATTCACCTACCTTTGAAAGAGCTTTCACTTCGTGAAGTTTCAGACCCGTAGCTAATTATTCACCTGCTGAAAATGAGTAAATGCTAATTATCTCTAAAAGTATTGCAGGTAGCCAATTTTTCTCAAATAACTCCTTCAGGTACTTTTGGTAGAGCTTTCACATGGTGAAGTTTCAGATCCGTAGCTAATTACTCACCTACTCAAAATGAGTAAATGCTAATTATCTCTAAAATTATTGCAGATAGACAATTTTTCTCAAATAAATCGTTCATCTACTTTTGGGAGAGCTTTCACTTGGTAAAGTTTCAGACCCGTAGCTAATTATTCACCTGCTGAAAATGAGTAAATGCTAATTATCTCTAAAAGTATTGCAGGTAGCCAATTTCTTCTCAAATAACTCCTTCACATACTTTTGGAAGAGCTTTCACATGGTCAAGTTTCAGATCCGTAGCTAATTACTCACCTACTCAAAATGAGTAAATACGAATTATCTCTAAAAGTATTGCAGATAGCCAATTTTTCTCAAATAACTCATTCACCTACTATTGGAACAGCTTTCACTTGGTGAAGTTTCAGACCCGTAGCTAATTGTTCACTTACTCAAAATGAGTAAATGCTAATTATCTCTAAAAGTATTGCGGATAGCCAATTTTTCTCATATAACTCATTCACCTACTTTTGGGAGAGCTTTCACTTGGTGAAGTTTCAGACCTGTAGCTAATTACTCACCTACTCAAAATGAGTAAATGCTAATTATCTCTAAAAGGATTGCAGATAGCCATTTTTTGTCAAATAACTCATTCACCTGCTTTTAGGAGAGCTTTCACTTGGTGAAGTTTCAGACCCATAGCTAATTACTCACCTGGTCAAAATGAGTAAATGCTAATTATCTGTAAAAGTATTGCAGATAGCCAATTTTTCTCAAATAACTCATTCACCTACTTTTGGGAGAGCTTTCACATGGTGAAGTTTCAGCCCCATAGCTAATTACTCACGTGCTCAAAATGAGTAAATGCTAATTATCTCTAAAAGTATTGCAGATAGCCAATTTTTCTCAAATAACTCATTCATCTACTATTGGGAGAGCCATCACTTGGTGAAGTTTCAGACCCGTAGCTAATTATTCACCTACTCAAAATGAGTAAATGCTAATTATCCCTAGAAGTATTGCGGATAGCCTTCACATGGTGAAGTTCCAGACCCGTAGCTAATTACTCACTTACTCAAAATGAGTAAATGTTAATTATCTCTAAAAGTATTGCAGATAGCCAATTTTTCTCGAATAAGTCATTCACCTACTTTTGGGACAGCTTTCACTTGGTGAAGTTTCAGACCTGTAGCTAATTACTCACCTACTCAAAATAAGTAAATGCCTATTATCACTAAAAGTATTGCAGATAGCCAGTATTTCTCAAATAACTCATTCACCTACATTTTGGAGAAGTTTCACATGCTTAAGTTTTTTCATGAATTTTTAAAATAAATTTTAATACATTAAAATTAATTAAATCATGCACTAAATCAATTATAACTTGAAAAGTACTGCATTTAGAGCACTTTGTGCAAATATGTTATGCAGCTACTTTTGGGTCAGCTATAACATAGTAAAATTTCAGACCTGTAGCTCATGGCATAGCTGAATAATAACTACTTTTAGGTTATCACTGTTGGGTAAATCACTTATAACTTGAAAACTTTTCCATTTACATTATTTAGTTTCAGTATGTTATTCACCTATTTTGAGGCAGCTATAACATAGTAAAATTCCAGACCTGTGGCTCATTGCATAGCGGAGTAATAGCTACTTTGAAGTTCTTACTCAACACTAAATCATTTATAACTTGAAAAGTATTACATTTAGAGCATTTTGTTAAAATATGTCATTCACCTACTTTTTCCATAGCAACAACATGGTAAGTAACTTGGGTGTCTATCTGAATAGCTAAGTGAGTAATAGCTACTTTTGGGCTTTTCACTAACTTCCATCATGAGTAAAATCACTTGTAACTTGAAAACTATTGCATTTAGAGAATTTTGTGCAAATATGTTATTCACCTACTTTTGGGTCAGCTATAACATACTAAAATTTCAGACCTCTAGCTCGTGCCATAGCTGAGTAATAGCTACTTTTGCCTTTGCCGGTGGATACATTTTGCATCTGGCCACAGATGCATCCTTGGTCTAGTCTCTAAAAGTATTACAGGTGGGCAATTTCTTCTAAATGTTAAGTCATTCACCTACTTTTGGGTGATCTACCACATAGTGAAGTTGCAGAACTGTAGCTCTTTAGATGGCAGAGTAATAGCCACTAAAATAAGTAAATGTCTTGTATCTCTAAAAGTAGTACAGATAGGCTATTTCTTCTAAAGACGTGCTTCCCTACTTTGAGTTGATCTGCATAATGAAGTGGCAGAACTATAGCTCTTTGGATGGCAAAGTAATAGCTACTAAAATGAGTAAATGCCTTTTGTCTTTAAAAGTATTGCAATCAAACATTAAACTTGTCACTTCTACATGTGCCTCCATCTCGCAGGAAAATTTATATTCCACTATCTTTAGGACATCTAATTTATACGGCGGGAGATAAATGCATGCGTCAGAATGCTTGTTAATTATTATTTCTGTTTTATTTTCTCTTTTTACTTTCAATTCCTTGACAGTCCATCACAAAAAAATACCATGCGTGATTTTCACCAAGAACTGACCTTTAAGCAATATTTTTACCTCCACCAGCAGGTTATGTTTTGTGTGCTAATTGTTTATTTTTCTATTTGTCTGTTGTTTTTGTGGGGGTGGGGGGTGGTGGGGGGGGTGGTGGTGTTCAGATTACTCCAGAACTAATAACAGATCATTATTTAAAAATTTGTGGGTAGCACCTGATTGAAGGAAGAAGTTACTAAAAGAAAGATCTGGATCTTATTTTGGATACAAAAAATCATGATTTTTCAGAGGTCCCATTTCAATGTATTTTTAATGACTAGCTTTCTACTTGAGATTAATTTACATGTTTGGTTTTATTTCATTGTCTTCCTTAAAATACTTTATATCACTTGAGAGACTGGTCACATGGAGTCGAGTGTCTTGCTCTTTCTGAGTGCATCTTGTTTCAGATTGTTTTAGGGTTATGATGTTTAGTCTAGGGATCGAGTGCCATGTTGAGGATCGATATTGAATGAAAATTTAGGGTGCTGGATCGAATCAAACACGAGTTTTCATGCTTTCCTGTGTACAAGCTGTCAGGTTTTGTTTCTATTCCGTGAAACCGGAAGTTGTCAATGACAATGTAAACAAAGATGGCACAAGACTTGAAGCAGTTTATTTCTGTTGTAAGTGAGCTTTTTAAGGTGTTTATACAATAAATGATTATTTAAGCAGTAAAATTACTCTGTTTATTTTATTAGGCGGGTTGCATGTAACCAACCCACCTATTAGATTGATGTGTCCGACATCTGTCCATCCACATTTTCGTTTCCGGACTCTGACTCGAAACTTCTTTGTCCAATCGAATTAAAACAGCAGTCGCTAACCTTATTGATGCCTGCGCAACCCGCCTTTTGGGGTATTTCTGACCCTCTTATTACATTCTGAACCCCTAGGAGTAATAATAAGGGAGATATAAGGATGTTTTAGTATGATGACCCAGGAAAAGATTCTCAGGCCATTACTTCCTCTAAGTTGTCTTCATGTTCCCAACCCCTAAGAGCATTGGTAAAGGAGATACAAGTACTTTTTAATAGAAAAAAAAACCATTTGACATGAAACATTTGTTATGGCGGCTATTTTGTTTTGGAAACTGTGCCAAAATTACTATCAGGCTAGCTTTCCTAGCCATATATCTTTTGTGCAAATGTGATGAAGCTAACTGTTATATTTCAAGATTTAGAGCATCTTTATGTCTTTCAAACAATCAGCTATGGTGGCCGTTTTGTTTTTACCCCACAGCCCTTAATGGCTGTTGGGGTATTGTTTTCACCCATGGTGTCCGGATGGTCGGGCGGGCGGGCGGGCGGGGGGAAATAGTTTGTCCGGGCTGTATCTCAGAAACCGTAAGGTGTAGGAAGTTGATACTTGGTAGGGACATTGGTTAGGGGGTGTAGCTGTGCAACGTCATCGTCTAACCTTGATTTGACCTTTGACCTTGCCGTAGTGACCTTGAGTTTGAAAATCTTGTCCGGGCTATATCTCAGAAACCGTGAGGTGTAGGAAGTTGATACTTGGTAGGGATATTGGTTAGGGGGTGTAGGTGTGCAACGTCATGGTCTGACCTTGATTTGATCTTTAACCTTGCCGTAGTGACCTTGACCTATAAAATGTTGTCCGGGCTATATCTCGGACACTGAAAGGCTTGGGAAGTTGATATTTGGTAGGGACATTGGTTAGGGGGTGTAGGTGTGCAACGTCATGGTGTGACCTTGATTTGACCTTTGACCTTGCCGTAGTGACCTTGACCTATAAAATGTTGTCCGGGCTATATCTCAGAAACCGTAAGGTGTAGGAAGTTGATACTTGGTAGGGATATTGCTTATGGGGTGTAGGTGTGCAGTGTCATGGTCTGACCTTGATTTGACCTTTGACCTTGCCGTAGTGACCTTGACCTATAAAATGTTGTCTGGGCTATATCTCAGAAACCGTAAGGTGTAGGAAGTTGATACTTGGTAGGGATATTGATTAGGGGGTGTAGGTGTGCAACGTCATGGTCTGACCTTGATTTGACCTTTAACCTTGCTGTAGTGACCTTGACCTATAAAATATTATCCGGGCTTTATCTCGGAAACTGTTAGGTGCAGGAAGTTGATATTTGGTAGAGACATTGGCTAGGGGGTGTAGGTGTGCAGCATCATGGTGTGACCTTGATTTGACCTTGCCATAGTGACCTTGACCTATAAAATCGTCAGGGCTGTATCTCGGAAACCATAAGGTGTAGGAAGTTGATACTTGGTAGGGACATTGGTTATTGGCTATAGGTGTGTATTATCATGGTGTGACCTTAATTTGACCTTTTACCTTGCCGTAGTGACCTTGACCTTTAAAATCTTGTTGCACCTTTGGGTCTGTCTTTTGATGCAGATTAAGCAAAAGTCATATTAGAATTTATTAAGAATTTTACTTTCATAACTTCCCATTGTAAGAAATAGAATTTCATTAAGTGAGCCGCAGATTTTACTCCCAACACCACACATAAGCATTCATTAAATGTATTACCACTTCTGTATGCATGGTAATATTCAAACCATCTAAACCATAATTCGGAAATGCAGATGTATATAAAGAGTGTTGAATTTTAGTTTACTGATTAATGCTGTCATCTTGTCATTGAATTATCTTGTTTTAATACTTCATCTTTACATGCATGATCTTTCTTTTAAACATTATTTCTCCATTTAAACATTGTTTGGACCTTTATATAACTGACAGTGCTCTGAAAGTATCCTGAAGTTTGTACTGGTACAGTACTTCTATATCTCATGGTGTTGAAAATATTTCCCAAGGCTGTGGGGTACGGGCATCTCTGATGCTATTTTTTAAAATGAAGCCAAATGCACAGACATGTTTTCATTGCCATAAACATTCATTGCAAATTTGGCTGCTGGAGGGAGATAAAAATGGCATCACTTAGTACTAATATCCCTGTTAATTATTTAGTACTGCACTATCTGGTCTAATTAGAATTTTAACTGATATTCCACTTTTACCCCACAGCCCTTAAGGGCTGTCGGGGTATTGTTTCCACCCATGGCATCCGGATGGGCGGGCGGGCAGCAGCAAAAGGTGCATGGTGTGACCTTGATTTTACATTTGACCTTGACCTTTAAAATCTTGTCCGGGCTATATCTCAGGAACGGTAAGGTGTGGGAAATTGATACTTGGTAGGAACATTGGGAGGTATAGGTGTGCAATGACATGGTGTGACCTTGATTTGACCTTTAACCTCGCTGTAGTAACCTTGATCTGTAAAATTATATCCGGGCTATAACCCCAAAATTAAGTTGTAGAAGGTTGATATAAAGTAGGGACAATGATTTTGGGGCGTAGGTGTGGAACGTCATGGTGTGACCTTGATTAAGCGTCCCGCAAGGGACGCTTGTTTGTGTATGGGAGAGCTTCAGGCTCCGCATTTTGTTTTTCTTATAACTCTGTAACCGTTAGGCGGATTCTTTTCAAATTTGGCAGGTTTAGGCAGTAGCCTTGGGGAATTTTTTTGAATATGCTGCAGTGACATTTCAACCAGTCAGAGAGGTCACATGACCAAAAATGTCTTTTTTCGATGGGGAAGCTTGTCCGGATGATAACTTGAAAGGAATTTTATCAATTCACCTGAAACTTGGCAAATACATTCATTCTATTAAAATCTGGAAATCATTAGATTTTGGCATTGATTGGTCAAGAAATGGCCGAGTAATTAATGATTAATTAATCATTACGAATTTTCCAAATAAGGAAAACACAAAAATGCTTATATCTCGAAAACCGTGCTAGATAGAGCGATTTCGACGAAATTTTTGACCCACAGGGTATCTGTGCGGAGTAGTTTTCCCAATTTTCAAAAAAAATTTGTCTTGTCCAAAATGGCGGCCATTTTGAATTTTCGAAATTTTCGCAAAAATTGCAAAACACAAAAATGCTTATATCTCAAAAACCGTGCTAGATAGAGCAATTTCGACAAAATTTTTGACTCGCAGGATATCTCTGCGGAGTACTTTTCCCAATTTTCAAAAAAATTTTGTCTCACCAAAAATGGTGGCCATTTTGAATTTTCGAAATTTTCGTAAAAATTGCAAAACACAAAAATGCTTATATCTCGAAAACCGTGCTAGATAGAGCGATTTCGACGAAATTTTTGACCCGTAGGGTATCTCTGCAGAGTAGTTATCCCAATTTTGAAAATATTTTGGTCTTGCCAAAAATGGCGGCCATTTTGAATTTTCGAATTTTTCGCAAAAATTGCAAAACATAAAAATGCTTATATCTCGAAAACCCTGCAAGATAGAGCGATTTCGACGAAATTTTTGACCCACAGGGTATATCTGCAGAGTAGCCATGCCAATTTAAAAAAAAATTTTGTCTCGCCAAAAATGGCGGCCATTTTGAATTTTCGAATTTTTCGCAAAAATTGCAAAACATAAAAATGCTTATATCTCGAAAACCCTGCTAGATAGAGCGATTTCGACGAAATTTTTGACCCGTAGGGTATCTCAGCAGAGTGGCCATGCCAATTTTGAAACAAAAAATTTCTCGCAAAAAATGGCGGCCATTTTGAATTTTCGAATTTTTGCGCAAAAATTGCAAAACACAAAAATGCTAATATTTCGAAAACCGTGCTACATAGAGCGATTTCGACGAAATTTTTGATCTTCAGGGTATCTCTGCAGAGCAGCTATCCCAAAGAGCTTTCACTTGGTGAAGTTTCAGACCCATAGCTAATTGCTCACCTACTCAAAAAGAGTAATGCGAATTACCTCTAAAAGTATTGCAGATGGCCAATTTTTCTCAAATAACTCATTCACCTACTTTTGGAACAGCTTTCACTTGGTGAAGTTTCAGACCCGTAGCTAATTACTTACCTACTCAAAATGAGTAAATGCTAATTATCTCAAAAACTATTGCAGATACCCAATTTTTATCAAATAACTCATTCATGTACTTTTGGGAGAGCTTTCACATGGTGAAGTTTCAGACCCGTAGATGATTACTCACCTACTCAAAATGAGTAAATGCGAATTATCTCTTAAAAGTATTGCAGATAGCCAAGTTTTCTCAAATAACTCATTCACCTACTTTTGGAAGAGCTTTCACATGGTGAAGTTTCAGACCCATAGCTAATTACTCACCTACTCAAAATGAGTAAATGCGAATTATCTCTAAAAGTATTGCAGATAGCCAATTTTTCTCAAATAACTCATTCACCTACTTTTGGGAGAGCTTTCACTTGGTGAAGTTTCAGACCCATAGCTAATTATTTACCTACTCAAAATGAGTAAATGCTAATTATCTGTAAAAGTATTGCGGATACCCAATTTTTATCAAATAACTCATTCATTTACTTGTGGGAGAGCTTTCACATGGTGAAGTTTCAGACCCATAGCTAATTACTCACCTACTCAAAATGAGTAAATGCGAATTATCTCTTAAAAGTATTGCAGATAGCCAATTTTTCTCAAATAAATCATTCAAATACTTTTGGGAGAGCTTTCACTTGGTGAAGTTTCAGACCCATAGCTAATTACTCACCTACTCAAAATGAGTAAATGCGAATTATCTCTAAAAGTATTGCAGACAGCCAATTTTTCTCAAATAACTCATTCACCTACTTTTGGGAGAGCTTTCACTTGGTGAAGTTTCAGACCCATAGCTAATTACTCACCTACTCAAACTGAGTAAATGCGAATTATCTCTAAAAGTATTGCAGATAGCCAATTTTTCTCAAATAACTGATTCACCTACTTTTGGGAGAGCTTTCACTCTGTGAAGTTTCAGACCTATAGCTAGTTACTCACCTACTCAAAATGAGTAAATGCGAATTATCTGTAAAAGTATTGCAGATAGCCAATTTTTCTCAAATAACTCATTCACCTACTTTTGGCAGAGCTTTCACTTGGTGAAGTTTCACACCCATAGCTAATTACTCATCTACTGAAAATGAGTAAATGTGAATTATCTCTAAAAGTATTGCAGATAGCCAATTTTTGTCAAATAACTCATTCACCTACTTTTGGGAGAGCTCTCATTGGTGAAGTTTCAGACCCATAGCTAATTACTCACCTACTCAAAATGAGTAAATGCGAATTATCTCTAAAAGTATTGCAGATAGCCAATTTTTCTCAAATTAATCATTCACCTACTTTTGGGAGAGCTTTCACTTGGTGAAGTTTCAGACCCATAGCTAATTACTCACCTACTCAAAATGAGTAAATGCGAATTATCTCTAAAAGTATTGCAGATAGCCAATTTTTCTCAAATAACTCATTCACCTACTTTTGGGAGAGCTTTCACTTGGTGAAGTTTCAGACCCATAGCTAATTACTCGCCTACTCAAAATGAGTAAATGTGAATTATCTCTAAAAGTATTGCAGATAGCCAATTTTTCTCAAATAACTCATTCACCTACTTTTGGCAGAGCTTTCACTTGGTGAAGTTTCAGACCCATAGCTAATTATTCGCCTACTCAAAATGAGTAAATGCGAATTATCTCTAAAAGTATTGCAGATAGCCAATTTTTCTCAAATAACTCATTCGCCTACTTTTGGGAGAGCTTTCACTCTGTGAAGTTTCAGACCCATAGCTATTTATTCACCTACTCAAAATGAGTAAATGCTAATTACAGGCCTGGGGCGAGTACAAGTACTTGTACTTGGTACTTGTACTTAATTACTCTTTTTCAAGTACTTGTACTTGACAGCTGAAAATTAAAAGTACTTGTACTTGGCTAAAATATCCAAGTACTTTTCAATTACTTTCAAGTACATTCCAAGTACATTGATTTTGTAGTTTTATAACTTTAATTAAGTGACTTATTAGGTGTAAATTTTTACTGTTTCTTTCAGCGGAGTGTAGATAGATTATAGTTTGTGTTGTTTTGTCAAAGTACAAAGGGCTGTTTAGTTAGCCAGAACTTTGGTTTTCTTTAATTATAACAAGGCTGCATTTAATCAACACCTTTTCACATTTTAAACAAGATACCCACTCATTCAGAATATAGCTGTGTTTTAATCATAAAGGTACAGCATTTAATCTATCCTTTTTCACTTTTACACAAAAGATCCACTCAGTCACAGCATAGCTTTGCTTTTGTCATATACCTACCCTTATTCATTTTCACACAAAAGACCCACTCAGCCTGAGTGTTGATGCCAAGCTTAGTGGACAGGAGGGCCAATTACTTGTTTATGTAAGACAAACAAGCTAATCCCTTACACAAATAAACTGTTGACTCATTCATTTCAATACACCCCTTTATAAACAATTATCAATGTTTAGTATATCTGCTTTGGCTTTTTACACTATACAATTGCCCTTAAATATAAAGTTTTATTTCATTTGTTCATTCATTCATTTATTAAATGTATTCCAACCATATGTAATATCAGTTTTACATAAAGGACTGGTACAAACCCTTTAAAAACGTTTTATGTGCCCCAAGTAACTAATTCATTATCTGTCAACTCAAGCATACTGATGTCCAAGTGGATCTTTTGAAATCAGATTTTTTAGCATTGCAAGACAGGATTTCCATGCATTCAGGTGTTTACTCACACTGTGAGTCTCACAGGCAAAATTTTTGAAAGACCTGTATTTATTAAGTGTAACCAGAAAAGTAATGGAGCAGATTTTAGCTCATCAGTGTTTGTTGCAGGATTGCTTTAAATTGTATGTCTCAATAAATAATTAATTTTAAATAAATAGTGATTATCTAGTTATTATAGTTTTGGGGTCGTACGCTATAAAAGTACTTGTACTTGCAATTTTTCAAAGTACTTGTACTTGACTCTTGAGATCAGTACTTGTACTTGTACTTGCAACTTGGCAAAGTACTTGTACTTGTACTTGGCTCCATGTACTTGACCCCAGGCCTGGCTAATTATCTGTAAAAGTATTGCGGATACCCAATTTTTATCAAATACTCATTCATCTACTTGTGGGAGAGCTTTCACATGGTGAAGTTTCAGACCCATAGCTAATTACTCACCTACTCAAAATGAGTAAATGCGAATTATCTCTAAAAGTATTGCAGATAGCCAATTTTTCTCAAATAACTCATTCACCTACTTTTGGGAGAGCTTTCACTTGGTGAAGTTTCAGACCCATAGATAATTATTCACCTACTGAAAATGAGTAAATGTGAATTATCTCTTAATAGTATTGCAGATAGCCAATTTTTCTCAAATAACTCATTCACCTACTTTTGGAAGAGCTTTCACACACGAAAATGAAAACTTGTGAATATCTCGGAAAAGCTATTTCTTTTGCTTTAATTCTCAGCGGGAGATACACACCGCGGCAGTGGTCTTGACAAAAAATTTTGTCTCCCCAAAAATGGTTTTTGCAAAACACAAAAATGCTTATATCTCGAAAACCGTGCTATATGGAGCAAACTCAACAAAATTTTGGACCTGCTGGGTATCTCTGCAGAGTAGCCATGCCAATTTTCAAAATATTTTTGTCTCGCCAAATATAGCGGACATTTTTAATTTTTTTATTTTTTGCAAAACACAAAAATGCTTATATCTTGAAAACCGTGCTAGATAGAGCAGACTGCGCTGACTTTGGTTGCCACAACAGTATGAGGCTAGAAACGAAGCATTTTCTTACTACTTCAGCACTCACCTTTATAGCCTTTTCGGGACGCTTTGTTTTTGCTATACAAAAACATTATTTTTTTTTTTTGCGAGCGATCCTCTAGTTTGACCTTTAATCTTGCTGTAGTAATCCTGTAGTAGACCTGTAGAATCTTGTCCGGGGTATAACCCCAAAGTGAAGGTATAAAAGGTTGATATACAGTAGGGACATTGATTGGGGGGTGTAGGTGTGCATTGTCATGGTGTGACCTTGATTTGACCTTTGATTTTGCCATAGTGACATTGAGTTTGAAAATGTTGTCCAGGCAATATCTCATAAACCGTAACATGAAGAAAGTTGATACTTGATAGGTACATTGATTACTCGGTGTAGGTGTGCAACATCTTGGTGGGACCTTGAGTTGACCTTTGACCTTGCTGTAGTGAACTTGAACCTTAAAATCTTGCTTGTGTTATATCTAGGAAACTGTAAGCTCGAGAAGTTGTTACTGGTACAGAAATTGGTTTGGGGTTCAGGTGTGCATCGTCAGGGTGTGACCTTGCTGTAGTGACCTAGACTTTAAAATCTTGTCTGGGCTATATCTCAAGAACCACAAGGTGTAGGAAGTTGATACTTGGTAGGGACATTTACGACATTAGTTGGGGATATAGGTGTGCAGTGTCATGGTGTGATCTTGATTTGACCTTTTGACCTTTGCCGTAGTGATCTTGAACGTAACATCTTGTCCTATATCTTGGAAACCGTCAAGGTGTAGGAAGTTAATTTTTGTTAGGGAAATTAGTTAGAGGAAGTAGGTGAGCAATAACTTTGTTGTAGTGACCTTGACCTTTAAAATCTTGCCTGGGCCATTTCTCAGAAAATTGTGCTATTTCTATTGGTAGCTATACTTCAGCTAATAAATTTTATAGCTTCATGATTTACATTTTCTCTCTTAAACGTTATTTTCTCTACTAACATTATTTGGATACTAGAAATTCTGCTTCCTGCCACAATGTAAGACAATAAATAAATAAAGTGTGACAAATGCCTGATACAATTTGCACTTAGGCTCAATTATATTTCGACTGGTATAGTATTGGTCAGTCTCTTCAGAGGCTTATTGTAATGGTGTAGTGGTGGTTCAGGGTCCCTAAGGTACTTTTTGGGATCCTGGTGTGTACCACCGGTGAGAACTGGCATAGAGCCGGTTCTAGAACCGGTTCCCATTTTGAGGAACCTGCAAAGTGGTGGTACAAATCTATTTAATCCAAATTGTAATTATATAGATAGGTAAGACTGTCAATAAAGTGCTATTTAAGTCTTTTATATAAATAAAATCTATTTTTAATAATTTATATCATATAGGGAAGTAATGCCCTTTCTAAAGATATTTGTTTTTTATATATACAAATTATTTTTAGAAGTATTTATTAATTATAATATTTGTAATTATGTTTATAATAATGTTACTATATTCATGTGTGAATAAAGTACATTAAACAAACCATACCACAGTTATTTATGTGTATTATTCATTTTATTATAATTAATATTACTGTTCACTTCCTTTATATGGAAAGTTGATAGTTATTTAATCACTATAGGAATAAAAGATTTGATACCTTTCTGCAGTGATTTTTA